>JASDDO010000008.1:358797939-359421102 GCA_030015575.1 Agapanthus africanus
AAAAATAACATGGGCTCGTCAAGCTGAAGGGCATTTTCGTCTTTTCATCATCCTCATTATATAGAACCTTCTCCTCTGCAGCAAGCCTCTGATCATCTCCACTCATCTCCTTCAACCCTAAAAATCTAACCTTCCCCCCCCCCCCCCCAAAAAAAATTCGAAGAAAAATCATGGTTTTCTCTCATGGACGCTCAATGCGTACAATCCGCTCCAATTTCTCCGCCTCCTCGGCCGCCGCCGATGTCACCGACTCCTTCATCGATCTCCGGTTCACCCAACTCGCCGCCGCGCTCTCCGATTCCGCCACCAACAAGTCCGCCTCCATCGACGCCACCGCCGATCTCTTGGACCTCTCCCGCTCCTTCTCCAGCTTCAGCTCCAGTTTCAGCTCCGACATCTCCGGCGAGATCCGCCGCCTCGCCCTGATCCCTGACGTCCAGTCCCCGCGGAGAGAGTTTCTCAAAGAAGACGCCGTCTTGAGCTCAGATATCGTGGAGACTGCATCGTTGGAGCAGATCGAGCCGGTGGTGAGATCCTGTGTAGAGATTCTGAGAGAGGATTCCGGCGGTCTGAACGATGCGAAATGCGAAGCAGCTGCGAAAATCCGGCTGCTGGCGAAGCAAAGGTCGGATTTTCGCCCTCTGATTGGAGATTTGGGGGCAAATGAGGCCCTAATTCCTTATCTGAGAAGCATTGATCCGGTGATACAAGAGAATGCGGTCACTGCTTTGTTGAATCTGAGCCTTGAGGAATGCAATAAGTTGCCGATTACTTCAGCTGGAGCGATTAAGCCGTTGGTTTATGCTCTGAGGACTGGGACGGCTACGACTAAGCAAAATGCAGCTTGTGCTTTGTTAAGCTTGTCGATGATCGAGGATAATAAGATAAAAATTGGGGTTCTTGGAGCTATACCGCCATTGACCTCGTTGCTTGTGAATGGATCAAGCAGAGGCAAGAAGGATGCATTGACTACACTATATAAGATTTGCTCATTGGATCAGAATAAAGAGAGGGCGGTGAGAGCGGGAGCGGTGGGGCCGTTGATTGAGTTGATTGGGGAACATGGGAGTGGGATCACGGAGAAGGCCATGGTTGTGTTAGGTAGTTTGGCAGGGGTTGAAGAAGGGAGAGAGGCGATTGTTGATGAAGGAGGGTTTCAAGTTTTGGTGGAGGCAATTGAGGACGGCCCCACAAAGGGGGCAGAGTTTGCGGTGGTGACATTGCTGCAGTTGTGTGAGGAGAGTGGGAGGAACCGGCAGTTGCTTGTTAGAGAAGGCGCGATTCCACCATTGGTGGCACTTTCGCAATCTGGGTCAGCAAAGGCTAAGCATAAGGTACAAGTTTGGACATTGTTGTAGCTTGAATTTGTTTTCTACATTTGCTTGTTTGTAGAATTTATAATGCTTATGCATGGTAGTCAAAGCAGTGCATTGCCAGAACTCATGGATATCAGGGTTCCCTGTACCACAAGATTTAACCCCCCCCCCCAAAAAAAAAAAAAGGAAAGGAAAGGAAAGGAAGAAGAGGAACACACGCGTGCGCACGCACACACACACACACAAGAAAAAGAAAAAGGTGGTGCGGGGGGGGGGGGGGGGGACAGAAGAAGAAAAAAGAAATATAAAAGGGAAATTCAGTGATCGAGGGTTGGAGAGTAATTCTTAGGTAACGTTGGTGGTTCCCTAGCTAGTTAAGATAATCTCAAGTTATCAAGTTAATATCAGCGAAAACAACTGCATCCAAAGTTTTTAAGGTATGCTGTGATTTATTTTATAAGCTCATCTCCTATTGAAATATTGTATGGAAGTCGGACAAATTAATTAAATTGTTATTATGTATGTGTGTGATACACCCTTATAGGTTTATCTTATTGTAATTTCTATACCCGCGATTCTCTAAGGAATCACAAACCACACCAAGAGTCGCAGCGGAGAATCTATCAGGATCGCGTGCAAACAAACTACTTAAAAAAGACTATCCGAACAATCTATCAAAACACACCGCAAGTTATCAGAAGCACACACCAAATAACATGAACACAAGATTTTATCCAGGTTTGGCGCAACTTGCGCCTAATCATGCATTCCGACGATGAAACCTTCCACCACTAAGAAACTATTACACGAGAACGCCCTTACCAATCACCGCCCAAAATACAAGAAACTCTCGTTCTCTCTTAAAAACCCTCTCTCCAAAACCTCTCTGCAACTCTCGGCTTTAATTGCCGCCTCAAACAATCAAGGCTCTGTTGATCAGATGCATTAATTATTAGGGTTATTAATAATCACCTTATATAGGCTAAAGATATAAGTATAATTTAATTGAATTTAGATTCAATTAAATCATCGAACCACCCACTCCTATTAGGAACCGTAGATGCCACAAACATAAGATGGGCTTCTCTTGGGCCTTGACTTCTTGAGCCAATGATTTTGATTCAATTATCAACAATCTCCACCTTGATCCAATATTCATCATAATCTCGTTATTTTCTTGAAAAACCTTAGAACTATTGCCCTCGTCGTCGTGCCTTTATCAATCAACTAGACAGATCAAGTCCAAGTATTGCTTGAACTCGATATCTTGAATCATTCCCGTAAATGCAACTGTTGAACTCACATGGGTACCAACCTTTGTTAAAGTCACATCCGTCTTTCCGTCCTCCAAGAAGAACACTCTCACCTTCTGTGAAACACCCAAAACCAACATTTTTCGTAAATACTTGGTCTCTCTAACCACTTCGAAGATGGTTAACAACCCTGCCCCCAATCTTGATGCCGCAATAATAATCTGAAGCGTCGATCTACCTGATACGTCATCCGTGTCCCTATAATCTGTCCTTGACCTTCAACTGCCCTCATCGCCAGCTATCCCTGATGATGACACCAATCCGAAGTGCGCCACTAAATAAGAAGATACGGGCTGAGTCTTCTCTTTCATATCGAGCGGGGACCTGCTCGATATACTGCTGCAACGGACGCAACTCTCCATCCATGACAATATCCATGCCATGAATCTCCCATATAGACTTTCCGTCAAACTCCTGATCCCATATCTTCGGAGCTTCATCCTTAGCCTTTCTCGTGCGTCTAATCTTATAGAACTCCGTACAACTGGCTGTATCGGACTCTTTATCTGAATCGAAGTGTTGACCACCTCATATTCTATAATCTGGACTGAAGCCTCGAACACCACCTGATTCGGTGGCTCTGTTCTCTGCTCACCATCTGCTTGATTCTGTTTTCTTCAAGATACCGCAGACTCAACGATTAAAACGTGTCGGCTGATTACTCCATCTATAATACCAGGACACCACGACCTATACTCTTTTGCTCCGCATCTAGAACTATGAATCCCTGAGTATTACCCAGCCCCTCCAGTGCATACCTCAGGAATTATCCTGGCTACCGCCGTCGATGATGATCAATCGATGAGGTACTCGGCAGTAGATATAACCTCTGTCTGAAACTCTCTCGGAACTCCAGCCGTAAGCAGGGAATACACGTTCTTCCCGAGTATTGTCTGAACCATCTACTCTGCTCCGCCAATGTACCTAGGATCAAAAGCGGTGTGATGCACGATCCTCCCTAACTTGCAGCACTCTCCACCATGATTGGAACGAAGATTCTTCACGCTCTTTCCGAATTGATTCTCTACAACAACCTTCCTGAAAATCTTAAAATTCTCGATCTTCGGCTTAAGTACTTACACCTACAACTTCCTCGAGAAGTCGTCAATGAAGGAACCATGATGACTGACTCCACCTCGAGAACAAACTAGTGTCGGAACCATCTCTGTCTTCTTCCCTTGAACACAGTCTTCCCAAAAATCTCTCATGCCGATCACTACACCTCCAAGCGATTGTCTCTTTCGAGATCTTTCCGACCTCGTCTCGTCGACATGGCTCAATAGTGGACGCCACATCCTGACAGAGTCTGAACCACCCGAACTAGTAAAAGTTCTAGCATTATCTTTTAATGTCCGTCCTTGAAGAAAATATAGATTCCTTACCCTCTTCATCTTTATGACAATATGAACATCCCT
Source organism: Agapanthus africanus (assembly GCA_030015575.1). Taxonomy (NCBI): domain Eukaryota; kingdom Viridiplantae; phylum Streptophyta; class Magnoliopsida; order Asparagales; family Amaryllidaceae; genus Agapanthus; species Agapanthus africanus. The sequence goes on from JASDDO010000008.1 coordinate 358,801,984, forward strand.
GGAAATCATCATGGAATCTATATCGATCACGCACTTGGAACCGATCCCGTCCAAAACACCTAAAGAAATCAAGCTCCTCAGATCTTGCACGTGCCTGACATCTGCCAATATCCGAACTCTCCCATTATGCATGCGGATACGAACTGTACCAATCTTAACAACTCTACTCAGCATACTATTCCCCATAAAGACCGAGCCTCTATCAACAGAACAGTACATAGCAAACCAACTCCAATTCGGAGTCACATGAAACGAATACCCCGAATCTAACTTTCATGATCCATATACGTCTGAAGTCGCACATACCGATAGAATCGAACCATCACAGCCTTCATCCGAATACTCAACCGCAACTGCAGTACCGGAAGATATCTCCTTGCCTTTCTCCTTGCGTTTCGGACAATCCCTTTTCCAATATCCTCTTTCTTTGCAATGTCTTAACTTGTCATTTATCCGGCTTCTCGACTCCATAAAACCATCATCTGACCGCTTCACTGAGCGGTCTTTAGCGAACATCGTGTCGCCCGAACTTCTCTTGTCGCCGACCACTTTTTCCCTCAATGCCTCAATGTGCAATCATGCCTTGATATCTTCCAAAGATAACTTGTTTCGGCCATACACCATAGATTTGACAAACTGACTGAACTCGGGGGTCAAAGAGCACAATAAAATCATTGTTTGATCTTCATTGTCGATTTTCACTTCTATATTTTGCAAGTACATCACAATCTGATTGAGCTGGTCGATGTGATCTTTGACGGAAGTCTTTTCCTTCATCTTTATCGGGGACAATTGTTGCTTGAGGTAGCGACGTTTTGTAAGAGAGTTTTTCATGTATAGGGACTCCAACCTGCTCCATAATCCCGCTGTTGTAGTCTTTTACTCGACCTCGCAAAGAACTTCGTCAGCCAAGTGAAGCTGTATTAAACTGAAGGCCTTGTCCTCCATCTCTTCTTTCTTATCCTCTGTGATCGTCCTCGGAATACTGTATTTCGCAAAGACAATCTTGTGAACTCCTGATGTTCGAGAATAACCGTTATCTTCAACCTCCAAAGGCCGAAGTTGCTCCTCTCATCAAACTTGTTCATCTTATAATGCGTAGATGTCATTTTTCTAAATAATCTGAAAACACTGAATCTGATGTTCTGATACCACTTGTTGTAATTTCTATACCTGCGATCCTCGAAGGAATCATAAACTATACCAAGAGTCGCAGCGGAAAATTTTTAGGATCGCGTGCAAACAAATTACTTGAAAAAGACTATCCAAACAATCTACCAAAACACACCGCAAGTTATCATAAGCACACACTAAACAATACGAACACAAGATTTTACTTAGGTTCGGCGCAATTTGCACCTAATCCTGCATTCCGACGACGAAAGTTTCCACTAATAAGAAAGTATTACACAAGAACGCCCTCATCGATCACCGTCCAAAATACAAGAAACTCGCTTTTTCTCTCTTAAACCCCCTCTCTCTAACACCTCTCTGCAACTCTCGGCTTTAATTGCCGCCTCAAACAATCAAGGCTATGTTGATTAGATGCATTAATTATTAGGGCTATTAATAATCATCTTATATAGGCTAAAGAGATAAGTATAATTTAATTGAATTTAGATTCAATTAAATCGTCAAGCCCCCTACTCCTATTAGGAACCGTAGATACCACAAACATGAGATGGGCCTTGACTTCTTAGGCCTATGATTTTGAATCAATTATCAACATATCTCCTATTGTAACATTGTGACAAGGAAATTGTTGTTTATATTAGGTTAAATTTGTAGCCTAAGGCCAAATCTATAGTGGGAGAGGGGATTAGCGAATGCCTCAGGGAATGTTCCCCTACTTGTTTTTGGAGGAATTATTAGGATATGGCATAAACATGGAATAAAGTTTTTAAGGCCGAATTCATCCAACTAACCCGGAATCAGGCCGTAGCGAGTGGGGTTTGAACCCTTGACCTCTTGCTCATCTACAGGGAGGCTATACCACTAGGCTATAGTGGTACTCACATGGTGTGTATATTAAGCAAGTCTCACCTAACTCTTTTTTTGCCTTAAGCGGGGTAAACAGATTGTTTATTTGTATTACTTGAGCTTGCCTTGCGGAGTCCTAGATCGTTTTCTTCTGCTTTTTTGTTCCATTAGGAAGGAATTGCAATTTCTGTATTTAATGGTGTTTCCTTTACCTTGCAAGCTAAATGTATTGGTGAAACCAACTGACGCTAGGTTAAACCCAAGATTATATCCAGTGTAATTTAGGCATCTAAGATGCAATCGAGTAATCAACTTTATCGACTTAGTTAAGGCAAGCTTGTATATTGTACCCTTGTGATACCAATGTTTATGAATAGTAAATCAGTTTTGGGACTTGTTACGTTTCTCATGTATTATGTTTTCAGGCGGAAATACTGCTTGGATACCTGCGGGAGCAGAGGCAGGATGGCGCTTCATCGGGCATGGCCAGGTAATACAAGGCCACTTCACATTAACCGTCTTGTAGTAGCTGATAATATTGCTTTGTGCTCTATGGAGCATACAAGAATTTAGTTAGTCAAGTGTGGTTGTACAAACGAATTTAGGTGTGTTTGTGTGAGTTTTGATTGAGGTTGAGATTGATTATGATTTTTGAGATGTTGCTGACTCGCAAAGGTAGATAAGTCAAATTCTTTGGAGTCAATTTCTCAATAACAGAATATGTTTGTTGTACATCATGATGCTTATGAAGCCCTTGTTTGTACGCTGATGCTCTATGTAACATCTAAGATAATTCTGTTTTTGTATATTGTAGGAAGTTCAAGTGTAAAATTTTGTGACGATGCTGATTGTATGGAAAAGACAGATTAACTCTATTAATTGACGGATTCAGAAATTTACAAAGTTTGACATAAATTATTTGGACAATTTTCTTATGAAGTAGTGTATTCTCCAGTTGTTGAATGCATCAATTAGATTCTGTAGACATTTAAAGTTTTTGGTTTATGATGGCAACTATTATAACTGTTTCAGAGGGTGAGCTGCTTTTGGTGCAATGATTTAGCTGTTCACCATTGATGGCAAGTATTTTTATACTTGGACTAGGGTTGCTAGGCATTGATAATGATCGTAAATGGGAATTTCCCAGATTACGACACGTAGTAGATGATGTGTCATCCACGTAAGCCCACTAGATTCTTGGGGGCTATGGAGATGGAGTAAGTACGATCCATTGGGGACATTCCTCGGCACCTCGTCTCGAGGTTGCATCCGACCTTTTGGACACCTCCCTGGAGTACCTTCCATATTCGCCTAGCAACCATTCAATAGCTCGCCTCCGAGCTATCCTACAGCCGAGCTACCTCGGCCTTCTTGCTCGTCACCGAGCTATTGCAGAGCTGAGCTTCCTCAGCCCCCTCGATCGTCACCGAGCTATCCACCGAGCTGAGCTTCCTCGGTTTCCCTGTCCAGCCGAGAGCACGGAGCCCAAGCGTCCCTGTAACGGCTCCGTGTATCTCGCCACGACGAGATCTCCGCTACTCTACGTTCTGCATCCCACGCTAGCGTATCTCGCCATTAGTGGTTGTATCCCGCCATCAAGGTGAACGTGACGCAGGGCCGTAACAAACGGTGAGAATCTCGTATCGGTTCGCTCCAATGCGACCCCTATATAAACCCTTCCTCCAGACGACTCAGGTAGGTCGAACTCATTTTCAAGACACTGCTACACTGCCAATTTCTCCCCGGTACTTGATCGTCGAGGGGTCCAACGGTGGTTTCCCATCCCGGGACTTCCCTTGCAGTTGGCTTGGCGTCGGCAACAACCAACAATTCATTGAGACCCACACGCTCAATCCTCATATCAAATCTCAACCGTTCATCCTCGCTGGCAGCAAAATCAACAGAGGACAATATCTGAGAGAGATTCAGGTCTCCATCAGTTGGCGCCATATGTAGAAACGAGAAGCTTTTCCACCCAAAAAGTTGATCCTCCGTCTTCAATTCAATGGCCAGCGATAATCGCAATGATCCTAGCACGAGCTATCCCGTCCTCCACAACGGAGGCGGGGACGGTTCTACTCCACCTCCCAACATCGTCGACGTCTTATCTGCACTGATCGACAGGCTCACGGCGATTGTGGACGCGCTCGCTCGTGTTCAAACGGCCGGCCATGCTTGCCAAACTGCTGTCCCCACTCCTCGGAACGACGGCGTGCGTGGGGCGACGGAGGGGCGCATTTAGGCCTTCAACCTCGCTCACGCCCATCTCAATGTCACCGAACACCGGCGTGTTGATTCCGGCAGTCACGACCCTCATACGAGGAATAATTTCATGACTCGTTGGGCGCCGGAAAGTTCGACACCGAGATCTCAGGAGAGACCAGACTATCGTTTCAACGCCCACCGCTCTCTCTCGCTCCCTGAAGAGACATCGGTCAGGTCGTCTGATTCCGGGCAAGACCGACGTCACCACACTCATTGAGACCGCGCACATGGAGAACGTCGGGGCCAGCCACGAAGTGTCCATCTCGAGGATCTGAGGAACGTGATAGAACTAAACCGAAACTGCTCTATCGCGCAAGCCCTGAGCAGAGATAGCAGGCATTCCGATTATGGAGAATTCTCGAGGTACTAGCAGCGAATCGAGGTCCTTGAGAAGAACATTGAGGACATGTGGCTCGCTACCCATTCGGCCGGAGGAATGGCAAAGTATTCCGCAGATTCGCTCATAGGGCCCTTCACGGAGCAGTTATTAGGTGAGCGGGTCTCGTCTCGGAACAAACCGCTCAAGGTGACATTCTTTGACGGGAAGTCTGACTCAACGGACCACTTGGATGCGTTTACGGCAAGCATGAGTTTCTAAGACAACTCAGACGCAGCTTAGTGCCGAGCCTTTCCTACCATCCTCATCCGGGCCGGTCGAGATTAGTTCCGTGGCCTTGCGCCACGTTCGATCTCGTCCTTTAACGAGCTGGCAACTCGGTTCCTCGGTCATTTTGTCATTAACCGACGACAGAAAAGGACGGTCAACTGCCTATTTATCATCAAGAGTGAAGACAGGGAATCTTTCAAGGGTTACGTCACCCGCTTCTATAATGCCCTTCTGGAAGTCTCCGAGCACCGCGACGAAACGGTTATCACCACCTTGAGGGCAGGTCTTAGGCATAGAGTGGCTCCGTTCTTTCGTATTAGCGTAACCTAAGACCATGGCCGAAGTAAAAGTCTGGACAGAGCGGAAAATCCAATTCGAATCGAAAGTAAACGCCATCCTACCTTGCGGCGACTGGACAGACCGAAAGAAACGGGACAAGGAGGAGAAGAAAAAAGCCGACCGTCCGAAACCTTATTCTCCGAGGTTTCATGAGTACACTCCCCTGAACGTCTCTCAGGCCGAGCTGCTGGAGGAGGCTAAGGGCGAGAGATTTTTCAAACTCCCGCCAGCGACTCAGAGGCCAGGCAAGCGACTCTGCGGCTTTGACTCTGCGGCCTGTACTGTGTCTTCTATCGATCACAGAAGCATCCGACCGAGAACCGCAAACAACTTCATGACTACATCAAGGAGCTGATCCGCTCCGATCACCTGGCAAGGTACCTACGAGGCAAACGACAGGCAGATCGGGAGCAAGCAAACTAACCTCCTTCCGGAGAATTGACAGTCGGGCAGATCATGGTCATCTCTGTTGGCTCGACTTTGAGCAATGAGGACACCCGCCGTTTCCAGCCGGTCATGACCTTAAGTAACCCCCTACAAAAACTGCAAGAAGGACAATCCAATCAGCTTCATCTGTTGGGGTTAAAAATTACACCTCGGTTGACCAAGTCTAAGTCTAAGTCAACCCAAACCAAGTAGGCCCGAGCCCAAGCCAAATGGACCCAAGCCCAAGTCAAGACCAAGAATGGAAGGGGCCGGCTCCATGCAAAAAAGGAGGCAATAAATTAGTCCAAATGCAAATTTTCAAAATAAATGTATGTAAAATGGGCAAAAAGCCAAAATTTTGTAAACCCCATGACTTATGTGCAAAAAGAAATAAGCACATAAGGCATGGGGTGGCACAAGTGCCATATGGCAAAGCCCAAGAGGCTATATGTAAAGTGCGTAGCCTATAAAGGCAACCATGATGAGAAAATCAAGAACAGCTTTCATTCTCTTAAAAATTCTAGGGTTTGTGTCTCTATCTTCTCTTTCTCAAGTTTTTTCCCTCTTCCTCTTTATTTCCAATTAAATCAAAGAGCTTAGCTCTTTTTTTTTCAAAGCTAAATAAAGTTTCACCATAAAACCCTCGAAGGGGAGTACATATCTTCCATCAAATGCCTGAAAAGGAGATTTTTAATCTCACCGTCCTTTTCCCCCAAGATCCAGCAAAGAGAGAGGTGGAAGAAGACTCATTTCCAAAAATCCTACTTTGGGAGGATACAAGGCTCAAGAGAGAACAAAGGGGTTCCCTTTGGTCATTTCCGAAGATCTTTGAGGAATTCAACTCCAAGTCCAAATTCTCAGAGGAGTTTAACTCCAAATCCAGAATTTTTAGGAGTTTTAACTCCAAATCCAAATCTTTTAGGAGTTTAGCTCTGTTCCCACTAAAATTTTCGGTCAAGAGCTATTTGTTCCCTTATAACCCTAAGCATATGAACGCTGAACATAAATAAATCTAAAGGGCCAAATGGCGCTCACGTGTAAAACACGTGAGCGCTCGTATGTAAAGCATATGAACGCTGAATGAGCATCACGTGTAAAACACGTGAGCGCTCATATGCAAAGCATATGAACGCTGAACATAAATAAATCTAAATGGCTAAACATGTCTCACATGTTAAACACGTGAGCGCTCATATGAAAAATATACAAGCGCTGAACATAAACAGGCTAAAACTCGCAACAGGGTCACGTGTTAAATATGTGAGTTCCCTTGCCTTTCGCATGCAAAGCATGTGAGCGCCCCAATTTAAAATGCTCCCATTAAATTCTATGTGATAAAATTAAAAGATCTTTTAGAGAATCTTGGATTTAAAATCCGATGGTGATAAAATATCACCAATTAAATCATCTGATAGAATTAAATTCTATTTGGAAAATATTTTCCAGATCTGCCTCAAAGATCTTCTCTGTTAAACAGAGGTTCTTTGGATCAAAGATCCAACGGTGATTATCTGGTAGAATAAAATTCTATCATAGGAAAATATTTTAAAATTCTATCATAGGAAAATATTTTCCTAATCTTGTTAAACTAACAAGATATTCACTTAACTTCAAATATTCCTAATCTTGTTAAATTAACAAGATACTTATATGATAAGAATCAAATTCTATGTTAAGAATAAAATTCTAATCTTATTAAATTAACGAGATATCCATATGATAGAATTAAATTCTATATCAAGAAAATATATTTCTGATCTTTTAAACCAAAGAGATGATAGGATAAAATTCTAATCTTGTTAAAACTAACAAGATATTCATAGTCTTATTAAACAAACAAGAAATCTTCTCTGTTAAACAGAGAGCCTTTGGATTAAAAATCCAACGGTGAATAAAATTCACCGATTGATCTAAAAAGATCATGGAATCAATCATAATCTCTCAATGAGGGATTTTCTTAACAAATTGATTCTTTTTCTTTTCATATAAATAGAAGCGAGGAGAGACATACAGAGGGAGATGGGAAGAAAAATAGAAAGAGAATTTAATTCTCTAAAGAAGAGGAACCCCTCCCAAAAGTTCTCATAAAAAGAGAATTTAATTCTCAAACCAAGAGTTACTCTTCTTAAAGAACTTAGTTCTTCCTCTGGTTAAGATCTGCAGCAGCAGATCTTCCCACAAGTTGAGAATTTAATTCTCATTGGGGAGATTCTGTCATGCAGATTCAAAACTTAAGGGAAAGAACTGAATCCAAAGAGTTTAACTCTTACAAAACATTTAGGAATTTAATTCCTCTGAAACTAAGGTTTAACCATTTAAAAAGAATTTAAACACTGCAAAGAACAAAAGGAAAACTTGATTCCTCGGAACCATAGAAGAACAGCCTGGTGATTCATTAGCGTTCAAATGCTACGTAACAGATCACGTGTTCCCATGTGAGCACCTCTAAGGAGCAAAAAAGAAAGACTGAGATCTAGCCACATGACCCTACGTGATTCTTGAGAAGTGCTCAGCACTTATAAAAGAAAAAAGGGAATAAACCCTATTTTTGTAACGCCTCACGTGACCCCTGAGAAATACTCAGCACTAGAATAAGAGAATAAAAGAGGCAGCGCCCAACTCTAAGCGCCTCACGTGCTACACGTGAGCGCCCCAATTTTCAGTGTTTAACATTGCTATGGCGCCTCACATGCTACACGTGAGCATTTCAAATCTCAGTGTTTAACACTGTCTTAGATTATCATGTGGGAGCACGTGAGCATCAAGCATACATTAGTGTTTAACATTATAAGAGGCCAACTTCAACCCCAGATTGGCTAAGTTTTTCCTGAGAATAAATCTCTAAATAAACCGAGCCTTCATGCTCATGATTTGTCACGCCCCGCCTCCTACTATACGGCGAAGAGGACGGGACTGGTCCGCTATGTATTTACTGTAAGCGTATCTAAGCAATATAAAAATAAAGCACAAGAGACAAGATATAATAAAAACAGCAACTTTATTTATTAACATTCTTTTGTACAATGCATGAAAAGTAAATACAACTGAAATAAAAGTGATGCCTAAACAATGACATAACAAAAACTGAAAAGTACCGAATGGAAAGTATACAATGACCAGAGCTCCGGGTTTCACTGAGCTGGTCCAAGTCTTCAGCAGTGGGCTCGATCTCTGAAGTGTCCAGATCACTTGACGACATTCAAAGAAGAAAGAAATAGAATGTCGTCAGCGAACAGGTCGCTCGGTAAGTACCAAATAGAAGGGAGAAATAGACAGAGTAAGAGAGAGAGAGTGGTTTTTAATGTTGTATTATATTGTTGTAATGTTGTATTAACGTTGTTTGTAGCTTGGTACAGAAGAATGCCAATGTATACGAGAGGGATCTCAGTATGCTAGAGACTAGGGAAAACGGAATATAGAGTACAAGGCTCTGTTAGAAGGCTCGGAACAACGACAATTGGATTCATGTTAGGTGTCTTAAATCTTGCAGTCTCGTACCACTTTTAACACCTTCCATACCAGTCTACCCCTTAAACCTCATAGTGTTTTGATTGTATTGTATTGTAAAATGTATAGATTGTATAATTGGATGACTGACCGAAACCATGATATCTGTAACAGATGTAACCGTAGAATCATGTAAATTGATGTAAACTGGAGATCGTGTAAATGGAATGTATATACATGGTTCGGTTCAGTCAAGTTGTATAGATTGATAATTGGATTCATGGATTCATGTTGAATTGGAATATTGTAAATTGTAGATTGTACTTGAATCATATTCAAGTCAGATTATACTAAGACTTACTCTAAATCAGACAATTAAAAAAGTAAATTGAAGTCCTGATTGTTTTGATGTTATCGGTAACCGCTGCACATGGGCGGCAGGATGTGTCTTTTTCCAAGACGATTACCATATTGATAACACCGTTAAGTTGTCTACTTTAGATAGACAAGCACCCACTTCTCCGGCTTCCTAAGGTTCAAGAGATTGGTCCCGCTTAAACCTATGTTTACCAGGGTCCTTAGTGTAATTTATAGAACTTGAGGGGGTTTTATGTAAAAATACTTTTATATACTTTTCAAAGTACATCCCAAGTATTTATTAATCGTCTTTAGAGTTGTAATGAATGTAGATCTTATAGTGTGATACTTCTAGTGAAAATATCCTAATTTCATAAATAAAGGTATTTATTTGTAATATTGATTTATGTGAAATTTATGGTATTTTAGTATAAAATTGATTCTTGTGATTTTTAGAAAAAGGTGGAATACTTATATCATAACAAAATAAATATTTTAATGATAAATACACATATATTTATACAAAAATAATTTTAATATATATTTTATATTCTAAAAATCTCATTTTCTTAAGATGTCGTATTTTGAATCTTTCGAGACCGAATATTCCTTGCGGAGGTCTGAATCTCGCACTACTAAGCCCGAGAATGTGCGATAATCCGCACCGTCCCGAACGAGTTCCCCAAATGGGTTGTAGCGGTGCTTTGCAAAGATTTGTATAAATACTAATTATTAAGGAAAAACGGTTTTATTAATTATGGTATTTATTTGTAAAGGTGTCGATTTCCCATATTCTATGTTTTAGGGTCTCCTAAGTTAACTAGACTGCTTCTAACTGGTCCAAAACGACAAGTTGTGAGATATCCCTCGAATCGTCTCTTCACCACCAATTGTGGTCAGGTAAGTACAAGTGAAAAAGGAGGGATCCGCTCACGAATCACCGTGAGACGGGCCTTTTAAAGTTACTTTTCTCACTTGTCTAGCCTAGACACCACAAAGTCAGGTTTAGATAAACCACTGAATGCCCACAACCTTCCTCAGTCATAATGAGCACGACAATCCTTAATTGGCTGAGTCTAGATATTTTTATTATTAACTCAAAGGTTATTTATTTGTAAAGATTTATCAATACTAAATCTTTTAGAAATGGTTTTATTAAGTAAAGGGTATTTAAATGAAAATATTTGTTTTCCCGTATTCTAAGTTCTCGAGGGTATCGTGTTATGTTGCATATGAGTGTGTGAGGAGGTAGGTCGTTACCTCGTGATCTACTTAAAGGTATAGCAAATTTAATGGAGTTAAATATAGAATTGAAACAATGTGGTATTTAAGTGAAAATACGATAAATTGAAATAGCCATCATTTTATGAAATGAAACTTGATCAATTTGGTTGATTAGTGTTTAATAGTCAACATGAGAGAGTTTAAGCATAATTGTATTAACGAGAAATGGAGTTTTATAAGAAACCGAATCGGAAATCGGATTTGTTCCGATTCCATCGGGTTTTATAATTCCGTATTTTTAGAATAGTAAAGAAAGATAGAAAATGGGACTTACGGGTTTTGGACAATAACGAGAGTGAGATGAAAGAAGAGGAATCGTCGGTGCGTCGATTCGTCGCCGAGAGTTCTTAGAACGATCGCCGGAAGTTCGCTGGGAATTTCGCCGTAGCTTTGCTTCGTGCTCGTTTTCAAAGTACACAAGATTTCTTGAGAATTTTTTAGAGTTGGCTCAGAGTTTGGGGTGAGAGGGTAGAGGTAGGGGTGGTATTTATAGGGTTAGGTTAGGGTTAGGGTAGGTGAAGAGTTTAAATTAAAAATGTAAAAAATATATTAAAATTCATTAAAATATGGAGTAAATGGGGATTTCAAAGGTCTCTGAAACCGATCTGAGAAAATGAAGTGTGCAGGGGAGTAGGGGAGAGGAAAATACACAAATTTGCAGTTGGGGACTTGGTCGGTCCGCCGGCCGAGTCGGGCCGAGTCGGGGGTCAGGGAGGTGGGGGGTCTCCTGGTGTACACACTGGTATATTTACTTTTTCATGTATAGTGGAAAATTTGGGAGTTATCACGTATTGACTGTTGGACTTCTAAAAATTTAAAACAAAATAAATATTAAAAGTAATGTGGGGTATGGGATTTGAACTCTGGTGGCTTGGTTCAGTAATGCAAGGTATTACCAATGAGCTACAAGCTCCTTCTTGTAGTTAAATTGCTAATTAATTACTTAAGTCTTGTGCTCAGGCAATAAATACCTTTTTATGGATTTTTGAAATTTTTTTGTAAAAACTTATATAGGAAATTTAGGGTTGTTACATGATTGATGATTCCTCAATCTGAAATTTGGTTCAAGGGTACATCTCTCCACACTTCTGATATATGTCGTTGTAAGTATTCAACGTCTTCAGAGAGGTGGTGGGTCCCGACAACTAACAAGCTATGGACCGTAATGTCCTTAAACTAACTATGGACCGCAACGTCCCTAAACTAAACTCTATAGAATTAAACTCCATGGACTATAATGTCCTTAAACCCAATGGACCGTGACGTTCTTAAACTAAAATGATAGAGCCCAAATGCTCTTTTGTTGGATAAAAAATGATCATGAATCCCCGTTGAGTAGATCTTAGTCTAAAATTAGACTAACGTTTCCTCAACAAACATTTAAGTTGATCTTAATCTCAAACGAGATTAACGAGCGTTCAAACAAACCAAACCCAAATCTAAGAAAATACGGATTTGGACTAATCCCCGCCCTACGGGCGACAACACAAATTAATCTCCGTATACAATCCACGGGCAATCTAAAACAAAACAAACACACACGACACGAAATGAACATCTGGAGCAGGAGAAAGTGGTTATCGCTATGCGGTAACGTAATTAACTGCAGGGGCTTGTGCTTGTAGGGAAGAGCGTCCCCACAATCAAAAACCCCTCGTAACGAGAGGGAATCTAACGAAGTCTGCTACAACGACCGCGTTTGTTTAAACCTTCGATATATGGTGCCATAAATCAACTTGGTATCTTCGGAGAGGTGGACGGATAAAACCAAATAGCATTTGCCCCTGAAATTCAAGCCAGACGTCCCAACGTCCCGGTCGCGTCTTTCGGCGGTAAACAAACTCCAAATTTACACCCAATTCCATTTCGGGGGTTCAACTCCAAGCCCAAGGGCTTAGCCCCTTATTCTGCTGGCGCCTAGTGGCCGCGTGCCGCGGACGCGACCCGCTGGCGCCAAGCGCCCACACTTTGGGCCCACGGCCCGCTGGCGTCCTGCGCCCACGTGTTGTCTCACGAGGCCCCCGATACGTCCAAAACACAACATACGCACATCGCACATTGAGTTCGCATGACTAGTTTTACCCGTCAATCGGAGGTTCCCGAGTAATTAACGGCAGTTTAATCCGCGGCTGCCGGAGATTCGGATCCCCACAATCAATAAACCCCGGTCTACCTCAAGCAGGGGAATCTGTAATACGCCTGACAAGCGACACGTATTCCTATCTCAATAGGGTGTCAAAAAACACGCTACATCACCGATGAGGACCTTCACGGCATCACTCCCGCACAATGATCCTCTTGTGATAGCAGCCTGGGTAAACCGCTACGAAGTCCGGAGAATCTTAGTTGACTCGGGGAGCTCGGCGGATATCCTGTTTTACGACTGTTTCTAGCGTATGGATAAATCCGTCCGACCTCCAACAGACATCCCACGCCCTCTCCGGGTTTCCAAACCATTTCGTCTTGGCCGAAGGATCGATCTCTCTCCCTTTCAAAATTGGGGAAGCTGGAAGAACGCAAACCATGTCAGTGAAATTTCTCGTTGATAGGATTCCTTCGTCTTATAACATTCTCTTGTGTCGCCCCTCCCTAAACGCCCTTCAAGCTCAATTCTCGATCTATCACCTCGTGCTCAAGTTCCTTCTGAACAATGGGGGTAGCCCGGGCCTACGGGGACCAACAAACCGCCAGGGTATGTCTTTCCTCAACGTTCTCCGAGGACAGAGAAGTTGACATTTTTGAAGATATGTGCGATCCTCGGGAATCTCTGGATATGCGCGACAACAAAAACGAGATTCACGGTTTTCCGGTGGAGGCTTTGTTAGAGGTTCCTTTCAAAGAGGGAGACGATAGCCGAACTATCCAGATCGGTTCACTTTTGCCAGAGGATGCTCGGGATAGCCTGATCCAGTTCCTTCGGAGCAACTGTGATGTGTTTGCTTGGACTTCCGCGACATGCCCGGGATCGACCCCAAAGTGATCTCCCACAAGGTCGGGGTCGACTTGAAAGCCCGGCCGGTCCGACAAAAGAAAAGAAGTTTCATGCCAGTAAAACAGAAAGCAATAGAGGAGGAGGTGGACAGACTCCTCATGGCCGACTTCATCAGAAACCTGAACTAGGCTTGGCTAGCAAACGTAGTCATGGTCAAGAAGGCAAATGGGAAATGGCGCATATGCGTCGATTTCATCGATCTAAACAAGGTTTGCCCCAAAGACAACTATCCACTCTCTCGGATAGATCAATTAGTTGACAGCTCGGCCGGTCACGGGCTGCTGAGCTTCATGGACGCCTTCTTCGGTTATAATCAAATCCGGATAAATCCGGCCGACGAAGAGCTAACCGCATTCACCACTGATCGAGGAGTCTACTGCTGTAAGGTAGTACCCTTTGGTCTGAAAAACGCAGAGGCAACATACCAGCGGCTGGTCAACAAGCTGTTCAAGTCGCAAATTAGGAGAAATATGGAAGTTTACGTCGATGAAATGCTTGTGAAATCCACCCAGTCAGTCGAGCATACCACAGACCTCGGCGAGACATTCAATGTCCTGCAAAAGTACAAAATGAAACTGAATCCAACCAAGTGTGTTCGGCGTTACGAGCGGGAAATTTCTTAGATTCATGGTCACCCACCGGGGAATCGAAGCAAACCCGGAGAAGATTAGAGCCATCATTGACATGGCAACGCCCAAGAGCAATGTTGATATCATGCAGCTCACGGGCAGGGTGGCCGCTTTGAGTTACTTCATGTCCAGATCCGGAGAGAAGTGACACCTTTCTTTAAAGCCTTAAGATCCCCGGGTTCGAGTGGTTCGAGGAGTGTCAAGTCACTTTCGAGCAGCTCAAGACTTATCTGGCAACCCCCCGCTTCTCACCAGACCAGCTGAGGGGGACGAGCTGTTGTTGTATTTGGTCGTTTCCGACCAAGCTACCGGCTCCGTACTCATCAGAGAATCCGAAAGAATACAAAAACCAGTCCATTACGTCAGCCATGTTTTCAAGGATGCAGAGACCAGATATCAGGCCATAGAAAAGATAGTCCTGACACTCATCGTCACCTCCAGGCAGCTCAGTACTACTTCTAGGCTCACACGATCATTGTTCTCACCGAACAACCCTTGGGGAATATCCTCGGTTCCCCCGAGTCGCCGGTCCGCTTAGAGAAATGGAGATAGGAGTTGTCCCAATTCGACATCCGGTACCAACCAAGGCAAACTATCAAAGCACAGGCCCTAGTCGATTTCGTGGTCGAATGCACCATTCTCAATAAAGGAAGAGTGTCGGCGCGAGTCCTTGACCCACGACCATCAGTCGAGGAGACGCTCGGTCCGATTCCGGACTAGGTACTCTATGTGGACGGCTCTTCCACAAAGGATGGGAGTGGGGCTGGGTTGGTCATCCGTTGTCCAAATGAAGCAGAGATGGAGTACTATTTGAGGCTTGGTTTTAAGGCACCGAACAACGCCGCAGAATACGAAACCTTATTGGCTGGGCTACGAATCGCCTCTGGGGTGGGGCTAAAGACGATCAGGATCCGCAGCGATTCTGCGCTGGTCGTCGGTCAAGTGATCAGACGTTTCAAAACCCGGGAGCCCCTGATGATGAGATACCTGGCGGAGGTAAAAAGATTTCGGAGAAGCTTTGACGAGGTCTAAATAGAACAGATTCTCAGGAGCACAAACGTCGAGGCCGACGCGCTAAGTAAACTCGCCTCTTCTTATTCGGCCAATCACAAGAGAAACATTCTCTTCAAAGTCCTGCCACTACCCAGCATCGAAGACGGAGAGGTGATACATCGGATCTACACTGCTCAGGGGGATATCCCGGATTGGAGAAATCCCATGGTAGAGTTCCTCAATGACGGAGTACTCCTCAAGGATCGAATTGAGGCACGCCATCTCCGCATAAAAGCTCGTCACTTCGTGTGGAGTAAGGGAAACCTGTATAAAAAGTCGTACACCCAACCTCTACTTCGATGTGTCGATCCCGATGAAGTAGGTTACATTCTCCGAGAGATACATGAAGGAGTCGGAGGAGCACATCAAGGGGCCTGCAGTCTAGTTCAAAAGACATTGTTGCAGTGGTATTACTGGCCAACTATACACCAAGACGCAGAAAAGTTGGTCAAAAGGTGCAAGACCTGCCAACTCTTTGGTAGCATTCCTCGGTTACCCGCTACCGAATCGACGCCACTAAGTTTCTCTTGACCATTCGTGCAGGGGGATGAACATGGTCGGCCAACTCCCCACCGGCACGGGTGGACACATACATCCTTGTCGCCGTAGACTACTTTACAAAGTGGGTCGAAGCCATGCCGATTAGGAAACCGGATGTCACCTCTACGGTGAGGTTCTTACAGAACAATATAATTGCCCGATTTAGAATCCCGAGGTGCATCGTCACCAACCACGGAACCAATTTTGAAAATGACAGTCAGAGAATTCTGCAGCGACTATCACGTATTGATGAAGTTCTCCACGGTTGCGCATCCTTAATGCAACGGGCAAGCCGAGATAGCAAACCGAGGTATCATCCAGGGCCTCAGAGCCCGCCTGGAAGGAAGACATGGCGGCTGAGTCGAGGAACTAGCACGGGTGTTATGGGCACTGCGAACATCGAGAAAAACACCTATGGGGAAATCCCGTCTAGCCTCTGTTACGGCACCGAGACAATGATCCCCGCAGAAATCGGCCTTCCCAGCTATCGAGTCGAACACTTCGACGACGAGGCCAATGTCTTGGCACTTCGAAGCAACCTAGACATCTTATTGGAAAAGAGAGATCAAGCGCAAATAAGGATGGCCACATATCAGCAGCAGACCGTTCGGTATTACAACGTCCGGGTTAAACATCGAGCTTTCAAGGCAGGAGGCTTGGTCCTACGTTGAAACGAATTTGAAGACCAAGGGAAGCTGTACAAGTTCTTCCTGAAGTGGGAAGGTCTCTTCTTCGTAACTGAGACATTGCCCGGCGAAGCCTACCGCCTCCAGGATTCCTGGGGGCATGAATTTCCACGGCCATACAACGCCGAAAAGCTTAAATTGTACAGATGAACTTGTACTCTTTCGAATAATGAGATTCCTCTTTTATGTCAACTAAAGTTATTTTAGTTTCTAAGCTAAGCCATCGCTATGAGGCAGACGGGTAGCTTCCTGCTCGGCCTATCCGCAGCGTGTAGCCTCCTGCCTGACGACCCTGTGGATCCAAAGCCCTTGCCATGAGGCGGCCGAGCAGCTTCCTGCTCGGCCCATCCGCAGCGGGTAATCTCCTGCCCGGCTACCCTGTGGATCCGAAGCCCTCGCCACGAGGCGGCCGAGCAGCTTCCTGCTCGGCCCATCCTTAACGGGGAGCCTCCTTCCCGGCTACACTGTGGACCCGAAGCCCTTATCTCAAGGCGGTCGGGCTTCTTCCTGCCCGGCGCAGCCGCGTCGAAGTCTGTAAGCCGACCTCTATTTGGCGCGCGATCATGAAGTAAACAAACTTGTGATAGGACCCAAGTGAATAAAGCTTTGGTTCGCTCGTTACAAGGAACCCCAGCCACGCTCAGATCCGAGGGACATCGGTCTATTTACACTCGGTGTTCATATTTGGCGTTCACTCGATCCACTCCGGGGTAAGAAAGGACACCGATCTATTTGTACTTGGTGTTCATATTTGGTGTTCGCTTGTCCCACGTCACCTTGACTCCGGGGGAGGAGGGACATCGATCTACCCATACTTGTAAATAAACAAGAAGGAAGTATTACAGCCAGGCACATCAAAGACGAGATAAAAATACTTTATTGATATTCCAAATTATATACAAGGTATTATAAGCTCCTCAGCTTTACAAAATGCCTGAAGGCTAAAAAAGGGGAATAGAGAACGAGGTGGACGGCGGCTTCAAACCACCTTTGCGGCCGAGACCTTCCCGCCATCCCCCTGTTCGGCGCCTCTACCAGGAGCCTCGATTGTGACCGCAAGCTCTGCGCTTCCGCCTGCGGCCTCGTCTCCTCCCGCTGGCTCGGTGCTGCCGCCCTAAGGCACTTTCTCGGCAAGGGGATACTTTGCACGAAGCTCCTGGTCGTCAAACCCAGGCATCGATTCTTTGACGGCATCAAGGACGTTGTGCTACCCGACGGCCGCAGAGTCGGCAAATTCGACATAAAATTGGTCGGATGCCTTGTACTCCTCCATGGCCTTTTCCGCCCTGTCGCCACCTCGTGGCCGTCCAGGCATCCTCTTGAACGAGTCTATCTGTCTCTTCATGGCATCATAGGGCCCGTTGACCTCGTCGATCTTGGCCTGAATAGCCCGGTTGGATTCGGGAAGGAGCCGGTGAGGCTCCTTCAGCTTCGCGACCGTCAGGCCTTCCGCGACCAACCTCAAGTCCAGGGAGGTCACCCTGTCCTCCGCCTTCTTCAGCTTGGTAAGGAGCTCTTCCTCATGCGAGGAAGACTCTCCGGCGTTTTTTTATCGCCGGGGCCACCTCTTCGGCCTCCATAGTGGCAAGAAGGGCGCAATGCTGGAGGACCTGCACAAAAACACAAACCATTTTCGTTAGAAGCTAAATAGAGGAAAAACACATGGAAATTTTTAGAAAATTATCAACCTGAACAGCCTTATGAGCTATCGCCGCCACTTGGGCCTTCATGGCACCCGGGAAATCTTGGCCCCCGCCGCCTTCTCCATGTCCGCCAGCAAGCTGTCGGCTACAGAGAGCCCCGACGGCACCTTAATGCAAAAGTCGCCCTCCTGCATCTGTATCCCGGCCGAGGGTGGCCGGAAAACCACTTTCTTTTTTGCCTCTTGAGCGGAGACTCGGTAGAGGACGACACTTTCGTACTAGACAAGGAGCCAAATCTCGAGCATGCTTCTACCTTCTGCTACGGTGTTCCTCCGGGACGGGATAAGCCATGGAGGTCTTGGCGGAAAGGGCTTGTCGGGGGACCACGCCCGGTGTGGGTTTGGACGAGCTGGCACTGCCGCCCTTCCTCCCCCGCGCCTTGGCAGCCATGATCTTCGAACAATCCATTTGCTATGTAGAAAACGGAAAAAGGTCAGCAACAGGAACGACAATATCATGCTAAACTTAAATTAATCGGCAAAGCCTTAACTTATCCCCGAAGCGTACGGGACTGAGTTCCGTCCAGCTCAAAACCTGTTCGGAAAGCAGGACATCGATCCACTGGATCGGCTCCCACTGCGACACTACCCCTGCCTCCGGGGCGTTAGACTGCTTGACCCGTTGGCAATCCGCCCTGTGCCATTTAGTGGGCACTGGCCAATCCTCTCCCTTCGGAGGATCGACGAAAACAAACTTCTCCTTCCACTCATGGATGGAAGAAGGGACGACTACTACCCCTGACGTGGCCGTCCTATCCTTATGTTTTTTAAAAGAGATACACCCAGCTCGGTTCGTCCTTGCGAGTGTCGAGATGATTTTTGTATCAAAGAAAGGAAAGGAGAAGACTCAAGTCGAAGGGGATCCGATCAATCAACCGGACCAGAAACCCGAGTAGGATTCTTCATGAGTTTGGCGCTAGCTGTCCCGGGGCAAAACGAAAGCAATGGAGTACGACACAAATCTCAGATGAGAAGGGCAGACGCATCCCTGCTCGGAACGTTTTCAGGTACAAGGCAATCTCATTACCCCGTATCTGGTCTGCCCGCTCACCCTCACTGACCGGACGAAGTGAATATCCGGAGGATGTGGAAACAAGCCCGAATATCGGAAAGCTCGTCCGGGCGATTCAACATTAAGGACGCATCACGAGTATTTTCGATGCGCACTTTGCCACCCGACGACGAAGAACAAGGGCGTCTCCACCCTTTGGGGGCGAGCCTGCTGCGGAAGAAGAGGACGAAGAGGAAGAACCTCCTCAGCTATCAGAAGCCGAGGAGAAAGAGGATGACCCACTGGACCTGGCTTCATAAGCTGAAGCCCCATCGTTCGACTCGACCCTAACTACATCAATGAAAACTCCGGAAGAAGATATCAAACCCGATTCAAGAAAAGATTAGCTGAAGGAGGATTTTTGGCTGAAGGTTCGACCTAAGCGATGGTGCATCGGGCTATCTTCAGATGGCAGGAGACAACTAAAGCAAAATGCCCGCCAAAGAATGGCCTCCCCTATTTATACACTCGGCAAAAACCATCCAACGGCCCATATCCGTTCCCGCCGAAACGAAGCGTCGCAACCCACGGCCACAAAGACGCCATGTGGCAACCAATCATTGGACGTTTCGTCCCTCACACGGATCCAACCAACAGATACGATGTCTTGCGGTCCACCACTCCATTGCGGCCACGTGGCTCGAAAATCAACGGCCCGAGCAAGCGAAACGACATATCATTTATGGCGCCGCCGTTTCGCCGATCCGTTGACGTCATCGAGTATGCGCACAGAAATTAAGGCGTTTCGTTAACCGCCATGTGGACCCAGGAATCGAAGAGACAGCCGCCAAGCGCCACGTCGTTCCCAAACAACCCGCTATGAAGAATCCTCGACTCCAAGATGAATATTGAAGACCGAGCAGACCACTCTCGACCTGACCCGTGAATAGGTCGGAACGAGAGTGGGGGGCTAATGATAATGATCGTAAATGAGAATTCTCCATATTACGACATGTAGCAGATTCCTGGGGGCTATAGAGATGGAATAAGTACGATGCATTGGGGACATTTCTTGGCATCTCGTCTCAAGGTTGCATCCGAACTTTTGGAGACCTTCCCGGAGTATCTTCCTTATTCGCCTAGCAACCAGCCAATAGCTCGCCTCCGAGTTATCCTACAGCCGAGCTACCTCGGTCTCCTTGCTCGTCACCGAGCTATTGCAGAGCTGAGCTTTCTCAGCCCCCTTGCTCATCATCGAGCTATCCACCGAGCTGAGCTTCATCGGCTTCTCTGTCCAGCT
The DNA here is from genome assembly GCA_030015575.1 of Agapanthus africanus. Classification (NCBI taxonomy): domain Eukaryota; kingdom Viridiplantae; phylum Streptophyta; class Magnoliopsida; order Asparagales; family Amaryllidaceae; genus Agapanthus; species Agapanthus africanus. The sequence continues at coordinate 358,822,582 of JASDDO010000008.1, forward strand.
GAGTGCACGGAGTCCAAGCGCACCCATAACGGCTTCATGTATCTCGCCACGACGAGATCTCCGTCGCTCCACGTCCCGCATCCCACCCTAGCGTATCCCGTCATTAGTGGGCGTATCCCGCTAGCAACGCGAACGTGACGCAGGGGCGTAACAGACGGCGAGAATCTTGTATCGGCTCGCTCCAATACGACCCCTATATAAACCCTTCCTCCAGACGACTCAGGCAGGTCGAACTCATTTCTAAGACTCCGCTACTTTGCCCAATTACTCCTCGATACTTGCTTGATCGTCGGAGTGCCCTACGGTGGTTTTCCATCCCGGGACTTACCTTGCATGTAGCTCGGCGTCAGCAACAACCAACAACCCATTGAGACCCATACGCTCAATTCTCATATCAAATCTCAACCGTTCTGCCCCGCTGACAGCAAAATCAACGGAGGACAACATCTAAGGGAGATTCAGGCCTCCATCAGGCATCTTATTTCTCAGCCCTATGATATCTATGTAAAGAATGGCTGAGCTTAAGTTTAAGCTTAATCGGTGGTAGCAATATGATTAAACTTGGTGCCCTTGCTTTGTTTTCAGGGCATTGAGCTTGTATCTGGTAATTTCCACTGGTTACCAATACAAGAGTCCCTTAAGAAAAATGAGCATACAATTGTCTCATGCTCCTTTTTGTACTTAAGAAAAATGAGCATACAATTGTCTCATGCTCCTTTTTGTACTTAATTAAATTGTTATGTATTTAGTTTGATTCTTATAATAAGAAATTTGAAATAACCCATCCCGCTTTACATTGTATTGCAATAACTGGTTACCCAAGAAATAGAGCCGCAATGCAGAGCATACTATGTAAAATAATTTCCATCTTGATTAACAACATTTCAGTTGAGATAGTAAATTGGTCTACAAAATGAAATACAATAAATAAATAAATAAAACTGCAGTTAATCCTAGTATTCCCCCCCCCCCCCCCCCCCGAGTCTCATTAAATGAAATCACGTGAATCGAATTAATCAACTAGTCTGTCATTAGCAGATTTTGGAGACCTCTCATGAGGATACAGGCTAAATGGGTTTTAAAGGCATTTTTCATGACTTAGTGCCTTGAACCCATTCTACCCTTAATCTTGGTCCTTGGCACTTTCTTGCATATCCCAATCTCCATTCACCATGAAAGGAAGGGCCTCCTCCTCCAGCACAAAACCAAAACCCAAAAGATCAAGAAACAAGAAACGACCACAATATCCCTATCCGAAAACTACCCCTACAACATCGATGCCTTCACCTACTAGCGGGCCTCTCCATGGATGGCATCTTCTCCATGGGCCCCAACAATGAGATATATTTCAACTACATGCGCCTTTATCCTTCCCTCAACCTCCCGCTATTCCTACTCCCTTCACCATTATCTCCTCCACCAAAGGCCTCGTCCTATGCCGAGACACCCTCACCTTCAGCTATCACATATGCAATCCCTTTGTTCGCTCTGAATTTAACTACCGAGCCATCCAGGACCTACCATGCCCCCACGAGCTTTTCTCAGCCGTTTTCGCATTGGATCTCGGAGACCCCCCTAGTTTCCACGTCATTCATGCAGCAATGCTCCACAACTCCGGCGTATACAGCTTTGACATCTACAACTCAGATTATGATAGATGGGCATGCGCGGCAGACGATATTACTATAAATCTTGGGTGCCGTATCATCCCTAATTCCGGCACATATAATGACTGAGGAGTGGTTTTTTGTTTGATGGAAGTGCCACATGCAGTGGTCAGGTACAATGTACATGGTGGTTGGGAATGCACAAGCGATGTTCCACAAGGGCTACACCCTTGGGTTAATATGCAGATTGGTAGAATTGCACGCAATACTAGGATCAGATTGTTGCTTCGAGTAGGTGTAACATTACGCTTTTTTGTCCTTGGGGATTGTGATACGAATTTGGATCTTGGAAACAGTTGGGTTTCTTGAATGTGAGTTAAGATGCTGAAAGTTTGGAGAATGGGACGGTTTGCTGCAGTCAATAGATGAGACCGGATGTTTTAGGGTTTGAGAATGAGGTGCTGCTTTGGATTGATGGGAGAGTTTTGTTATTGGAGGTATTGGTTTGGGAAAGTTCAGAGATTGAATAGGGTAATGTGAGGGGCATGAGTGTAAAGTTGCATGAAATGCCGGCCTGGAAGACTCTGCCCACTTCTATTGGTTGTGGCTTTTCGTAGTTGGTTAACACCTGCAAATTGTCTGATTGAAGAATGACGAGTTCTTGATTTGCATGATTGAGTTCTTCATGTATTTGGTTTTTATTAAGTTGATCAAATTTTGCTTGGATTCATTATGTTGAAGTTATTTCATTTTTAGTCAAAATCTATGTCAAGTTCTAGGTTGCATGAAGAAAAAGCCTGCTTCTATTTTCCCTTTTTTTTGGTGGAATAAGCCTGCTTCTATTGATAGTAGTGTTCCTTATTTCAATTCATACTTGAATAACTTTTGCAAATTTTTAGATTGAAGATTGTTGTGTTCTTGATTTATTCCTATTATCTGGATGATTGAATCCTTGATTCATCTTGTAACTTTAGTAGTTGTGCATCTTTTTTATTAATGAAGTTCAACAATGTCTGCGCATGTTCATTACTGTTGATTATCTATCTGGTTAATAACAAACTTTGCAGGTTTTGTTTTACATGAAGAATAAGCCTAATTTTTCTGGTTGTGCTATTCCATTTGTGATTGTTGAGTTATGATTGATTCTTTATCTTTTCTGTATAAGTCTGATTTGCATTATTGAGTTCTTGAGTAGTCCCTGTTTGTAACTTTAGTGCCCGTTCATGGTTTTTTTTTTCCTTTTTTTAAAAGTTGATCAATTGTTCTCAGATTTATTAATGCTGATTGTTAATTTGCTGTCCCATGAATAAAATAACTTCACAGGTTCTGATTTGCATGAGGCCTGTCTCTACTGGTTGTACTTAGTTAACTCCGATAAATTTTTCAAACAGTAGATATATAAGTTCTTGATCGATTCTTTGACCGTACTATATGATTTTGATTGATTTGCATAATGATGGCTTCCTGCTTTGGACCCAATTATAGATTTAGTGGTTATTTATGTGTTTGATTTTTTTAAGCTGATCAATTGTCTGCTCGGATTAGTTAAAGTTGATTATTTATCTCTTTAATCAGAACCTACTTAGATTCTTGCTTGTTTTTGCTTTTTAAGTAAGGCTCATTAGCTTTATCACTTTAACATCACTTGAATTTTTAAATGATTTTGCTAGTGTTCCTGCCTCAGAATATACATTGTCTAGTTCTTGGTTGTTACTTGTTGCCTGCTGCTTAAATATATCTGTTTTATCTTGATCATTTGTTTTCTTTGAAGATCAGGCTGTATATTGGTTTAATTTATTAGCTAGAGATGCTTGCTTTTAGAAAACGGAAAGTTTGATCGGTTGGTGGTATACTTCAGATTTGTACATAGTTTGTAACAAATTCTCATTGTCGTTTACATCAAAGCTAATGTTTTCAGTTAATGTATTAAGACACAAGTATCTTCCAGCCTATTATAATAAATTGCTCACCTTTTGTTATTATGCACGTATATATAAATAACAAAAACTTAAGTATCCCTACGGACCGTATTGCAGAATTTGGAAAATTGTGGATCCACGTATCTAAGTCGTATTGTGTACAGTATCTGTATCTGAAACCGAACTACTTTGGGTATCACCAATGATAACTTAAAAGGTTTCACTTCAGCCATGTAGGACATTTGGACAAAATTCGTAGATGTGAGCTCACTTTTATGCGACAAAAGTTGGGTCATCTGTCATAAAAGCCCTAGGGATTCATTAGCTTGCAGTGATTAACATGGTAGTGAAATATTTCATTGTTGAAGGCATTCATTTGTTTCTGTAGACAGATCGAGTTTCTGGATTATAATGGCAACTATCAAACTGTTTGAGAAGGTAAGGCTGTTGTTTTAATGCAATATTTTCGTTGCTCAATAGAGCTGCATGCTTGGTGTTTTTTTTTTCTTTGTTCAACTTGGAGTAGGATTGCTGGGCATCTCATATCTCAATCCTTCAGCTGAAAATTCTGTTCATTTTCAAATTTACTGGTGCCTGGTTATCTGCTATCAGCAATATACTGCATTTGAAGCAGATAAAGGATCTCGGTGTTGGAAAATTCCAGCTTTCTCTGATACATGAATGCAGTTAATTAAGAACCTATTTGAGGTATGCAGGTAGGTCAGCAATCTGATACAAGATGGCCCTGCCAAATGGCTGCATAACTGGGGCCAGCCCATCATCGTACAATCCTCGAGGTTCGTACACATCAAATCTAATCTTTTCAGTTTCATATTAGACACAAGTATTTGCCATCTTAGTTTTTATTGTATTGCAATTAACTGTTGTTTTTCTTATATATGGAGCTGCAATGCAGATCATGCAGTGTAAAGTAATTATGTTTTCCATCTTGATTAACATGTCGTTATAAAACGAAAAAAACAAACTGCACTTAAATGTTTTAGTAATATTTTTTTTTATTGTGTCCCTTTTTATGAACACATGAAATTGAACCAATGAACTAATCTGTCATTAGCAGATACTGGAGACTAGATTAAATGGATTCTAAAGGTATTTTTCCATGAGTTTTGTTCAGTCGAAAATATCGTGCATTTGATATGACATTTTCCTTACTATTTTTATATAATAAAATGTGTTTATTATAAATATGACACATATGAGGTGTTTATTATAAATATGACACATATGAGGTATTTTTCCATGAGTTTTGTTCAGTCGAAGATATCGTGCATTTGATATGACATTTTCCTTACTATTTTTATATAATAAAAGGCGTTTATTATAAATATGACATATATGAGGGTTTATCTGTAAAAATACTATTTTCATATGTTTATATATTATAATTAACATTATGAAGGAAAATATAAGCATATAAAATCTATATAATATTTAGTCCATTTAAATATGCATACCATATCAAATATCATTAACCAATTCTCTTAAACTATAATATCATATTAAATGGTTAGGATAATATCTCAATAAAAACAAATTCTACTAACGTTATTTATTGAGATATTGTGCAGAAATTATATCAGGACTGAAATCAAGGAAATCCGAGTTGGCGAGATCAAATCTGCTGAAATATTCAAGTAAATCGAAGAAACCAATTCTGGCAGAGACTTAGAGAAGATTTTCAAAGGCCAGATTTTCAAAAGCCTCAGAAAAATGAATCCCTAACTCCCTCAATCCACTGCTAAACCGCGGCCAAAACCCACTAAACGCGGCGGATCCGCGGCCTGTTAGAGGAGTTAAGATGTGAGATTTTTAGGGTAGGATCCTAACATCTAATTACCCTATTAGGAAACTAGGGATTCTGGGTTTGAGACTATTTAAAGGAGCGAGAACCTCTTGGAAAAATCATCAAACCAACGAGATCACGAAGTCCAAGACGGCTCAAGAATTCAGGTTGATCATCAGCTGTCCATCTACCTCCTTAAGAAGAGATCGAGAAGCAAACTAGGGTTTTGTAATCACTTTCTAAAGGAACAAAGTGTAATTGATCAAGTTGATTAATAAAGGTAGTTGTTTTATTTTTATTGCATTTTATTTACATCCTTATCTCTATCCGTTCTTTTATCTCCATCATGCGCGAGTAATTCTCCGCTTGTTAGGCTTCGTAGGATTATGGTAGATCAATAGATGATTAAAATCCTTTAACTCCTTTTACGTCCTATAAAGTTTATAAACTTTACCAAAAAGAATCGTTAACATCCTAATCGGACGCGCTATCAATATTCACGACCACGATTAAAGATTAGATTAACAATTGTTTTGGTAAAGACTAGACATGAATGGAGATCCATGTCAAGATAGCGGTTAAGAGTGGGTACCCTGTTCTCTCCAGAAACCATAATCTACATGCATCACCGTCGATCTAGTTTTAAATCTATTAAAAGATAAAAGGAGTAATCTTTAATCAATCATCCATGACTACTAAATCTTAACGAACCCTACAAGCCTCCTTCTAAAATAAAACCTACATCCGTAGTTAATCTAGATCTATATCCTACATCCGTGATTGACATAGATCTAGAATCTACAACCATTCTTCACTATTCATTATTCTTCTTTCTTTCCTAATCAATACGCCTAAAGTAAGATTAACAGATTCAACGTTTTTCTCAGGATGACCCGTACTCATCTCGGTCTAGCTATACGCGACACCGTTATTGACTGCGGTTACTGCACACAACTCTAAACCAACATCAATCAAGTTTCTGAATCTCTTTTGTATAAACTCCGTAACCTTGGTCATTGGTACTTTGTTGAACCTTCCAATATTTTGAGCTCAGTTAAGAACCCCTTATTCTTCCCAAAACAACCCTTCCTTCTCTAATAACCGATTTCCATATTCACCATGAAACGAAGCAACAGCGACGCCTCCAGCATCAACAAAAAGGGAAAATCTCAAAAGATCAAGAAACAAGAGAACAACAATCAAGAAAACTACAGATTTGTCTACGACTACGACATATACAACTCACATAGTAATACATGGGATAGAGGGGTAGATCATATAGAACTTGGGAGCCGCATAATACCCAACTCCGACGTTTCTAATGACCAAACAGAGGTGCCACATATCGTGGTTAAGTTTTATCAGGACGATGATGATTATTATGTGGACAGTTTTTTGCATTAGGTTATTTTTCAGAAATAGTTTCAAAAGTAGGCTATTTTTGGCCACGTAGGCAGACTCCACGTCAGCGGTGGCAGTTTTTATAAAAATATTTACAAGGGACGTTCCATTCAAAAATGAATGGGGTGCAATTACAAACCGCGTCCTATAGATTTAGTGGTAAATCCAACTAAAGGCCCCAATGCATTTTTAACCAACCGCAGTGGGAACTGGTCTTCCTCTCTCTCGCTCTCTCTCTCATCTCCTGCTTCTTTCATCATAACAAAAATTCAAAATAATTTGAAACAAATCCTGATCGTAGAGAAAGGGAGGCAACAATTCCATGTAAGCTTCAGCAAAAAGGGTCGTTTCTTTCTGAATTTCGTTGCGGGAGAGAAGCTATAGTTTATTCTTGATCCTCTTTTTTCTGCGTTTCGACTTTTTATTGGGTATTTTAATGCTTGATCAGATCGATTCGGCTCCCAAGTTCAGATTTTGGACATTTTGGATTCAGATTGGAGTTTCTTCATCTGGGTCTGCGATTTCTGAGCAAAAAGTGAGATCTTTCTTGTTATTTACGTTGAAAAGAGAGGGAGATTGAAGAGGACAATCAAAATAGCTTGAGGTTGCATTTTGGGTTCTCTTTATTATGGATGAGAATGAGGATTTCTCATCGAAGGATAAAAACTTTTGTCAATTTGTTGTGATCTGAATTTGCATGGAATGTTTGGGAGCTGGCTTGAATTGTATCAAAACAAAATGGAATTTGGAAAGGAAATCTTGCCCATTGTATGGTTCAAAAATGAAAGGGGTGCAGTCCCCATACTAAAATGTATGGGGCGCAGTTTGTAACTATGCCCTATTCATTTTGAACTCTGCTCCCCTATGAAAAAATCTTTTTTTTAAAAAAACATCAGCGCCATAGGAGAGCTAGCGCTGACGTGGCGTCCTGTGGCCAAAAGTAGTCTGCATTTGTAATATTTTCTGAAAGTGGCCTATTTTTGTAATTATTTTTTTAAAATAGCCTAATGCAAAAAATTGTCCTTATTATGCCGTGTGCACGATCGTTGTCCTGAGAAGACTAGACCCATGGGCGAAAGTGAAAATTGGTAGAATAGGACGCAATAATGGGTTTGGGCTCGTTGTTTCGAGTAGGTATGATGTTAGGCTATTTACAAATTCAGATTCTTGGGAAGAATTGGGTTTCTTGAAAGTGGGTCGAAATGCTGTTCAAGATGTGAAAATGGTGTGGTTTGCTGTGCTCAGTTGGCGAAACCGGAGATTTTAGGGTTTGAGAATGAGGTGCCGCATTGGGTCGAGGGGAGAGTTCATTTGTGGGAGTTATTAGTTGGGGAGAATTCAGAGAATGGAAGTGGCAGGGACATGAGTATAAAGTTGCATGAGATGCAGATGTGGGAGAAAATACCGGCTGCAATTGGTTGTACTTTTCCCAATGTCCATACTAGGTTAACTCCTGCAGATTTCCCGATTGCAGAGTGATGTGTTCTTGATAGATTCCTTAAGGGTTTTTTTTTGTGTGTATTTCCGATTGAGTTCATCATTCATACCTAATTGGAACTTTAGTGGTCATTCATGCTTTAATAAGTTAATAAACTGTCTGCTTGGATACGTTTATGTTGTAGATTGATGTGTTCTTGGTTGATTCTTAATCTTCTGGATAATTATAATTTGCATGATAATTGAGTTCTTGATTCATACCCATTTGGAAATATAGTGGTTGTTCATGAGTTTGATTCATAAAATCGATCTTGATCAAATATCTGCATAGATTCATTATTGCTGATTTTGTCTATCTATTTGATCAAAATCTTTGCAGGTTTTAATTCGCATAAAGGGTGGTAAATTTTTCCTTTTACGGTTGCAACGTTCCCTATGTTCATACTTGGTTAACTCCTGCAGATTTCCTGATTGAAGGGTGATGATCGATTATTTTACTTTTCTGTATATTTCTTATTTGCATGATTGAGTTTTTGATTCGCCCCTAATTGTAACATCAGTGAGTTCTCACTTTTTTCTTAATTAAGTCCAGTTGTCTGCTTGGATTCATCGGTGTTCATCAAAACCTTCATAGGTGCTGATTTGCAGGAAGCCTGTATCTAGTGTTTGTACTCGGTTAACTCCTGCAAGATTTTCGGAGCGTAGATTGATATATTCGCTGTTCGATTCTTAACCTTTCTGTATAATGTCATTTTGTATGATGATGAAATTCTTGATTCTTTCCCATTTTCAACTCTAGTGGTTGTTCATGTGTTTGATTAGTTAAATTAATCAGCAGTTTGATAGGATTTATAAAAGTTTTCTTTTCTTTTTTCTTTTGGTTGAAAAGGCTTTGATCTTTTTAGGATCCATTAATGTTGATTTCTCTCTCTTTAATCCAATTGAATTTATGATTGATTTTGTTAGCTTTCCTGCTTCAGAATGTACAGAATTGGTTATTTTTCTACTTTGGTTATAAATATGGTTTCTCGGTTGTTTGTTACTCGCAATATTTATTTATTTTTCTTCCCATTTATTTGAGGTAATAGAAGCAGATTGGCTCGATATTAGTGCTGTATTTGTTTTGAACTATTATGTTTGTCTTGGTCATTATTGAGTTTGAACTTTTGTTAATCAGTTGCAGTAATATGATTAAGCTTGGTAGCTACGCATACAGCATACTTAGCTTTGTCATGGTTCTAACCTAGGCTGTATGGGCATAGATACGGGGACACGGCCACGGCACGGTGTGATATGGCGACTTAATAAAATCCTAAAATATATGATATGGGGACATGGTGATGCATACTGATGATGCTCGATATCGGTGATCTCTCTGATCATGACACGTGGCAGATGACGTGTCCCAGAGCATGCAAGAAAGGATCTACAGTGGCCGACCAGACCATTCCTATGCCTGTCCCATAAACAAGCGCTGGCTCACCTCCGAGCCCCCAGCACAATTGGCATCCCCGGCCTCACAGCTCGTCTCCGGGCTACCACGGAACCAAGATACCTCGGCTCTCCCGCCCGTCCGTGAGCTCTTCCGCCGAGGTCATCTTCCTCGGTCTCATCGACCGACCAACGGCACCGCTCACAGGCGCAATCGCCATCCCGCAAATCTTGCCATGCGCGAGATATCTGCCGGCCACATCCTACGTTCCACGCCATCACGATCCCCTTGTTTCCCTAATCAGAGCAAAACTCTGTGCAAATTTCGAAATTTGAAATGAAGCAGCGCTTCATAGCAGCGCCAGTGCTGAGAGTCAAAGACTCTGAGGCAGCGCTCACGTGTAAAGCACATGAGTGCTAGCGCCAAGTGCGCTAGACTCTGAAGCAGCACATGAGCGCTAGCGCTAAGAGCGCTGCACTCTAAGCAGCGCACCACGTGCAAAGCACGTGAGCGCTAGCACTAAGAGCGCTGCACTCTAAGCAGCGCACCACGTGCAAAGCACGTGAGTGTTAGCGATAGAATAAAATGTTCACAGCCCTTGGATCAAAGATCCAACGAACATGAACTAAAATCATCAATTGATCAGAATAAAGTTCTGTTAAGGAAACATTACTCAGAATCTTTCCAAACAGGAAAGATTGTGCTCTGAAAATCAGAGCACCGTTGGATCAATGATCCAATGGTGATTTAAAATCACCAAAATACAGAATAAATTCTGAATGGGAATTTTTTTTCTAATCTTGTTAAAAACAAGAAAATTGCCTTCTGTAAATCAGAAGTTCTTGGATCAAAGATCCAACGGGGGAAACATCCCCAAATCAATTAGAGAAAAGATCTCCTTAACTGATTCAACAAATCAGCATATCCTATATAAAGCCCTCAAGACTTCAAGTCCTGCAGAGAGAGAACCCCCCCTCCCTCCACAAGGTTTGAGAAATTTCAAAGAAAAGAGCAAGCTCGGAGAAGAACTTTTCTTCAAGGTAAAACAGAGAGATAAAAAAACATCTCATCAAGGAAGAAACACTTAGTTCTTCTTCCATATCATATATCTATAAGAGATCATAGCATCTCATCATAAAAAAGGGGGAAGAAGAATTCAATTCTCTTCAGATCACAGATCCATAAAGGCAAAGCCTTTCATAAAAAATAAGAGATTGTAACATCTAGTATAAAAATAAGAACTTTGTTCTTAGATCTATGAGACAAAGTCTCCTATGGATGAGAGTTTAATTCTCAGAACGCAGAACTGATCAAAATTGTCTAAAATGAGCCTTAGCGCTCCAAATTAAAAAGAAGCGCCTCAGCATTCCAAGACTGGCGCTCAGCGCCAAGCGCGCCACGTGCTCCTCACGTTTGCGCTACTTATCAGAAGAGCTCTGCGCTCATTGACTGGCGCTCAGGGCCAAGTGCGCCACGTGCTCCTCACGTGTGCGCTACTTATCAGAAGCGCTCTGCGCTCATTGACTGACGCTCAGCGCCAAGCGCGCCACGTGCTCCTCATGTGTGCGCTATTTAAACAGAAACGCTCTGCGCTCATTGAATGGCGCTCAGCGCTAAGCGCGCCACGTGCTCCTCACGTGTGCGCTACAAGCGCTCTGCGCTTATTGACTGGCGCTCAGCGCCAAGCGCACCACGTGCTTCTCATGTGTGCGCTACTTAAACAGAAGCGCTCTGCACTCATTGACTGGCGCTCAGCGCCACATGCTCCTCACGTGTGCGCTACTTAACAGAAGCGCTCTGCGCTCATTGACTGGCGCTCAGCGCCAAGCGCGCCACATGCTCCTCACGTGTGCGTTGAGGGAACATAACGTGTTCTTTAAATAAAAGCCCCAAAGCTATGATGAGTGCTCAGCACTCAATAAAAGACAAAAACTGTTGTCAGAATCCAAACCAATGCTCAGCATTGTTAAATGAAAAAGGACTGAGCTTAATTAAATGTCCAACATTTTAACTGAATGGGCCGAGCCCAAGTTGGCCACAGATCCCTAATTCAGATTAATTGAGCCCATATGCTCATAAATCTTTGATCTTAGTCCTAAACTTGACTACAGATCTCCCAACCAATATCGGTTCAAGGGTACATCTCTTCACTCCTCTGATATTTATCGTTGTAATCTTTCAACGTCTTCAGAAAGGTGACGGGTCCCGACAACCAGACATTCCATAGACTGTGGGGTCCTTAAACTCATGGACTACGGTGTCCTTAAACTTTACGGACTGTAGGGTCCTTAATCTCATGGACTATGATGACCTTAAACTTTACAGACTATGATGTCTCTAAACTACCGTGGACTGTGATGTCCTTAAACTCATAGACTGTGATGTCTTTAAACTTTACAGACTATGATATCTTTAAACTATGGACTGTAGGGTGCTTTTCGTCACCCCATTGAGATGGGAATACGCGCGCGCTGGTCAGGCGTACTACAGATTCCCCCTGCCTAGGGTAGGCCGGGGTTTATTGATTGTGGGGATCCGAATCTCCGGCAGCCGCGGACTAAGCTGCCGTTAATTACCCCTCGTCTTTGGAGCGATGGAACCTCCGATTGACGAGTTAAACTGGTCATGCAAACTCAATGTGCAGTGTACGTGTGTTTTGTTTTGGAGGGGGCTTGGATATATCGGGAGCCACGCAGAGTTTTTACGGGGGTCCCGCAACTCGGATAGCGGGTTGGGGGTCAAGGGGGCTAGCAGCCCCTTTGCGGGGTGCGGGGCAGCGCCCTGGCCCAAATTTTTTTGGGGGGAGCAGTGTTGTGGAGTGTGTGTATCTGTACATATATATACATGTATATATATATATATATATATATATATATATATATATATATATATAAAAGGAAAAAAGTGCCCAAAGGACGCGTGGGGTCAGCGCTGTGCGCTTAGGCGCTAGCGCGCCACGTGTTTGCACGTGGGCGCTTTGCGTTTGAGCGTTGGGCGCTTGAGCGCAAGCGCGCCACGTGTCGGCACGTAGACACGTGGGCGCTTGAGCGCAGGCGCGCCACGTGGACGCTTTGCACTGGAGCGCAGGCGCGCCACGTGTCGGCACGTGGGCGCTTTGCGCTTGAGCACTAGGAGCTTGAGCGCAGGCACGCCACTTGTCGGCACGTGGGCGCTTTGCGCTTGAGCGTAGGGCGCTGGAGCGCAGGCGCGCCACGTGTCGGCACGTGGGCGCTTTGCGCTTGAGCGCAGGGCGCTGGAGCGAAAAAGAGGATTTTAGCTCCAGAAATTCTCGAAAGAGAAATCAGGGTGGAGTTAAAATCCTAAGATGTTTTGGGGTTGATGAAAGGGGTTCTTCTTCTTTCTCCTCTGGTTGCTGGATCTTGAAGATCAAGAGATATGAGATTTTAAAAATCTCTTCTTTTTGAGATCTAATGGAAGATCTGAGTTCCCCTTTATGGGTTTTGTGGTGAAAAACTATTTAGTTTTATAAAATGAAGAGTAAAACTCTTGATTTAATTCAAAAGAAAGAAGAAGGTTTTGGAACCTTGAGGAAGGAGAAAAGATCTCAGATCTAAATTTTTTTGGAGAGAGAAAAGTTGTGAGATATTTTCATTATTCTTGCCTTTACAGGCTATACACTTTACACATAGCCCCTTAGGCTTCACAAAATGGCATTTTGCCTATCCCATGGCTCATGTGCCATTTCTTTTTGCACATAAGCCATGGGCTTTACAAAAATTTGGCTTTATGCCTATCTTTCTTACATTTATCCATAAAATAAAATAAAAGAAATACAACAAAATTATTTATTACAAAATTTTATCTTGGCATGGGGGGAGGCCGGCCGCTTCATGTTCGGGCTCGACTCGGGCATGGGCCCACTAGATCTGGGCTTGGGCCCACTTGGCTTGGGGTTGACTTTGATTTTGACTTGGTCAACCGGGGTGTAAATTTTTACCCCAACAAATTGTCCCCCATCAATAAATGCACACCACATATGTGGGTCGTGTGCATGAAATTGATGGATCTTCTTTCACATGGAGGCGACTTGATTCGGTTCCCACCTTTTGGAAAGCTGGCACTGCCCTTTTTACGACATGGACGGTCGATGCTGCCCTTTTTGCGACTTGGACGGTCGGTTCTGCCCTTTTTGCAACTTGGACGGTCGGTTCTGCCCTTTTAGCGATGTGGACGGTCGATACTGCCCTTTTAGCGACGTAGACGGTCGGTGCTGCCCTTTTAGCGACTTGGACGGTCGGTTCTGCCCTTTTTGCAACTTGGACGGTCGGTTCTGCCCTTTTTGCAACTTGGACGGTCGGTTCTGCCCTTTTAGCGACGTAGACGGTCGGTGCTGCCCCTTTTGCGACTTGGACGGTCGGTTCTGCCCTTTTAGCGACTTGAACGGTCGGTGCTGCCCTTTTAGCGACGTGGACGGTCGGTGCTGCCCTTTTTGCGACGTGGACGGTCGATGCTGCCATTTTAGCGACGTGGACGGTCGGTTCTGCCATTTTAGCGACGTGGACGGTCGGTTCTGCCCTTTTTGCGACTTGGACGGTCGGTTCTGCCCTTTTTGCGACTTGGACGGTCGGTGCTGCCATTTTAGCGACGTGGACGGTCGGTGCTGCCATTTTAGCGACGTGGACGGTCGGTTCTGCCCTTTTTGCGACTTGGACGGTCTGGTTCTGCCCTTTTTGCGACTTGGACGGTCGATGCTGCCACTTTAGCGACGTGGACGGTCGGTGCTGCCACTTTAGCGACGTGGACGGTCGGTTTTGCCCTTTTTACGACTTGGACGGTTGGTTCTGCCCTTTTTGCGACTTGGACGGTCGATGCTGCCATTTTAGCGACGTGGACGGTCGGTGCTGCCATTTTAGCGACGTGGACGGTCGGTTCTGGATTTGACTTGCCCCGCTTCTTGCGGCGTCAGGGATGAAGTTGACTTGTTTCCGAGGTGGAATTTGATTCTGTCAGGGAGGCCATTGGTTGTTTTGCTGACTTGATGTGATTTGGGTTGACATCAGCATCGCTACGCTGGAATATGGTACCAGGAGAGAATCATCATTTGTCATGATAGGATTTGGGGATTTTGGTTTTGGTTTGGTTTCAGCATCGCTGCACTGGAATATGGTACCAGGAGCGAATCATCATCTGCCATGAGTGTAGGGTTGCTAGGCACACGCACAAGGGTCTACGAGGCATCAATCATGCCCGATTAAAATTTTAGCCGTGCCGAACAACACAAAGCCGGATCTTTAAACTAGAGTTTATGCGAAAACAAGCATGTTAAACACTTTAACACTAAGTGAGAGGGATTACAACTTTTGTAGATCCGGTCCTTCACTTCTTAAGCTCCGTGTTGAGGTCTCTTCGCTGCGATCATCGTGTTCCGGACTCTCGAGAGGCTTCACGAAGAGAAAGATGCAGTCTTGCTTCCGATCTTCGATAACATAGATGATCTACCTTGAAGTTTCATTAACACAAGCTAACACTCACTAAATGATGTGAACACTTTTATCTAAAAGGCAAGGATAGATGAGAATGAAAGTAGGATTTTCTCTCTCTTTTATTTTCTTATTCTCACCCATTTTCATCACTTGGAAAAAAGCTAGAAAGCTTTTTCCATGAAAGAAGGAAGAAGGAAGAAGAAGAAGAAGAATTCATAATCCTTTTGTGATGAATAATGAAAGGATAAAGATGATCAATAATGCAACCATGGTTGACTAAACCTTTGTAGAGAATTAACCAAGGCTAGGGTTTGGGTTAGATTAAGAATGAGTCACTTGAAAATATCTTTGCAAAAACAAAAGAAAACCATCTAGAAACATCTAGAAAGCATTAACCCAAATCAAACCCTAATCTTGTTTAATCTCTATTAAACATGTTGCATTAGTTATCATATCATGTTACAATATTATATATCACATATATAATATTTATCGTAACGATATAAAATAATACAATTAACATATATCGCATATATATCAATGTATTACCCGAGTGAGAAAAAGAATCTTTTAGTGAGCTAATATTAGTTAATGTAATTTAACATATCATATATATTATTATACATTAAATTATCGAATCAACACTTGATCCGACAATCCGGCTATATCGCATATAACCGAATAATACGATGACCCGGCTATATCACATATACCCGGCCGATATCTCATATCGCGAGAATCCAATACGGTGTCACATATCGCATTATCCTCGGTCCCGCACATATCACATATGTGCTCCTACTCCGTTTTGCCCGAGCCAAGAAACCTCTGTGTAGGAGTCTAAAGAATCGTCAATACGCCGGCAGTAGGTGATGATCATATCAAACGCCCACAAGCTGCAAGCGGTCAGCTAAATGTAACAGCCACCCAGGTATTGAGCGCTCAGAAGATCAACAAGCAAGCATGTACATTCTCCTGTGAATACAATCAGTAACACTCCCGTACAGTCTGGTCTCGTCGTCTGATATGTCGCATATCTCGCCTAGGGGTGGTAAACGTCAGACCCCAGTAGCTTGATAAGTCGTGTCGATATAAGGTCTATAACAGTTTGAGAAACTACTGATAACACTTACCAGTAAATCTCAGCAACCCTGGCCAGGGATTTCCAGTTATAGCCAATCGGACACAGCACAACATCAACTCCCTATACCGGGAGAGACGAATCCCCTCCTATCGCTCATTTCCTCCATGTGATTCGAGACTGTACCCAAAAGCCACCTTTTTGCACGCCCTCTTGGACGTGGTATGATAGAAATTAAAGCACAGTGGGAACCACACAAGACTCTATGACGATCTCGGGTCAACAGACTACTCTGTACCAGTGTCACCGGAGAACTGCCATCTGACGTGAGGTATAATACCATCTGGGAGTTCTCGGCGAGTCCGTCCAGTGTACCCAGTCTCCACTACACCATCCTTGATGTCAAACACCGATGGATATGGGATCATCCATCGCCCATCATATGGGTCAAGATGCGTATACGCTAGTCTACTCTGGTGCATCGATGCCCTGTCTCGATACACCCTCGACTAGGAACAGTTAAAGGATGTACTTGTCGACTACCGTGGCCCCACTAGTATGATCTCATCATAGTCCCAGTAGTCGAGTACATATCCTAAGGGATTTATCAACATGTAACATAGAGACAATCAGAGTACATGTTAAGATAAAGTACAACCAGATAGCATACTATCATGTCGAGCAAGAAAGTCCTCCCTATATATGTCCAAGCATCCATTACAATATACATCGTATGTACAGTAATGGCCTCTAGGGCATACATATAACTAACAATGAGGAGATTTCCCTCGTTCCCAGTTTAACGACTTAGGGGTCATCTGTTCCCAGTTTAACGACTTAGGGGTCATCTGTTCCTAGTTTAAAGACTTAGGGATCTATTGGATTGGAGCTTGGGATTTTGGGGTTAGGGTAGGCATCAGCGTTGCTAACACTGAAACACACATGCCAGGAGCAATTCATCATTTGCCTATTCCTGTTGGGGGAGCGATGGCTTAGGAGACAGGTTTAGGTCCCTATCACCTAAGGCTTTTCAATTTTATGGGCCGTGAGGGTCCCATAAAAGCATTTTCTCCCTACGAGTCGTAAGGATCCCGCAGGTGTATTTTCTCCTTAGGAGTCGTGAGGACTCCTAAGTGTGTTTTTCCTTTATGAGTCGTAAGGATCCCACAAAGGTTTGTTCTCCTCATGTATCGTGAGGACACATGAGTGGGTCTTCTTAATGGAGCATAATTCTAAAGGCGGAGACCAGCCGCGTAACTGGTGATTGTGGTGGGGCATGACGAGAATTATTTGAGCCCGTGGATTTTATACGGCAGTCAATTTGGGGACTGGCCGTAGGGCTGGAGAATTTTGAGAAATTGGATTTTGGTTGGCGTCTGCATCGCTACGCTGGAATATGGTACCAGGAGCGACTCATCATTCGCCGTTTGGGGACTTGGAATTTGGATCTTGTTTGGCATCAGCATTGCTGCACTGGAATAATGCCAGGAGCAACTCATCATTTGTCTTGGGAGAACTTGGGATTTGGGTTTTTGGTCGGCATCAGCACCGCTAACACTGAAGCGAAATGCCAGGAGCGACTTATCATTTGTCGTTGCCCGTTGGGGAACGATGGCTTAGGAGACAGGTTTGGGTCCCTATCACCTAAGACTTTTCAATTTTATGAGCCGTGAGGGTCTCATAAAAGCATTTTCTCCCTACGAGTCGAGAGGATCTCGCAGGTGTATGTTCTCCTTAGGAATCTTGAGGATTCCTAAGTGTGGTGCTCCTTTGTGAGTCGTAAGGATCTCACGCAGGGGTTTTCTCCTCACAAGGTCGAGAGGACTTTGCGAGTGTATTCATCTCTTTTCACGGGTTTGCGCCCTTTCGGGTTTTCACAAACTCGCCGGTAGTCCTGCTGTTTTTACTCACGGAGCCCTTTCGGGTTTTCATCCGTGCTCGTTTTGCTTGTGGACATACCTTTCTGTTTTTTCTTTTTTCCTTTTTCTTCTTTTTTTTCTTTCTTTCTTTTTCCTTTTTTTTGCCGCTGGTGGGACTTTAAAAGTAGTCTCACCGGCAAGATTTGGGAGAGATAGGGGTCATTTACGCCCGTGGATTGTATACGGTTTTGCAGGATGTATGATCCAGACCGTAGGGCTGATGTGCTCAATTCGCCTGCGACTTAGAGCATTCACGTGTAGTATTTCTTGAGATATCGGCCATTGATGGGTGGCATGGGCCTTTCTCCCTCGGCACTTATTAGTTGGTAGGATCCTCCGTCGAACACTTTCTCGATGACGTATGGTCCTTCCCAGTTTGGCTCGAATTTTTCCTTGGCATGTCGATTGGGGATGATCGGTCTTTTGAGGACCAACACCAATTGTAACGCCTTGAAAAGTCGTTTTGGTGTTTTCCTGAAAATCGGTGAAAATTCGGTATTTTTCCGAAAACCGTCCTTTTTGTTATTTTGCAGTTTAGGACTAATTATACCTAATTTGGATAGGTAATTGCTAGTTTTTAATATCAAATGAGTTAATTATGAAATTTTAGTCGTTTAAAATTTTTCCCTAATTTTTCAATTTTTAATATTATTTTAAGCCGGTAAGAAAATACATTAAATTAGCGATAAATACAAATTTACATGGGCTAAATTTAAGCTTTAAAATCATGTTAATTAAAATCTAGTTGTAAAATAAATTTTTAGTATTTTTATTTTTAGTTTTAACTAATTTTTATTATGGAAAACGAAATTTATTGAATTTTAAGCTAAAACTTGCAATTTTGGACTTGTGGGGGGTCTTTTTGCATGGGATTCTTTTTGTAACCTCTCCCACTCACCCCCACTCCCCAAGGCCGGCCCCACCACTCCTGCAGCAGCCCATTCCCCCCCTCTATTTGACTTTAACTATTGTGATTGAATGGTTTTAAATAAGATTAAAATATAGTAATTTGGGTATGGGTTTTTAGTGAGATATGAGGGCTTTGACTTTGGATTTTTCTCTCACAATTTCCTCACAACTCCCCACTTCCCTCCTCTGGCCGAGAGCTTCCCAGGTGCTGTCCCAAATTTCCCTTCTCTTTTTCTTTCCAAAATTCATCACAATTCCATCAAAATTCAACAAAAATCCATAGATTTCTTCACAAATTCAACACAAAACCCTATTCTATCCCTTCTCAAGCCCAAATGGGTTCAAATCTTGGAGAAAGGTGGCATCTTTGGAGGCATCTTGTTCTTGCTAGATCTCTAGTGTGAGGTATAATTTCTAATCTAATTGTTATTTGTAGTTAAAGGGTGCTAATTAGGACTTGCATGTTGTGTTATTGTTAAAATTATAGCTAAATCCTAATCTAGTTTTTTCTAGTTCTTGGTTTGAAATTAATTTAGGGTTTAGAACACCATTAAGAGATTAATTAAGCTATTTTGTTAGCTTAATCTAAGTGGTTAACTTGCTAATTAGGCTAAAATCTAGTGTTAATTTAGTGTTAGTTTCTAATCTAGTTTTTAAAGGTTTATGGTTAGAGTTAAACTAGGGTTTTTAGAAACCATTATTTAGTTAATTAAAGCTAATTAGCTATCTAGTTGTTTACTAAACCAATCTTTAAGGTTACTTTGCTTAAGCGGCTTCATATTATGCTAATCTAAGTTAAACTTGTGTGAAATTTTCGTTAAGATTGCTAATTACCAAATTCAAGAAAGGGTTGTGTTTGGATATTGGGTTTTGTAGCATGGTAAATGAGTTAAAATTTGTGTTATTGTGGCTAACTAGTTGTGTGGTTGGATGTTTGTGTTGGACTGTGATAACTTTGTCGCTAAATGTCGAGGTTTGCACTAAATTGCAAATTCTAGCTTACTAGTTGTGTTATAAAATATTGTGGTGAATTAATTGCGATGTCTTGATGACATTTTTAGCGTATCCTATGACTTTTAGGATGTGTGAGTGCGGATTTTTGAGTGTTCGGGTTTTAATTTTTCCGGGTGACCAAATCGACGATTCTAGTTAGTTTTGCGATTTTCGCGTGCGTTCCGCGCACCTGTGCACGTTGTACCTAACTTGTGAACGTTGGTATTTTCGTTAGGGAATTGCGTCGTTCTTGATATGTAACCTTATGTTTGTATTGATGTAAATTCCAGGTTCGGTCGCGGAGACGTCAGACGCGGCACGAAAGGGGAAAGCGGTGATTGGACGTGACTAGCTAGGGATTCCGGTGAGTAGATGTAACATCTACGGGGGACTATCGTTGGATGGCGCAAGTCGCCCGATAGTTTTAGTAGCTTAAAAAGATTCTTAGTAATGTTAGTAATTAGGGGTGTAATACTTGTATGATTATTTTCTACATTCATGCCTTATATTGACATACATATACGAACCCATTCTATAGGACACCTGCACCATTGCCAGGGTTTTTATATGCAGCACGAGCACTATTCATGCTTACACACACACACCCTGGTAATTGCCATGCCACCACACTAGATAACCTTTAAATTGAAACCTTTTACTATAATTGATACTTAAACATGTGCTATTGCCTTTAATTCCTTAAAATGAAATCGTAGGATTGCTATTCATGTGCATGTACCTCATCATATTATTTGTTCATGCCTAGTCTATTAATCATACATCGCAACTTGATTATTGATACCATATGCATTCATTATCATTGACATATGCACTTATGAGGACTTCTTGAGATTTTATGATATTTCTGGATTTTGGGGAAAAGCCGCAAAATTTCTAAACTTATTACTTTTTTTTAAATATGTAAATTGCGGTTTTCTAGTGATGTAAGTGTCGTCCACCATGAGTTTGCTGTGGTTTTCGAGATCCGTGTCGAGGAGTGGAGGAACCGTCACGGGTACATGGTGGGCTCGGTAAGGTACCCCGGGGCAAGAGGAATGTGTTGTTGACGTTGAGCCTGGCAGGGGATGGATTACCTACCGGTGACTGTTTTGGTACGGCGTATATCCAGAGGATACCGACCGTGGCCGCGGGATGATGAGATATTGATATTTGAGATGGGTCAGCTGGACGGCTGAGGCCAGAGATACTTTGATATGAGATTTGAGACAGTTTTGAGGTGTCGTTGCTGGACACGGATTCTGTTTGGTTCTATTGGTACTGTGCTGATTTTTCAAAGGAGATTCCTAAAGGGAAAAGATGATTTCTTATACTTACATATGCGGATCACGAGTATATTTATATTGCATACATACTTGCTAGTATAGGCATATTGCATACATACCTGCTATTATATCCTGCCATACCTGTAATATAGATGCTAGGATGCTTGTGTGCATACTTGCGATAGCCTGTGTAGATGCTATTTATTACTCACGAGTTGGCAACTCACCCCCGTTGTGCCACAGCCTTTTGCAGGTCCGCTCTGTCAGTACAGTAGCGGCGGGCGCACTTGCTTCTTTTGCCTCCTTTGCCTGGACTCGAGGTTTTGCTCTTAGGTGGGTTATATCATTATTTTTGTACCACCTTGTATATTCTTTGTATCTAGTGTACTCCATCTACTGTATCTACCAGTATTGTTGTATATTGACCTAGAGATGAGACTGTGAGATTTGTGGACTTTTTATGCTGTATTTTGGGGTCGAGCTCACTTGAGTCGACATGCTGTTTTTCTCATGCTTCCTTATGATTATTTCGCATGTTGTTGCTTTATATTGCGTGGGATTTGTGACCGCCTTGTGGCGAAGAGCTAGCTCCCGCTTGGGGATGCCTTATTTCTTGGATTCATATATATTCTTGTTGTACCCATTTTGGGGGCCAGTATTTACAAAGGAGACTCTGCCGAAATTTTCGGAAAAATTGATATTGTTTTTAAAGAGGTTTTATATGACTTATTTGATAAACTCGTTTTCAATTGATTGGGTTTTCTTCACTCTTTTGCTTATTTGGTTTTGGTTTCTGGGCTTTGGCTTACTTATTTTACGGAGGTCTTGAGACGTTTCGTAACTTAAGTGCCAGTCACGTTCCGTACCCTGCGGGTCGTGACAAAGTTGGTATCAGAGCGATAGGTTTTACCTTTTTGAGTGTAGGATGACCCTTGGTAGATGGAGTAAGTGACTTAAGTAGGGTAACGTTGCGTGTGTATGTCCGCGGCATACTTGCGATACGGTACTCCGCCTAAGTGACTTTAGGATATACTCGCTTGAAATTCCTTCTTCAATTCCGTGTATCCTATGATCCTATTGCACTGTTCTTACTATCCGTTTTCCTGAAACAGCCACTATGCCGCCGAAGGCTACGAGGGCACAGAGGGCTGCCGCCCGAGACGAGATTCGAGCTGGCTCGTCCGAGACTAGGACTGAGCAGGGTGGTATGCCTACGCCGCAGGGACAGACCGATCCACCTTCCCCAGGCCGTATGGATAGGCTCGAGACTGGTATGGAGGAGTTACGACAGATGATGGGGGGCATGCAGGAGCTACGTCAGATGGTAGGATCCCTAGTTGCAGCCAGTCGTACACCGAGGCCGGATGACGCACCTACTACATCCCAGACTGCTATGATACCTGCTCCTACTACTACCGCCGTGACCATCCCGGTTTCACTACAGGATTTCATGAGGCTGAGACCTCCAGTATTCACCGGCACTGAGGCAGCGGAGGACCCACAGACGTTCCTTGATAGTTTAGCCAGGATCTGCCGTTCTCTGAGATGTTTGGACGATCGATGGGTAGAGCTTGCGAGTTTCCGATTAGAGGGTCTCGCGCAGATATGGTGGGAGTCAGTCTTGAGAGGTCGAGCTGCAGGTTTACCGCCTATGACTTGGGCCGAGTTTACAGCGGTCTTTCTAGCTCGTTTCCTCCCAGAGAGCGTTCGTGACGCCAGAGCTCGTAGCTTCGAGGCCTTAGTCAAGACACCTGGGATGACGGTGTCTGAGTATGACATCCAGTTTACACAGTTATCCCGATATGCTCCGTATTTGGTGGATACCGAAGAGAAGATGATGAAGAGGTTCGTACAGGGACTCGATGCCCAGCTATATCTTGCCATTGGCGCCCAGCACTACGACACTTATTCAGCTGCTATGGATATGGCATTACGGATGGAGGCATGCATATCACAGACTTCGTCTGTTTCTGGGCCGAAGAGGATTCGCACCGATGTACCGTCTCAGAGGCAGCGCGCCAGATTCTTTCCGAGAGATAGGCCTGGCAGAGGATTTGGACGGGGACAGTTATATGGTTCTTATCCCCAGGGACAGCAGCCGTCGCCAGGGTGTTTTGGGTGCGGGAGTCCGCACCATCTTGTCAGAGACTGTCCGGTGAGACGACAGGGAGCAGCGACAGTTCCGCATGTGACCCTACCACCATCACCACCCCCTCCTCAGAGAGCCCTACTTCCTACCCCAGGCGATGCTCCACGCCAGCTAGGTGCACCCAGAGGCCGTGGACGCGGCGGTCCTGTTCAGAGAGGACGAGGAGGCAGAGGCCGAGGTCGAGGTCAGCCCGCTATCGGTGGAGGACAGGCCTGAGTTTTTGCTTTGACACCGCAGGATGCGCAGGCATCCAATGCCGTTGTGACAGGTACCTTGCCAGTTTGTTCTTTCGATGCACGGGTGTTATTTGACCCAGGTTCCACACATTCGTATATCTCTACACACTTTGCACCGATGTTGGGCCGTGAGTCGTCGTCGTTAGATCGTCTGCTTGTTTTTAGTACTCCGGTAGGCGAGTCGTTTGTCGCTCGTTTTGTATTTCGTTTGTGTTCCGTTCGTATCGGGGAGAGGGATTCATCGGTTGATTTGATTCTCCTCGATATGTTGGATTTTGATGTGCTTCTGGGCATGGATTGGCTAGCCACTTGTTATGCTTCGGTGGACTGCCGTGAGAAGGCAGTCAGATATAGCTTTCCGGGAGAGCCAGTCCTTGTTATTTAGGGAGACCGCAGCGTCACCCTTCCCAGCTTGATTTCGTCTCTTCGCGCTGGTTAGCTCTTGCGGAAGGGATGTCAGGGATTCTTAGCGTATATTTGTGATACTCGAGCTGCAGAGGTTCCGTTGGACCGGGTCCCGGTTGTTTGTGAGTTCCCTGATGTTTTCCCTGATGAGCTACCTGGGCTACCGCCTGAGCGCGATGTTGAGTTCTGCATTGATTTGATTCCCGGCTCGGGGCCTATTTCTATACCGCCTTATCGAATGGCCCCGGCAGAGCTTCGAGAGCTGAAGGATCAGTTGCAGGAATTGTTAGATAAGGGGCTTATTCGACCTAGTATTTCTCCGTGGGGTGCTCCGGTCCTGTTTGTCAAGAAGAAGGATGGAAGTTTGCGCTTATGTATCGACTACCGCCAGCTGAACAAAGTTACCGTTCGGAACAGATATCCGTTGCCACGCATTGATGATTTGTTCGACCAGCTTCAGGGTGCGGGGTATTTTTCGAGGATCGACTTGCGATCAGGATACCATCAGCTGCGAGTTCGACAGGAGGATATACCGAGGACAGCTTTCCGCACGCGCTACGACCACTACGAGTTTTTGGTGATGTCGTTCGGACTCACCAACGCCCCAGTAGCATTCATGGATTTGATGAACCGTACATTCAGGCCGTATCTTGACTTGTTCATCATCGTGTTTATCGACGATATCTTGGTGTACTCCCGGAGCAGAGAGGAGCACGAGCAGCACTTGCGGATTACGTTACAGACTCTGAGGGAGCACCAACTGTTCGCAAAGTTCTCCAAGTGTGCATTCTGGCTGGACAGCGTCGGATTCTTGGGTCACGTGGTTACGAGAGACGGCATTTGTGTGGACCCGAAGAAGATTGAGGCTGTTCAGCAGTGGCCCCGACCTACATCGGTTACTGAGATCCGTAGTTTTCTAGGCCTGGCGGGCTACTACAGGCGTTTTGTTTAGGACTTCTCCCGTATAGCTGCACCTTTGACCGGTTTGACCCGGAAGGGAGTTCATTTCGTTTGGACAGAGGAGTGCGAGCGCAGTTTTCAGCAGCTACGGACTTGTTTGACTACGGCGCCGGTATTATCTTTGCCTTCGGGATCAGGCGGATTTGTGGTATACTGTGATGCTTCGCGAGTGGGATTAGGATGCGTATTGATGCAGCATGACAGGGTGATCGCGTATGCTTCGCGGCAGTTGAAGAAGCATGAACAGAACTACCCCACTCATGATTTGGAGATGGCTGCAGTGGTCTTTGCATTGAAGATTTGGCGACATTACCTATATGGCGAGTCGTGCCAAATATTCAAAGACCACAAGAGTTTAAAATACATATTTCAGCAGCGAGACCTGAACCTCAGACACGTCATTGGATGGAGTTGGTGAAAGACTACGACTGCGAGATCTTATATCACCCAGGCAAGGCGAATGTGGTGGCAGATGCGTTGAGTAGGAGGCCCGGGGGTAGTCTATCCTATTTGCGCACAGTGCAGAGACAGTCGTCAGCAGATTGGCAGATGTTATGCGACAGCCGAGTTGAGTTCGAGTTCACTCAGACAGGGGGACAGCTCGCGCATGTTCGTGCACGCCCACAGTTGCTTGACCGTATATATGAGGCACAGCGTAGTGACGACCATTGCTCAGAGATCATGGCACAGATGGGACAGGGCAGATTTTTCGGGTTCGTGATTGACGATCAGGGGATTTTACGCTATGGATCTAGATTGTGCGTACCAGATGCTGATGGATTGCGGCGCGACATTCTTGAGGAGGCACACCGATCAGTGTATAGTGTCCACCCCGGTTCCACCAAGATGTACCATGATATGAGAGAGACCTACTGGTGAGACGGGATGAAGAGGGACATTGCGGAGTTTGTATCGAGATGCCTGACTTGTCAGCAAGTCAAGGCCGAGTACCAGAGGCCCGCAGGAGAGCTACAGCCGTTACCCATTCCGGAGTGGAAATGGGAGCAGATTTCGATGGATTTCGTTGTGGGTCTACCCAGGACCAGTCGAGGATACGACTCCATCTGGGTGATCGTAGATCGATTGACGAAAGCGGCTCACTTCCTTCCAGTGAAGACGACTTTCAGCTTCGCTCAGTATGCCCAGCTTTACATCGACGAGATCGTGCGGTTGCATGGCGTACCGACTTGTATCGTGTCAGATCGAGGCACCCAGTTCACCAGCCGACTTTGGCAGAGACTTCAGGAGGCTTTGGGCACTCGTTTGAGCTTCAGCACAGCGTTTCATCCGCAGACCGACGGACAGTCAGAGCGGACTATTCAGACTCTCGAGGACATGCTCAGAGCGTGCGTTTTAGACTTCGGCGGTAGCTGGGATCGTCATTTACCTCTAGTGGAGTTCTCCTACAACAACAGCTTCCAGGATACTATTCAGATGGCACCTTTCGAGGCATTGTATGGGAGGAGATGCAGATCGCCCGTCTGTTGGACAGAGCTCAGCGAGAGCAGTATTTTGGGGCCGCAGCTTGTTGAGGAGACGACAGCGAAGATACAGTTGATCCGAGACCGGATGAGAACGGCTCAGAGCAGGCAGAAATCGTATGCGGACAGGCGCCGTCGCAGATTAGAGTTCGCAGTTGGCGACCATGTTTTTCTGAGAGTCTCTCCGATGAAGGGCGTGATGCGTTTTGGGCGAAAGGGGAAGCTTAGTCCCAGATTTGTGGGTCCCTTTGAGATTCTCGAGCGTGTCGGCGCAGTTGCATATCGTTTGGCCCTTCCACCCAGCTTTCCCAATGTTCACCCCGTCTTCCATGTTTCGATGCTCCGCAAGTACCTTCACGACCCTTCGCATGCGATTCAGCACCCGACAGTCCAGCTAGAGCGCGACCTTTCTTTTGCAGAGCAGCCGGTGGCCATCCTGGATCGGCAGGTGAAGAAGTTGAGATCGAAAGTTATACCGACCGTCAAGGTCCTTTGGCGTGGCCCGAGCAGCGAGGAGGTTACCTGGGAGACCGAGGGCGAGATGAGAAAGAAATATCCCCATCTCTTTGAAGGTACGCGTAGTTATATTTTTAAATTCGGGGACTGAATTTCTTTAAGGGGGGAAGATTGTAACGCCTTGAAAAGTCGTTTTGGTGTTTTCCTGAAAATCGGTGAAAATTCGGTATTTTTCCGAAAACCGTCCTTTTTGTTATTTTGCAGTTTAGGACTAATTATACCTAATTTGGATAGGTAATTGCTAGTTTTTAGTATCAAATGAGTTAATTATGAAATTCCGGTCTTTTAAAAATTTTCCCTAATTTTTCAATTTTTAATATTATTTTAAGCCGGTAAGAAAATACATTAAATTAGCGATAAATACAAATTTACATGGGCTAAATTTAAGCTTTAAAATCATGTTAATTAAAATCTAGTTGTAAAATAAATTTTTAGTATTTTTATTTTTAGTTTTAACTAATTTTTATTATGGAAAACGAAATTTATTGAATTTTAAGCTAAAACTTGCAATTTTGGACTTGTGGGGGGTCTTTTTGCTTGGGATTCTTTTTGTAACCTCTCCCACTCACCCCCACTCCCCAAGGCCGGCCCCACCACTCCTGCAGCAGCCCATTCCCCCCCTCTATTTGACTTTAACTATTGTGATTGAATGGTTTTGAATAAGATTAAAATATAGTAATTTGGGTATGGGTTTTTAGTGAGATATGAGGGCTTTGACTTTGGATTTTTCTCTCACAATTTCCTCACAACTCCCCACTTCCCTCCTCTGGCCGAGAGCTTCCCAGGTGCTGTCCCAAATTTCCCTTCTCTTTTTCTTTCCAAAATTCATCACAATTCCATCAAAATTCAACAAAAATCCATAGATTTCTTCACAAATTCAACACAAAACCCTATTCTATCCCTTCTCAAGCCCAAATGGGTTCAAATCTTGGAGAAAGGTGGCATCTTTGGAGGCATCTTGTTCTTGCTAGATCTCTAGTGTGAGGTATAATTTCTAATCTAATTGTTATTTGTAGTTAAAGGGTGCTAATTAGGACTTGCATGTTGTGTTATTGTTAAAATTATAGCTAAATCCTAATCTAGTTTTTTCTAGTTCTTGGTTTGAAATTAATTTAGGGTTTAGAACACCATTAAGAGATTAATTAAGCTATTTTGTTAGCTTAATCTAAGTGGTTAACTTGCTAATTGGGCTAAAATCTAGTGTTAATTTAGTGTTAGTTTCTAATCTAGTTTTTAAAGGTTTATGGTTAGAGTTAAACTAGGGTTTTTAGAAACCATTATTTAGTTAATTAAAGCTAATTAGCTATCTAGTTGTTTACTAAACCAATCTTTAAGGTTACTTTGCTTAAGCGGCTTCATATTATGCTAATCTAAGTTAAACTTGTGTGAAATTTTCGTTAAGATTGCTAATTACCAAATTCAAGAAAGGGTTGTGTTTGGATATTGGGTTTTGTAGCATGGTAAATGAGTTAAAATTTGTGTTATTGTGGCTAACTAGTTGTGTGGTTGGATGTTTGTGTTGGACTGTGATAACTTTGTCGCTAAATGTCGAGGTTTGCACTAAATTGCAAATTCTAGCTTACTAGTTGTGTTATAAAATATTGTGGTGAATTAATTGCGATGTCTTGATGACATTTTTAGCGTATCCTATGACTTTTAGGATGTGTGAGTGCGGATTTTTGAGTGTTCGGGTTTTAATTTTTCCGGGTGACCAAATCGACGATTCTAGTTAGTTTTGCGATTTTCGCGTGCGTTCCGCGCACCTGTGCACGTTGTACCTAACTTGTGAACGTTGGTATTTTCGTTAGGGAATTGCGTCGTTCTTGATATGTAACCTTATGTTTGTATTGATGTAAATTCCAGGTTCGGTCGCGGAGACGTCAGACGCGGCACGAAAGGGGAAAGCGGTGATTGGACGTGACTAGCTAGGGATTCCGGTGAGTAGATGTAACATCTACGGGGGACTATCGTTGGATGGCGCAAGTCGCCCGATAGTTTTAGTAGCTTAAAAAGATTCTTAGTAATGTTAGTAATTAGGGGTGTAATACTTGTATGATTATTTTCTACATTCATGCCTTATATTGACATACATATACGAACCCATTCTATAGGACACCTGCACCATTGCCAGGGTTTTTATATGCAGCACGAGCACTATTCATGCTTACACACACACACCCTGGTAATTGCCATGCCACCACACTAGATAACCTTTAAATTGAAACCTTTTACTATAATTGATACTTAAACATGTGCTATTGCCTTTAATTCCTTAAAATGAAATCGTAGGATTGCTATTCATGTGCATGTACCTCATCATATTATTTGTTCATGCCTAGTCTATTAATCATACATCGCAACTTGATTATTGATACCATATGCATTCATTATCATTGACATATGCACTTATGAGGACTTCTTGAGATTTTATGATATTTCTGGATTTTGGGGGAAAGCCGCAAAATTTCTAAACTTATTACTTTTTTTTAAATATGTAAATTGCGGTTTTCTAATGATGTAAGTGTCGTCCACCATGAGTTTGCTGTGGTTTTCGAGATCCGTGTCGAGGAGTGGAGGAACCGTCACGGGTACATGGTGGGCCCGGTAAGGTATCCCGGGGCAAGAGGAATGTGTTGTTGACGTTGAGCCTGGCAGGGGATGGATTACCTACCGGTGACTGTTTTGGCACGGCGGATATCCAGAGGATACCGACCGTGGCCGCGAGATGATGAGATATTGATATTTGAGATGGGTCAGCTGGACGGCTGAGGCCAGAGATACTTTGATATGAGATTTGAGACAGTTTTGAGGTGTCGTTGCTGGACACGGATTCTGTTTGGTTCTATTGGTACTGTGCTGATTTTTCAAAGGAGATTCCTAAAGGGAAAAGATGATTTCTTATACTTACATATGCGGATCACGAGTATATTTATATTGCATACATACTTGCTAGTATAGGCATATTGCATACATACCTGCTATTATATCCTGCCATACCTGTATTATAGATGCTAGGATGCTTGTGTGCATACTTGCGATAGCCTGTGTAGATGCTATTTATTACTCATGAGTTGGCAACTCACCCCCGTTGTGCCACAGACTTTTGCAGGTCCGCTCTGTCAGTACAGTAGCGGCGGGCGCACTTGCTTCTTTTGCCTCCTTTGCCTGGACTCGAGGTTTTGCTCTTAGGTGGGTTATATCATTATTTTTGTACCACCTTGTATATTCTTTGTATCTAGTGTACTCCATCTACTGTATCTACCAGTATTGTTGTATATTGACCTAGAGATGAGACTGTGAGATTTGTGGACTTTTTATGCTGTATTTTGGGGTCGAGCTCACTTGAGTCGACATGCTGTTTTTCTCATGCTTCCTTATGATTATTTCGCATGTTGTTGCTTTATATTGCGTGGGATTTGTGACCGCCTTGTGGCGAAGAGCTAGCTCCCGCTTGGGGATGCCTTATTTCTTGGATTCATATATATTCTTGTTGTACCCATTTTGGGGGCCAGTATTTACAAAGGAGACTCTGCCGAAATTTTCGAAAAAATTGATATTGTTTTTAAAGAGGTTTTATATGACTTATTTGATAAACTCTTTTTCAATTGATTGGGTTTTCTTCACTCTTTTGCTTATTTGGTTTTGGTTTCTGGGCTTTGGCTTACTTATTTTACGGAGGTCTTGAGACGTTTCGTAACTTAAGTGCCAGTCACGTTCCGTACCCTGCGGGTCGTGACACCAATTCACCTTTCTTGAAAGCGCGGAGACGGGTTATCTTGTCATAGGCCCGTGACATTTGGGCTCGGTATAGCTCCAGATTTTGCTGCATCGCGAGCCTCTTTTCTTCGAGGGCATCGAGCTCTTCAAGTCGAAGGAGCACGT
The DNA here is from genome assembly GCA_030015575.1 of Agapanthus africanus. Taxonomy (NCBI): domain Eukaryota; kingdom Viridiplantae; phylum Streptophyta; class Magnoliopsida; order Asparagales; family Amaryllidaceae; genus Agapanthus; species Agapanthus africanus. Next base: position 358,853,440 of record JASDDO010000008.1, read on the forward strand.
TTTCCTCCTCCGTCAACCCGTGCTGAACGACCATTCTTAAGCTTGGAACTTCGACTTCGAGGGGGAGGACCGCCTCCACTCCGAAGAGCAATGAGTATGGAGTGGACTGAGTTGGAGTACGGTGCGTGGTACGATATGCCCACAACGCCTCTGTTTCCTGATTTAAAATCAGAAAAGCTTATGGAAAAAAGTTTCAGAGAAGGGTCACGTGCTTACACGTGACCAGCAGTCACGTGTGGGCACGTGACACCTAAAAGTATCGGCAAGGCAAGTTCAGTTTCCCAACTACATCAAAGAAAGGGGCTTCAGAAAGGGTCACGTGCTCCCACGTGACCTGGGTCACGTGTCGGCACGTGACATTTAAAAGCAGCGTTAAAACCCAACGGTTCCCTGAGCAAATCAAGAAAAAGGCCTCAGAAGAGGTCACGGGCTCCCACGTGACCAGGGTCACGTGTTGGCACGTGACACTCAAAGCAGCAAACTTGTTCTCCGCTTAAATCAAGAAAAAGACTCCAGCCGAGGGTCACGTGCTCACACGTGACCAGGGGTCACGTGGTGGCACGTGACAGCTAAACAACAAACAGAAAGCAGAGCGCAGAAAGAAAGAAGAAGGCTCGTTCCAAGGGGGTCACGTGCCCACACGGGACCAAGGGTCACGTGTCCATACGTGACCGACTTCAAAGCCCATTTGTTAACAGAATTAAATTCTGAGAAAAGAACTCTCAAATCTTTCCAAAAGCAACCGATTGAATTAAAGATTTAGAGGTGATTAAATATCATCTATCTATGGGAAAATCTCGAATTTGGAAAGATTTCCCCTTTAAATCTAACAGAAATAACAAAGGAGAATCCCTGGATTTGAAATCCAATGGTGAATAAAATTCACCTAATAATCCAAAGGTCCAAAACGAATGGTGAATACAAATCAAATCTCTCAATGAAGATTCGTCAAAAAACTAATTGACTCGCTGCTTCTCCTATAAATAGGAGCCAAGAGACACAAAAAGATATATACGCAGAGGGAAGAAAAGGGAGAGAGCCTTGATACTTTGAGGAATTTGGATCTTCTGCAAAAGAAAACCCTAGGTAAGAGAGGGAAGGCTTTTTGAAAGAAAAGAAAAGAGAAATTAATTCTCAACAGGGTTTAACTCTGATATAAAACACAAGGGCATATTTCTTCTCTCTTTGATAGAGGATCTGTAAAGTGCACATCTCCCCTTGAAGTTGAGAATTTAATTCTCAATGGGTTGAGATCCTGCCATGCAGATCCAAAGCATAGAGAGGGAATAGAAGCACGAGAATTTAATTCTCACAGAACTATAGGAATTTAATTCCTTTAAAATAAAATTAGGGCTTGACCCTGTGTTATGGGAATTTAATTCCTTCAGAACAAAAAGAAACAGGGTTTAACCCTAATTAAGAACTTAGTTCTGTTGAAACAACGGAAATTTAATTCCCTTAATCATAATTCTTTAACAGAGAGTGGGAGTTTAATTCCTTAAAGCTTTTGTTAGGGTTTAACCCTATTCAGTTCTTCACATATATGAGGAATTTAATTCCTACAGAAAATTCAGAGTCCAACTCTATTCCAGAATATAAATCTTCAAAAGGAAGTAGGAATTTAATTCCTCTGAAATTATTGTCAGGGTTCAACCCTACGAGGAATTTAATTCCTGAAAGTGATTAACAGATCTTCTAAAAAAAACATACAGAGAGGCAGGGTCACGTGTCACCACGTGACCCCCAAAAAGATCTATAGAGGCAAGTGCCTCACGTGACTCACGTGACCCTTGGCAGAGGCTTTAACATACTCTATTTAAGCACCCGTCATGTGATGGCACGTGATGCTCCAAAAGATGTGATATTCTCAGCAGAATAAACGAAGGGAGGGCGCCCTCACGTGCTACCACGTGACCCCTCTTGCCTTAGTGTTTAACACTAAAACGGAACCCCTGAATTCAGTGATAAAACATTGTTTGGCCTTCGTGTAACACTAAGCACAGAACTATATTTGCAGTGTTCAACACTGATTACCGTAGTGTTCAACACTAGTTTGGGACTCCTGTTGACAGTGTTTAACACTGGTCTGTTTTAGTGTTCAACATTAATCTGAAAGCCTGGTTGCTGGTGTTTAACACCAACTATCTTTTAGTGCTGAAACACTAACTTATCAATCTTATTCCCAGTGTTCAACACTGATTCGTCTTTAGTGTTTAACACTAGACACTGGCCCAATTGGCCGAATGGATAGAGGCAAAGCCTCTCCTTCAAGGGACCAACAGGAGGGCAGATGTCCCAGACATGATTGGACTTAGCCCAAGCTGGCCATAAGTCCTCAATTCGTAATTAACTGGGCTAATGGGCTCATAACATAATTAATTGGTCTTGATTCCAAATTGGGCCAAAGACTATTTAATCCACTCCGGTTCCAGGGTACATCTCTTCACTCCTTTGATACTTGGTGTTGTAATCCCTCAACGTCTTCAAAGAGGTGACGGGTCCTGATGACCACGCATTGATATGGACTGTGGGGTCCTTAAACCCATGGACTACGACGTCCTTAACCTTGACCGAGATGTCTTAAAACTAACAATGGACTGTGGGGTCCTTAAACCCATGGACTACGACGTCCTTAACCTTGACCGAGATGTCTTAAAACTAACAACGGACTGTGGGGTCCTTAAACCCATGGACTACGACGTCCTTAACCTTGACCGAGATGTCTTAAAACTAACAACGGACTGTGGGGTTCTTAAACCCATGGACTACGACGTCCTTAACCTTGACCGAGATGTCTTAAAACTAACATTGGACCGCAATGTCCTTAAACTACCCATGGACCGCAATGTCCTTAAACTACCCATGGACCGCAATGTCCTTAAACTAGCAATCGACCACCACGTCCCTAAACTGGAACAATAGAGCCCCGCATGCTCTTTTGTCGGATCTAAACGGTCCCGTTTAAGTTGATCTTAGCCTCAAAGATGGCTAACGTATCCTTAAACCTCCAAACAGACTGGACTATGAATCTTCCCCAATTAACTCTGGTTCGAGGGTACATCTCTGAACTCCCCAGACATCTGTCGTTGTAATCTTTCAACGTCGTCAGAGAGATGACGGGTCCCGACGGCCATACATACGATGGACCACTATGTCCCTAAACTGGAATAATGGAGCCTAAATGCTCTTTTGTCGGATCTAAACGATCCCGTTAAGCTGATCTTAGTCTCAAGTTAGACTAACGTATCCTTAACAAACGTTTGAGTTGATCTTAGCCTCAAGTATGGCTAACGTATCCTCAAACTAAACCCAAACCCAAATCTAAGATAATACGGATTTGGACTAGTCCACGCCCTACGGGCGACGACATAACTCGGTCTCCGTAAACAATCCACGGGCAACAAAACACAAAACAAACACACACGACGCGAAGTGACCATCTGGAGAAGGAGAAAGTTGTTACCGCGATGCGGTAGCGTAATTAACTGCAGGGGCTTGCGCCTGCAGGGAAGAGCGTCCCCACAATCAAAAACCCCTCAAACGAGGGGGAATTTGACGAAGTCTGCTACATCGGACGCATCCGTTCAAACCTTTGATACATGGTGTCATGAATCAACTTGGCATCTTCGGAGAGGTGGACGGATAGCACCAATTAGCATCTGCCCCAAATCTCAGGCGAGACGGCCCGTGTCTCGGCCGCCGTTCGGAGGGGAACAGATTCTGGCACGCCCGGTGGGACCTTTTCCTCTTTCCACTCCACACTTCGTGTGTCGTGATTCGCGAACCAATCGCGGTTCGCTAATGGTTTCCCTTGGGTTTCAAGATACTAAGAATTGGCGTCTTGCTTATTGCAGAAAGCAAAGGATCAATGGCTTCTACTTCTGTGAAATTCTCCAACTGCTCAGACTGCAATTGCGACCAACGCTTTGCCTCGCCAGGAGGTATAGCCTACGGACTCCAAGCTGCTTCGTTATTCACAATGCCGGTGGACCAGGTGACTCAGGCCACTACCGGATTGTTCTTTGGGACTATACTCCCACCAACAAGCTTCACGGCGCCGGTGCTGACAAAGGAAGCTCCCAAGAAGTCGGTCTTTGATCGTCTTACCCCTGCCGCGTCTCCTCTCAACGGGTCGCCCAACATCAGCGCCTCGGTCTTCTCTAGATTGGGCCAGAAATCCTGTGGACCCATCATGGGGCCTATAATCCCAGAGAAGGCTGCTTCTGAGAAAGTGACCGCTCCTGCTCCCGAAATCGCCAAGGCGGCTTCTCCGGCCAAAAAGTCGATCTTTACAAGATTGACGGCTTCAGCTCCCGCCCCTGCTACCCAAAAGACGTCGGTCTTTGACAGGCTAACACTAACAGCGACCCCCCACCTACACAGGGGGCAAGACGAAACCATTCTTACCGCTGAACCAACGCCGTCTGCTCGACACGCTCGACGTCGCCATTGGCGCCGAGTAAGGAAGGCTGGGGGCAACTCCCTCTCCGGGTTAACTCCATCAGCCCCGATGGCAGAAGTTAATGCTGCTGTTCCCACTGGGAACAGCTTCGAGATGCTAAATAAGGTGCGAAGGAATTCTCCTACTGCAGTGCTAAAGAGGTCTCCTCCCCCATTAAAAAGGGTTGTGGAAATAAAATCAGAACGGCCCCGATCCCCTCAACGGCTGTCTTCCAAAATCTATAAGGTTTGGCGGCAGGCCCGAGACTCGATCATCGATCCAAACTTCTCCTGCCAGCACAAGAAGCTGAAAATCCAACCGGAAGCTGGTCACCAGGCTAAACCCCGAAAGGCTGTCTGGACGCCCACCTCAACGGTCCCCTCAACCTCCGTGGCTCATAAAAGGAGGAAGCCAGAGAAGATCCCCCAGCCTGCAACGACAGCTAATAGCACTGAGCCCAGACGCCCTAAGTCTGGGGGCATGATGGTCTACACCGTATACATGGCGTCAGGAAAAGAAGACAGCCGTGCATCCACGGGTCATAGACCGCTTACACGGTCGGTGACCAAAGCTCAGGAGCAACAACAAAAGCTCCAAGAAATGATGAATGCTATGGCCGCACTTACCAGGCCAAAAGAAAGCCCAGAAACGTCCTCAGATGCACGCCAGGAGGAAGAAACCGACGCTGAATTCCTTCGCCGGATACTGGAGAAAAAGGACAAAGAGGCTGCTGAACAAGCAGCCAACATATAGCGTATGGGCCTTCTCTTCCAAGATATGATAGGAATGATGATCCAGCAGGACCTACCCGCCGAGGATCCCCCAATCGTTCTTGAAGATGACCGAGGAGAAACGTCAAATCCACCACCGGCCCTCTCAACGGCCAAGGAGGAGGCAATCTCTAAGGCTGATTTGGTTGACTATATAGCCCAGCAAATCCGGGTTCATCATGCGGCTGAGGCAGCTGGTCAAGTCGTAAAGATGGGCCAGCCGTATCCAAGCTGGTACGACCAAATCAAATATCCTCCAGGCTATACGATACCAAAATTCCACGTGTATAAGGGGACCGACAATCCCCATCAACATGTTGCCCAGTTCCGGGCCCTCTGCGGTAACACTGGCGGTGATGATAAACTGTTGCTTCGCCAGTTCGTGGGCAGCTTATCAGAAACAGCGTTCGAATGGTATTCGGAACTCCCGAACGATTCTATCAAGACGTTCGCTGAAATGGAGTTGCTATTCACTCAGCGATTCGCAAGTGCCAGCGAACGCACTCCAATAACAGCATTGATTAACGCCAGGGTAAAACCAGGCGAAACCTGGGTCCAGTATGCTATACGCTGGCGGAATTTGTGGTCGAGATGCGAACAACGCATTGAGGAGGCACCCGCAGTGGGCATGTTCATGGGAACCCTAGACCCCCACGCAACTATCTCCCAGTTTATGATGTTCTTTAAGCCAACCACATTCCAGGCTTTAATCGACAAGTTGGCTCAGATGGACCAGATGGGTCATAGACCACCTCCCCCGAAGTCGGAACCTCGGAACGACAAGGGTAAAGGAAGGGCAACCTTTGTCGCGAATGCCCAACAGCAACCTAACGCCCCGAAACCGGCAGATCAACTGGAAGAAAGACGCCGGTATTATAATGAGAAGATGAAACGTCCCTACTCGTTCCCACGAGACAAGACGAAATGGTTATTCGAGCTGGCAGTACGCAACAGACTTATAAACCTACCAAATCCAAGGCGACCGCCGCAACCCACCGAGGTGAATAACCCTAACTATTGCCCTTACCATCAAACGGTAAGTCATCCAATTGAAGATTGCTTCGTCTTCAAAGGATGGATTGAAGATCAGTACCTCCAGGGGAAGTTTATACTGTCCGAAAAGTGGAAGGTGAACCCACCACAGCCGCATACTCCTAAGAAAGCATATACACCGGGGGCAACCTGTTCCTTTATCGAAGAAGCTCCATGGGAGGTCGTGCTATCAACTAAAACCAAAAGAATACTGAGGGACCTTCATGCGTGCCCTGCGATCGAATGGAAGGGCCCTCTTGAACCTCAAATTATCGAAGGGATGTTGAAGCCCCGCCCAACTACGAAGACTAGCGATAAGGGCCCAAATACTCACACCCAACCGTCAAAATCTTCGAAGAAAAAGAGGAAGAAATCCAAGAAGCCCGTGAAGCTTGAAGACGAGCACACGAACTTGCAGAAGCAAATCGATGCGATGGAAGAGTACGATCAAAAGGCACGGACTCCAGTCACGCTATAAGAGTTCCTCAACCACATCTTTCAAGAGGAAGATAATGGAGAGAGTTCGTCGGATGAATCCGAGGGATACATGGCGAGTTGTAACGTAATCTCCCACTCGTTTACCGACGATGAAAAAACCCCTGGCACTAAGAAACTGGGGGCAGACCCTGAACCAGAGCGTGCGTGGCCAACAAATGAAATGATCAATACCTTTCTAGACGAGATTCGTCTAAAGAGTAAAGCGGATCAGGAGCGTGAGATAGCCGCGTCAGAATGAGCCAAATGCAGGCGACTGAACGAAAGAGTTGAACTACCCCTGCCAGAGCGAAAGGCATCCGAAGTAGACAAGAAGATATTCAAGACGAGGAAAAGGTTTGCCAAAGCTATGTCAATGGGAATGAAGTTACCACCCTCGGAAGGAAACACGCACGGTGGGGTGGAGAGGCACCCTGATTATTGCGCATATCATCGGAAAATTTCACACCCCACGGAGGAGTGCGACGCCTTTAAGATATGGTGGCAAGGATATGTTGCTCATCGGCAACATTTTAAGCGCATGAAACGCAAGATCCGTCGGGAACGAAGAAGTACTGTCGATGGGCACAATAGAACTACTGGCAACTGTTACATGGTTAACGCCGGGGGGTCACAAGTTCTCACTTTTGGGAGCGACTCTGATGAAGAAATGGCTCTGGGCCCTCTCTTTAAAGAATCCGTTTTAGGGAAAGAAGAGAGATCGGAGGCCTGCGAGAAAATTCAGCTGCGCAATCGCACACTCCCAGAAAAGAATCTCGGGCCCGCGAGTAGTAAAGATAAGGGAAAGGAAAAGGTCACTGAGGATATCACTTTAGATGACCAGGTCATGAAAGAACTGACTACCAAAGATCCTCCCAGGAAGGGTAAGGTGGACTACAATATCCTAGCGCACCTAAGAAAGCTACCTTCTCAGCTTAGCATTCTCGATGCCCTCCTGTTATCAAAAGAAGCGCGAGACTCACTAATTAAGGCGTTACAAGAACCTGAGCAATTCCAAGCCTTCCTCGCCACTGAAAGGATGAAGGATGAACTGGAGGAAGTGTATACGGCCGACATCACTTTCGGTGACGAAGACCTCCTTCTCGGGACGTGCGACCACAACCGTCCCCTATATGTCTCTGAATACTGCCATGATATCAAGATAGGCAAGATCCTGGTGGATAATGGATCCTCCGTCAATCTCCTTAATGTTCGGGTGTTGAAGGAAATCTGCATGAGTGTGCAACACCTCGCTCGTGACAAAATTACTATCTCCGGTTTCGATTCACAATCGTCACGGACTCTCGGATCTGTGATACTAACATTACGCTTCAGACTTCTCGTCACAGACATCAAATTCCATGTCATTGACGCCAAGACCTGCTACAACGCCTTTCTCGGCCGTCCTTGGCTACACGAGTACAACATCATCCCTTCTACGCAACATCAGTGTATGAAGTACTTTAAGGATGGTTTCGAGTATACCGTAACGGGTGAGTTGAACCCATTTTCCGTGAACGAAGTCCGCAAATACGAAGATGCGAAGTACTTTTTGCCAGATTTCGAGGATACAGAAAGGTGTCGCAACCCGGAAAACAAAACCGCCGCCACCATCCCTGTTTTCGGGAGCGATACCGAAGAAGAGGAAGAGATAGTTTATGCAGGGCCATCTCAACGCAACAACCTGGGACGCCCGCCCCCATGTTGGTCTTCGGAAGTGATTCAGAAGATGAAGTTAATGTCGTGTTCTCCAATCGGCTGTCAATACAAGCACCCCCTGGCGATGACCATAGTTTGCAAATCACCATGGTACCGCGAGAACACTACAAGGATCTCGACACACTTCAAGGTCACAATGTGCAGGACCTGCGAACATTTTACGTCCCTCCCAGGCAAAGGGGTGAAAAGGTGATCCTATTCTACCGATCCTCAGAGTCGAAAGTAAAGAAAGAGATCTGGCATGGCGCGGATGCTACACTCGACAGGCTCCAACCCATCCGTCTGTCCAGATACTATACAAATGGATTAAAGAAGCTATTGAAGCGCCAAGGAGTACCCTTAAAACAGACTGTTCGACAGGCTCGGTTCTACAACAGGATTTGGGATGTCCCTGGGACTCAACGCAAATTGCCCAACGGGAAAATGGAAACACTTGGGCTTGGATACGCGAGAACCGGAAAACGGGGACGGGCCCACAGCAGCTACGCTATATATACCTTTGATGAAGAAGAGGACGCCCTGTCAGGAGATGCCAACCCCTCATCAAAACTAGACCCCGTGATTGAAGTGCCGAGTCCGTCGTTTGAAGAACGAATGGACAAGCCTATCAGGAAAGTGGGTCAGAAAGCTCGGGAAGACCACAACCGCGAGATGGCCATCTACGAGAAGGCCAAGACGCAACGTCTATTTCAACAGGCTGCAAAAGACAAAGATGCTCATCCTCGTCAACCCGTTGTACGAAAGGCCCGACGCAGAGACGGAAATAAATCAAGAAGCGGAAAGAGGAGCCGACAACAACGACGCAGGATTAGGGGGTTACGTGATCGGGTATTGCACGGCTCGGATTTGTCCCTCATGAAGAAGATGAGTCGAGCGTACTCCTTCCCCCGAGACAAGACGGAGAGGTTACTCAAGCTCGCTTTAAAACATCAAATGATCGCGCTTCCAGAGCCTAAGCACCCTGAGCAAGCTAACAAGGCTTCTCATCCGAGTTATTGCTCTTATCACCGAGCCATAGGACACCCTATCGAAGACTGCTTCACCTTCAAGAACTGGGTTGAGGACCGGTACCAACAGGGCATATTTGCTTTATCCAACGGCTGGAGGGTAATGCCGCCACAAAAACACGAACCCAAGGCCGCAAGAGCAGAACCAGATCCACCTCAGTCCTGGAAGCGGATTCGCACCTGTTATACGATTACGATATTAAAAGAAGAGCCCGAGAACATGGAAGACCTTCCCTGGTGCTTTGAGAACAGCGATGATGAGGTGATCTCAGAATTTCCGCCAGCTCTGAAAGAACTGGAAGACGACATACATACTACTGCAGATAACCTCAAGAAGATTGAGTTGGGATCGGCAGATGACCCGCGACCGACATTTGTCAACGAGCTGCTATCTGAAGAAAGGGTGGCTGCGTTAAAGAACGTGCTTCTACGACATAAAGACTGCTTCGCGTGGAACTACTCCGAGATGCCAGGATTAGATCTGGAGATTGCTGTGCATAAGTTAGCAATATCCCCGGATATCAAGCCAGTCAAGCAGGCGTCGAGAAGGATGCGACTCGAGCTTGAAATGAGCATCAACGCCGAAGTCAAGAAGCTGATCGATTCTGGATTTATCCAAGAAGTCCAATATCCCGACTGGATCGCCAATATCGTCCTGGTAATGAAGAAGAATGGGACGGTACGCATATGCGTGGATTTCAGGGATCTCAATAAAGCCTGTCCAAAGGACGATTTCCCGGTGCCAGTAACCGAGCTAATGATAGATAACACGTCCACTCATGAGGTTTTCTCCTTTATGGACGGTTCATCAGGATACAATCAGATAAAAATGCATCCCGAAGACCAGAAGCACACCGCTTTCCGGACCCCTTTGGGCATATTCTGCTACAGGGTTATGCCCTTTGGTCTAAAGAACGCCGGTGCTACCTATCAAAGGGCCATGACAAAGATCTTCGACGATCTCATACATGACATCGTCGAGTGCTATATCGATGACCTTGTAGTGAAGAGCATGTCATACGAAGAGCATTTAAAGCATCTGGAGACTGTCTTTCAACGCCTTCGGCAATATAATTTGAAGATGAATCCCCTCAAATGCGCGTTTGGAGTCTCCTCGGGTAAATTCCTGGGATTCATCATCCGACATCGAGGTATCGAAATAGATCCATCTAAGATCAAGGCGATCATGGAAATGCCTCCGCCAAGAACCCTCAAACAGTTGCGGTCTCTCCAAGGGAAGCTCGCATACATCCGGCGGTTTATCGCTAATCTTTCAGGCAAATGTCGTCCTTACAGTCACCTGATGAAGAAGGGAACCCCATTCGTCTGGGATCAAAAATGCCAAAGCGCGCTAGACGAGATCAAGCAATACCTGCAGAACCCGCCGGTGTTGGCTGCTCCGGTTAAGGGAAAACCTCTCATTCTTTATACAACCGCCCTCGATGGTTCTTTAGGCGCATTGTGGGCACAAGAGGACGATCAAGGGAAAGAAAGAGCACTCTACTACTTAAGTCGAGTTCTACTGGGGGCAGAAAGCAACTACTCTCCCATTGAAAAACATTGCTTGGCGTTAATCTTCGCGATAACAAAGCTCAGGCACTATGCGTTGGCACATGAAGTCCGTCTCATCTCGAAGGTGGACCCTTTTAAATATCTGATGTCAAAGGCTATATTGACGGGTCGACTCGCTAAATGGGCTCTACTCCTGATGGAGTTCTCAATAACGTATCGACCTCTTAAGGGAGTGAAAGGCCAGGCCATTGCCGACTTCCTCGCTGAGCATCCAGTACCTGCCGGTTCTCCTCTGAACTGCGAGTTACCGGACGAGCATGCATTTGATGCGATTGGCGGCGGTAGTACCCGATGGGAACTCTATTTCGATGGAGCGTCCTCCGTAAAGAAACAGAAACAAGGTATCCCAATGATCAAATCGGGGATAGGCCTCATCTTCGCAACTCTACAAGGAGGGATAATACGCTTCGCCTTCTCCTTAACAGAGCCGAGGACAAACAATGAAGCTGAATACGAAGCTCTGATAGCAGGCCTCGAAATCGCCATCGACATGGGAATCGAAAATCTCCTTATATACGGGGATTCTCAATTGGTCGTTAGTCAAGTAAATGGTGACTACCAAACGTGCAAACCAGAGTTGGTGAAGTACGGCGAAAAGGTGCAACAACTATTGACCCAAATTCCCTCCTATACTTTGGAGAACATACCGCGCGCGGAAAACAGCAAAGCAGACGCGTTGGCCAAACTTGCTAAAGAACTGGCTGACGAGAACCTCGATGACGTCAGAATCGTGGTACAAAGCCGTCGAGTGCTCGCCCCGGCAGAAATATCTCCGGAATTATACAAAGAAAAGGGGGCGACTGAGCAGACGACCCTACAAATAAAAGACCGTGAGAAGGCTGAGGACTGGAGGGAAGTCTTCATAGACTACTTTAAGTCCCACCGAATGCCCGAAGAAGCGTCCTCAAGACATCAGCTCATGAAACGAGCTCTATCTTTCGCTTTCGTCAACGATACTCTATACAAGAGATCGTTTGATTCTCTATGGCTGAGATGCTTAGGACCTGACGAAGCAGAAAGAGTCGTTCAGGAAGTTCACGACGGACTTTGCGGTTCTCACCAAGCAGGCCCAAAGATGAAGTTAAAAATTAAACGGATGGGTTACTACTGGCCCACGATGATCCAGGACTGCCTCGAGTATGCGAAGCAATGCCACTCGTGCCAGATTCATGGAGACTTTATCCACCAACATCCGAATCCACTACATCCAACGGTGGCTAGCTGGCCATTCGAAATGTGGGGGACTGACATAGTCGGCCCCATCGAGCCAGCATCGTCCCGGGGACATCGTTTTATCCTGGCGACAACTGATTACTTCTCCAAATGGGCAGAAGCAGTACCACTGAGGGAAGTGAAGACGGAGAATATCCTCCACTTCTTTAAGACGCACGTCATCTATCGGTTTGGAACCCCACGGCGGATTATCTCCGATAATGGGCCAGCCTACAGAAGCCATAAGATTAGCTGCTTCGCGCAGCAGCACAATATAGACTGGAGATATTCTTCAGTTTACAACCCACGAGCTAACGGTCTGGCCGAGGCCTTCAATAAGACCTTGATGAAGAGCATAAAAAAGACCGTTTCCCGGAATAAGAGAGACTGGCACGAGAGGCTGCAAGAAGCCCTTTGGGCTTATCGAACTACATTCAAGACGGCCACGAACAAAATGCCGTACGCGTTGGTATTTGGGACGGAAGCAGTGCTCCCCCTCGAGATAGAGTTACCCTCTCTACGAGTGGCAGTCCACTACGAGCTGACGGACGAAGAAAATGCTCACCTTCGGCTTGAGGAGCTTGATGCCCTCGACGAAACCCGGCTCATAGCGCAACAACATCTAGAAGCCTACAAAGCAAAGATGACGCGCTCGTACGAAAGATCGACCAGGCCGAGGACATTCCGCCAAGACGAACTCGTACTAGTGGTCAAAAGACCTATGATCCCCAATCGTGCCAAGCGGGGAAAATTTGAGCCAAACTATGAAGGCCCGTACATCATAGACAAGGTCTACCAGGGTGGAGCCTATCTACTCATGGACGTGCACGGTGAAAGGCCTTTTAGGCCAATAAACGGCCGCTTCTTAAAGAAGTACTATGCTTAATGAGCCATAGCCTGGGTCAATGATAGATGACAACGACTATGTCCGCTCGCTATCTTCCTAAGCTCAGACTTTACAAGCAGTAGCCGGCCCTCCCCTGAACGACGGACCGAAATGTCCTTAAACTAACGACGGACCGAAACGTCCTTAAACTAACGACGGACCGAAACGTCCTTAAACTAACGACGGACCGAAACGTCCTTAAACTAACGATGGACCGAAACGTCCCTAAACTACTACCGCAGCATCCTTAGGCTGACGAGATGAATAAAAAATAAATAAAAAAATTAAAAAAAAATGATGAGAAAACGGTACGTCCATAAGCAAAATGGGCACGGATGAAAACCCGAAAGGGCTCCGTGAGTAAAAACAGCAGGGCTGCTGGCAAGTGTTCGTGAAAACCCGAAAGGGCGCGACCTTGTTAAAAAAAAAGAAGAAAAAAGAGAGAAAAAGAATAAAAAAAAACGTTATGTCCACAAGCAAAATGGGCACGGATGAAAACCCGAAAGGGCTCCGTGAGTAAAAACAGCAGGACTACCGGCGAGTGTTTGTGAAAACCCGAAAGGGCGCAACCTCATTAAAAGACACTTATAGGGTCCTCTCGACCTTGTAAGGAGAAACCACCTGCGTAAGATCCTTACGACTCACAAAGGAGCAACACACTTAGGGATCCTCACGATTCCTAAGGAGAAAACGCACTTGCGAGATCCTTACGACTCGTAAGGAGAATTCTCTTATGAGACCCTCATGGCTCATGAGATTTGAAAGTCTTAAGTTACAGAAACCTAAACCTGTTCTTAAGCAGATCCTCCACAACCTTCGATATTGCCCTACAAGCGGCTCATACTGACCCTTGTATACAATCCACGGGCGCGAATAAACATTTCCCCAACAAAGTCCCACCCGTGACTAGGGTTGTCCATATGATGAGCAACCCTTGTAGGTCCTCTCGACCCATAAGGAGAAAGCCATCTTGTAGGATCCTTACGACTTGCAGAGGAACATACACTTAGGAATCCTCACGATTCTTAAGGAGAAAATACACCTACAAGATCCTCACGACTTGTGGGGAGAAATACTTTTGTGAGACCCTTACGGCTCATGAAGTCAAAAGCCTTGGTCGACGGGACCCTTAACCCTGTTTGCCAAGCCACCTTTGTTCAACATCGACAGAGGAAAATGATGATTCGCTCCTGCCAATATCCCAGTTGTAGCGGTGCTGATGCCGAAATCGGTGCCTAAAATCCAAGCTTGCGGTGAAAAAGCTAGCAAGCCACACATGCCTACGAAATAGCCGAAATGATGGGGCAACTTGCAATAAAAAGCGGCAAGTAAAAATGTATGCATAAAAAATAGCCGAAATGATAGGGCAACTCGCAATAAAAAGCAGCGAGCAGAAAATAAATAAATAGCCGAAATGATCGGGCACCGCGAAAAATAGCCGAAATGATGGGGCAATCGCGACCTTCGCGATATAAAAGCTGAAACGATAGAGCATCGCGGAAAAAGAAATAAAATAAAAATAAAATTTATGCCCTACAGGTGATGTTCCATCACACCCTGTACACAATCCAAGGGCGTAAACAAAAAGGGAACATACTTCCTCCCCAGGTTTCACCCAAGAAAGAAGCTAAGTCTCGACGGGCCACAAGCGACCTAGAGATCATCCCAACATTCGTCCCGTAACGACGGACACAACTTCAAGCTAAGCGGAATAGCGGCAACTCCCAGTTCCATGGCTCGGTGGTATACATATCGCCAACGGTCAAACCTCCATCCCGTGAAATGCGGATACAATCAGCAAAATTCCTGGTTACGTGGAACGCGGATAACGTCACTCTTTGACCCCGTGGAAAACGTCCAGAGCGGATCCTGGTCCTCGCAGAACACGGCAGTGAACCCGTGTGAAGCATCCAGAGCGGAGCCTAGTCCTCGCCGAGCACGGCAGTGAACCCGTGTGAAGCATCTAGTGCAAAATTCCTGGTTACGTGGAACGCGGATAACGTCACTCTTTGACCCCGTGGAAAACGTCCAGAGCGGATCATGGTCCTTGCAGAACACGGCAGTGAACCCGTGTGAAGCATCCAGAGCGGAGCCTAGTCCTCTCCAAGCACGGCAGTGAACCCGTGTGAAGCATATAGTGCAAAATTCCTGGTTACGTGGAACGCGGATAACGTCACTCTTTGACCCCGTGGGAAGCATCCAGAGCGGAGCCTAGTCCTCGCCAAGCACGGCAGTGAACCCGTGTGAAGCATCTAGTGCAAAATTCCTGGTTACGTGGAACGCGGATAACGTCACTCTTTGACCCCGTGGAAAACGTCCAGAGCGGATCCTGGTCCTCGCAGAACACGGCAGTGAACCCGTGTGAAGCATCCAGAGCGGAGCCTAGTCCTCGCCAAGCACGGCAGTGAACCCGTGTGAAGCATCTAGTGCAAAATTCCTGGTTACGTGGAACGCGGATAACGTCACTCTTTGACCCCGTGGAAAACGTCCAGAGCGGATCCTGGTCCTCGCAGAACACGGCAGTGAACCCGTGTGAAGCATCCAGAGCGGAGCCTAGTCCTCGCCAAGCACGGCAGTGAACCCGTGTGAAGCATCTAGTGCAAAATTCCTGGTTACGTGGAACGCGGATATCGTCACTCTTTGACCCCGCGGAAAATGCCCAGAGCGGAGCCTGGTTCTCGCCAAGCACGGCAGTGAACCCGTGTGAAGCATCCAGAGCAAATACCGGACAGTGGAGTCCTTAAAATCCACGGACTATGATGTCCTTAACCTCGACCGTGATGTCTTAAAACTAACGATCAACCACCCCGATTCCCTACGGATTTTGCCTTGGTTTAAGGGTACATCTCTTCACTCCTTTGATACCTGGCGTTGTAATTCCTCAACGTCTTCAAAGAGGTGACGGGTCCCTGCAACCAAACATCGGACTGTGGAGTCCCTAAATCCACGGACTATGAGGTCCTTAACCTTGACCGTGATGTCTTAAAACTAACATCGGACTGTGGAGTCCCTAAATCCACGGACTATGAGGTCCTTAACCTTGACCGTGATGTCTTAAAACTAACATCGGACTGTGGAGTCCTTAAATCCACGGACTATGAGGTCCTTAACCTTGACCGCGACGTCTTTAAACTACAATACCTGGAGAAACCCCGACTCCGTAAAACACGGACAAGGGTGACCGCATCCAGCACTTACAAGCCCTCACGACCTGTAAGGAGGAAAAACTCTCTTGTAAGATCCTTACGACTCTCAAGGGAAAACCCACTTAAGGATCCTCACGATTTTTAAGAAGAACTTGCACCTATGGGATCCTCTCGACCTATAGGGAGAAAAACTCTTTATGAGACCCTCGTGGCTCATAAAATGCAAAAGCATTAGGAAGCAGATCCTAACCCTGAATCCTAAGCCATCGCTGTCCTGCAAGGAGATCAAGATAAAATATCCGCAAAGTACATTCAATGAAAAGGGGACACACCAGTAAAAAAAAATGTATCTTTTATTCATGAGCCAAAACGGATACAAAGTACAATTCATGAAAGAAACAAAAAAAAAGATACTCTCATTCATGAGTATATACAAAAAAGGGAGAGAAGATACAAGTCCTCAAGCCGGCGGGCGGTGCAATAATTTTACCAGCTCATCGTTCTGTTGCTGAGCCACGGCTTCATGACGCAAGATCTTCAGAAGACGAGCCTCCGCCTGAGCTTGCTGAGCCTGATACGAAGCAAGCGGAGCCTCGAGCTCTTTCTCGGTGGCTTTATGAGCTTCGACCCTCTCGCGAGTGAACGTGGCAGCTTTATCGAGAGCCATCACCTCTTTTATGGACTCCTGGAGCACTCGCCAAAGTTCGTACGCTTTGTTGGCCTTGGCCGTGAGGCTGGCCTGAAGCTCGCTCAGTGCCTTAGAAGCCAATTCCCTCTCCGAGAACTTGCGGCCAAGCCTCTTCTCGCACGACGTCATGTTGGCCGCACATCGTGCTATCAGACCCCGCAACTCCGCTTTTGCAGCCACGGCTTCCGAGGAAAGGCGAGAACATTCAAGAGCGTACAAACAAGCCTCCACCTTCCTGCAGAACTCCACCCAGACCCGCACCACCTCCTCGCTATGATAGGTGGCGAGAAAAGGAAGGGAGCCGTTAGCTTCAGCGGCAAACGCTTCGGCTGTGGTCGCGCTACCAGCACGAAGCTCCTCGACGAAAGATGATAGGGAGACAAGGCTCAATTGGGCCAAGCGTTCTGAAGCCCGCAAAGCATAAGGGTCGGGCGGCATCACGATGCGCGATTCCAAAGCCACGAAGACTGGCAGGGCTGTTCAAATTTGGGAAATGTTAGTAAAACTCTTAAACGCAGGGCGAACGGGACTATAATAAAATGTCACTCACCGACAGTCATGCAAAAAGGAGCTGAAGGTTCCCCTGGCCCTTCGACGACCTCGACCTCATCGTCATCTTCCAAAACTATAAGAGACATCAACGTCATTTCGCGAAATAGTAACAATGCTATGGTAAAAAATGGCGAATGACACTAACCTTGCCCAGAGGAAAGGACAATACGCTGAGGGGAGATCGCCTGCGGAGCTGCCATCTCCAATAAACGCTGAAATGACTGCCGAGGCGACAGATCCGCGATAGTGGCCGCCAAACCGCGCAATTCTGGGAAAGATAAAAGAGTTCAGACTATGAAGGGGTTGCTAAAATTAAAACGCAGAGGGATACCTTCAACACTCCTCCCATTCCGAGCCGGGGGGATAGCAGCTTCAACGGTTTCCGCTGTGACCTCAGGCCCCAACAAAGGAAGAGTAGTCCCGACTACCTCTCTTCCAGCCTCTGGGCCGCCCTCAGTAAGAGTCATTGGGGCGGCGACCTCCAAAGGAGCCTCCCCCAAAGGGGCAAGCGCTCCCTGATCAAGAACCGCCGCTGGAGGTTCTACCATGAGAGGAGCAGCCTCATCAGCCCCCTCCACACCAAGCAAGGCTTCATTGAGAATTTCGGCGGGCTTTATCTTTAATGGGCCCGTAGGGAGCTCCCCCAGCGTCGAAGGTTCTGCACGATTCAAATAAGAATAATGATACATATGCACGGGCATAAATAATCGGAAAGACTACAAAAGAAGCACAACGTACCTATACGCAAAGAAGCCCTCAATATGGCTTCTTCAAGCCGCTGCTCCTTCTCAAGGAGGTGGGCTCGCCGGGGTTCAAGGGTAGACTCATGACCGCCGGTCTATAAAGAAAGTGCATCAGCTACGTCTTCTGAAGCGACCTGCTTCAAAGCCCTTTCCCCCCATTCCTCCAAAGGACCGATAAATCGCCGCCGAATCCACGAAGGATCTTCATAAAAAATTACAGCGGGATAAGACTTCTTCGGAACCTTGGCGTTATGAGACGCGTCTTTTGAACGCCGTATGGCCTCAGCCAGCTGTGCGGCCTCCTCATCAGCCGAACTCGGGAAGAGAAGTCCAGCGTCTGACTCTTGCAGGGCCAATGGTTCATCTTCAAGGATAGGCTCAGACTCCGCCACAGAATCAAGCAGGGTGGTGGCCGCTTTCCTCCGCCGTTTAGACCCAGGGCCGGTCGCTAAGGATGACCGTTTCCTCCCTCGCGAAGCCTTAGGGCGGCGCTGGCCCACATCGCCCTCAGCGCCCTCATCCCTATTACTCTCGCTCGGTGCCACAACCGAGGACGACATCGCCGTTGTCGACGCCACAGGGGGCGGTGCCGCCACCGGCAGGGGTGCTACTACTGGGGCCTGTTTACCCCGCGATCGGGAACCCAAGGGAATACCAGCTGTTGGAGTAAGGTCTACTCCTGACTCCCCTGGAATGAGTGCGGTGCCAATCTCCCTCAAAGGGAAGCGAACCGGAACCCTCGGTCGTAGCTTAGCCCCCGAAACCTGAGGAGGGGCGTCGTGACCAAGAAGCACCCTTCTTTCTTCAAGAATAATTGGGCTGATCCGATGAAGATACCAGCCCGTAAATGCACCCACACACCGGGGCATGTACTCAGCTTCAGGGACCATGAAACGGGAGCCGGTGTTCAGCCTCATGAAATGATGAGCGGCGTCGCGAACAGCATTGAGCGAAGGGATCAGGGCGACTATAAAAGCCTCGAAAGGAACACCCTGGTCGTATCCAAGCTGCCGGACGAATCGATGCGGATTGTACCGCATAAAAAAAGCTGCACTGTCCTGGCGAAACACCAAATAGCCCGGTCTAATTGTATACAAATGCGCGGCCTCCCGGGGCTTCAAAGAAGGTGCGTTGTCTTTCGACTGGTCCCAGAGTTGTTGAACGGGACCCGAAGGAGTAGACAAGACCCGATCATTAAAAACCAACCCGCCAGCGGCTGCATGAGAAGAAATCAGCACCCGAATAGCCCCGAATTGAGTCGGGTCAGCAGCAGAAGCACCCACCAGTCGCATAAGTCGCGGGAAGGGATAGGCGTCGTAAAAAGCGGACCTCTGATGCATAGCGAAAGCCCCCAGCACACGCATTTCGACCCAGGACGTGAAATAATGAAGCGAAAAGTTCACTACGTCCACGCCGGGTGTAGAAGTATTAGCTGCGGTGCCCAATCCATGATAGAGGTGCGCCAAGGCCGGGATGCCAATGGCCAACCGCGTCCCCTCAGCAATACGATGGGCCGGGTAGATGACCGAGGCTCTCATGAAGCGGCGATGCATGGGGATAACGAACCAACTGAGCCAAACACTAACAAACCCCACAAAGAACGTCTCCTCGTCCATGCCTGGGACAGCAATGGATTCAAAAGATATCGGCGATATAATAGGGATGTAGTACTGAGGTAAATCTGATTCGGTGGTCGGCAACCTCTTCGGACCGAACCCAAAGGGGTCCCCAATGTTGGCAAACTTCGGGGCTGTCTTCGATAAGGCGTCTTCACGAAGGAAACGAGCAATGAAGCTCTTGAAAGTAACACCCTGCTCTTCGGATTCGGTGAATAATCGGTCGAAGATGCCTAGCGCCTTGATTAAACTGGGGCGCTTGTGGCGAACGGCATTCTCAGCAGACAGGCCGTCAACTGGGGCGGGCTCGGGTTCAAAAACGTACTCGTCAGGAGGCAACAACTCCTCATACAAACTACCCCTGATTGGCAACCCCGAAATATCATAGAATTCTGCTAGAGAGATCGAGACCTCGCGATCTCCTAGGATGAAAGTGTTGGTGGGAAGATTCCATTGGTTTAAAAACGCCTTGACCCACCAGACATGCGGGGACTTATAATGGAATATTGACGCATATACGGCCTGATAAAGCCCGACTTTCTGCAACCGCGCACGATGGACAGAAAGGATGTAGCGAGCCCAGAGAAGGTAGCCCGTAGGATGCCTGGGAGTGAGCCCTATCTTATAAATTTGCCCACACGGGTGGGCCTCACCCTGGCAGATACGCCGTCCCAAGATGTCTATGGCCGGGATCGGATGGTTCGGAATACCGGTCGTCGAAGGTTCGAGCCTCCCCGTTGGAGTCCAGTTGGGCATTTCCACAGCAAAAATCGTCCTCGGAGGATCCATCGGTAAGAATGGGAAAGTGGGCTCCGTCGGTACCGCGCAAAGAAAACTCCGGCGACCCTGAACAATCTGACTATACCAAGATCCCCATTGAAGAAGGTTGGTACAGTTCGGGTCATGGGCCCGAATCATCGCCATCGCTTCCTCATCAGATGTCGACTGAGGAAAAGCAGCCTCCGAGCGAGAGAAGGGAAAGCACGGAACAGAAGCCATCGCACCTGAAATCCAATAAAAGGAGACCGTTAAAAGCAAAGTCAGCGATATAAATCCATGCATGAACATGAAGACTAGTTAAAGAAAGCAACAACAGAGTTTTCTGGGACCATTAGCTACAAAACACATGGGCCCCACAGAATCAGGATGGCGGCTCATTAATAGTGAGACCAAATAATTACAATAAAATAAAGGGAATATCCTCATTTAATAAAGAATGGTAACCCTACACATTCCCCCCAACAGGATCTGCTTCGGGCTCTACAATGGATCCAACAAGATCAAAGGAATTAAATTCCCACAGAAGACATTATTACAAAGCTCCTATTGCATTGATTGCAGAAGGACAACCTCGGGTCGAGAGCCCCCAAGAAGCCTCCGTGTGAAGAAACTGAGTTCTTCATTGGAATTAAATTCCTTATTAAGAAAAGGGAATTAAATTCCCAGAAACATTTTTGGATGGAATTAAATTCCATGGAGTTGAAACGCCATCATCATCTCCCCAAAGATCATCTAAACCCTTAGAGATCTACAGTTCGAAGGTTAGGCGGTTTCATGTTCTTATGGAAAAACTTGAAGAAAAATGGGTTCTTTGTTAAAAAGAGAGTAAAAACCCTTGTTTTGGATTTAAAATCCAAAGGAATGTGGAAGTTCGCTGCTTGTCCAAGAACATTACCTGAAGAAAAAAGGGTCACCTGAACAGAGTTAAACTCTGAAGATTGTTTCAAAGCAGAGAACTAAGCTCTGGAAGAAGAGAATTAAATTCTCAGAAAAAGTTCTCAAAGGAAGAAGATGAGCAAAGTGAAGGCTCTTCTGAAGAGACATGGGTATTTATAGGAGGTGATGGAGACGTTTCATCTCCCCAAATCCCTAGAGAAATCCAACGGTCACAAAAGGTGACAGCGTTGCACTCACGTGCGGACACGTGAGAACAACGCTGTGGGGGCATTTGTTTCCTGATTTAAAATCAGAAAAGCTTATGGAAAAAAGTTTCAGAGAAGGGTCACGTGCTTACACGTGACCAGCAGTCACGTGTGGGCACGTGACACCTAAAAGTATCGGCAAGGCAAGTTCAGTTTCCCAACTACATCAAAGAAAGGGGCTTCAGAAAGGGTCACGTGCTCCCACGTGACCTGGGTCACGTGTCGGCACGTGACATTTAAAAGCAGCGTTAAAACCCAACGGTTCCCTGAGCAAATCAAGAAAAAGGCCTCAGAAGAGGTCACGGGCTCCCACGTGACCAGGGTCACGTGTTGGCACGTGACACTCAAAACAGCAAACTTGTTCTCCGCTTAAATCAAGAAAAAGACTCCAGCCGAGGGTCACGTGCTCACACGTGACCAGGGGTCACGTGGTGGCACGTGACAGCTAAACAACAAACAGAAAGCAGAGCGCAGAAAGAAAGAAGAAGGCTCGTTCCAAGGGGGTCACGTGCCCACACGGGACCAAGGGTCACGTGTCCATACGTGACCGACTTCAAAGCCCATTTGTTAACAGAATTAAATTCTGAGAAAAGAACTCTCAAATCTTTCCAAAAGCAACCGATTGAATTAAAGATTTAGAGGTGATTAAATATCATCTATCTATGGGAAAATCTCGAATTTGGAAAGATTTCCCCTTTAAATCTAACAGAAATAACAAAGGAGAATCCCTGGATTTGAAATCCAATGGTGAATAAAATTCACCTAATAATCCAAAGGTCCAAAACGAATGGTGAATACAAATCAAATCTCTCAATGAAGATTCGTCAAAAAACTAATTGACTCGCTGCTTCTCCTATAAATAGGAGCCAAGAGACACAAAAAGATATATACGCAGAGGGAAGAAAAGGGAGAGAGCCTTGATACTTTGAGGAATTTGGATCTTCTGCAAAAGAAAACCCTAGGTAAGAGAGGGAAGGCTTTTTGAAAGAAAAGAAAAGAGAAATTAATTCTCAACAGGGTTTAACTCTGATATAAAACACAAGGGCATATTTCTTCTCTCTTTGATAGAGGATCTGTAAAGTGCACATCTCCCCTTGAAGTTGAGAATTTAATTCTCAATGGGTTGAGATCCTGCCATGCAGATCCAAAGCATAGAGAGGGAATAGAAGCACGAGAATTTAATTCTCACAGAACTATAGGAATTTAATTCCTTTAAAATAAAATTAGGGCTTGACCCTGTGTTATGGGAATTTAATTCCTTCAGAACAAAAAGAAACAGGGTTTAACCCTAATTAAGAACTTAGTTCTGTTGAAACAACGGGAATTTAATTCCCTTAATCATAATTCTTTAACAGAGAGTGGGAGTTTAATTCCTTAAAGCTTTTGTTAGGGTTTAACCCTATTCAGTTCTTCACATATATGAGGAATTTAATTCCTACAGAAAATTCAGAGTCCAACTCTATTCCAGAATATAAATCTTCAAAAGGAAGTAGGAATTTAATTCCTCTGAAATTATTGTCAGGGTTCAACCCTACGAGAAATTTAATTCCTGAAAGTGATTAACAGATCTTCTAAAAAAAACATACAGAGAGGCAGGGTCACGTGTCACCACGTGACCCCTAAAAAGATCTACAGAAAAACCCCTTTGAGGCAAGTGCCTCACATGACTCACGTGACCCTTGGCAGAGGCTTTAACATACTCTATTTAAACACCCGTCACGTGATGGCACGTGATGCTCCAAAAGATGTGATATTCTCAGCAGAATAAACGAAGGGAGGGCGCCCTCACGTGCTACCACGTGACCCCTCTTGCCTTAGTGTTTAACACTAAAACGGAACCCCTGAATTCAGTGATAAAACATTGTTTGGCCTTAGTGTAACACTAAGCACAGAACTATATTTGCAGTGTTCAACACTGATTACCGTAGTGTTCAACACTAGTTTGGGACTCCTGTTGACAGTGTTTAACACTGGTCTGTTTTAGTGTTCAACACTAATCTGAAAGCCTGGTTGCTGGTGTTTAACACCAACTATCTTTTAGTGCTGAAACACTAACTTATCAATCTTATTCCCAGTGTTCAACACTGATTCGTCTTTAGTGTTTAACACTAGACACTGGCCCAATTGGCCGAATGGATAGAGGCAAAGCCTCTCCTTCAAGGGACCAACAGGAGGGCCGATGTCCCAGACATGATTGGACTTAGCCCAAGCTGGCCATAAGTCCTCAATTCGTAATTAACTGGGCTAATGGGCTCATAACATAATTAATTGGACTTGATCCTAAATTGGGCCAAAGACTATTTAATCCACTCCGGTTCCAGGGTACATCTCTTCACTCCTTTGATACTTGGCGTTGTAATCCCTCAACGTCTTCAAAGAGGTGACGGGTCCCGATGACCACGCATTGATATGGACTGTGGGGTCCTTAAACCCATGGACTACGACGTTCTTAACCTTGACCGAGATGTCTTAAAACTAACAATGGACTGTGGGGTCCTTAAACCCATGGACTACGACGTCCTTAACCTTGACCGAGATGTCTTAAAACCAACAACGGACTGTGGGGTCCTTAAACCCATGGACTACGACGTCCTTAACCTTGACCGAGATGTCTTAAAACTAACAACGGACTGTGGGGTCCTTAAACCCATGGAATACGACGTCCTTAACCTTGACCGAGATGTCTTAAAACTAACATTGGACCGCAATGTCCTTAAACTACCCATGGACCGCAATGTCCTTAAACTAGCAATGGACCACCACGTCCCTAAACTGGAACAATAGAGCCCCGCATGCTCTTTTGTCGGATCTAAACGGTCCCGTTTAAGTTGATCTTAGCCTCAAAGATGGCTAACGTATCCTTAAACCTCCAAACAGACTGGACTATGAATCTTCCCCAATTAACTCTGGTTCGAGGGTACATCTCTGAACTCCCCTGACATCTGTCGTTGTAATCCTTCAACGTCGTCAGAGAGGTGACGGGTCCCGACGGCCATATATACGATGGACCACTATGTCCCTAAACTGGAATAATGGAGCCTAAATGCTCTTTTGTCGGATCTAAACGATCCCGTTAAGCTGATCTTAGTCTCAAGTTAGACTAACGTATCCTTAACAAACGTTTGAGTTGATCTTAGCCTCAAGTATGGCTAACGTATCCTCAAACCAAACCCCCAAACCCAAATCTAAGATAATACGGATTTGGACTAGTCCACGCCCTACGGGCGACGACATAACTCGGTCTCCGTAAACAATCCACGGGCAACAAAACACAAAACAAACACACACGACGCGAAGTGACCATCTGGAGAAGGAGAAAGTTGTTACCGCGATGCGGTAGCGTAATTAACTGCAGGGGCTTGCGCCTGCAGGGAAGAGCGTCCCCACAATCAAAAACCCCTCAAACGAGGGGGAATCTGACGAAGTCTGCTACATCGGACGCATCCGTTCAAACCTTCGATACATGGTGTCATGAATCAACTTGGCATCTTCGGAGAGGTGGACGGATAGCACCAATTAGCATCTGCCCCGAATCTCAGGCGAGACGGCCCGTGTCTCGGCCGCCGTTCGGAGGGGAACAGCCTCGTGAAGTTTGAGATTCCAGTCTCTCTTGTTGGCTGAAGCATTTTTCCTCAGGAGCTTGCATAGAGTCTTATTGAAGGCTTCGGCTAGCCCATTGGCTCTTGGATTATAGATGGAGGAATATCTCCAGTCTATCTTGTGCTGAGTAGCGAACCTTGAGACATTAAAGCTCTTGAAAGAAGGCCCGTTGTCAGAAATGATTCTTCTTGGTGTACCGAAGCGGTATAGAATATTATGCTTGAAGAATGTCAGAATATCTTTTGTCTTGACTTCTTTTAGAGGGACAGCTTCAGCCCATCTAGAGAAGTAGTCTGTTGCAGCCAGTATGAACCGGTGGCCTTTAGATGACGGAGGATCAATTGGACCAACTATGTCGGTTCCCCAGACTTCGAAGGGCCACGACGCCACCGTGGGATGCAACGGATTGGGGTGCTTATGAATGAAATCACCATGAATTTGGCAGATATAACATTTCTTTGCATGCTCTTCGCAATCCCGTATCATGGTGGGCCAGTAATACCCAAGCCGTTTGATTTGAAGTCGCATCTTGGGGCCATATTGGTGAGCACCGCAAACGCCCGAGTGAACATCTTTCATGACCTTTTGGGCTTCGGCCAATGACAGACACCTGAGCCAGAGTTGGTCATATGACCTTTGGTATAACGTGTCATTTACAAATACGTATCGGAGAGCTCTTTTCTTCAGCTGAATCCTCGCAGATTTTTCTTCGGGCAGCTTGTTGTATCGGAGGTACTCTATGAAGGGTTCTCTCCAATCGGGCTCGTCTTGGATGATCGAAGCTTCTTCGGCAGGACTGCTCTTCTGTTCCGCGCTTTCCTCTTCTCGTAGAGAGACTGGGGGTAGAATTTGTCGGCCTGACTATGATCAGAATTTCGTCCATGTCAGGATCAGCCAGCTCCTTGGCTAAGCGAGCGAGTACGTCAGCCTTTCCATTCAACGCTCTAGGGACTCTCATTAGTTCAATGTGAGTGAACCGTTTCATGAGTTCCACCACTCGGCCTCTGTACCGAGCTAACTCGGGTTTGTATATCTTATAGTCGCCACTTACTTGGTTGACGACAAGCAGGGAGTCACCGTAAACCCGTAGCCGAAGGATTTCCATTTCTATGGCGAGTTCCAAACCAGCTATCAGGGATTCATACTCAGCTTCGTTGTTCGTTCGAGGCTCGGTAAGAGCGAAAGAACGCCGTAGGGTTCCCATTGATGGTGTGATGAACACCAATCCTATCCCTGCTTTTATCTCCGGGACGCTTGATTTACTGGAGGTCCTTATTGATGAGGCTCCATCGAAGTAGAGCTCCCAACATGGCCCATCTTCCTCGAGGTGCAGCACTTGTTCGTTGGGTAACTCACAATTTAGCGGCGACCCTTCTGGTATAGGATGAGCGGCTAGGAAGTCTGCAAGAGCTTGCCCTTTCACTCCTTTCTGAGGAGTATAAACTATGTCAAACTCAAGTAGCATGACAGCCCATCTTGCCATTCTGCCGGCTAGGCTTGCTCTGGTCATCAAGTGTTTGAGCAGGTCTACCTTAGAGATCAGCATAACCCGATGAGCGAGCAGATAGTGCCTCAGCTTCTTCACAACAAATATCAGAGCCAGGCATTGCTTTTCGATTGGGGAATAGTTGTGTTCCGCCCCGACTAGAGTTCGACTGAGGTAGTTGAGGGCATTTTCTTTTCCCTCCTCGTTATTCTGGGCAAGGAGCGCACCGAGTGACTCATCTAGCGCGGCAGTGTAGAGAATCAGCGGTTTATTTGGAATGGGAGCGGCCAGCACTGGAGGGTGCAACAAGTATTGTTTGATGCTTTCGAACGCTGCTTGACATTCGGCATCCCAGATAAAAGGAGCTCCTTTCTTCATGAGCTTTGAGAAGGGCCTACATCTCCCCGATAAATTTGAGATAAACCTCCGTATATAAGCAAGCTTGCCTTGAAAAGATCTTAGCTGCGTCAGACTCTTCGGAGGGGGCATCTCCATGATGACATTTATCTTTGATGGGTCAACTTCGATCCCTCGATGTCGGACTATGAAGCCCAGGAATTTTCCCGATGACACGCCAAGAGTGCATTTCAGAGGATTCATCTTCAGATCGTATTCCCTCGGTCTGGTGAGAACGGTCCTAAGATCTTGGATATGATCGGCCTTGGTTTTAGTCTTGACGACCAGATCATCAACATAACATTCGACGACTTTATGAATTAGGTCATCGAAGATATTGGTCATTGCCCTTTGGTACGTAGCACCTGCGTTCTTCAGTCCGAACGGCATCACCTTGTAGCAGTATATTCCAATCGGGGTTCGGAATGCTGTGTGCTTCTCATCCTCGGGTGACATCTTGATCTGATTATATCCAGACGAGCCATCCATAAAGGTGAACAACTCATAATTTGAGGTGTCATCGACCATCATTTCCATGACCGGTAGCGGAAAGTCGTCTTTAGGACATGCCTTGTTGAGGTCCCTGAAATCGACACAAACTCAGATCTGCCCATTTTTCTTCTTCACTGGGACTATGCATGCGATCCAGTCCGCATATTTCTCTTTCCTGATGAAGCCGGCATCGATGAGCTTCTTGGTTTCCTTGATGACCTTTTCTTCTAGTTCCCTTCTCATTCGTCGAGGAGCTTGTTTGACTGGCTTAGCATCAGGAGATATAGCCAGCTTATGCACGGCCACTTCAGGGGAAAGGCCAGGCATTTCTTTGTATGTCCATGCGAAGCAGTCGACGAACTCATGCAGCAGGGCAATTATCTTCTCTTTCATTTCCTCCGACAAGAGTGAGCTGATGTAGGTCGGCCTTAGATCATCGGGCGTTCCTAAGTCAATCTCGGTTAGCTCGTCAAAAGTTGCTTGTCCGCCATCTTCGAGCTCTTGAGGAGCTTCCTCTGGCTCGGTTAGCTCGTCTTCATCATTTGACTCTTCGCTGGCTTCCCCAATATGGGTCATATAGCATGCCTTAGAATCAGGATGGATGAAACCTATGCCCCGCCTATCTGGAATTCGTCCATCGATGAGTGCTCGGACCTGAGGTGGATGCCATAACCCTTCGTAAAACTTTGCTTCAGACTCCGTTTGATATAACCGGCATCCGCACTTTTTGAAGTATTCCCGCATCTCGGGCGCATAGTACCTGGGATTGAGGACGACCCTTATGCCTCTTTCGTATGGAAGGCATGCGACAGACAAATCGTCCGGGTGCACAACGGGGTTTGACCCATAAAACAGGATGCCCTTCTATCCACTTTTCCTCCCAGGAACGTAGAAAGTTTTCAGCTGGTCCACGGTGGAGACTGACAACGCATCGAGCTCTTTGCACATCTGCTCTGGTACCCTTGTGATGGCCAGGGACCCTTCTTCAATTTCGAAGGTCTCTCGTAGTTTCGCTTGTTGCATGGGGGTCCAATCTGCACCGCTGTTGCACGGCAGGTCCTCTTCCTCCGACTCTTCAGTGTCGCTGCCAAGATGAGGGCGGACTTTACTGCTAGATGGGGCTTCAGTAACAGATTCTTCCGTATCGCTACCGAAACGACGGCGAGTTTTACGGAAGGATGGGCTTCCAGCGTAGGACTCATCAGTGTCTCTACCGAAATGCGGGCGCACTTGGGCGTTTTTGCTTTTGAAAGTGACAGCCGGATCAGATTTGTCTTTGAGTCTTGGGGCCGTTCTATCCTCAGTCAGTTGTGGCTTAGCATTTTGGTGGTTCATAAAGTACCGAGAATCTTCATATCGGACTTCATGCACACCGAATGGCTGGATGTCTCCGTCAATGCGTCTTTCTTCGCCATTTTTAGTATACTTCATGCTTTGATGGAGAGTTGACGGGACGATGCCGTAATCGTGGAGCCACGGCCGTCCCAAGAGAATCTTATAAGACGTGTCGGCGTCGATCACGTATATCTTAGCTTTAGTTTGCAGATCCCTGAATTTGATCGGCAGAGCTATGGACCCCAGAACTTGCTGGCAATTTTGGTTGAAGCCTTGAATGACAATCCTTTCCCTTGACAGGTGTCGGACGTCCATTGACAAACTCTTCAGAGTTCGCAAGTTCATGATGTTCACTGAGGACCCCGGATCAATCAATATGCGATTAATTCGATCTCCGTCGCTGTACCCGGTCACGTAAAGCGGCCAATTATGCTCAGCTGTTCCGAGTAGCAAGTCTTCATCCTTAAATGTGACTGCGGCGGCTTGCAAAGTGTACTGAGCTTCTTTCATATTAATTTCCGCAAAGCGAGCCTGATACCGCTCAGGGTTTTGTAGAGCGTGAATGAGGACATCTCTAAGCTCCTTAGATAGGACCAAGGCATCGTAGATGCTCAGGAGAGACGGAAGCTTCCGGAGATGAGCCAAGACATTAGAGTCCACCGAGGAAGGACTTGAGTTTTCATCAGCCGGCTCTCTGCCATCTTCCTCATTAGCCACCAGTTTTTCCTTTCCTTTTGGGGCGTTGCCCTGATTCGGCGGTAGAGCCCTGCCGCTTCTGAGCTGGATTTGATTGGCCTTTGTCGCGAGCTCCTCGTCCTCTTCGGGAAAACAGAGCTCCTCCTCAGAGTCGCTGCTAAGATGGATGGCATAGCAGGTCACTACTGGGATCTCTTCATTGGGGTCTTCTTCTAACTCCTCCAGAATTTTAGCCGCTTGTACAGGGAAGAACTCCATCAATTGAATCAGAGTTCTTTCTTTCTGTTCATATTCTTCGAGGGAATCGATATATTTTTGAATGGTCGATCTCCCTACAAATTCCTTTTCGCGCCGAGCTGCACTTTTCTTCTTCTTGAGCTTTTTGGATTTTGAGCCTGATGGAGCCGCATTGGCAGCTGGACTGGTAGGCTTCTTCTGCCCTTCCCATTCCATCCTAGGCTCTTTCCGAAGTAGCTTTATCATCTTCTTCGTCTTATTAGATATGTGCGTACTCCATAGAGGCCGTGATGAGTCAGTTTCGTTTGTCAGGGCAGCGGGTTCAGCTGTCTGCTCCCAGAAGGCTTCAACTTCTGTCTGTATAAAGTTGGTGGTGGCAACTTGATTGTTCACCAACATGCTTTTGGACAGCTCGATCTCTCCAGCCTTGTACTGCTTCTCGACCCAGTCCTTGAAGATATAGCAATCCGCGATCGCATGGCTCACTACTCGGTGGTACGGGCAATACAGGGGATTGTCGGTCATTTTTGCTTCTTGGGGTCTTTTTGACTCCGGCAATTGTAGGCCGTTGTTCAAGGCATCTTTAAATATCTTACGGACCTTGTCCCTTCTGAAAGAGTAAACCTTGTTCTTCTTCTCCTCTAGGGAAGGTCCATCTCCTCCTAGCAATGGCTTTCGAGACCGGTAGGTTTTGGATTCGCCCGCCCTTCGCTTTTCTTCATTGTCGGACGCATTGAAGACATTGGTACTGCTGGAACTCCCGCTTCTATGGTTGTCGTCCCGCTTGCTTTTCCAAGTTTTATCTCTCTGAGAGTCCGGTGGGGACTCTTGCTTCGAGCGTTCCAGCATTTGGACTTTCTTGGTTAGCTCCTGAAATGTCTTGAGGCCCCCTGTACACAAGAATGGGACCATCCAATTGCTGAGGTTCCTAATGAGAAGGCTGACGGACTGGTCCTGCTCCAGCGGCGGTTCGCACTTGACTGTGAGATTACGCCATCGAGCGATAAAGTCGGTGTTGCTTTCATTCTTCCCCGGCTTGGTCATCATAAGGTCGGCAATTGAGATTTTATCACTGACGCTCATGAACCTTTGCCGGAACAGAGACTCCATTTGGGCAAAGGTAATGACGGACCCGTCTGGTATACTCGCGTACCAGTCGAAGGCGACACCGGTCAGGTTGTTGACAAACTGACGAAGAAGGAGCGCGTTATTGCCCCCTGTATTTCCGCACGATACTTTGAAGTGGGCGACGTGCTGATTTGCATTCCCCGTTCCGTCAAATCTTCCGAACTTAGGAATGACGTAGCCGCTCGGGAACTCAATCAGATCGTACTGTGCGGGATATGGCCGCTCACTACTGCCAATTTCTTTCTGAGCTTCATCTTCGGCCACCAATGTTTTAACTTTGCTGGTGACCAAATCCATTATCCGATCTTGTGTTAGCGGGATAGTGCTGTCTGGGGCCAAGGCATCCCCAGAAGCGGAATGTGACCGGCTTTCGTGCGGCTCGACCAGTCTTGGACCCAAAGGAACAGGCATTGGCTGCTTCGGATTGTCATCACCCGGCTGATGAGTAGCGACTTGTGCTTGATTGGGAGGCGCTCGAGCAATTTGAGCCGTAAGCTGCATCACAACGTTTGTTAGGTCGTCAATTTTCGAATAGAGCTTGGTCATCTCTTTATCCTTGCTCCTGAGCTGTTTTCGAAGCTCTTGAAGCAACTCTTGCTCCGCAGTCCTGGGGCGGAAAGTCGGCTCTTCCTCGCTGTCCGAGCTTGACTCTGCATGGACCGAGGGGTCTTTCTACCTATCATCCTCATCGAGAAGGTTTTCTTCATCCAGCGGAGGCGGCTGTTCTTGGGCAGCGGCAACCACATTCAGGCCAGATTGGGCTTGGGATGTGGTGGCCCCATCCTTGCTTTTGCTGCGAAGGTTGTCACTGGGGCGCCCGCCCGCCATATAGACCGTATGGATAACATATCCAGCCGTCTTTTTATTATCGGCGGCTGATTTCACGGATCGCTGTCTTGACCCCCTTGTTTCGGTAGCTGGCAGTCGATTGAAGGCGGCTGGCCTAACCAGGTTCTTGAATGGTGCTTGCGCTTCTTTTCTGGATTTGCCCCGCTGCTTTCGTGCGGCACAGAGCGCCTGATAGACTCTTGAAGAGATAGTGTCATACTTTATCTGTTGGGGCTGATACATGTCTCTTTGTAGCGACGTTCGGACCGCTGTCTTCTTAATTCTGGCGGTCATGGCATTTTTCTGAACTCACCTCAGAGGTTCGAAGGAATTGCTGATTTTTACGGCCGACTCAGCAATCATCACAGAGAAACCCTACTCTTGGAACTTCACAAGATTCCACTTGGCCGAAGCCCTGGCCCTCTTGTTGGCTCGATACCTGAGCCGCTTCTACCTTAGCTTTTCTGTTCTAAGCACCTGGCAGACTTCGGCTCTTTGGGAAGACGCCGCAGACCGGGCGATGGAGGGATTTGGAGATACGCTCGATTGTGCATTTGTCGGAGTCATCGCCTGAGCTCGTCCGCAACATTTGATGTTGCCCTTCGTACCGAAGTTCTTGCCCCCCGCTGGAGCACCAGAGAATCGTTCAGACACCATCTTAAGTTTCGGTTGTGGTGCCTTGGCGATCATGACATTCGGCCTCTTGCCCCTTGAGACCGGCTTGGCCACCTGTTTCACCGGGATTTCCGCCAGATGAGCGCTTCCGGCAGGGTAGATGATGACGGAGCCAAACTGGCGGGGCAGTTCCTCCCACTGTCGACTGAGGCTTGCGGGGAGAACCACACGAGCGTTGATCTTGACCACGTACGGAATCGGGGTCGCTTTGGAAGCTGAATTCGTCTTGGGAGACATTGTCGTTGAAAGTTGATTGCTGCACGAAAAGAAAACATCATTTCAGTATAGACAATCGATATGTATATTGATTGAGTTCGCATGACGTTTAACCCAAAATATGGGAGGAGAGAATGGTCCCACCGGGCGTGCCAGAATCTGTAGGGTGCTTTTCGTCACCCCATTGAGATGGGAATACGCGCGCGCTGGTCAGGCGTACTACAGATTCCCCTTGCCTAGGGTAGGCCGGGGTTTATTGATTGTGGGGATCCGAATCTCCGGCAGCCGCGGACTAAGCTGCTGTTAATTACCCCTCGCCTTTGGAGCTATGGAACCTCCGATTGACGAGTTAAACTGGTCATGCAAACTCAATGTGCAGTGCACGTGTGTTTTGTTTTGGAGGGGGCTTGGATATATCGGGAGCCACGCAGAGTTTTTACGGGGTCCTGCAACTCGGATAGCGGGCCGGGGGTCAAGGGGGCTAGCAGCCCCCTTGCGGGGTGCGGGGCAGCGCCCCGGCCCAAAATTTTTTGGGGGGAACAGTGTTGTGGAGTGTGTGTGTATCCGTACATATATATACATGTATATATATTAAAAAAAAGGAAAAAAGCGCCCAAAGGACGCGTGGGGTCAGTGCCTTGAGCACTGTGCGCTTAGGTGCTGTGCGCTTAGGCGCTAGCGCGCCACGTGGACGCTTGAGCGCAGACGCGCCACGTGTCGGCACGTGGGCGCTTTGCGCTTGAGCACAGGGCGCTGGAGCGCAGGCGCGCCACGTGTCGGCACGTGGGCGCTTTGCGCTTGAGCGCAGAGCGCTGGAGCGAAAAAGAGGCTTTTAGCCCCAGAAATTCTCGAAAGAGAAATCAGAGTGGAGTTAAACTCCTAAGATGTTTTGGGGTTGATGAAAGGGGTTCTTCTTCTTTCTCCTCTGGTTGCTGGATCTTGAAGATCAAGAGATATGAGATTTTAAAAATCTCTCTTTTTTTGAGATCTAATGGAAGATCTGAGTTCCCCTTTATGGGTTTTGTGGTGAAAAACTATTTAGTTTTATAAAATGAAGAGTAAAACTCTTGATTTAATTCAAAAGAAAGAAGAAGGTTTTGGAACCTTGAGGAAGAAGAAAAGATCTCAGATCTAAATTTTTTTGGAGAGAGAGAAAAGTTGTGAGATATTTTCATTATCCTTGCCTTTATAGATTATACACTTTACACATAGCCCCTTGGGCTTCACAAAATGACATTTTGCCTATCCCATGGCTCATGTGCCATTTCTTTTTGCACATAAGCCATGGGCTTTACAAAAATTTGGCTTTATGCCTATCTTTCTTACATTTATCCATAAAATAAAATAAAAGAAATACAACAAAATTATTTATTACAAAATTTTTATCTTGGCATAGGGGAGGCCGGCCGCTTCATGTTCGGGCTCGACCCGGGCATGGGCCCACTGGATCTGGGCTTGGGCTCACTTGGCTTGGGGTTGACTTTGATTTTGACTTGGTCAACCGGGGTGTAAATTTTTACCCCAACATGGACTATGACGTCCTTAAACTTTATGGACCATGATGTCCTTAAACTTATGGACCGCAATGTTCCTAAACTAAAACAATATAGTCAAAATATTCTTTTGTTGGATCTAAATGATCCTGTTAAGTAGATCTTAGTCTAAAATTAGACTAACGTATTCTTAACAAACGTTTAAGTTGATCTTAGTCTCAAATGAGATTAACGGTCCTTAAACCCAACCCAAAACCAAATCTAAGAAAATATAGATTAGGACTAATCCACGCCCTACGGGCGATGATTAATTCAAAAATATATGTTAACCGTAATCAGAAACGGCGTCGCTATGCAGCTAGCCGGTGAATACGGGTCGATCCACAGGGATGTGTAATTTTCTTATGTGTTTTTACGAGTTGATTCCAATGGTGGTTTTATTTTTGTTGATTGATTTTAAAAACTAAGTTGTATGATATTAAGGAACTTGCTAGGGTTAGGTCTAAAGTAGGGTTTGATAAGATTTGTATTTACACCTCTTTCAATGCCTTCGATTAAAACTTTTTTAGATGTCATAACAATTATTAGTAAAGGGGATTAGGATGATTGGGAAGAAACGAAGTTTCTTCCTCTAGATCCTTGTCCGTCCTTTCCTACTAATTGTTATAACCCTCATGGACGTCATGCATGTCCGGTCCTTTATACTACGGTTTCACCGTTACCTCGTGGGTAGGGTGCCGTAGGGAGCGGATCATGCATGCGTGCATGAAGTTCTACTTATAAAAATATTTGGCATTGAAAGAGATGAGAGATATTCATCTCTCAATCCCTCCTTTATTCCTAACCCTAACAAGCGAGGAATTTACTCGCTCATTAGGGGATCTTCTAAAAATGACATTTTTATTATGTGTTTTGTTTTTTATCTAAAGAACTAATTATCTACTGCAGATTAAAAAGTTCTATACTAAAATTACTTAGGGCAATGAAAGGATTTATCTAAGGCAATAATTAAATTAGAGCTAGGGCAAGAAAGGAATTATAAACTAGGGCAGAAATTTAAAAGAACTTACAGTAAGTGATGCTCTTCAATTCTCAAAATATTCTGAAATTTTATTGATTGAAAAGAGCCATCCGTTTCACAATCTTGTGATTACAATTTATAAGTAAACAGGGAAAACTAGGGTTACAGATTCTCGCGCACGTGATTTTACAGATATGCCCACGGAAAATCCCAACCCTCGCACCGACACCCGAAATTTCCACTGACACGAGCTTTAAATGGCCGCGGAACCGCGGCATTAGTGGGCTTGGGCCGCGGTTCCGCGGCCTTTTGGTGAGATCATCTCACCAAACTTCCTGGGATGCATACTAGTTATTTGTGCTTCTTTATTCTTCACTACTTTTCTCTGTTTGGCTTTTTATTCTTCTCCAGATCTTTCAGTGAAAAACTTGTAGCGATCTTTTAACCGTTTTCCTTGACATTTTGGACCTTGCACTGTTCTTCGTCTAGGCTTGATTAGGATCCTTCTATTTGTTAGTCAAAAGTCCCTTTTTCTGTCGTCTTGTGTCTTTTTCACTGTTTTCGCTCCAAGAACCTGTATCCTGTAATATGCAGCAGTCATGCGTCAAAAGCACCTGTTTAGTTATAAAACGAATAAGAATTGGGGAATATGAATTGCAATATTATGATATGAACAAATACCCCCAAACTTATCTTTTGCTCGTCCTCGAGCAAACTTATTATTTTATTCTCGATAAAACCTAACTGCACTTTCGCAGGGAAACGCGATTGCACTGAGCACGTGCAACAAGCCGTTAAACCTCTAGGTGTCCCTAGTAGGAGGAGTGTTGTCTCCTGAGGGTTTTCAGCGGATTACACCCACAAAATCCTATCAATTTGGCTCTTTCGACAATAATTCTCCAATTAGGTTTTCTATCACAGAATTCTATTATCATCGACTCATAAACTATCCACCCATATTCTTCATACTTCCTCATCATTTAACTTAAGATTATATATGTTCTATAGAATCACTCAGCTTTCGGCATTTCTTAGGTTTTCCTTTTAGGGTTCCATCTCCACTTAAGAATTTTTCTATCAACTCTACTAAAGATACAAGTTTTATTCTTCATTCCTTTCTCTTATCTAAACTCTAATCGCATATCCCCACATGTGTGTATAAATCACCCTTACACTTGGAAATTCAAATCAAGCAATCATACCCTTGTCCATTGTCCAAAGCACTTATTAATTGGTGAATTGCTTTGCTTACACATCTTTCATGCGACCGTTAATACTTCTTAAGATACCAACAACCGATTATAAGATGCGTTAGCACTTTAAAGTGTACTTCTTAGTTTTTGCAACACCCAAGGCCTTAGCAGTGACTCCCAAACCAGTTGGTCTAAGGCACTAGGTGATGAAACACCCTCGCTAAATATTTTTATTTTTACAGCCTTAAGTAGTCACAAAAACCAGTGTCCATTTTTTTCTTTATTCACTTTTTTTTTATCTTCATTGTACTAAGGACTTTAGACAAGAGCATTTCAAGGTCTCTTCTACTAATCCAAGTTTCAAGGTGCGTGATTGTGCATTTTGTACGGTATACATTTTCAGAATCCATACTTAAGCCAGGAATTATTTTTCAAACTTATACTCTAATAAGAATATCAATATTTTTCCTTTATTTCAACTTAGCCCAAAAAGTGAACTCAAAATTTGCCTATTTCTAAATAAACTACAAAGACATATACTTTCTACCGTTAATCTTTAAAGAAGGTTATTTTTAGGGTTTTTAATTTACCAAGTCTAAGATCTAGTTGTTCGTAGCTAGTTAACCTATTTGTCAAACTCAAGTTAAATATGGCCAAAATTGAATACACTAATTTTTTATAAATTTTTTGAAATTTTTCAATTTTTTATGGGTTTTCAAATAAATATGCAAATGCAAAAATATGTACAAATGAATGCGAAGGAAAAAGACGTACCGAGCATACCCCCAAACTCGAACTTGACAGTGTCCTCACTGTCATACTATACTACGAGGGTCAAAATGTCGGCATTCCCTGTTTATTCACATCATTACAAATGATACACCCCCAAACTTATTCGAAATAAAGTTTTGGAAAAAATTGATTGGAAACTCGAGGGTGAAAGTAGAGGAAGATCAATCAGTGTAAATCGGCTCCTGCAAAAACAGGAGCTCACGGTTTCAATCGATGCCCATTCACTTTGAATAAGGTACCGTCTTCAGGATTTTCAAGATCAACCGCACCGTGCGGATAAACGGTGCGGACTACAAAAGGTCCTCTCCATCTAGAACGGAGCTTGCCGGGGTGATAATGTAACCGAGTGTCATAGAGTAAAACCTGTTGACCAGGTTCAAAAGTTTTTCGTAGAAGGTGTTTATCGTGGAACACCTTAGCTCGGTTTTTAGCAATTATGGTATTATCATATGCCTCATCCCGCAGCTCTTCTAGTTCATTCAATTGCAGCTTTCGATTGCTGCCCGCATCTCCTAAAGATAAATTCAGCTCTTTGATAGCCCAAAATGCTTTATGCTCAATCTCTTCTGGGAGGTGGCAAGCCTTCCCGTAAACAAGCCGGTATGGAGACATACCGAGATCGGTCTTATATGCAGTACGGAAAGCCCATAGTGCATCAATCAGTTTAAGTGACCAATCTTTACGGTTTTTAGAAACCGTTTTCTCCAAGATTTGCTTTATTTGCCGATTTGAAACCTCGGCTTGCCCACATGTTTGGGGGTAATATGGCGTTGACAGTTTATGGGTGATAGAGTATTTGCGCATTAAGGACTCGAAAGTCCTATTGCAAAAGTGAGAACCATTATCACTTATTATCGCCCGAGGGTGCCCAAATCGAGAAAAGATGTGTTCTTTAAGAAATCGAACGACAACCTTGTTGTCGTTCGTTCGACTAGGCACAGCCTCGACCCACTTTGAAACGTAGTCAACGGCCAAAAGAATATACATATTTCCAAAAGAGTTAGGAAATGGTCCCATGAAATCTATACCCCAAACATCAAAAATGTCCACAACCAAAATTGGTTGGAGCGGCATTTCGTTTCTCCGCGATATCCGGCCCAAGTGTTGGCACCGGGAGCAAGTTTTGCAGTATTCATAAGCATTCTTGAAGAGTCGTGGCCAATAGAAACCACACTGCAAAACTTTTTCGGCTGTCTTCTTTGGGCCAAAGTGCCCGCCACATGCCTGATCGTGGCAAAAAGACAGCACGCTCTTAACCTCACTTTCAGGTACACACCGACGAATGATTTGGTCGGAACAGTATTTAAAAAGATAAGGTTCATCCCAGTAAAAATGCTTTACTTGGGACAAAAATCGAAGTTTATCCTGTTTCGACCAATCTTTAGGTATCAGGCCGGTGGCTAAGTGGTTTACAATATCGGTGAACCATAGTTCGCAAGAAACGGTCAAGAGTTGCTTATCGGGAAAAACATCAGTGATTGGAAGTTCAAGCGTAGGCGAAGAAGGAAGTTGTGATAAGTGATAAGCTACTACGTTTTCACATCCTTTTTGTCCTTTATGACAAGGTCAAACTCTTGTAGTAAAAGAATCCAACGTATTAGCCTCGACTTAGCATCCTTCTTCGCAAAAAGGTGGCGTAGAGCTGAATGATCTGTATATACAATGACTGGTGAGCCAATTAAATAAGGCCGAAATTTTTCAAGTGCAAACACAACCGCTAAAAACTCTTTCTCTGTTGTTGTGTAGTTTAGTTGGGCCTCATTTAGTGTTCGGCTA
This sequence comes from Agapanthus africanus, assembly GCA_030015575.1. Classification (NCBI taxonomy): domain Eukaryota; kingdom Viridiplantae; phylum Streptophyta; class Magnoliopsida; order Asparagales; family Amaryllidaceae; genus Agapanthus; species Agapanthus africanus. The sequence continues at coordinate 358,892,584 of JASDDO010000008.1, forward strand.
GCATAATAAATCACATGCGGCATTTTATTAATGTGTTGTCCAAGAACAGCGCCAATGGCAAAATCTGATGCGTCGCACATGATTTCGAAAGGGTGCGTCCAGTCTGGAGATGAAAGAATGGGCGCAGAGATGAGAGAGTGTTTCAAAGACTCGAATGCTTCCATGCAAGTGGAGTAGAAAGCAAAAGTTGTTTCCTTGGCCAATAAGAGAGTCAAGGGTCTAGCGATCTTGCTAAAGTCCTTGATGAACCGTCTGTAAAAACCGGCGTGGCCAAGGAATGCTCTGATGTCTTTGACGCATTTAGGGGAAGGAAGATTAGAAATTACTTCGATTTTAGCTCTATCAACATCGATGCCGTTTTGCGAGATGACATGTCCTAAGACAATGCCTTCTCGTACCATAAAATGGCACTTCTCCCAATTCAACGTTAGGTTCTTATCCCTACAGCGGGTAAGAACAGCGTCAAGATGTTGTAAACACTCGTCGAAGGAGTCGCCAAAGATGGAGAAATCATCCATAAAGATCTCCAAGAACTTTTCAACCATGTCTGAAAAGATTCCCATCATACCCCGCTGAAATGTCGCGGGTGCATTGCATAACCCAAAGGGCATGCGACGATAAGCAAAAGTGCCAAAGGGACAAGTAAATGTTGTCTTGTCTTGATCCTCTTTGGCTATGGGGACTTGGTTATAACCGGAATAGCCATCTAGAAAGCAATAGAACTCGTGCCCTGCCAATCGCTCGAGCATTTGGTCAATGAAAGGTAAAGGAAAGTGGTCTTTCCTTGTCGCGGCATTGAGTTTTCTATAGTCTATGCAAACTCGTCACCCAGTTTAGGTGCGAGTGGGAATTAACTCATTTGCCTCATTGGTAATGACCGTAATGCCCGATTTCTTTGGCACAACGTAGATTGGGCTAACCCATTGGCTATCCGAGATAGGGTAAATGATACCACTATCCAGACACTTAACAATCTCCTTCTTAACAGCCTCTTTCATAATGGGGTTGAGGCATCTTTGTGGATCCCTTGCCGACTTGGCATCATCCATCAAGTGTATATGATGTTCGACTATGAGGGGACTAATCCCCTTAATGTCCGCCATAGACCAGCCGAAAGCTTGCCGATTATTATGTAAGACCATTAAAAGGGCCTTCTCTTGCTCGAGAGCTAGAGAGGCCGATATGATGATGGGTAAGGTCTCATTATCACCTAGATAAGCATATTTTAGGTGTGACGGCAAAATCTTCAATTCGAGTTCAGGAGGTGAAACAATAGATGGTAGCAATGGAGTAACTATTTCAAACTCGAAGGATTCCATCAAAAGTTCAAATCGAGTGTATGCAACCGAGTCGGATGGTTCAACTAACTCATCCGAAAAAGCAAAAGACTCCAACTCAGGTGATGAGCCTTCAAAGTCGTCAACGAAGGTAAAACACTCATAATCGTTATCCGCCGTGAAAGCTGTGTCGGATTCTACGAGGAACGCACTAGTGGCGTTAACACTGCTGTGATCGAACAAAAAATTCTCGAATTCACAGTCCTCCTCCGCGATCTCATTGATCGAGCAAACATCAAGTACGCTAGCATTAGGCTCAGCAGGCTGACTCCCCAACTTGAAAATATTGAGCTCAATTGTCATATTGCCGAAAGATAGGTTCATTGAACCATTACGACAATTAATTACTGCGTTGGAAGTCGCCAGAAATGGTCGACCAAGTATTACCGGAATTTGATTCCGGGGGTTAGCGAATGGTTGTGTATCCATCACAATAAAGTCAACGGGGAAAATGAAATCCCCTACTCTAATTAACACATCCTCCAGCTCTCCCCTAGGATGGGTGATTGACCGGTCTGCCATTTGGAGAGTACAGTGAGTGGGCTTAAGCTCTCCAACGCCCAATTGCTCGTACACAGAATAAGGTTGCAAATTGACACTAGCACCAAGATCTAATAGTGCTCTATTGATGTTCTTGTCCCCAATTGTTATCGAAATGGTAGGACAACCGGGGTCCTTTTGCTTTGGGGGTAAAGAATTGACAAGAGCATCACTAATAGCACTAGCCACAAAAACTTTTTTTGGCACTTGTGACTTCCTCTTTTGGTGCATAAGTCCTTTAAAATTTTTGCATATGAAGGAACTTGTTGGATTGCATCCAAAAGAGGGATATTTATGCTAACCTGTTTGAACAACTCAACAATCTTCTCCATCTGTGGAGTTGGTTTATTGGATCTCAATCGATTTGGAAAAGGAACATTTTGAAAGGTTGTTGAGTCCAATTTTTGCGGATCAGATTGTCGAGTTGGAACGGCACCCCGTATAGATGTGTTCGTGTTGTGAGAAATGGGTCCGTTCGAGCTAGAAGAAGTAGAGCCGTGTGAAGGGTGGAGAATAGGCTCTAAAGAAGAAGGTGAAGAAGAAGGTGAAGAAGGGCCACCGGCAGGGGTGTCATTGTTAATACCCATATTATTTTGCAACACTTTTCCCGATCTCAACGTGGTCACAGCATTTACGTTATGATTCTGCTGTTGATATGCAGCATGTGCGTGACCGGGGTTGGGCAGTGGTTGAGACGGGAGTTTTCCTTTTTCGCGCTCGCTCAAAGCCGCATTGAGTTGTGCAATTTATGCTTCAATAGATTTGATGCTTTGATCGTGTGAGGCACTGTTTTGCACCAAAGATTGAATAGAAGTCTCTAGTCGTGCTGTAGACTGTGTAGATTGCTTTAGGAACGCATCTATACTTCTTTCGAGCGAGCTAACCTTGTCATTATTAGGTTGAACATAATTGTTTAGCTGGTAAGCGGTGTTAGGCACAAAACTGTTCACCTGATTAGGGTAAGGTTGCTGTTGAAAGGGTTAATGTTGAAATTGAGTTTGTGAAGGTGCTTGTTGTTGTTATGGAGGAGGAGGTCTTTGAAAATTGTTATTTCCTTGGAATTGTTGATTTTGATTCCAAGCGAAATTTGGGTGACTTCTCCACCCCGGATTGTATGTCGAAGAGTACGGATCGTTTCTTTGTCGTTGCTGAAATGCAGCATTGACTTGATCATGTCCTTGAGTGGATGCATTATAAGGACACTCTTCGGTTAGGTGCGATGGATCCGCACAACAAGCACAAACAGTTCGTGGAGGCAGAACAGGGGCAGGAGAAGGCGATGAGATTTTGGTCTCAATCGCTTCTAGCTTTTTCTTAAGAGCGGCCATCTCGGCCTTCATAGCAATCGACATCTCTACTTGATGTATGCCTGCCCTAGATTGACCACTAGAAGAAGATGATGTGGTCTTGGTACTCTCCCACTGAATTGTTTGCTCACTAAGATCCTCAAGAAACTGCCACGCTTCGTCACTAGACTTGGAGAGAAAATGACCTTGACATATGGTTTCTAGCAACTGCTTCATTGCCGAGTTCAATCCCTCGTATAATGTTTAGCAAAGTTGCCAACTTTCGATCCCATGATGAGGGCATTGAACGAGTAGTTCTTTAAATCTCTCGAAGCACTTCCAAAATGGTTCGGAAGGAAGCTGTGAAAATTGTATAATCTCATTACGGATTCTGGCAGTTTTGTGGTGAGGATAGAACTTTTTCAGAAAAGCTTTCACAAACTCGTCCCAATTTCTAATGGAATGTGATGCGGTGCTGTATAGCCACTTCTCGGCTAGGTCATATAAGGTAAAAGGAATGACCCTTAGCCTTATAGCGTCATCACTTAATTGGGTCGTTTTCATCATAGCGCACACATTTTGGAATTTATTGATAAAGATATATGCATCTTCAGATTCCAAACCATGAAATTTTGGCAGCATATTGATGAAATGTGGTTTTATTTCAAAATTGTCCCCATTTGCCGGTGGGGGTGAAAGACAGGTAGGTAAAGAAGTGCGGACGGGGTAGAAGAGATCCTGGAGCGCGACTCGTGCGGGCGCTTCAACAGGCGGTTGATTCGGGTTATTCGCACCTAACGGAGGTGGAATCATTCCCGTCGGTAAGGTATCATTGGGGTTGAATCCCGACATGCCTTCAGAAGAAGAATTTGAAGGTGGAGGTAAGAAAGTGGTCGGAACTTCGACTTCGGTGTCGAAGGGTTCGTCGGTCGGTACCAACGAAACACGGACTAATCGGGCGTTAGTATCCCTAGTCCAAAGTGACATACACTAAAGGGGTAGTGTAGTCAGAAAAAAATAAAAGACAGAATGTGGAGGTAAGATAACGTCAATGAAGGAAAGTGGTGTAAGTGAGTTGCAAGTTTTCTTTAGCGACAAGTTGCAAATTTTGAAAAGATTTTTCTTTTTTCTTTTTATGTAGGAGTTTTGCAAAAAGGTTTTTGAAAAGAGACTTGAGACGCAAACGTGATCAACCACACATACACAATCAGGCCTAGATCTAGGGTCACCTAGGTCAGCTAGACAGCTCCTAACTAGGGCTAAAAATAGGACCTCAAACCGCCTCTTCACCGTCTATTGCGGCCAGGTAAGTGCCAGGTAAGTGGGAAGGAACCACAGTAGTGGGCCTAATTAATAACCACTAGTCTAGACACACTTGCCTAGACACCGCAAAGTCAGTTAGGATAAACGGTCGATGCCTATGTCTAGTCCTTTTTCCTATTGAGCTCGACGTCTTTAGGGCTGAGTCTAGTATTTTTTAATTAAGAGTGGTCAATGCAAAATGCCTTTAAGTGATTTCTGGGGTCCTGGGAAGGGTGATGAAATCCCCACCCAATCTGAGTTTGGTCAATTAGCCCCTTAAAGTGTAGGGTTGCTAGGCACGCTCACAAGGTTCTACGAGGCATCAACCATGCCCGATTAAAATTTTAGCCGTGCCGAACAACCCGAAGCCGGATCTTTAAACTAGGGTTTAGGCGAAAACTAACATGCTAAACAGTTTAACACTAAGTGAGAGGGATTACAACCTTTGTAGATCCGGTCCTTCACTTCTAAAGCTCCGTGTTGAAGTCCCTTCGCTGCGATCATCATACTCCGGACTCTCGAGAGGTTCCACGAAGAGAAAGATGCAGTCTTGCTTCCGATCTTCGATACAAAGATGATCTACCTTGAAGTTTCATTAACACCGGCTAACACTCACTAAAATTGAGTGAACACTCTCATCTAAAGGACAAGGGAAGATGAGGATGATGAAGTAGGATTTTTGCTCTCTTTATTTATCTTTTTCTCACATTTATTCATCACTTGGAAAAAGCTAGTAAGCTTTTTCCATGAAGAAAGAAGAAGGAAGAAGATGAAGAATGAATAGAATTCCTTTTGTGATGAATAATAAAAAGAATAATATGATGAATAATGCAACCATGGTTGACTAAACCATTGTAGAGAATTAACCAAGGGCTAGGGTTTGGGTTGGGTTAAGTATGAGTCATAGATAAAAATCTACACAAATATCTTTATCATGACAAAAGAAAAGCTTCTAGAATCAACTAGAAGTGTTAACCCTAATCCAAACCCTAATCATATTTAAACTCCACTAAACATGTTGCATTAGTTATCATATCATGTTACAATATTATATATTACATATATAATATTTATCGTAACAAAATAAAATAATACAATTAACATATATCGCATATATATCAATGTATTACCCGAGTGAGAAAAAGAATCTTTTAGTGAGCTAATATTAGTTAATGTAATTTAATATATCATATATATTATTATACATTAAATTATCGAATCAACACTTGATCCGACAATCCGGCTATATCGCATATAACCGACTAATATTTATCCGTACCGATTCATCGAATCAACACTTGATCCGATGACCCGGCTGATATCATATATCGCGAGAATAGAATACGGTATCTCATATCGCATTATCCTCGGTCCCGCACATATCACATATGTGCCCCTACTCCGGTTTGCCTGAGTCAAGAAACCTCTGTGTAGGACTCTAAAGAATCGTCAATACGCTGGCAGTAGGTGATGATCATATCAAACACCCACAAGCTGCAAGTGGTCAGCTAAACGTAACAGCCACCCAGGTATTGAGCGCTCAGAAGATCAACAAGAAAGCCTGTACATTCTCCTGTGAATCCAAACAATAACACTCCCGTACAGTCTGGTCTCGTCGTCTGATATGTCGCATATCTCGCCTAGGGGTGGTAAACATCAGACCCCAGTAGCTCGATAAGTCGTGTCGATATGAGGTCTATAACAGTTCGAGAAACTACTGATAACACTTACCAGTAAATCTCAGCAACCCTGGCCATGGATTTCCGGTTATAGCCAATCGAACATAGCACAACATCAACTCCCTATACCGGGAGAGACGAATCCCCTCCTATCGCTCATTGCCTCCATGTGATTCGGGACTGTACCCAAAAGCCACCTTTTTGCACGCCCTCTTGGACGTGGTATGATGGAAATCAAAGTACAGTGGGAATCAACAAGACTCTATGATGATCTCGGGTCAACAGACTATTTTGTACCAGTGTCACCGGAGAACTGCCATCTGACGTGAGGTATAATACCATCTGGGAGTTCTCGGCGAGTCCGTCCAGTGTACCCAGTCTCTACTGAGCACCCGTACACCATCCTTGATGTCAAACACCGATGGATATGGGATCATCCATCGCCCATCATATGGGTCAAGATGCGTATACGCTAGTCTACTCTGGTGCATCGATGCCCTGTCTCGATACACCCTCGACTAGGAACAGTTATAGGATATACTCGTCGACTACCGTAGCCTCACTAGTATGATCTCATCATAGTCCCAGTAGTCGAGTACATATCCTAAGGGCTTTATCAACATGTAATATAGAGACAATCAGAGTACATGTTAAGATAAAGTACAACCAGATAGCATACTATCATGTCGAGCTAGAAAGTCATCCCTATATATGTCCAAGCATCCATTACAATATACATCGTATGTACAGTAATGGCCTCTAGGGCATACATATAACTAACAATCTCCCACTTGCACTAGGGCCATCTGTTGTGGTATCGCATACCCAACAATTAGCTGCGGTTGAAGTATCTCATACTCAACCATACCATAAAAGTCTCTACTGGGAAAAAAGGCCTTTGTGAGTGGATCTGCGCTGTTGTCCTATGTGTCTACTCTCCTAACCTCGATCTTCCTGGAGATCAACCATCTCCATGATCAGGTGATACAGCCTAAGAATTATATCTGGATTTCTGATGGGACGGGGGTTCCTTGGCATAAGCTACAATTCCATTGTCACACAATGGTAGGAACGAAGTTCATCTTATGAACTTATATATCCAAACTGCCTCTTTGGTAGTATCCTTGGTAACGATGTATCTTGCCTTTAATCGCCTAGTATGTCACGGTATCTAGCTTAGAACTCTTCCAACATACCGTCCCTCCACTGAGGGTAAAGATAATGCCTGCGACTGACATTCAGTCGTTCTTATCACCCTGGAACCTTTCCAGTGATTCTCCACAGGATCGATTGATACCATCTCACTACAACTAGTGAGTATCCTAACATCCAATTAGATATATCTCATAGATCCAAAAATCAGGATTTATGAGGTATCTCTTTAATCCTATATGGAGAATCCTTGTGATAAGCGGAGATTGACCGATCATAGCATAGGAAACTCCTTCCCTATCAAGAGTATGTCATCTACGTACTCTACGAGATCACCACCATACTCCCTACTATCTTTTTGTATATACAAGGTTCATCTACCATTTTGATGAAGTCAAACTCTTTGACTACCACATCAAAACAGATGTTCCAACTCCGCGATGCCTGTTTTATCATATAAAACATCTTGCACACGTTTCCGCTGCTCCCACTGTCTACGAAGCCCTCTGGCTGTGTACTTAGAGACGCTCTTTTCTAAAACATCATTTAGAAAAGCAGTCATGACACCCAACCACCAGATATCGTAGTCATGGTATATAGCCGTGGTAAGTAGGATCTGGATGGACTTAAGCATAGCTTTGAAAGTCTCAACTTTTCCATGTACACCAAGTAATCTTCTCAAGATATACTTGCTCCTGATGGGGATTTAACCCTTCAGATAAAGCAACCAAAGTCCATACTTTGTTGGTGTATAAGGATTCCATCTCAGATCGATAAGCATCCAGCCATTCTTACAGAGTCCCACTCCTGATGGCCAGCCCGAAATTAGTTGGGTCATCATCTCATGATGCAATCCTCGCTCCCACTGTCATAGAGAAACCGAAGTATCTCTCAGGTGGGTGAGGAACCCTACTAGATCGGCGGAGAGGCTGAGGTTCGTTGGAAACTATTGAATCCTTTGGTTCTACCAAATCATCAGCTGCAGTTTGTATAGCTGGAACCCTTCCAGTTCTACATAACAGAACTTGCCTCGAGCTTGTCCGGATTTTTCTTTTAGACATAGGCCGGACAACCCCAAATCTTAACCAACTTAAGATATGGGCTCTTCCCTTTCCATATCACATATGAAGTGGTAGGCAACTGATTTGATTTGAACCCTATTCAATAGGTATGCAGCTTCTCAAGTGCATAACTCCTAAAAGGAAATAGGAAACTCACTAGTACTCATCATAGAGCACACCATATCACATAGGGTGCTATTGCTCCGCCCCGATACACCGACGTGCTGTGGTGTATACGGAGGAGTAATGCTGAGAGAGAATCTCATTCTCCTTTAGAATAGTCCAGGAATTCCGTACTCAAGTATTCTCCTCCTTGATCTCATCAAAGGACATAATACGTATACCCATTGTTGGTTCTCTACTTCTAACTCATATTCTGTGAATATCTCAAAAGGTTCGGACTTGTGTTTCAATAGGAACATATGTCTGAATCTTGAAAGATTATCAGAGAATGGAATGAAGTACAAAGAACCGGTCCTGGCATATGTAGACAGGGGACTTTCATACATCAGCATGTATCAATCCCAAGAGTTCACTAACTCTTTCTCTGTTTCCAATAAACAGAGCTATGGTCATCTTATCTTTGTGACATGACCGGCAAGTTTCACAAGATGTAAATTCAAACAGATTTAAATATGCATCTAAATGTAACTTAGCTAGTCGGGTCGCATTGATATGACCTAGTCTACAATGCCTCAAGAAGGATTCGTTCATTTCTGAACTCTTCCTCTCGTGTGTGTTCTGTATACTAAGAACTGTAGTTTGATTTAGAATGTCAATGCTTTTAGATAACGTGCCTGAACCGATCAACTCTTGATATAGGAAATGTTCAAAACATTATCCAACAATACAAAATTATATCACTTCTTTACTAATAAAGAAACTGATATGATGTTGTATATCAGGTTCGGTATCTAATAACATTCGTTCAGAATCAATGTATTCAGGTAATACAGGGTGATAGTGACCAACAGACTTGGCTGCAACACTTGCACCGTTTTCTGTCTCATGAAACTTATCACCCGTTCTCAGTTCTCTACCTATCTGTAGCCCATGTAACAGATTACATATGCGGGATCCTGATCCGGTATCACATACCCAGGACATAAAGGATACTGAGAAACAGTTCTATGTAATGAACACACCCGAAGATGATGCATCAGCATGCACTTTATTCGTTTGGGCGGCACGGGAAATCTGGTATTCCCTAATTTCCTGCTCTGTCTTATAACACTTATAAGTTGGAGCGGGACCAACGTTCCCCAGCTCAGTATAACAAGCGGGTTCGGTCAAATATATCCGTATTATTATCTTGATTAAGGCGTGATATAGTCGCTACCCGGAGAGAGAGAGAAGAAAACACTCAGCGTATGCTCTTGCAAGATTAGATTGGTTATCTAATATATCTAATCAGGATGTCTCCTACTGTTTTAATCAAATCTTCCTTCAAACCCTAAAAGGAAAGACTAGCCGGGATTAATTACACGCTACAAGTTCGCTAATCTTTCAGCCAGGCCAGTGTCGGTACTTTGAGGGAGGTCCCCGTGCTTTCGCACGAACCTAATTAAAGTAAACCTCGTTTTCCCAGGGGCGTAACCCCGTTAACACCTTTCTAGACACCTACTTGATCGGCTAATTGTAATGTATAAAACTCTCCCAGGAGTAACTCTTTTTCGCAGCGGGTATCGGGATCCAACTATCTCATAGAAGGTATGCAATCTCATTGCAAATTTCAACACTTGAAATTCCCAATAATATTTTACCCCTAGCATCCTATGACCTTGACGAAAGCCAACAAACCATAGGCTACTAATCAAGTCCAACCCGTCATTTCCCGATTGAATTAAACCCACCCGCATGACCTTTGACGAAAGCCAACAAAGTCGCACGACTACCCTAACTCAATCGCATCATATGCTAGCAGATAGGCATAAATAGCTACCGCACACTACGCCTTGACGAAAGCCAACAAACGCAGCACGAATACTATGAAGTACTTATCTGAAATGACGGAGGGCTACGACAGGTTTTTAAGAAAACTTTTTGCGTAATGAACTTGATATCGTTGTAGAATCGAGTGATTTGAAATGGAGTGTTTTTTGAGGCTTTTCTAGTTTTGCTAAAGGGGTCACTCCCGGTGAAGGGATCGTCGGCCCTTTCCTCATCGAATAAGGTGCAGGATATATCACATATACCGCTGTGCAAAGCAAGAACTATAGAAGCAATCAAAAGACAAACCGAGTTTGTAGCATCTGCTAGTTTCACTAAAGAGGTCACTCCCGGTGAAGGGATCTCGGCTCTTTCCTTATCGAATAAGGTGCTGGATGTTCTACAATGAACACCGCTGTTCAGTTGATAAAACTGCACATTTAATATGATATTTTTCCTACTATTATTATATAATAAAAGGTGTTTATTATAATATATGATACATATGAGGGTTTATCTGTAAAAATATTATTTTCATGTGTTTATATATTATAAATAACATTTTGTAGGAAAAAGTAAGCATATAATATCCATGTAACATTTAGCCCATTTAAATATGCTTACATTATTAATACCTTTGACCAATTCTTAATGGTTAAGTTAATATCTCAATAAAACAAACTCTACTAATATTGTTTGTTGAGTTATTGTGCAGAATTTTCAGGGCTGAAATCAAGGAAATCAAAGTTGGCAAATCAAATCTACCAAAGATATTCAAGAAACTAATTCTGGTAGAAATGTAGAAAAGATTTTCAAAGTCTAGATACTCAAAAGATTACTAAGTGTTACAGATATGAAGCTACAAAAATTAGAGGCCATGATCTCACCAAAAGGGGGCGGATCCGCGGCCAAACCTATCCAATGGCCGCGGTTCTGCCGCGGATTTGAAGAGTTGAGATATGGGATTGTGGTGGTTAGGATCCTAACAACTAGTTTCCATATTAGGAAACTAGGGTTCTGGCTCTGTGACTATAAATAAGGACCGAGAGCCTCTTGGAAAAATCATCAAGCCGAAGCGATCACGAAGCCCCAGACGCTCACGCATCCAGGCTGATCATCAACTGTTCGTCTACCTCCTTGGAAGAGATCGAGAAGCAAACTAGTCTTTGTAATCATTTTCTAAGGAATAAAGTGTAGATTGTTCAAGTTGATTAATAAAGGTAGTTGTTTTATTTAATTCTTTTTGCATTTTACATTATGTTTTCCCTCTCTTTCTTTTCATCTTCTTCTCCCAACATGCGCGAGTAATTCTCTGCTTGTTAGGGTTCGTAGGATTAGGGTAGGCTAATGGACGATGAAAATAATTAAACCCTTTTTAAGTCCTATAAAGTTTAGGAACTTTATCAAAAGAATCATTAACATCCTAATCGGGCGTGCTAGCAATTCTTTGCTAGTTCCGACCGCGATTAGAGATTAGATTAATGATTGTTTTGGTAAAGGCTAGATATGAACGGAGTTCCGTGGAGAGATAAGGGTTAAGAGTGGGATTCCTTTTCCCTCAAGAAACCATAATCTACACGCATCACCGTCGTTCTAGTTCTAAATCTATTAATGGATAAAAAGGGTAACTTTTAATTAATCGTCCATAACTACTAAATCCTAACGAACCCTACAAGCCTTCTTATTATATTTACTACATCTTTAAAATAATCTAGATCTACATTTTACATTCTTGTTTAACGTAGATCTAGAAACCATTCTATAAAATTCTTTATCCCTCCTCTCTTTCTCAACACATCTAAAGTAAAAGTAAAAGGTTCCACGTTTCCCAGAGGACGACCCGTACTCATCTCGGTCTAGCTACACGCGACACCGTTCTGATTGCGGTTAAACTACAAACACACTTTTTCCACATCAATCAACCGCTATGCAAAGCAAGAACTAGAGCTACCAGTTTTTTAAACAAGTTTCTACAACATCTTTAGGTTTCTTTTATTTCATTTATCTCATTAATGAAGTCCCATTTTATTATGCTTCATAAGCATCACATTTGAAACGAAATCTGCAATATAACATATATCTCATATATATAATATAAACATTCGTCTCAGGCAGTAATATGATCTCAACACAGAATATTGAAGCAGAAGAAACATATATGAAATATTGGATATACCAGGACGTCCGTGTTTTCAATACGAGCCTGTATAAAACACGGATTCCACGGTCGCGATGAATAGCCAAACCCACATCCCTAGACCCCTACGAGAGCGGAAAGTAACACTGCCAATTCTAGGGTTAGGAGACCCGGTCTCGACTCCTCGAGATGGTCTCCCACTGGACCCCAGAACCCAGTTACTTGTGCTCCCCGCCTTGGGTCTACCTAATGCGGAAAAGTAAATAATATACAACGGTGACATCTTCCGCAACCTGGAAGTGCCCCAATAAAAGAATATTACATACAAAAGAATTTTACATGAATGAAAAAGAAAAACTCTCATCTCACATAAAACCCCCGGATATTCAAAACGCGACGATCCAATATAACATATCACATCAACACATAATATCTCATATCATCAACGTAAGCACGTATGCGTATCCCGATTGTCTTTGATGTATAGCAACGAAGCCGGCGATACACCACATACTACGCTTACGGTCACAGAAAAGAAAGTGTAAAACTACAACAGTTGAAATCCGCAACCTCCTTAGACATCGCATACCTAACCAAATGAATTTCTTAGACATCGCATTCCTAACAATTATAAACCCCGCATTTTAGTCTCATTATCGAAAACTCTTTTCAATATCAAGTCGGGTAATTCAAAAAGATTCCCGACATTATGATCGAATGCTCGTCGCAAACTTTAGTAGACGGCCGCACCACCGGATGCCGTCGACAAAGTGCACTAAGGCGGAACACCGCTGCCGCAACCACCCGAACGGATGCTTTTGGCGACGGGGTTCTCCTACAGTCACTTGGTCGGGGCTATGGGGCGTAGCTGTCAATTAAGTTTACCCGGCGAGTATCCGCGTACGCTACGTGATTGCGACGGAATTTTGATCACATCAAAATTCCGTGGCAACCGATCATCTGAGACTAAACTGCTATGTTTATAATATTCAAATTAGTTATCTCATAACTATTTGTGGATTCCAAATATTGTATCACATTCCAGATAAAACAGAAAATGTTAAACTTTCCGATCGAACAATCAAACACCCAAGATTTCCCCAATATATCTCAACACTTGAAATCAGTTTAAAAACATCCATCACATGCCACAGTACCAATGGTCCAGCCGTAGAAGGGTCAAGCCAATGCCTCACATGTGGCACGCCGTACTGCCCCAAACCCTAAGGTTCAAAAGGCAGTTCAAGACGGTCACATAATCGAGTTAAGGTTTGTTGTCTTCTAGAAGGTCCACCGCGTTACTTGCACGACTTAGAACGTTCTTAAACACGAGGAAAAATCCAACTTTTGAAAAATTTTCCGACAGAGGAAAAAGTGAGTTATTGATATCCGCCCGAACTTTTTAACAGTTTCTAAAATTATCCGGACAAACTAAACAAAGTTAAATTATCCGATCGAAACATCGAGTCCCCAATACAACCCTTGAAAACTCAACACTTGAGTGGAATAAAAATATTCCCAGAAAAAAATAACAAGAAAGGGCCTAATAATAATTACATGAAATTTTAGGGACTAAGTCCAAATTTTGGCCGCGGATCCGCCGCCAAACCCATGGTTTCACCGCGGTTCCGCGGTCAAATAGTTGACTTAGGGGACCGTACTTCACAGTAATTCTTAATATTTCCTGCTTGTTTTTCTGAGGATTTTTAATTCAGAAACAACCACCTTTTTGAAAAATGTACAGAGAAGGGTAAATATCGGGGTTTCGGGTTTCGATCGGACTTTAAACTTCGTCTAGACTTCGCCTAAAGCTCTAGCTTGTCTCTGATACCACTGTAGGGTTTCTAGGAACGCTCACAAGGTTCTACGAGGCATCAACCATGCCCGATTAAAATTTTAGCCGTGCTGAACAACCCGAAGCCGGATCTTTAAACTAGGGTTTAGGCGAAAACTAACATGCTAAACAGTTTAACACTAAGTGAGAGGGATTACAACCTTTGTAGATCCGGTCCTTCACTTCTAAAGCTCCGTGTTGAAGTCCCTTCGCTGCGATCATCATACTCCGGACTCTCGAGAGGTTCCACGAAGAGAAAGATGCAGTCTTGCTTCCGATCTTCGATACAAAGATGATCTACCTTGAAGTTTCATTAACACAAGCTAACACTCACTAAAATTGAGTGAACACTCTCATCTAAAGGACAAGGGAAGATGAGGATGATGAAGTAGGATTTTTGCTCTCTTTATTTATCTTTTTCTCACATTTATTCATCACTTGGAAAAAGCTAGTAAGCTTTTTCCATGAAGAAAGAAGAAGGAAGAAGATGAAGAATGAATAGAATTCCTTTTGTGATGAATAATAAAAAGAATAATATGATGAATAATGCAACCATGGTTGACTAAACCATTGTAGAGAATTAACCAAGGGCTAGGGTTTGGGTTGGGTTAAGTATGAGTCATAGATAAAAATCTACACAAATATCTTTATCATGACAAAAGAAAAGCTTCTAGAATCAACTAGAAGTGTTAACCCTAACCCAAACCCTAATCATGTTTAAACTCCACTAAACATGTTGCATTAGTTATCATATCATGTTACAATATTATATATCACATATATAATATTTATCGTAACAAAATAAAATAATACAATTAACATATATCGCATATATATCAATGTATTACCCGAGTGAGAAAAAGAATCTTTTAGTGAGCTAATATTAGTTAATGTAATTTAATATATCATATATATTATTATACATTAAATTATCGAATCAACACTTGATCCGACAATCCGGCTATATTACATATAACCGACTAATATTTATCCGTACCGATTCATCGAATCAACACTTGATCCGATGACCCGGCTGATATCATATATCGCGAGAATAGAATACGGTATCTCATATCGCATTATCCTCGGTCCCGCACATATCACATATGTGCCCCTACTCCGTTTTGCCTGAGTCAAGAAACCTCTGTGTAGGACTCTAAAGAATCGTCAATACGCTGGCAGTAGGTGATGATCATATCAAACACCCACAAGCTGCAAGCGGTCAGCTAAACGTAACAGCCACCCAGGTATTGAGCGCTCAGAAGATCAACAAGCAAGCCTGTACATTCTCCTGTGAATCCAAACAGTAACACTCCCGTACAGTCCGGTCTCGTCGTCTGATATGTCACATATCTCGCCTGGGGTGGTAAACGTCAGACCCCAGTAGCTCGATAAGTCGTGTCGATATGAGGTCTATAACAGTTCGAGAAACTACTGATAACACTTACCAGTAAATCTCAGCAACCCTGGCCATGGATTTCCGGTTATAGCCAATCGAACACAGCACAACATCAACTCCCTATACCGGGAGAGACGAATCCCCTCCTATCGCTCATTGCCTTCATGTGATTCGGGACTGTACCCAAAAGCCACCTTTTTGCACGCCCTCTTGGACGTGGTATGATGGAAATCAAAGTACAGTGGGAATCACACAAGACTCTATGACGATCTCGGGTCAACAGACTACTCTGTACCAGTGTCACCGGAGAACTGCCATCTGACGTGAGGTATAATACCATCTGGGAGTTCTCGGCGAGTCCGTCCAGTGTACCCAGTCTCTACTGAGCACCCGTACACCATTCTTGATGTCAAACACCGATGGATATGGGATCATCCATCGCCCATCATATGGGTCAAGATGCGTATACGCTAGTCTACTCTGGTGCATCGATGCCCTGTCTCGATACACCCTCGACTAGGAACAGTTATAGGATATACTCGTCAACTACCGTGGCCCCACTAGTATGATCTCATCATAGTCCCAGTAGTCGAGTACATATCCTAAGGGCTTTATCAACATGTAATATAGAGACAATCAGAGTACATGTTAAGATAAAGTACAACCAGATAGCATACTATCATGTCGAGCAAGAAAGTCCTCCCTATATATGTCCAAGCATCCATTACAATATACATCGTATGTACAGTAATGGCCTCTAGGGCATACATATAACTAACATAAAGTCCAATTAAATTATGCAAAACATTAAATTCACTTGCAATCAATTTTTTTTTAGCGCGGCGCAACGAAACCTGCAGAAAATCTGTTATTTAGAAGGGGGAAGAAGAATTTTTAGCGCAAAGAATTCCTGCAGAAAATTTTCACAAAAGATATATGGAGGTTGACAGAGGAGAGAGGAAGAAAACAAACCAACTAATTTTCAGGTGCTTACGTGGCCAAAGCGTGGCGGAACCGCGGTTCTGGGCGCTGTAAGGCCGCGGTTTCGCGGTCGGGAAGTAGGATCAGCGTCTGGAAAAAATTCTGTAGCTCCTGTTCTCCAATTCTCCTCTGTTCTGATATGATTTTTTCTATTTCGCCCTCTGTAAAATTCCAGATCCGCGATTCTTCGCTGTTCCTGCAAGATTCAAACAATAAACCCTTCAAACAGATAAAAATTGATAAAAAAATTTTTGTTTTTTTTTCCAGATTTTTTATGATTTTTAAGATTTATATCAACCCGAAATTACACAAAAGAAATTTTACGCCATCCCCGGTAACGGCGCCATTTGATTAATTCAAAAATATATGTTAACCGTAATCAGAAACGGCGTCGCTATGCAGCTAGCCGGTGAATACGGGTCGATCCACAGGGATGTGTAATTTTCTTATGTGTTTTTACGAGTTGATTCCAATGGTGGTTTGATTTTTGTTGATTGATTTTAAAAACTAAGTTGTATGATATTAAGGAACTTCCTAGGGTTAGGTCTAAAGTAAGGTTTGATAAGATTTGTATTTACACCTCTTTCAATGCCTTCGATTAAAACTTTTTTAGATGTCATAACAATTATTAGTAAAGGGGATTAGGATGATTGGGAAGAAACGAAGTTTCTTCCTCTAGATCCTTGTCCTTCCTTTCCTACTAATTGCTATAACCCTCATGGACGTCATGCATGTCCGGTCCTTTATACTACGGTTTCACCGTTACCTCGTGGATAGGGTGCCGTAGGGAGCGGATCATGCATGCGTGCATGAAGTTCTACTTATAAAAATATTTGGCATTGAAAGAGATGAGAGATATTCATCTCTCAATCCCTCCTTTATTCATAACCCTAACAAGCGAGGAATTTACTCGTTCATTAGGGGATCTTCTAAAAATGACATTTTTATTATGTGTTTTGTTTTTGATCTAAAGAACTAATTATCTACTGCAGATTAAAAAGTTCTATACTAAAATTACTTAGGGCAATGAAAGGATTTATCTAAGGCAATAATTAAATTAGAGCTAGGGCAAGAAAGGAATTATAAACTAGGGTAGAAATTTAAAAGAACTTACAGTAAGTGATGCTCTTCAATTCTCAAAATATTCTGAAATTTTATTGATGGAAAAGAGGCATCCGTTTCACAATCTTGTGATTACAATTTATAAGTAAACAGGGAAAACTAGGGTTACAGATTCTCGCGCACGTGATTTTACAGATATGCCCACGGAAAATCCCAACCCTCGCACCGACACCCGAAATTTCCACTGACACGAGCTTTAAATGGCCGCGGAACCGCGGCATTAGTGGGCTTGGGCCGCGGTTCCGCGGCCCTTTGGTGAGATCATCTCACCAAACTTCCTGGGATGCATACTTGTTATTTGTGCTTCTTTATTCTTCATTACTTTTCTCTGTTTGGCTTTTTATTCTTCTCCAGATCTTTCAGTGAAAAACTTGTAGCGATCTTTTAACCGTTTTCCTTGACATTTTGGACCTTGCACTGTTCTTCGTCTAGGCTTGATTAGAATCCTTCTATTTGTTAGTCAAAAGTCCCTTTTTCTGTCGTCTTGTGTCTTTTTCACTGCTTTCGCTCCAAGAACCTGTATCCTGTAATATGCAGCAGTCATGCGTCAAAAGCACCTGTTTAGTTATAAAACGAATAAGAATTGGGGAATATAAATTGCAATATTATGATATGAACAGGCGACAACACAAATTAGTCTCCGTATACAATTCACGAGCAACCAAAAATAAAACAAACACACGACACGAAGTGACCATCTGGAGAAGGAGAAAGTTGTTACCGCGATGTGGTAGCGTAATTAACTGCATGGGCTTGCGCCTGCAGGGAAGAGTGTCCCCACAATCAAAACCCCCTCAAACGAGGGGGAATCTGATGAAATCTACTACAACGGCCGCATCCGTCTAAACCTCCGATATACGGTGCCATAAATCAACTTGGCATTTTCGGAGAGGTGGACGAATAAATCCAAATAGTATTTGCCCCCAAATTCAGGCAAGACAAGCCTGCGTGGTTCCATCTCCCGGTTTTCGGCGTCGAACACCCCCCCATTAACGAGCTTGTCTCGCCATTAATGGGAGGTCATGCTCATCACGCGGGCGTGACATCGGGAGCGTAACGGCCGGCGTGATTCTCACGTCTGCCCTGCCTGCTGCCACCGCTATATAAACCCCTTCTTCAGACGGTCCAAGTAAGCTATTTTTACTCCACTAAGCTGTTACTCTGTTCGGATTTCCTCTCTAACTTGACCGTCGGAGGGTCCTGGGTGGTACAACCACCCCGGGACTTCCTTGCGGTAGCTCGGCGCAAACAACTTCAAACCCATTGAGATCCACACGCTTCAGGAGCCAGCCTCCAGATCAAATCTCAGCCGTCCATCACCGCCATCAGCAGATCAATGGAAGGTAAAATCTTGGCGTGGAACTGCCCCGCGTCAGCTGGCGCCGTCCGTGGGAACTCTTGATTCCACAAAACAAAAGTTCATCTTCCGATCTTAATCTAATGGCGAGCGATCATCACGACGATCCCAGCACCAGCCGCCGCCTCCCCCTCAACGGAGGCGCGGAAGAACCTCCTCCGCCAAACGCAATCAACGCCCTTGCCGGCCGGATAGACTGACTTGCGTCTGTCGTGGAGGCACTCATCCGTGTCCAAACGGCAGGGCAAGTTCCCTAGGTCGCCGCTCCTCCGCCTCGAGACCGGGACCCCTACCGAGGAAGAGAAGGCTCCGCTCGTGCAGGCACGGCCGATCGTCGCCTCACCGTTTCCAACGGCCGTAGGTCCCCCGGGCCGACGTGTTCAATATCCTGATGGGCACCGCTTCGTTTTGCCCCGAGATCTTATGCCAGAGGGTTTCGCCCCGAGTCTCGTCGCACCCCTGACCCTCCCGAGGCGGTGGCGGTCAGTTCGCCTATTCGCAGGCATGACCTGCACCCCCTCCCTCGACGGGGTCGCTCATGCGAGACTCTCCTTGGCAGCTTAAAAACAACCCCACCGGGGGCCGTGAGGAATCTCACCGAAAAGAGACAAGGCTTGTCAAAAATCATGGTCATGGCAGCGGGGGGTACGTCAAGTACCTACAAGACTCAGCACCCCACGCCAGCCCCGGAGGCCGACAGCCGTCCGAGGAAGAAAGTCAGGGAGACCGAGCTGATCACTTTTGACGATGGGGACTTTCACGACATATCCCTTCCCCACAATGACCCCCTGGTGATCACGGCCCGGGTCCATCAATACGAGGTTCACAGGATCCTGGTCGACTCTGGAAGCTCGACAGACATTCTCTTCTACGACTGCTTCCTGTGCATGGGGCTCACCGCGGCGGACCTGAGACCGACCTCCCACGTCCTTTCAGGATTCACCAACTACTCCATCCCGGCGGAAGAGGTAATCACTCTACAGTCCAACGTCGGGGAGGCCGGCCGTACGCGGACATTGCCGGTGGAATTTATCGTAGCGAGAATTCCATCGGCCTACAACATCCTCCTCGGCCGCTCCACGCTGAACTCCCTGCGGGCCCAGATATCAACCTACCACCTGGCGATGAAGTTCCCTCTCGACCAGGGAGGGATAGGTCGGGTCTATGGAGACCAGTGAATTGTAAAGGTTTGTTTTACCACAACATCTTCATTAGAGAGGACGGACGACGATGTCGAAGGCGAGGGTGACATCAGAGGCTCTCTAGACACTCGAGACGAGCTAAAAGAGGTCCGAGGAACCCCGGTGGAGCCTCTGACAGAGGTCCCCCTCGTAAAAGGGGACGACGAAAAACTCGTTCAGATCGGGTCGCTTCTGACAGGCACTCAACGAGATGACCTGGTTCATTTCCTCAGGACCAACTTCGACGTGTTTGCCTAGGCGCCTGCTGACATGCCTGGGATCGACCCTGTTTCCCCCAATCAGAGCAAAGCTCTGTTTGAAATTTAAATTTCAAATTGAAGCAACGTTTCAGATGCAGCGCCAAGTGCGCTGCACCTAAAATAGCACACCACGTGTAAGACACGGATGCGCTAGCGCTAAGTACGCTGCGCCCTGAGCAGCGCACCACGTGTAAAACACGGATGCGCTAGCGTTAGGTGCGCTGCGCTCTAAGCAGCGCACCACGTGCAAAGCACGGGTGCGCTAGCGCTGGAATTAAAAACTCCCCACCGTTAGATCAAAAGATCTAATAATAATGATAAATCATTAATTAATCAGAATTAAATTCTGTTAAGGAAAGATTCCTCAAAATCTTTCTAAATAACAAGATTATGCTCTGTAAATCAGAGCACCGTTGGATCAATGATCCAATGGTAAATAAAAATTACCAAAAAACAGAATAAATTCTGTATGGAAAGATTTTCCAATCTTGTTAAAAACAAGAAGATTGCCTTCTGTAAAACAGAAGTCCTAGAATCAAAGATCCAATGGTGGGAAAATTCCCGAATCAATTAGAGGAAGATCTCTTTAATTGATTCAACAAATCAGCTTGCCCTATATAAAGGCCCCAAGACTTCAAGTCTTACACAGAGAAACCCCCCTATAAACTTTGAGAAACTCAAAAATAAAGAGCAAGCTCTTGCAAGAAGATATTTCTTCAAGGTAAGAATAAAGGATGATGAACACAGAGATGAAATCATCTCATGATTAAGAAAGAAGAATTTACTTCTTTAAAGATCATAGATCTACAAGACCAAGGTCTTTCACAAAAAGATCAAGAGATCTCATCATAAAATAAAAAAGAAGAAGAACATAATTCTTCTCACAGATCATGGATCTATAAAGGCAAAGCCTTTAATCAATATAAGAGATTGGAAATATCTCCTGCAGAATAAGAACTGTTGTTCTTAGATTTTGAGACAAAGACTCTTTTAAAAGAACATAAATTTGTTTCCCAGATCATAAAATTGATCAACTGCGCTTCTGCGCACTCTGGACTGGCGCTTAACGCCAAATGCGCCACGTGTCAATCACGTATGCGCCAATTAACAACTTGCGCTTTGCGCTTCTGAAATAGCGCACTGCGCTAATGGGTTGGCGCTCAGCGCCAAGCGCACCACGTGTCATTCACGTGTGCGCCATTAAACTGAAAGCGCAATGCGCTCATGGATTAGCGCTCAGCGCTCATAAACTGGTATCATGCGCTCATCATCTGGCGCCTAGCGCTGAGTGCGACACGTGTCCCTTACATGTGCGCTACTTGGCAGAAGCGCACTGCGCTCTTTGACTGGCGCAAAGCGCCTAACGCACCACGTGTTGCACTGACAGAACATAAATTGCTCTTTAATAAGCCTAGAGCTCTGATGAATGCTCAGCATTCAATAAAAGACAGACATTGTCAAGATATAAATCAATGCTCAGCATTGTTAAAAAGGTCAAGCCCAAATAAAGGCTCAACAACCTAAAATAAAATGTTAAACATTTTAGCCTGATTGGACTTAGCCTAATATTGGCCATAAGTCCTTAACTTATATTAATTGAGCACATCTGCTCATAAATATTTTAACAGATCTTAGCCCCAAATTGGACTACAGATCTTTCAACCGACTCACATCGGTTCGAGGGTACATCTCTTTACTCCTCTGATATTTGTCGCTGTAATCCTTCAACGTCTTCAGAGAGGTGACGGTTCCCGACAACCAAACATTCTACGGACTGTGGGGTTCTTTAAAACTCACGGACTATGATGTCCTTAACCTTGACTGTGAGGTCTTTAAACTCACGGACTATGATGTCCTTAACCTTGACTGTGAGGTCTTTAAACTCACGGACTATGATGTCCTTAACTTGGACCGAGATGTCCTTAAACTAACGCTGGACCGTAATGTCCTTAAACTAATTATCGACCGCAATGTCCCTAAACTAAACAATAGAGCCCAATTGCTCTCTTGTTGGATCTAAATGATCCCGTTAAGTTGATCTTAGTCTAAAATTAGACTAACGTATCCTTAACTAACGTTTAAGTTGATCTTAGTCTCAAATGAGGCTAACGTATTCTTAAACCCAACCCCCAAACCCAAATCTACGAAGATACGGATTTGGACTAATCCACGCCCTACGGGCGACAACATAAATTAGTCTCCGAATACAATCCACGGGCAACCAAAAACAAAACAAACACCCACGACACAAAGTGACCATCTGGAGAAGGAGAAAGTGGTTACCGCGATGCGGTAGCGTAATTAACTGCAGGGGCTTGCGCCTGCAGGGAAGAGCGTCCCCACAATCAAAAACCCTTCAAATGAGGGGGAATCTGACGAAGTCTGCTACATCGGCCGCATCCGTTTAAACCTTCGATATACGGTGTCATAAATCAACTTGGCATCTTCGGAGAGGTGGACGGATAGCACCAATTAGCATCAGCCCCAAAATTCAGGCAAGACGGACCCGCGCGGTCGCGTCCCTGCGTTTTCGGAGGGGAACATACCCCAAAGTTATCTCTCACAAGCTCGAGGTAGATCCTACGGCCTGACCCGTCAGACAGAAAAAGCGAAGCTTCGCCCCGGTCAAACAGAAGGCTATCGAGGACGAGGTAGATCGCCCCCTCGCCGCCAAATTCATTCGGAATGTTCCCTATTCGGAGTGGCTAGTGAATGTGGTCCTAGTCAAGAAGTCAAACGGGAAGTGGCGCATGTGTGTCGACTTCACCGACCTCAACAAGGCCTGCCCCAAAGACAACTATCCCCTTCCCCGGATAGATCAGCTCATCGACAGCTCGGATGGCCACGAGCTATTGAGCTTCATGGACGCCTTCTCCGGCTACAATCAGATCCATATGAATCCGACAGATGAAGATCTCACCGCATTCACAACGGACCGGGGGTATACTGCTACAGGGTGATGCCATTCGGCCTAAAGAACACCGGGGCTACGTACCAACGGTTGGTCAACCGCATGTTCAAGCCACAGATCGACAGGAACATGGAAGTTTACGTCGACGACATGCTCGTCAAGTCAGTCTCGTCGACCGACCACGTCAAGGACCTGAGCGAGGCCTTCGAGGTACTTCGCAAGTTCAAGATGAAGCTGAACCCCGCCAAGTGCGCATTCGGGATCACCGGGGGAAATTTCCTCGGTTTGTCACCCACCGTGGGATCGAGGCTAACCCAGAAAAAATCAACGCTATCCTCAACATGACCGCGCCCAAGACCAACGTCGAGATCATGAGACTGACAGGGCGGGTAGCCGCTTTATCACGTTTCATGTCGAGGTCTGGGGAAAAGTGCCTCCCGTTCTTCAAAGCTCTCAGGAAAATTCTGAGGTTCGAGTGGTCAGAAGATTGCCCGACCGCCTTTGACCAGTTAAAAAGGCACCTTGCGACGCCAACGCTGCTCACCCGACCAGTTGAAGGAGACGAGCTATCTCTATATCTGGCGGTATACGACCAAGCAGCGGGCTCGGTGCTTGTACGAGAGGTCGACGGAGTGCAGAAGCCGGTATACTACGTGATCCACGTCTTTAAAGACGCAGAAACGAGGTACCCAGCCATAGAGAAGATCGTTTTAGCACTCATTGTGGACTCAAGGAAGCTACGACACTACTTCCAGGCGCACACTATCCTCTTTCTCACCGAGCGCCCACTGGGGGCTATCCTCGCCTCACCCGAATCCTCGGGCCGCTAAGAGAAGTGGAAGTGGGAGCTGTCCCAGTTTGACATACAATACCGCCCGAGGCAGGCCATCAAAGCACAAGCCCTGGCCGATTTCATCGTCGAATGCACCATCCCCAGCAAGGAACCGGAGTCCACGCCGACCCTCGCGGCTCAGCACCCGATCGAAGGGAAACCCGACTCGGTCCCTGATTGGGTCATTTACGTCGACGGGTCTTCAACCGAGGAAGGTTGTGGTGCCGACCTCATCATCCGGGGCCCGAACGAGGCAGAAATGGAGTACTCTCTAAAGCTCGGATTCAAGGCCTCAAACAACGCGGCGGAATACAAGGCCCTGCTGGCTGGACTGCGCATGGCCTCCGGGCTGGGGCTGAAGACAATTCGAATCCGTAGTGATTCAGCCCTGGTCGTCGGCCAAGTGACCGGCCACTTCGAGGTTCGGGAACCTCTAATGGTGAAGTATCTGGCCGAAGTAAGAAAACTTCGGAAGAACTTCGACGAAGTCCAGGTAGAGCAAATACCCAGGCAGCTCAATGCCCAAGCCGACGCTCTGAGCAAGCTGGTTTCATCCTACTCGGCCAACAACAAGCGATCTATCCTCTTCGAGACCATGCCACGGCCCAGCGTGGAAGACGGGGCAACAATACTTCATGTATATACGGCGCAGGAAGATGACCAAGACTGGAGGAAGCCCTTCATGGAATTACTAAGGAATGGTACGCTCCCAGAAGATCGGGGAGCAGCCCGCCGTCTCCGGGCCAAAGCACGTCACTTCGTCTGGAGAAATGGGAACCTTTACAAGAAATCCTTCACTTAGCCCCTACTCCGATGCGTCGACCCCCACAAAGCCGACTACGTCCTCTGTGAAATCCATGAAGGGGTCGGCGGCGCACATCAAGGGGCCCGAACCTTAATCCAGAAGGCATTGCTCCAGGGGTACTACTGGACAACTATTCACGAAGACGCCCAGAAGCTCGTCAAGAGATGCAAAAGTTGCCAGCTCCACGGAAGCATACCTCGCCTCCCTGCTACCGAGCTGATCGCGTTAACCTCCCCGTGGCCGTTCTCCCAGTGGGGATTGGACATGATAGGCCAGTTCCCACCGGTGCGGGCGGGCACAAATATGTCCTCGTCACAGTAGATTACTTCACGAAGTGGATCGAGGCCGTCCCCATCAGGAAACCGGATGCCGCCATGACCATCAAGTTCCTGCAGAACAACCTGATACTCCGGTTTGGCATCCCGAGGTGTATCATCACCGACCAGGGGACGAACTTCGAAAACGAGAAAGTGAAGGATTTCTGCAATGAATATCATATCCTCATGAAGTTTTCCGCGGTCGCGCATCCTCAGTGCAACGGACAAGCTGAAGTGGGTAACCGGGACGTCCTCCGAGGTCTCCGGACCCGTCTAGAGGGACGCCAAGGCAGTTAGGTCGAGAAACTACCCCGGGTCTTATGGGCCCTACGCACGTCAAAGAAAACCCCCACCGGGGAAACCCCTTTCAGCCTCTGCTATGGAACCGAGGCAATGGTCTCTGCGGAGATCGGGCTACCCAGCCATCGGGTCGAACACTTCGATGACGAAGCGAACACCACGGCACTACGGACCAATCTGGACATCTTGTTAGAGAAACGAGACCGGGCTCAGATCAGGGTTGCCGCCTATCAGCAGCAAACTGCCCGATACTACAATGCGCGGGTCAAACGTCGCTCCTTCAGGACCGGTGATCTAGTCCTACGGCGAAACGAGTTCGTCGATCAAGGAAGGCTGTACAAGTTTTCCCCAAGATGGGACGGTCCTTTCCTCATCTCCGAGGTACTTCCCGGCGGAGCCTATCGGTTACAGGACGCGGACAGGCGCAAGTTTCCGCGGCCTCATAACGCTGAGAAGCTCAAGCTGTACCAGTGAAATCAATACCTATGAGTGTGCCCCTCTCCTTTCACAAAGACAATGTAATTTTTTTCTAAAAGTCCTTTCCATTCGAATAACAAGAAGGGAACGTTAGAACATTGCAAAAAGAGGAGTTCTGTCTTTGTGATCTAAGCCCTCGCCAAGAGGCAGCCAAGCGGCTACCCTGCTCGGCTATCCCTGGCCGGTAGCTCCCTACCTCACAACACCAGGGATCTAAGCCCTCACCAAGAGGCAGCCGAGCGGCTACCCTGCTCGGCTATCCCTGGCTGGTAGCTCCCTACCCCACAACGCCGAGGGTCAAAGCCCTCACCAAGAGGCACCGGGCAACAACCCTGCTCGGACATCCTTAAGGATCAAAGCCCTCGCCAAGAGGCACCGGGCAGCAACCCTACTCGGCCATCCTTAGTAAGCCTCTTACGGCCCCTCCCGCGCTAAGGATAAAAAGCCCTCGTAAGAGGCAACCGGGCCCACCCTTACTCGGTTATCCCTGGCTGGTAGCTCCCTACCCCAACACACCAGGGATCAAAGCCCTCGCCAAGAGGCACCGGGCAGCAACCCTGTCCGGCCCATCCTTAAGGATCAAAGCCCTCGCCAAGAGGCACCGGGCAGTAACCCTGCTCGGCCCATTCTTAGTAGGCCACTTACGGTCCCTCCTGCGCTAAGGATCCAAAGCCCTCGAAAGAGGCAGCCGGGCCCGCCCTTGCTCGGTTATCCCTGGCTGGTAGCTCCCCTACCCCACAACGCTAGAGATCAAAACCCTTGAAAGAGGCAACCGGGCCCGCCCTTGCTCGGTTATCCCTGGCTGGTAGCTTCCTACTCCAACACACCAGGGATCAAAGCCCTCGCCAAGAGGCATCGGGCACTAACCCTGCTCGGTCCATCCTTAGTAGGCCACTTACGGCCCCTCCCGCGCTAAGAATCCAACGCCCTCGAACGAGGCAACCGGGCCCGCTCTTGCTCGGTTATCCCTGGCTGGTAGCTCCCTACCCCAACACACCAGGGATCAAAGCCCTCACCATGAGGCACCAGGCAGCTATCCTGCTCGGCCCGTCCTTGGTAGGTCACTTACAGCCCTTCCCGCGCTAAGGATCAAAGCCCTCACTAAGAGGCACCGAGCAGCCACCCTGCTCGGCCCCGTCCTTAGCATGCCTCTCCGAGCCTCCCACGCTAAGGAACATAACCTCACCACGAGGCATCCGGTCTGTCTACGTCTGAGCGATCTCCACCTCGACTTCGGGCCATGGAGATACCGTCTTTGCACACTGGGCAAATGAACAGATTCAACACGATGCGTAATCGCTAGACGAAGAACCGATATAACACAGAGGCAGTACCGTGCAAATACAAGTGTTTACCGACAAAGGAAAATACGAGCACAAACACCACAAAAAGTTTTTATTCACAAAGCCAAAGGTCTTTACAAGGGTATTGTGGGCTCCCCAGCCTTATCAAATTATCCGGAGGCTTACAAAAGAGAGAGGAAGAAAAGCCAAAAAGTTTGAGTCGCAGGCCTCGCCTCCCTCATCACCGTTGGCCGGAGGCATGACCACCGAAAGTGGGACTCGAGCACGGAGCTCACCATCGGCAAACCCAGGAAACTGCTCCTTGATGGCATCAAGAGTTTTGTTCCATGCAATGGCGGAGGCCTCGCCGAGGTCGACGTAAAACTGGTCCGACCCCTTGTAATCGGTCACCACCTTCCTAGCCCGAATCTTGGCAATCTCCGCCGCCTGAAGCGCCGCCTCGGCATCCCGCCTGCTGGCATCCCTCGTCCTCTTCATGGCTGCAAAGCGATCGGACAGTTCCATCAACTTTGCCTCGACGACTCGGTGGGACTTACTTAGGCGGTGATAGGACTTCCGGCACCTTGAGACGGCGAGTTCCGCGGCGGCCAATCAGGCTTCCAAGACAGCCATCCTCTCCCTCTCCAGACGCAGCTTAAGTCGCAAGTCCTCGGCCTCTGAAGAAGACTCGCCCGCCGGCCTCGTAGCGTGGATAGCCCCTCGGCCTCCATGCGAGTGACAATGGCGCAGCGCTGAAGGACCTGACGGGAAACATCAGAGAGACTTAGAGAGACACTCGGATTAAAGAAAGGGCGCTCAAAACGACACATGAGGGAGTACGTACCTGCACCGCCTCCTAAGCTATAGCCGCCATTTGGGCCCTCAGGGCCCCCCGAGGAATCTTACACCCGGCCGACTTTTCCATACCAGCAAGTAGGCCGGCAGCAACGGAAAGCCCAGATGGGACAACGAAATGGACGTTCCCTTCCTGCACAGGAATCCCCCCAGGATTCTCCGACGGTGGCGCACGAGAGACCGCCCTCTTCTTCTTAAGAGGAACCCCGTCTTCGTCCTCTCCTGCATCCCTCGTGTGGGGCTCGGGAACCCGTGGACGCCTTTGGCCGCCGCCGGGACAGTCATCGGGAGCTAATGACGAGGCAGATGGCCCCGCCATCGGCGGCACGTTTGGTGCTGGGCTTGGGTCAGCTGGAGGCACGGCCGCACCGCCGGCCCCCATCTGGGACTGAGCTCCGAGTGCACCAAGAGTCCTAGATCGATCCATTCGCCCTGCCAAAGGGAGAGGTAGACTCGACTCAGAAGGAGAAGAAGTAGAAGAAAGAAAGGGAAGACATCTAACCTGATGAAGAGGAATCCTCGGAAAAGCAAACGCGGAAATCCCGACCTAAAGAGGAGAACGCCGAGTTAACAAGACCAAAGACAAGGAGATTATGAAGAGGAATGGGCCCTCACGTGGACCCCACCTCTACTTATTGCCATCGGCGTTCTCATCCAATGGCGACAGTCATCTCCCGCCGAAGCGGTTCAGTACACTCGACGACCACGATCGCTCCACCTGTCGCATGCACATTGGTATATCTCCTCAGACGCCAGAGGCCTGCGGCCTGTCGCGTCAGCCAACCAGCGCCTGACACGTGGACTGTCGCTTCAGTAAACGTACACACGATCCGGCGCACCCTCTTTAATGCAGAGATCTCTCCCCTGATCTGCTGGTGTCATCCAGAAAATACAACAGATTGCTCGGTAACACGCCCGACGATATTTTCGAAAAGGAGCTCACCTCGGGTGACCTGGCAGACCACTCTCGACCCGACTTGTCAGCTGGTCGGGACGAGAGTGGGGGGCTAATGATGATGCTCGATATCGGTGATCTCCCTGATCATGACATGTGGCAGATGACGTGTACCAGGACATGCAATAAAGGACCTACAGTGGCCGACCAGACCACTCATGTGCCCGTCCCACAAACAAGCGCTGGCTCACCTCTGAGCCCCCAGCACAATTGGCATCCTCGGCCTCACAGCTCGTCTCCGGGCTACCACGGAACCAAGATATCTCGGCTCTCCCGCTCGTCCGCGAGCTCTCCCGCCGAGGTCATCTTCCTCGGTCTCATCGACCGACCAACGGCACCGCTCACAGGGGCAACCGCCATCTCGCAAATCTCGCCATGCGCGAGATATCCGCCGGCCACATCTCACGTTCCACGCCATCACGATCCCCCCATTAACGAGCTTGTCTCGCCATTAATGGGAGGTCCCGCTCATCACGCGGGCGTGACGTCGGGAGCGTAACGGCCAGCGTGATTCTCGCGCCTGCCCTGCATGCTGCCACCTCTATATAAACTCCTTCTTCAGACGGTCCAAGTAAGCCATTTTTACTCCACTAAGCCGTTGCTCTGCTCGGATTTCCTCTCTAACTTGATCGTCGGAGAGTTCTCGGTGGTACAACCACCCCGGGACTTCCTTGCAGGTAGCTCGACGCAAACAACCTCAAACCCATTGTGATCCACACGCTTCAGGAGCCAGCCTCTAGATCAAATCTCAACCGTCCATCTCCGCCATCAGCAGATCAACGGAAGGTAACATCTTGGCGCGGAACCGCCCCGCGTCACATACTGTGTGTGTTAGTGTGTTGTTTGCAGGTTCTTA
Organism: Agapanthus africanus; assembly: GCA_030015575.1. Taxonomy (NCBI): domain Eukaryota; kingdom Viridiplantae; phylum Streptophyta; class Magnoliopsida; order Asparagales; family Amaryllidaceae; genus Agapanthus; species Agapanthus africanus. Next base: position 358,922,732 of record JASDDO010000008.1, read on the forward strand.
TTTGCAGTAAGCACATGCCAGTTCTACAGCTTGTATTGTTTCTTATGTTCATGCTTGGTTTTGTCCTGCAGATTTTCCGAGTGTGGTTCGATGTATAACGATTCTTAACTTATATGTAGATTTATATTTGCAAGATGACTGAACTGTTCATGTCAGTGAAGTTTATATTAGCTTCACCACTCTCAAGATAAATTAAATTTCTTGACTGATTTTCTTAGTTACAGTGTCTAGTTCTTGGTTGTTTACCTTTTACTTGTCGCTTATTATTAGAATACGGGTTATACCCGTATTAGGGTATGGGGTTAATGTACTTACCCAATCATTAATTTTTTATTAATTTTTTTTGCCAGGGAGAGGTGATAAATTTTTATCCCATTATCATTTTCTTAATATAATATCTCTAACAAGGTATCACAGCTTGGTGTTTGTTTGTTTATGTTGTTGTACATAAGGGGTTTGAGTCCTCATTGCATGTTTGCACGCGAAGGAGAGTGTTGAGAATGTGGATAATATGGTATCAGAGCTTGGGTGTTTGTTTGTTTACGTTGTACATGAGGTTTGAGCCTTGATTGCACGTCTCGTTGCATGTGCATGTGGGCGAGAGTGTTGAGAATGTGGATAACATAGTCCTATATCGGGAAAATTGTGGGATGCATATTTTAATATAGTCCCACATTGGGAAAACACAAACATTTAGTTTACTCCTCAACCAAAATTTTAAAACAAAACCATTCTAAACAACTCAAATGATAGTCTAACTAACCTCTAGAACTTGTCATAATTGTTTTAGAATTTGAGCGTTCTAGGGGTTTTGGTCATTTAAAAGAAGGCTTTTTTACGATCGTATATCACTTGAAGGGAATAAATGTTACTTTCTCTATTTCATGTTACTGGTCTTTTTTGCACTTTACTTTTTCCCCCCAAATTACTTGTCCCTTTTGAATTCAAGATAAATGTTTTTCTCCATGCTCATGAATGCATTTTGATTAAGTACCAAAACAATTTCTTAAAAGTAGAAAAAAAAATAATACAGAGAATTAACAATCCTGCAATAAGGTTAAATTAAGAATTTTATATTTATGACATTTTAGGTTTTCTTTAATATATTTTTTTAAAGAATGTGATACTTTCTGAAATCGAACCATCATACTCTCATTTTAGATTATAACCAAAGCAACATGAAGCCATCACAATCATCCTCAACGAAATATCATCAAAATATCAAACTCTGCTTCCATCATCAATCTCTGCAATCTACATGCATAAAATACTGTCCATGATTTCAGGCAACAAATACAAGACACATTGAAATATCTGAGGAAAACACTTTACAATACTTCCCATTTCGAAGTGTGAAACCAAAAGGACCCCAGCTCAAAAAAAGCAGCAAAGTCTTCATCATTCCAGATTATTCTCTTTCAGTTCGCTTTGACTGAACTTTTGGGGGTTTCCTTGATAGTTTTCTAGTGAAAGATTTTGACATTTTGGGTGACCCTTTTGTTCCTTTCATTATATAAATAATGAATAAATAGATGTTGATTCCTTAGCTTCTTGGTTTTTGTTAGGCCTGAAAGCTCATTTTGTTCCTGTTGTTTGGCTCCTTGGATCGCGCTCCTCAATTTTTTGTGGGTAAGCTTCTTCTCTTGGATTCTTTTTAACTCTTTTTAAAAATTTTGTTGTGTTTTTTGACTGTATATTTTCTTGCAGGTATTGAAGGTGTTTATGCTTCAATCTTTTGTTGGGTATTTCTAATATTGAATCATCTTTTCTTGCTTCTTAGGATTTATGTTCATAGTTTTAGCTTCTGGGTCTCTGTAATTTGAGGGTTTTGAAGGTATTATGGAATTTTGAGCTTTAATTTTCCAATTTGTCCTGGTTAGGGTTCTTAAATTTTGGGTTTTGTGTCCTTTGGAAGTTGAAAACTATTTATTTGAGCTACCCATGGATTCTTACAAGTCCACAGATCTCATCTCAGAGTCTGAGAGAGCCACAAACCCTAATAAAACCAGCTTTGTAAACAAAAGAATCGAAATCGGAACCCTGAAAACCCTGGAAATCCCCATTGGGCTCCTTGATGTCTTTATACACGAAGCCCGCGATATCCACAACATTTGCATTTACCACAAGCAAGATGTTTATGCTAAAATTAGCCTCACTAATGACCCCGAAACCTCGGTCTCAACCCAAATCATTAATGGAGGGGGAAGAAACCCTGTGTTTAATCAAAGCCTAAGGCTCGATGTCCAAAACATAGATTCCTCCCTCAAATGCGAGATTTGGATGCTGAGTCGGGTCAAGAATTATCTCGAAGACCAACTCTTAGGTTTCGCTCTCGTGCCCTTATCCGATGTTGTGATGGCTAATAACAAGCTGGTGCAGGAGTTTTCGCTCTCATCGACCGATCTCTTTCATTCTCCTGCGGGCTTTGTGCGATTATCGATTTCCTACACGGGTTCTTCACCTGACGTTTTGGCCCTAACGCCTCGCTCGAAACCTCTATTGGTTCAAGAAAATGATGAATCTGCGTTAGCCAAGATTGAGTTTCCTGACTTGAATATTGCAAAGGAGAATAAGATGATGGTTTCTGAATATTTTGGTGTACCATGCACTAATTTGGATTCTCAATGTGACGAGGACTTGATTTCGGCAGAAAGCGGTTTCTTCCCCGATAACGAAGCAGGTGTTCGAGTTGTGGAGTGCATTGCAAATTCGGGAAGCCCTGAACCTGTTTGGGTTTGGATAAATGGATCTCCAAATGAGAAAGATGAAACCTCAGCAGAGAAAAGTGAAGGTGAGTCACTTGTTAAGACTATCGAGGATGTGGTTGTACAACCTGTTATTAATATAAAAATGGAGCCGCAGCAATCGGTTGTGCAACAAGATATTGTGGATATATATATGAAGAGCATGCAGCAATTCACGGAGTCGTTGGTGAATATGAAGCTGTTGATAGATATCGAAGACGGCAATGCGGGCAATAGAAGCGACAGTGGTACTGAAAATGGTGGCTCTGGTTCTGAGAATAAATTGGAGGGTTCGGCGAAGACTCGCTCGAGAGTTTTCTATGGTAGCCAGGCATTTTTCTAAAAGGTCAGGTTAGCATACTGCTAAATAAATGTTAAAATTATGCATCTTTTTATCATAGTAGGGGAGTATCAAAAGGTAGATGACTTGTAGCAGGTTATTTTATTATAAGCATCTACGTGTGTCTGGTACTTTGCTCTTGTGTCTTTGTTATGAATGAGTGAAGTTATTTTTAGCGAATTGTTAACACTCTGTATTGCTTCTTGTTCAAACGATTTGTGTTTCAAGCTAAAGGGCTCTTCGGTTGGATGTAGTGGGGTTTGGTTTTGTGAAATATCCCTTCCACTGCACCAAAACAAGCACTCAAATCCACTTGTTACAACCTAGAGGTGTTATTAAGTACTCAAATCATAAACGAGCTTTCGACATAAGCTGGTTCCATCCAATAAGACTCAAGCCTTATGGAGGTTTGTCCCATCTTATATCTTATACCCATGTACCTCTTATAGTTTATCCAATGTGAGACTATGTTATCCACATATCTCAATAGCTACAACTACTGGTAGTGTTGGCTCTTAATATTTTCTTTAACAAAACACTCAAATTCGGTTGTTATGAAGAAATATGATCTATTGATCGTCCACTGTTCTCTGTAGCCGAATTTTGGTGCAAACATCTGTTCAAACACGTGTTTTCAAGAACTTGTAGGTAGAATTGTGTTTAACCAAACAAAAGAATATATTCTCAGAAAAAGTAGCTGGATGCAGGAATCTGCAGTCGATACATTGTCCAACTACAACAAACTAAACACATCCTAATTTCGCCTCCCGGTCACTGATATGTTGTATGTTTGTCGATAGCCTAAGCTGTTTCAAACACATACAAGAAATTGTGATATCAGTTTAGTATGTGATACCTGATATTGTGTGTTTAAATGGTGTTTATCATCATATTCTTATCGTCCCATGCCACCGGAAGATAGAAGGACTTGAACTGTGCGTGATGAAGTGGATTGAAGTGTCGACTGTATCTGTAGGTAAATCGAGGGACTCTGGCTCTGTTTAAATTTTTTTTTTTAAATTCTCTAGAATTAATCTTTCTATAGGTGAATGTTTGGGATGCCCTTCATTTTTTTATTAATATGTTGTAACCTGATGCAAACGGGGTTCGAACCCCAGACCTCCCGCTCAACAACAAGAAGGATGTTCTTCATTTAGTACATAGTTATCTGCGTATGTGACATCTGAACTGTTTTCTGTAAAATTCCAGTTTGCTAACTTTAAATGTTGATAGTGTTGTCATTACGGGTCATAATATTGAACATCCTGTTGGATAGTCTTTTATTAGATTCCTTATATTGATGACTTTTTGTACAATTTATATATACTTTTATCCTTCGTATTATTAGATACTTGAATTGTAGTATGATTATTAGGCATACACCCTGAGAATTATTGTTATTATTATTTATCTCAGGAGTTTGTATGTGATCAGGATGATTACTATAGCAAATTCAGAAAAAAAATTATTGTTCTCTTGGCTTATCGAATTTTACTATTTATTTATGCTTCTTTGCTTATTCTTAATGGTAGAAATCTGCTTTGTTTTTCTCATTGATTTATTTATTCTAATCTTCTTATTATTTATAGTGAAAAGAGGTAATAATTCTTTCCCCAGTTATTTTCAATCTTTAGCTTAATAATTTCAGATATAATTCCGATTTGCATCTTGTAATTATTCTATGCCTATGCTGAGAACTGAGAACCCAAATTAAAATTATTTTCCGGACATCAATGTGATTCATCCCCGATGTCTGAAATATCTCTATATCGTAAACCGCTTAAGTTTTTGAACAAATGTATGCTAGACTACATCTAAGTTGATGGACTTTGGAGGTTGTTTAAACTTTATAAGTTCCTATTTTATTCGGTTTTGCTGCTATATTAGTTATGTTGAAGTTATAGAACTGGCTACCAAAAAATTGGCAGGCTAGTGAAATTAGAGATTAGCAGTCTTGTTCGAGTTAGTAATATTAATTTATGGTGTTATATTGTTAGTTTAGCTGCTGTTTATAAAAAACTTTTGTAGTGCAGACATCTTAAATAATCATGTCTAGCTCAAATGTTGCTGGGGGAAAATTAATGTTACTGAGTGTGCTACATGAATCAATATTTACCCTGATCATGCTTGCTTTGTAATGTTAATTTAATTAACTTGGTTCAGTGCTTGCCTGATGACACTTTGATATGAAAAAATAGGCTAAAATGCACGAGCTCTCCTCATTTTTGACTGAAAAGCAGAAAACCTTGTGAACATGAAAACCACACACTTTACCTCAAAAACACTGACAGTGTTGACTTTTCCATTCTACTTTATTTCAAAAATGTCCCTCTGGTAACTTTACTTGATTGATGCAGTATTCTCTTTTTTTTTCTTCGTCTTTTCCAAATCCATATTCTCTAAACATTATAGGAATAGAGAAAAGATGGTGATTTGAATTAGAAATTAGAAAAAGAAGTTTAAAGGGAAAAAGTTCTAAAGAAGGAAAGATTATTTTAGAAAAAAAAGGCTTGGGTGTCATTTTGGAAAATATACACCAAAATAGCCAAAGGTGGTAAAATTATAGCGCAAATTACGTGTTTTTCATGGCAAAAGTAAAGGAGGGTTTTTGCATTTTAGCCTAAAAAATACTGTAACAATATAAGCTTTAAAGAATTGATTTGCAACAATATAAAATCATGCAATATTTTTCTTTAAAAAATTTCCAAAATAATTTTACCTTCAGCTTCAGCTTTCAAAAACCAATAAATAGATGGATCTCAGTTTGTTAATACTTCAGCTAAAAATTAGCTCGATGAGTTGACGAACCCAATTCGAGCTGGTTCTAGCTCATTCCTTTGTAGCTCGAGTTCAGCTTGTTCATGTGGTATGTTATATTTCATATTTTTTGAAATAATATTTAATTTTTAAATATATAATTATCAGGCCAAAATAGCTGTACATGCAGGGACATCATACCAAAATAGGTTGCATTTTATTTTCTTTATGTTGATGATGGTATTTTGGTAATATTGGTTAATGAGCTATTCTTGGATCAAACTTATAAACTAGATAGAGCCAGGCTTGATCATCTAAAAGCTTGGCTTATTTAGTAATTGAGCAATTAAGGAGCAGAATCCGAGTTGCGGTAAATGAACCGATCCAAACTTGAGCTAGCCAAGTTCCACTCGAAACGAAATTGACTCAAACTCGAGCCGAGCCGAAAATAAACGAGCCGAATTCGAGCCGGCCTCCACTCATTCAAGTTAGGCTTGTTTTACACTCTTACTTTTGCTCAATGACATTTTATGAAATATACATAACCTATATTCAAAATTTCCAATCCTCATAACCGACATCTCGTTTTCATCAAAATTTCAGCGAGAGCTGTCACGTCCCGCTTCTCAAAATACAAAATACGAGGGGTGAGTGGGCCAGTCATGCTCTTACGGTCAAGGAATAATCCCGCCGTAGTCACACTTCGATTTCTTGTATTACATGGTAATCAGTAAACACAACACGAAAATAAAGAAAATCACAATTTTCAACTTTAGTACATTTAATCAACAGAGTTTAAGATACAATTATTCGCATGAAAGAAACAACTAACCAAAAGAAATAACAATATCCTTATTACAAGCAGAAGACGATAACGCTGGTGTCGCGGTCTAAATCTCCGCGATCTCCGCCATCTCGAATGGCAGGTCTTGTTCCTGAGCTAAGTCCACTACGTCCTCTGATCATGCACACTCAAGTCGTATAACAATATATATAGTATTTGCAATGATAAGCAGGAAACGGCATGAACTGGTAAAATGAGAATATGGAATATCAGGTATATGTGAACAGTGATGTATGTATCATGTCAGCAATCCATGCAATGAGTATGTCATCACCTATCAATCAATATGTCAATTGAAATCAATCGGTGGAAAATGATGCTCGTGTTTAAAAAGGGTCTCGTGCATGTCCGAGACTACGGTCCGCTGTTGCCCGGGACATAACCCTACAGCCGTGCCGCTAAGCCCACGACCTAATAAATAAACAAATATATATATATATTTAAAATATTGAATGATCATCCTCTCTAAGTCACTATATCTCGCTAAATACGAGTTCGTTTCCAACTTGATTTCCCCATTTTTCCAGGTTATAGCATGTGTTCAGGTATTAGATAGTTTGTGAATAAGTACGTATCGCTTTCACTTTCAATCACGCTTCCACTTATCAATAGCATTTGCAATCACCGGTTCACTATCGTGTTTGTCACAACCCAATCGCTAACACTTATCTATTGACAATGCAAATCAGTCGCTGGATCTCAATGTAAACGATCACTATGCACTGGATTTAAAGCAATCACAAAATAAGGTAGAAATGCACTAAACAAATGTTCACTAAATTATGACAGCTGGCACGATATGACTTGTTAAATTCGTCATAAATCACACGTGCAGAATCGACCAAAACAATATAAAAAGCATACGAAATATACTTGATTATCTAAGTAGTAAAATTAGTTTATGTCAATAGGAATTCAGGTTAAAGATTTATCATTATTTTAAATCAGCGATTAGTTGCTGGAATTCCAGTTTCAGAACTGGAAGTCCAACTTCACGTGCAGTTTACTACAGATTGTGTTTAGATTCTGTAGGGTCTAGGCACACTATAGAGGTCTCACAAGGCATCAACCATGCCAATTTAAAATTTTATGGGTGCCGAGAAACCCTAATACGGATCGTAGACTAGATGTTTAGGCGAAAAACGAATCTAGTTAACAACTTAACTAAAGATAAGAAGCTACAACCTTTGTAGATCCGGATATCCACTTCCTTGGCTCCACGTAGGCGTCCTCTCGCTGTCCATATCGAATCCCGGACTCAATCGTCGGCTTGATCGGAGAAATGGGCGAACTAGGTCGTCGGCTTCGTGCCGAAGATGATCTACGTCGAGGCATCACAAGTTCAAGCTCCGACTTCACAAATTTGTGAAACTTGTGAAGAAAACACCCAAAACAACTTGGCAAGAGGTTGAGGATGAAGAAATAGGAGGTGGGTTCACTTTAGAATTTGATTTCTCACTTTAGAACTCAAGTTGTCATTGATGGCATCAAGCTTTTTCTTTTTAAGATGAAGAAGAAGATGAAGCTAGAATATGATGAGTATATCTTTAAAATGAAAAGTAAATGAATACTTATCATATACTAACTAGGGTAGAGTGTAGAGAATAGACCATGGTTACTTGGATGAGTTAGGGTTAATCATGAAGACAAGAATGGTTGCATAAGTCAAAGCTTCATGAAGCTTCAATAAGAGACGAAGAAAGCCACCATTCTCATCTAAACCTTTTCTAAATAAATAAACAAATAAATAAATAAAAAGGCAAAACCCTAATCATCTCTTAACCATGGTTTAATTCTTCACACTTAACCAAATGAGCAAGTATCATCAAACATGATACAAAGATGTGCACAAAAGTATATCACATATACAACATGTACATCAAGTGAGAAAATCCATTTAAAGTGAACCAATACCAGTTAATGCAAAGTAATATATCAAATATATAATTATACATTAAATCATTAAATCAACACTTGATTTAACGATCCGGTCATATCACATATAACCGACCAGTATCCTATGTATCGGCTTATCGAATCAATCCCTGATTCGATATCTAGGTTATATCGCATATAACCATTCGATACATTCATCGCGAGAATGAAATACGGTATCACATACACGCATTATTCTCGGTCCTGCACATATCTCATATGCGCTCCTATTTCGTTTCGCTTGAGCCAGGAAACCTCTGTGTAGGACTCTAAAGACTCGTCAATACGCCGGTAGCAGATGATGATCATATCAAGCACCCACAAGCCGCAAGCGGTCTGCTAAACGTAACGGCCATCCGGGTATTGAGCGATCAGAAGATCGACGAGCCAGCCCGCTCACACTCCTGTGAATCCAACCAGTAACACTTACCGTACAGTCTGGTCTGTTCGTCTGATATGTCGCATATCAAGTCTAGGGGTGGTAAACGTCAGACCCCAATAACCGATAAGTCGTGCCGATGTGAGGCTCATAACGGGTCGGGAAACTACTGGTAACACTTACCAGCAAATCTCTGATCAGCCCTGGCCAGGGACTTCCCTGTTACGGCCAATCGAGCGCAGCGCAACATCAACCCCCAATACCGGGAGAGACGAAACCCCTCCTATCGCTCATTGCCTCCATGTGACTCGGGACTGTACCCAAAGACCACCGTTTTGCACGCCCTCATGGACGTGGTAAGGTGGAGATCAAAGCACAGTGGGAATCACATAAGACTCTATGACGATCTCGGGTCTACAGACTAACCTGCACAAGTGTCACCTGAGAACTGCCATCTGACGTAAGGTATAATACCATCTGGGAGTTCTCGGCGAGTCCTTCCAGTGTACCCAGTCTCCACTGAGCACCCGTATACCATCTCTGATGTCAAACACCAATGGATATGGGATCATCCATCGCCCATCTCATGGGTCGAGAAGCGTATACGCTAGTCTACTCTGGTATATCGATGCCCCGTCTCGATACACCCACGACTAGGGACCTTGAAGGATGTACCTATGGACTACCATGTCCCCACTAGTATGATCTTCATCATAGTCCAGGTAGTCAAGTACACATCCTAAGGGCTTTACCAACATGTAACTATAAGACAGTATAAAGAGACTAGTATACATGTTAAGATAAAGAGTAACCAGATAGCATACTATCATATCGAGCAAGAAAGTCATCTCTATATATGTCCAAGCATCCAATATAATATACATCATCTGTACAATGCTGGCCTCTAGGGCATACATACAACTAACAATCTCCCACTTGCACTAGGGCCAGCTGCTGTAGTATCGCATACCGAGCATCCCGAAGAGTCTCTCAAACTGTATCTGGGGAATGGCCTTCGTGAGTGGATCCGCCGTGTTGTTCTTCGTGTCAACCCTCCTGACCTCGATCTCCCGGCGATCAACTATCTCCCGGATCAGGTGATAACGCCTCAGAATATGCCTGGATCACTGATGGGACCTGGGTTCCTTGGCCAAAGCCACCGCTCCATTGTTATCACAATACAAAGGTATTAGATGCTCAATGGATGGAACCACTCCAAGTTCAGTAATGAACTTCTTGATCCAGACAGCCTCTTTGGCAGCATCGTTGGCAGCGATGTATTCAGCCTCCATCGTCGAGTCTGCCACGGTTTCCTGCTTGGAACTCTTCCAGCTAACCGCCCCTCCTTAAAGGGTAAAGACAAATCCCGACTGCGACTTAGAGTCGTCCTTATCACTCTGGAAGCTCGAATCGGTAAAGGACTCCACTTGGAGTTCTCCGTTACCATACACCAAGAGCATCTCTTTAGTCCTTCGTAAGTACTTGAGAATGCTCTTCACAGCTGTCCAGTGACTCTCTCCAGGATCAGCTTGATACCTGCTCACTACACTTAGTGAGTATGCTACATCGGGTCTGGTACATAGCATCACATACATGATAGAGTCTACTGCCGAAGCATAGGGTATCCCTTGCATGCGAGCTCTCTCCAAATCAGTCTTGGGAGACATCTCTTTGGAGAGAGTGACTCCAGAGATCGTGGGCAAGTTCCCACGCTTGGACTCTTCCATACTAAACCTCTTTAGTATGGTGTCAATGTACCTGGATTGGGACAATCCCAAAATCCGTTTAGATCTATCTCTATAGATCCTAATTCCCAATATGCAGGAGGCATCACCAAGATCTTTCATTGAGAATCTTTGTGATAAGAAGAGCTTGACCGATTGCAGCATAGGAATATCATTTCCTATCAAGAGTATGTCGTCCACGTACAATACGAGGAAGACAACCTTACTCTCTGCCACCTTCTTGTAAATACAAGGTTCATCTGGATTTTTGACGAAATCAAACTCTTTGATAACGACATCAAAGCAGATGTTCCAACTCCGCGATGCTTGCTTTAATCCATAAATGGATTTAAGCAGCTTACATATCTTCCCGCTGCTCCCACTATCTACGAAGCCCTCTGGCTGAGTCATGTACACGCACTCTTCTAAATCACCATTTAGAAAGGCGGTCTTAACATCCATTTGCCAGATTTCGTAATCATGATATGCAGCGATGGCAAGCATGATCCGGATGGATTTAAGCATAGCCACTGGAGAAAAGGTTTCGTCATAGTCCACACCTGGTCTTTGACGAAAACCCTTTGCAACAAGTCTAGCTTTGAAAGTCTCCACTTTCCCATCTACACCAAGTTTCTTCTTGAAGATCCACTTGCTCCCAATGGGTTTTACCCCTTCAGGAGCAACGTCCAAAGTCCATACTTTGTTGGTGTACATGGATTCCATCTCGGACCGCATAGCATCCAGCCATTTCACTGAGTCCCTACTCGTGATGGCCTGCTCGAAGCTAGTTGGGTCATCATCCTCCATGATGCAATCCTCGCTCCCACCATCCATGAGAAAACCGTAGTATCTCTCAGGTTGGCGAGGAACCCTACTAGATCGGCGGAGAGGCTGAGGTTCATCGGGAGCTACTGAATCTTCTGGTTCCACTAAATCTTCAGTTACGGTTTGTGTATCTGGAACTTCTTCCAGCTCTACCACTTTGCCACTAATTTCTTTTTCAAGGAATTCCTTTTCTAAAAAGGTGGCATATTGAGAAACAAACACTTTTTGTTCTTCAGCATGGTAGAAAAAATATCCTTGGGAATTCTTAGGATATTCCACAAACTTGCAAAGAACTGACCGTGCCTCGAGTTTGTCTGGATTTTGCCTTTTGACATAGGCCGGACAACCCCATATCTTAACTCGTTTAAAATATGGTTTCTTCCCACTCCATATCTCATATGGTGTGGTAGGTACAGATTTAGATGGAACTTGATTCAATAGGTATGTTGCTGTTTCCAGCGCATATCCCCAGAAGGAAATAGGTAACTCAGCTGTGCTCATCATAGAGCGCACCATATCTAATAGGGTGTGGTTCCTCCGTTCTGATACACCGTTGTGTTGTGGTGTATATGGAGGAGTCAGCTGAGAGAGAATCCCATTCTCTTTTAGGAAGTCCAGGAATTCATTGCTCAAGTATTCACCTCCTCGATCAGATCGTAGGATTTTAATACTTTTTCCGGTTTGGTTTTCGACTTCTTGTTTATATTCTCTAAATTTCTCAAAAGCTTCTGATTTGTGTTTCATCAGGAACACATATCCGAATCTAGAGAGATCGTCAGTGAATGTAATGAAGTACGAAGAACCATCCCTGGCATGTGTAGACATGGGACCGCATACATCACTATGTATCAGTCCCAAGAGTTCGGTAACTCTTTCTCCGTGTCCTGTAAACGGAGTTTTGGTCATCTTGCCTTTGAGACATGACTGACAAGTGTCATAAGATGAAAATTCGAAAGGTTTCAAATATCATCCTTATGCAACTTAGCCAGTCGTGTCGCATTGATGTGACCCAGTCTATAATGCCACAAGAAGGATTCGTTCAGTTCTGAACTCTTCCTCTTGTGTGTGTTTGTTATGCTCAGAACTGTTGATTGATTTAGAACATAAATGCCATTGCACAACGTGCCTGATCCAACCAACTTTTGGTTACGGAAAATGTTCATAACATTATCCTGTAATACAAAATTATATCTCTCTTTACTTAATAAAGAAACCGATATAATGTTGCATATCAGGTTCGGCATGTAATAGCATTCGTTCAGAACCAATGTATTACCAGTTGGTAATACAAGGTGATATTCCCCGACAGTCTTAGCTGCAACAATTGCACCATTTCCAACTCTAATGTCCTTATCACCTTCTCCAAGTTCTCTACCTTTCTTAAGCCCATGTAACTGATTACATATATAGGATCCTGACCCGGTATCTAATACCCAGGACGTGGAGCAAACGGAGAAACAGTTCTCTGTAACGAACACACCCGAAGAAAATGCATCAACATGTACTTTCTTCATTCGGGTGGCATGGGAATCCTGGTATTCCCCTATATCCTGTTCATTCCTATAACTCTTATAAGAAAGAACGGAACCAACGTTCCCCAGCACAGTATAACATGCGGGTTCGGTCAATACATCCATATTTTTATCTTCATTAGGGCGTGAAATGGTCGCTATCTGGAGAGAGAGAGAAGAAAACACTTTAGCGTATGCTCGTGCAAGATCAGATTGGTTATTTATCTTACCTAATCAGGATGGCTCCCACTGCTTTTTATCAAATCTTCCTTCAAACCCTAAAAGGAAAGATCAGCCGGGATTAATTACACACTACAAGTTCGCCAATCTTTCAGCCAGGCCAGTGTCGGTACTTTGAGGGAGGTCCCCCGTGCTTTCGCACGAACCTAATTAATGTAAACCTCGTTTTTCCAGAGGCGTAACTCCGTTGACACCTTTCTAGACACCTACTTGATCAGCTAATTGCAATGTGTAAAACTCTCCCAGGAGTAACTCTTACTCGCAGTGGGTATCGGGATCCAACTATCTCATAGAAGGTATGCAATCTCATTGCAAATTTCAACACTTGAAATTCCCGATAATATTTTGCCCCTAGCAGCTATATGACCTTAACATAGTCAACAAATCACAAGTGCTAGTCAAGTTCAACCCGTCATTTCCTGATTGAATTAAACCCACCCGCACGACCCTTAACATAGTCAACAAAGTCGCACGACTACCCTAATCCAATCTGCATCATATGCATAAACAGATAAATACTGGTCAGCTACCGCACACTACGCCTTAACATAGTCAACAAACGTAGCACGAATACTAACTAGTACTTATCTGAAATGACGGAGGGCTACGACAGGTTTTTCTGAAAACCTATTGCGTAATGAACTTGATATCGTTGTAGAATCAAATGAAGTTTTGAAATGGAGTGATTTTGAGGCTTTTCTAGTTTTGCTAAAGGGGTCACTCCCGGTGAAGGGATCGTCGGCCCTTTCCTCGTCGAATGAGGTGCGGGATGTATCATATATATCACTGTGCAAAGCAGAAACTATAGAAGCAATCAAAAATCAAACCGAGTGTGTAGCATCTGCCAGTTATTGCTAAAAGAGTCACTCCCGGTGAAGGGATCTCGGTCCTTTCCTCATCGAATAAGGTGCAGGATATATCACATATACCGCTGTGCAAAGCAAGAACTGTAGCTACCTGTTTTATTTAAAATTTGATTCTACAACATCTAAGGTTTCTTTCCATTCATTAATCACATTAATGAAGTCCCATCATTTAAATACCTAAACATCACAGATAAATACGACGTACACTTATGCCATCCGCATTTGCCTGGATGTCCCCTCGTGCACCGTTAGGTTAGGTAACTAACGACAGAGCGGGGCAGGGCTAGTACGGGTGTAAAACATAAGTAACGTCTATATAATATATCATATATACTATATATTGTATCCATCACAGAACATCACATGATCACATCACAGATAAAGCAGCAGAAGAAACATATGAAACATTGGATATACTAGGACGTCCGTGTTTTCAATACGAGCCAGTATAAAACACGGATTCTACGGTCGTGATGAATAGCCAATCCCACACCCCTAGACCCCTACGAGAGCAGCAAGCAACCCTATCAATTCTAGGGTTAGGAGACCCGGACTCGACTCCTCGAGATGGTCTTCCACTGGACCCTAGAACCCGGTTACTTGTGCTCCCCTCCTTGGGTCTATCCTAACGCGGAAAAGTAAATAATATGCATCAACGGTGACATCTTCCGCTACCTGGAAGTGTCCCAATAAAAGAATATTACATACAAGTTTTTACATGAATGAAAATGAAAAACACTCATCTCACATAAAAAAAACCCGGCTATTCAAACACGACAATCCAATATAACATATCCAGCAACACATAACATCACATGTCATCAACGTAAGTAAATATGCGCATCACAATTGTCGTTGACATATAGCAACGAAACCGGCGATATCACATATTACACTTACGGTCACAGAAAAGAAAGTGTAAAACTACAACAGTTGGAATCCGCAACCTCTTTAGTCATCGCATGCCTAATCAAATGAAATACTTAGACATCACATGCCTAACAATTATAAACACCGCATTTTAGTCTCATTATCGAAAACTCTTTTCAATATCAAGTCGGGCAATTCAACAGGATTCCCGACATTCTGATCGAATGCTCGTCGCAAACTTTAGTAGGCGGCCGCACCCCCGACGCCGTCGACGAAGTGCACCAAGGCGGAACACCGCTGCCGCGAGCACCCAAACGGATGCTTTCGGCGACGGGGTTCTCCTACAGTCACTTGGTCGGGGCTATGGAGTGAGGCTGTCTATTAAGTTTACCCGGCGAGTATCCGCGTACGCTACGTGATTGCGACGGACTTTTGATCATATCAAAATTCCGTGGCAACCGATCAAGTGAGACTAAAGTGCTTTGTTTATAACATTCATTCAGTTATCTCATAACTACTTGTGAATTCCAATTATTGTATCACATTCCGGATAAATAGAAAATGTTAAACTTTCCGATCGAACAGTCGAACACCCAAGTTTTCCCGATACAGATCAACACATGAAAAAAAGTCTAAAAACATTCAGTTCGTGCCTCAGTAGCAACGGTCCAGCCGTAGAAGGGTCAAGCCAACGCCTCACATGTGGCACGCCGTACTGCCCCAAACCCGAATGTTCAAAGGGC
The DNA here is from genome assembly GCA_030015575.1 of Agapanthus africanus. Taxonomy (NCBI): domain Eukaryota; kingdom Viridiplantae; phylum Streptophyta; class Magnoliopsida; order Asparagales; family Amaryllidaceae; genus Agapanthus; species Agapanthus africanus. The sequence goes on from JASDDO010000008.1 coordinate 358,938,510, forward strand.
AGTTCAAGACGGTCACATAATCGAGTTAAGGTTTGTTGTCTTCTAGAGGGTCCATCGCGTTACTTGCACTACTTAGAACATCTTTAAACCACGGAAAAATCCAACACTTGGAAATTTCCCGGCAGGGGAAAATTTGGGTATTTATATCCGGTCGAATCTTTTAACATATTCTAAAGTCATCCGGAAATACACAAAGACGAAATTTGATAATCCGATCGAAACATCGAAGCTCTAAAACACCCCAGAAAATTTAACTCTTGAATAAATATTAAAAATACCCATAAAACTCAGCTGCAGAAATGATGAATTACTGTGCAAGGTAGTAGGGCTGACATCATCACTAGGCCGCGGAACCGCCGCAGAAGCCATGCTTCTACCGCTGTTCCGCTACACAATTCACTGTTCATTGGAAAAAAATTGCACCGTAATTCTTAGAATTCTCTGCTGAATTTTTTAAGCATTTTTAATCTTGAAAAATCCCAGATTTTAGAAAAAGTCCAGAGAGCACGTGGGTTTTAGGGTTTCGGGTTCGTTCGGGTTTCAAACGTCGTCTAGACTTCGCCTAAGGCTCTAGCTAGGCTCTGATACCACTGTAGGGTTCCTAGGCACACTATAGAGGTCTCACAAGGCATCAACCATGCCAATTTAAAATTTTATGGGTGCCGAGAAACCCTAATACGGATCGTAGACTAGATGTTTAGGCGAAAAACGAATCTAGTTAACAACTTAACTAAAGATAAGAAGCTACAACCTTTGTAGATCCGGATATCCACTTCCTTGGCTCCACGTAGGCGTCCTCTCGCTGTCCATCTCGAATCCCGGACTCAATCGTCGGCTTGATCGGAGAAATGGGCGAACTAGGTCGTCGGCTTCGTGCCGAAGATGATCTACGTCGAGGCATCACAAGTTCAAGCTCCGACTTCACAAATTTGTGAAACTTGTGAAGAAAACACCCAAAACAATTTGGCAAGAGGTAGAGGGTGAAGAAATAGGAGGTGGGTTCACTTTAGAATTTGATTTCTCACTTTAGAACTCAAGTTGCCATTGATGGCATCAAGCTTTTTCTTTTTAAGATGAAGAAGAAGATGAAGCTAGAATATGATGAGTATATCTTTAAAATGAAAAGTAAATGAATACTTATCATATACTAACTAGGGTAGAGTGTAGAGAATAGACCATGGTTACTTGGAGGAGTTAGGGTTAAGCATGAAGACAAGAATGGTTGCATAAGTCAAAGCTTCATGAAGCTTCCATAAGAGACAAAGAAAGCCACCATTCTCATCTAAACCTTTTCTAAATAAATAAACAAACAAATAAATAAAAAGGCAAAACCCTAATCATATCTTAACCATGGTTTAATTCTTCACACTTAACCAAATGAGCAAGTATCATCAAACATGATACAAAGATGTGCACAAAAGTATATCACATATACAACATGTACATCAAGTGAGAAAATCCATTTAAAGTGAACCAATACCAGTTAATGCAAAGTAATATATCAAATATATAATTATACATTAAATCATTAAATCAACACTTGATTTAACGATCCGGTCATATCGCATATAACCGACCAGTATCCTATGTATCGGCTTATCGAATCAATCCCTGATTCGATATCTAGGTTATATCGCATATAACCATTCGATACATTCATCGCGAGAATGAAATACGGTATCACATACACGCATTATTCTCGGTCCTGCACATATTTCATATGCGCTCCTATTTCGTTTCGCTTGAGCCAGGAAATCTCTGTGTAGGACTCTAAAGACTCGTCAATACGCCGGTAGCAGATGATGATCATATCAAGCACCCACAAGCCGCAAGCAGTCTGCTAAACGTAACGGCCATCCGGGTATTGAGCGATCAGAAGATCGACGAGCCAGCCCGCTCACACTCCTGTGAATCCAACCAGTAACACTTACCGTACAGTCTGGTCTGTTCGTCTGATATGTCGCATATCAAGTCTAGGGGTGGTAAACGTCAGACCCCAATAACCGATAAGTCGTGCCGATGTGAGGCTCATAACGGGTCAAGAAAATACTGGTAACACTTACCAGCAAATCTCTGATCAGCCCTGGCCAGAGACTTCCCTGTTACGGCCAATCGAGCACAGTGCAACATCAACCCCCAATACCGGGAGAGACGAAACCCCTCCTATCGCTCATTGCCTCCATGTGACTCGGGACTGTACCCAAAGACCACCGTTTTGCACGCCCTCATGGACGTGGTAAGGTGGAGATCAAAGCACAGTGGGAATCACATAAGACTCTATGACGATCTCGGGTCTACAGACTAACCTGCACAAGTGTCACCTGAGAACTGCCATCTGACGTAAGGTATAATACCATCTGGGAGTTCTCGGCGAGTCCGTCCAGTGTACCCAGTCTCCACTGAGCACCCGTATACCATCTCTGATGTCAAACACCAATGGATATGGGATCATCCATCGCCCATCTCATGGGTCGAGAAGCGTATACGCTAGTCTACTATGGTATATCGATGCCCCGTCTCGATACACCCACGACTAGGGACCTTGAAGGATGTACCTATGGACTACCATGTCCCCACTAGTATGATCTTCATCATAGTCCAGGTAGTCAAGTACACATCCTAAGGGCTTTACCAACATGTAACTATAAGACAGTATAAAGAGACTAGTATACATGTTAAGATAAAGAGTAACCAGATAGCATACTATCATATCGAGCAAGAAAGTCATCTCTATATATGTCCAAGCATCCAATATAATATACATCATCTGTACAATACTGGCCTCTCGGGCATACATACAACTAACAGATTCAAATATTGCTCCAGTTGAATAAAACCTAGCTCTATTTGTTAGATTTCAAGCGCACCAAGCGAATCAGTAATAGTCTCTGTACTCTAGGATATACGTTCAGTTTAGTGTCAAGGTATATAAATTATTAGAGAAAACTGCAGGACATGTCGACAATCTAAAATATAATTAAAATATCAAACGATAGGAAAATTAAATGAGACCAGTACCATAAGTTATCTAACTAAATTATCTACGTGATGATATAGGACTCCGCCTATTTTCAATTTTATGTAGGGATGTACAGCCGATTAAATTCAGGTATCAACATGAAATACTGCTCTAGACTGCAGTCCAGAGCCGTATTTCTAGTTAGTTTTCGCCATCATGTTATGGCAGTATCGAAATATAAAATACATAGGGTTTTAGGTTATCGAGTCGGTTTCGATGCGAGCCCTAGAACACAACATTCCGATATATATCTAATTTACTATGATTTTCACAAGCTGCGTGTGCGAGGAATTTTCAGTTTTGCCGAAACTAGACGGGGGTATCATTCCATGATGATAAAGTTCGTATTTTCGGCCCAACTTCTTACGTGTCGTTCATTATCACTAAAGGAAACTATTAGTCATAAATTCCGCCATTTTTTGATGGATTCGGGGTAAAGGTTTCGCATCGAGCACTTAACCGGTGTACACGAGTGTCGATCAAAAACAATTAATTCATGTAAAAACCTAAATGAAATTCATAAAATTAGTAGACCTCGATCCAATAAAACCAATCATGACGGCTCAAAGTATAGGTATTCCATTAAATTTAACGCTATATAGGTATTGTTATAACTACGCGCAATTACATACATATGTATATAGCTCTAATTATCTAACATTATCATTTAATCTTATAAGCCATTGTAGCATGATTTAATATGTGAAGAGGGGTTCCACTTGCCTGGCGACGATCGCGACGACGAATAGCATGAGCACGACACGTTCATGGACAGCGACGGCGATAAAGAGGTGATGACGGCGGCAGAGAGAAAGTGGCAGTGAGGGTGTGCTAGGGGCTGTTGAAGTGGGGTGCTCGGTGGGTTGAGGAGGTTCGGTTAGGTTTGTGAGGTTGGAGGAAGAGGGGAGCTCGAAGGTTGGAGACGAGGATCGAGCGGCTGAGGTGATCACAGACGTGACAGCAATGGCAGTGAGGGGCCGTCCTGACCACCGCCCCCTCAAGCTTGGCTTTCGATTCGTCCTGACCACCGCCCTCCTCTTCTGTCGCCGCCACAGCCATCTCCTCCACTCCTGATATCACCACTAAGATTAAATACAAGCATTTAAAACTATTAATAAAATTATTAGCAATTAATTAATTATGATTATCATAAGGGCAAAAAGATCATTTAACATGCGAAGTTAACAGTATTCGGCGTTGTCCGGTTTACCATTAGTTATAATAGTTTTCTTGAATCCTTCAAATATTTCGGTGGTTTTCTACCGAACGCCCAGGACTTCCATAAAAATAAGCATATATAATTATAATTATTCTAACGATGTGTTAGCGTACTAAAAGTAGAAATATAAGAAGAATTTGATACTACCATCTAATTAGCACAAGTTTTCAAATGATGACATTTAGCTAATATTCCTTATTAATAACTAGTCTATTAGGTTAGCTAAGATACAGAAATGATATATACAGGGAGTTTGCTTGCTATATATGGACACAATATTCTCATAGTGGTCATCAGCATTTTTTGTTGGCATGTTTTATTTTTTTATTTATTTATGTGCATATAAGTAGTCAATTGTATAAGGTTTGGCCTTGGCATTCCTTTTAATTTATATTTTGCCAGCATATATAGATTCTTAACTGATCATGCAAGCATCTTGCCAGCTATAAATTATTCAAAAAGGATGGTTAAGTTTTAATTATGGTAGCTTATTAACTAATCATTTTGGGAGATGTGGATGATTACTTCAAAGCAAAAGGAGAAAGCAATGTGGAGAGAGAGAGAGAGAGAGATTATTATCTCTTGACAGCTAATGATATTCTCTAATGTTAAGCTTTGTATACATATTACAAGAAACTAAATAATACAGTAAACTATACAGATTGCATGCAGAGGGTTTTTGACAGCGGAAAACTTTTCCAGGGGTTTTGCACGAGATTCTTTGAGCCAGGGTTTTTTGACAGCAGAAAACTTTGTCAGTGTATTTTTAACAATTTACCCTAATTTTTATATGTTGTTCATCTTTATTTTTTCCCCTGTCTTGCCCTTGTTACTCACCAAATTATTCAAAATGTGATGTTACAACAATACCCCTTATATTGAAGTGATTAACAAATGTTATTTACATTTGGACATCAAATATAAGAGAAAAGATATATGTTTTTTCTTTAATGAACCTAAAGGTGGTTTTAAAATTAGGGTAAATTGTTATATTATTTTTAGCAAAACTTTTAAGATAAAAATATGTTATGCAACTTATGATAACTTTGGTTCAAACTAGAAATTCCCTTCCAAGATTTATAGAGAATCTAAAATATAAGGTTAAATTACAGGAAACCCCTCTCACTTTTGCCCATTTAGCAAATATTCCTTTTTTTTTATCATTCCATATTTTGTTGGATTCGTTTGAAACATGCGTTTGGCCACGCCTAAACTTTGTTGGCTGCATGATAGCCATATCAATCTTATCCAACCAAAAATTTAGAAAATAAATAAATAAAATTTGGAAAAATAGTTTTTAAAACAAAAAGGGTTAGAATAAGCAATTAACAGGGTTTAGGGTCTTTAAATTGAAATTGCCAAATAATTATTAGACTCGGAGGGGAGATGAAGATTCTCATAATTTTAAGAAAAATATATTAAAAACCATAACTGACCTTTCAAATCATAATAAAATCTTTTAAAATAAGAAATCATGATGACAAAGCATAATATCTCATCGGATTGCGAAAATGCTGGTGCAAATTAATTGTATTGTAATAACAACTTTTACCTTCTTTTTCTTTTTTCTTTTTGGATAATTTGCTTTTTCAATGAAAATCCTATGTTCATTTAAAAAATCATTGGTGTGAAAGTAAAAGATTTGGCAAATAATATTTGTTTAAAAGACTCGGTTACGTTTTTTGTTGCGATTTGCAGCTTTATTTTACAACTTCTCGACCAACTTATTATTCAACAAATATGAAGATAAAAACCTTCGGCAACAAATGTTACACGCAGCTCTATTAATTTGTGGGTATATATTTTTCAGCATTATTCATACACCAATCATGAAAATTATGACAATAGATGCATTAAACAAAACAAGACAAAAGCCAAAAGTTTCTCAAAGAGAAATTTCCAACAAAAGTAAATGTGAATGTTTAATATAAACCTTATTCCTTGGGATCAAATGGCACTCCCAATCCCACACTAGTAAAAATTCAATGTCTCCAAATACATCTCATGTAAAATGTAGAAACAAAATAAGGATAAAAGGAACATACCCAACTTTTCAGTAAACGAAAAAAAGAAACGAAGAAAATAAAAAGGGCGCGACAAATTCTGAACACTCTTCGGAATATAGTTTCTGCATTCTTTTACATCGCAACAACACTCAACGATACCAAACCTAAACTCGATCTCGAGATTAAAACTGAAATCCTCAAACCTTACACAAAATCCTATAAATATTTTGAATTTTCTGAATTTTTTTTAAGTTTATGGAATCAACTCTCTCTGGTTAGCTCTAGATTATTTTTTACTAACCCATATATATTCACGAGATATATCAAATTCACATCGTCTTCACCTGCTTCGCTACAATCTTCACTCTATATAAAGATATCGAAAGAATGGCACCTTCTTAGGCCGCGATTCCTGAAAATGTCAAACACCCCAAAAATAATTAGAATTTAAATCAACAAAATTGTCATAGCAAAATTTACAGAATAGCAACAATCATAAGCTGGCTGGAAACATGCACAAAAGAATCTCAGTTCTTAGTCAACATAACCTGCTTGATTTAGGCGCATCCGGTGAATGCACCTTTTTTTCCCTTTTTGATCAAGTACATGTGGAAATATGTTGAAGTCTACTCAAGATTGGAGTTAGAAATAACTAATAAAATGTTTATGCCGTTCACATTTTAATGTGATACTTGGTAAAATAAAGTAATAATTACCAAGTTGTTTTCCCTAAAGTTAAATATGTATTTAAAAAAAATTAACATTGGAGCAATGAGCAAAACAGAACATGTTTCCTCTCCTATTTTTCAGATTAAACTGAAATATTTACGAAAAATATAATACAATATTAGTATCAACTAGAGCAGAAAACTTAAAATGTGTTTTCAGACAAGAGTATGAGACACGTTTCTCCATTTTAAATAAGCCCAAAAAGTGAGGACATATTTAAAATAAACTCAAATGTTGAAGTTATTGTCAATGTAATTCTTGTGAAAAAAAGGAGCAAATATCTGTTCATGATGAAAGGAAATAACAGAGATGTCTGTCTACTGATTTCTTGACATTTTGCGTCCTATTTCTACAACTTTTTCAATATCAACATGTCCATACGAGTTCATGTGCATGTGCATATATAGAGGAAACGAAGTATTGACTGCCACAATTTTCTCCTATGCACAATTAACACTCCAATAATCAAATAACCAAAATCTTGATTAGAAGTACTCATCACAATCTTCATACCTTAAAATGTTTATGGTTTTGCGTTATTCATCATAATCTCCATGCCTTCGAGTATTTATGGATGAGAGGTCATGCGGCTGGGGACCTAGCACCCATGCATTAAGTGGTTAATAATTTGAACAACTTTTCAGTAATAGAAAGATGAAAGTAACAGACCCCAAAAGTGACAAGTGTATTCAAATGCACATGATTTTTTAATTAATTTTGTATTTTTAAGCATGGAGATCATGACGAACAACAAAGCCATGGATTGTGAAGATGGAGGTGTAAACTGTCTCCCTCCTCCAACATGTCAGTCATACCTAATATTAGATTAAAGGGTAAATTACATAAAACATCATCAGACTTTTTCCGTTTTCAGTAAAATACCAATAAACATTCAGAAATGCACTAAATCTCATTCCATTTGCAAGTGTTAGTCAAGTTAACATGTGCCTCACACATGACTTTATAACACCCCCACAACCGCAATACCTTTGTGGCAAGTTAGGATGATGAAGATTTCAAGGTGTGTGTGGGGAGGGTGTTTTTTTGGGGTGGGGGTGTTTTTTTGGGGTGGGGGCAATTTGATAAAAATATATATCCTTCTCTGTTAGATCTGTGATTATGTTTAGTATAATAAGAACCATCAATGGTGTCAGTTATTTTCAGAGTTCAAACGGATGTAGTTTAATGGTGTTTTATGTAATGTAAATTACCGTAGATAAAAAAAAAATTAAAAATAGTTCTTTTTAGATCATTTATCAACCCGCGACAGAAATCTAGAAAAGTTGATTCGCTAATTCAAGGTTTGTATAGTGTAATGATTATTGGAGTTATTTTACTAAGCTTGAATAAAATATAAGTCATCAATCGTTTCCACAGGACATGCCAAAATAATATTCCTTTCTGATTTTACAGTCGAATTTCATCAAGAGAACATAGAAATGAATCGATAAATACTGCAAGAACAGCTAGTAGACCATTAGTTCTGGTTCTACCAGTTTGAGAGTTGAAAAAAACCTTGCATTTCTTAGTTTCTGTAAAGTGAATGTCAATGCCTTTTCTTTACTTTTTGTTTTAATTATTTCTGAGAATCTGGGACCCTGAAGGAGAGGTAGGAAGGAGAGGATCAGTAAACGATGCAAAATCATAATGCCGGCAATGGTTTCTTGTATTCAAATTCAACTTCATAGTTCTATTTATAGTTCTATTTACCTTGGTATTCAAATTCAAGTAAAATGGTGTTTTCCTAAGCAAACGCAACTTGATATTTCGGGTTGCAAACATGGATCACTGGTCTCGTACTTCCACGAATTGCAAATCTCAGTTATAATGACTTCATCCAGCCCTCATCTGGTTTGGCATATTAAGGGTAACCATCTTTCGCGTAAAATATTTATTGAGTTATGGTTTATAGTTATTAGTAATTCATTTGAGAAATAGGTGAACCTTTGGTACCTTACTTTCATTTACCATGATGCCAGCCATTGTTGAATTATACCATAAAATATTTGTGCCTACAATCCCTAAGAAAGGGAATATATCAGCGATAAAAGTAGAATAGATAAGGTTGCAATGGGATGTTACTTAAGTGATCCAGAATCTTTCTAACCTAATTCGCTACTTCACATTCGCATTCTGAAGCTTGTGGTTCTAATTGGCTTCTATATATACTTTTATGCCATATAGATGATTCACATGATCAAACTACATAATTTCTGTACTACATGCCTTATGATAGATTGATAGATTGGTTGTTGGTGTAGCATAAAAAGAGGCAATAAAACACTTCCGAGGATGCATAACACTACAAAAGTCATATGAGGTGATGGATTGAAAATATGATAACAAGATATGATCTTCCTTCCTTCAAAAATTAGATTAAAAAAAGGAAATGTAATCTAATGATAAACAACTTAGTTAGACTCCCTTACCTCCATTTGTCTGTCTATAACTCCCAACATAACCAGCCGAGCTTTTATTCGCAACATCTGAGCCCACATTCCCAAGCCCGTAAGCAAATGGACCAGCTCCATCAAGATCAGACGTCGCAGAGCGCCAAGTTGGGTCCCCATAAATCGAACCGCTACCGTATGAATCCGAATAATTCCCTTCAAATCCATTGTTCGATGCATTAAACGAGTTATTAACCGAACCTATTGGCCCTGTGCTCCTTCCATAATTGCTCGCTCCCAAATTGAAGTTACTCTCTCCGGTTCCATACCCGATGCTAGAATTAGCAAGAGCCGAAACAGGAGAATTAGAAGAATTTCCCCAATTGAGGGAACTATTTCCAAATACCCCAATATTACCACTTCCCGAGCCTACGTATGAGTTAGAGCTTGTGGAGTTGGTATTCATATTATAGTTTAAACTTCCGTTGCCCCACAAATTACGAGCCGGTGAGCTAAAAACCGATCCAGGACTCAAATTACCTCCACCATACCCTATAGGACTAGTAAATCTACTTGAATTCCCACTGTAATAAGGGCTAAGAGCTCGTCCATAACTAAGTCCGTTATTAAAATTTGAGCTCGGCTCAAAATTCATTCCAAGTCCATAACCAGGATTAAATGAAGGGAACCCGGTTCGTGCATTAGCTAAAGGTCCAAATCTAGCATCCATTCTCATCCCATAGCCACCTATAGAACTCGGATTGTAACTTTGAGTATAACCATTGAGAAAGCTATTAATCCTATTGATTCCATAGGTGTTGTAATTCCCAATAGGTGACCGCATGTTTGGGCCAGGGGAGAGTTCTTTAGGGACAGCTCGCTTAACCTCCACCATCTTACCGTTGAGCTCATGGAAAGTTTTAAGCAAGACTTTGTCCACGGAGTCCTCGGATTCATATGTGATGAATCCAAACCCCCTTGGCCTTTGAGTGTTGTGATCATACATCACTACAACGTCGGTAATGGCTCCAAATTGTTCAAAGTATTTTCTGAAGTCGGTATCGGTCACAGTTGAAGCCAGGCCTCCCACGAAGATTTTTTTGGTACGCATAGGACCGGGAGAGCCATGAATGCTAGCGCTGCTTCTGTTGAGAATAGTTTGGTCATCCCTCGGAACGGCCTTCTTGGCTTCCACCTATCATCCATCAACCAGTTGCATGAATTAATACATAAAATTTTCGATTTTTACTAAAAATCATACTTATTACGAAGAAAAAGGAATCAAATCTAAGAGGGTTAATTGCATAACACCATCCATGTATACCTTGTCTAGCACTCATCACTCTTCAGCACAGGTTTATTAGCACATAGCATCTCTGGGCTTGGTTTCCATACTTCAAAAAGAAAATTTGATCAAATTGTGTACTACCTCAGAGGTGTCATGTGTTGATAAACCGATACGAGGCATAGATGAAGGGTGTTATACAGATAAAACGAACTAAATCTAAAATCTACATTTGTTAATGAATCGCAATCGCGAATTTTCCAAAAGACAATGTGAAGACGAGGCGATTACCATCCGGCCATCGATCAAGTGCTTCTCCATGACAACTCTCCCGGCAACCGCGGGGTCCGCAAACACGACGAATCCGAATCCCCGCGCCCTCCCGGTGGTCCGATCCTTCATTATCACAGCCTCCACAACCTCTCCGAATCCCTGGAAGTACTCGCGGAGGCGGTTCTCATCCGTGTCCCAAGAAATCCCCCCGACGAAAAGCTTCCCAAGATCCAGCTCCATTCCCTACAATCAAAACAACACACACAACTCATCATCCATCTCAAAATTCAATCAAACAGCATCAGATCCAATACAAATCGACACAATTCGACGAAACCAATCGATGCCCAGATAACAAAATCCAATCTTTTTGATGCCCAGAAGCAGCAATCGATCTAAATTACAGATCCAATCAATCGATACAATTTTTTTTTATAACAAAAAGCAGCTTGCAAATGAATCAAGGAATCTGAGATCGGATTGAGATTACCTCTATCGAGATCTGAGGCGCTTCGGATCGGATTGAATTCAAAGATAAGATCTGAGAGTTGGCATCGAGAAGAGGAAGAGGGGTTCTTCTTCTTCTTCTCTCCTTTCTGATACTTGTTCAACTATGTGAAATTCTTGTCAATTTTAATTTTTCTCGATTTTTGGCTGCAATTTGTGAGAGAGAGGAGAGAGAAAGAGAGAGGAGAGAGAAGAAGAGGAAGGTGAGAGCTATATATAATGGATGAGGGGGGGAGAGAGATCCATAGGTGTAAACGAGAGATGAGGGAGAGAAGTGAAGGTGGTAATGATATGCTGCTTTTGATGGGTTGGATTTGAAAATTAAAAAAAATAAAATGTTGTAATAAAATTAAAAATTAATAATAATGAAAGTTGGTAACAATAATAATAATAATAATAAAAAAAAAAAAAGAGAAAAATAAGGGTAAATTGTCAATAATCCCCCGCTGTCAAAAAACCTCTGCTCTTATTAAAAAAATACTATTGGGCCCATTTAAAACACCCTGGTATTGCTTTGACAGCTTATAATTTCGTAATAAAGCCTATGTTAATGTGCTTTGACGGTGGCAGTCACCATACAAACGACTTGTAATATTTGAAGAATTGTCTGTAATATCTAGAGGCTTGTCCAAAATATCTATTCTGTTTTCATTTTCCCCTTCCAAATAATTTTTTTTCCCATCAAAAATCTAGTTTCTCGCCAAATATGCTTTCAAAGGCCTCTGCTTTCATGTAATATCTAAACAGTTGCGTGTAATATCTAACAATGGCAGGGAAAGGAGGAGGAGCGGCGGATGAAGAAAAAAAATCGGTGTTTGGCGGGAGAAGAAGATGAACAGGAGGAGAGAGTGATATTTTTGTAATTGCATTTAAAGGAGAATGCAAGGCCTAAATGAAATACGGTCCATGCGTACTTTGATAAAGATTTTGATCAGCAGGCATTTCCCAACGATTTTGAAAACCCCAGGGGCTTTCAGACAACCTACAAGTGGGCCGGGGGCTTTTTGGTAATTTAACCTAAAAATAATAGATATTGTGCAGCTGTAGATGGAGTACACATTGTCTGTATTGAGGCTCTATCATGGATGGCACTTGTTACATTCCTTTTTGCTACATTTTCTCTCTTTTAAAGTTGTTCTTTGCATGCATTATCCATTTTGGAAGATTTTTAAAAAGTCTTTTTCATTTTTCATTTTTCTTGTTTCTTTCTCTATTTTGTTGGTGTTCTGGTGATGTAAGAACTAATTGAATATTTTCTGGAATTGTGGTAAATTGTTTGTTTTTATTTGGATTTGTATTTGTATTTTTAAGAAATGAAAGTCACAAATTAAAAAAAAAAAATTAACAATAATAATTATTTTAATTATTAATAATAATAATTAAATAAAGATAAAAAAATAACAGATATTATGCAAGTGTTGATGGAGTAAAGCATTGTCTATTTTGAGGTTTTTTATGGATGGCCCTGGCTGCATTCCTTTTGCCACATTTTTCCACATTGTCTATTTTGAGGTTGTTTGCATGTATTATCCTTTTTTAAAAAATAAAATTAAAAAAATTATTTTCTTTTTATTTTTGTTGAATAGTTCTTAAATTGTGTTAAATTATTTCTTTTAGATCGATCTACATTTGGATTTCTAAAACAATTAAAGATTACATATTACGGATTAGAAATTAGAAGAATAATTGATATTTTGCGGCTACAAATAGAGTAAGCATTGTCTGCTTTGAGGAGTTTTCATGGATGTCCCTCGTTACATTCCTTTTTGACACATTTTCTCTGTTTTAAAGTTGTCCTTTGAATGCATTATCCAGTTTGGAAATATTTTTTAAAAGGCGGGATGTCCCTTTTCTTGTTGCTTTTCTTTTTTGTCGGTGTTATATATATATATATATATATATATATATATATATAAAAGAAAATTGATTGAATATTTTCTCATATTGTGTTAAATTATTTCATTTTATTTGGATATGTATTTGGATTTCTAAAATAATTTATTAAATGAAAATAACGAATTACAAATTAGAAAAACAGTAGACATTGTAAAGCTCTTATTTCATTTTATTTGGATTTCTAAAATAATTTATTAAATGAAAATAACGAATTACAAATTAGAAAAATAGTAGACATTGTAAAGCTATAAATGTAGTAATAATTGTCTATTTGCCCCCTCATTACATTAATTTTTGCCATGTTTTCTCTCTTTTAAAGTTGATGTTCGGTATGGACCATCCTTTTTGGAAAGTTTTATAAAAAGCCTTTTTTCCTTTTCTTGTTTTCTTTCTTTTTTTGGTCATTGTTTTGGCGATGTAAGAAAACTGATTGAATTTTTTCTCAAATTGTATTAAATTATTTCATTTTATTTGGATCTGTATTTGGAATTATGAAAAAAATCAAGAAATAAAAAAAACAAATTACAAATTATTGAAAAATAATAGACACTGTGCAGCTGTAAATGTAGGAATAATTGTCTATTTGCACCCTCATTACATTGACTTATGCCGTTTTCTCTCTTTTAAAGTTGTTGTTTGTATGTATTATTATCCTTTTTGGAAAGTTTTATAAATAGCCTTTTTTCCTTTCTTTTTGCATGATTTTTCTTTTTTGTCATTGTTTTGGTGATGCAAGAAAACTAATTGAATATTTTTTTTTATCAAATTGTATTATATTATTTCATTTTATTTGGATCTGTATTTTTAAAAATAATTTAAGAAAAAAAAATCACGATTACAAATTAAGATAAGAATAGATATTGTGCAATTATAAATGTAGTAATAATTGTATATTTACCCCTCATTACATTACTTTTGCCACATTTTCTCTCTTTTAAAGTTGTTTGAATGTATTATCCTTCTAGCAAAAATTTTGAAAAAGTGGTCGTTCCTTGTTTTATTTTCCTTTTTGATAGTGTTTTGGTGATATAAGAAAAATAATTGAATATTTTTTCAAACCTTGTTAAATTATTTCATTTTATTTGGATCCATATTTGGATTTCTAAATTAATTTAAGAAATGAAAATCACAAATTACAAGTTAGAAAAATAATAGATATTGTGCAGACGTAATAATAATTGCACCTATTGAGGATTTTTCATGGGTGCCCTGCATCACTTTCTGCCACATTTTCACTGTTTTAAAATTATTTGTTTGCATGTATTATTCTTTTGGGAAAATTTTTATAAAAAAATTCTTTGTATTCCTTTCCTTCTCCTTTTCTTGTTGTTGATTTGTTAGTGATGTAAGAAAACTAATTGAAATTACTGATTTATTATTAACATATGTATTTTTATTTAGATCAACATCTGGATATCTAAAATAGCTGTTTTACAATTCAATTTTCGCTCAAAAAATTTGGGTAGGTACAATTTGCAACTACTAGCTAAACAATTTAATGGTAGTACCTTATAAAAACTAAAAGATGTACAATGGAGTATAAAATGAAGTTGTACAATAATTATTAAGCGGTGGTTAAGAAAGAAAAATCTATATGAATAGAAGATTACCGGAAATCCTTGCATTCTCGGAAATATGAAGACCAGATATCTAATTCTAACAAATCTTGTATTAATATGCTTGGTATATTTTAATCATTTCCGATTGATGATGCTCAATATTGGCAACCCCCAAGATCAGGACACGTGGCAGATGACGTGTCCCAGAACTCAGAAGAGAGGGCCCACAGGGGCCGACCAGGCCACCTCTGTACCCGACCTACAAAAACAAGCTGGCCCTCCTCGGGTCCCCCTGCAAATTGGCCTCCTCGGCCCCTCAGCTCGCCCCGAGCTGCCACAAGACCAAGCCTCCTCGGCCCTCTTGCTCGCCTCCGAGCTCCCCAGCCGAGGCCGTCTTCCTCGGCCCTTCCGGCCGACCAACTCCACCACTCACAGGCGTAACCGCCGCTCCGCAAATCTCGCCACGCGCAGATTCTCCGCCTGCAACGCCCCACGTTCCACGCCATCGTGATCCCCATTAATGGGCGACCCGCTCTTTACGCGGGAATGACGTCGGGAGCGTAACTGCCGGCGAGATTCTCGCGCTTGCTGTTACGTGCCGCCGCCGCTATATAAACCCCCATCACAGAGGGGTCAAGAAAGCCATTTTTTCTACTCCACTTAGCCGTTACTCTACTCAGATCTAGTACAAACTTGATCGTCGGAGGGTTCTCGGTGGTACCAAACCACCCCGGGACTTCTTTGCAGGTATTCGGCGCTAAACCCTTCAAATCCTCAATCTCCTTAAAACCCATTGAGACCCACACGCAACAGGAGATCACCTCCAAAATCCACCGGGAGATCGACGGAAGACAACATCTGAAGGAGACCCGAAAAGGACCTCCATCAGTTGGCGTCGTCTGTGGGAACGCAAACTCAACAAAAACAAAATTGGCCTTCCGATCTCCGTCCATATGGCTAGCAACCATCTTGAAGATCCAGGTACCATCCGCCGCCTCCCCCTCACCGGGGGCACGGATGAACCTCCTCCGGCGATCATCGTCAACGCCCTCGCCAGCCGAATAGACCGGCTACAGTTCCTAGTGGAGGCACTCGTCCGCGTCCAAACGGCCGGGCCTGGGCCCCAGATCGCCGCTCCTCCGCCTCCAGAAGGCTCTGCCTCGTCGGCACGGCTGGCCACCGGCAAGCTACGACTTCTGGCCACAAATCTCACGGGCCGATACTTCCTGAGGCCCGCTGGGTGCCCCACGGCTCCATACCGAGGTCCGCCGACAGAGCGCTTCGCCTCGAGCTTCCTCGCGACCCTTACCCCCTGAGGAGATGTCGGTCACCTCGCCTGTCCACAGGCATGATCGACACCCCCTGAGGGCCGCACAGAAGGGGCTCGCTACGACTGCTCGAGAGCCACATCGCCCGGGGATCTGAGGAACCTCATCGAGAGAAACCGGGGCCGCGCCCAGACGCAGATCTCCCACAGCAGAGGCCAGGGATCACAAGGCGCCAAATCCTCGGGGTACCACGGCCGACTCGACGCCCTCGAGAAGAAGATCGAGGGCATGCGCCGGGAAGGTCACCTCTCGGGCAACGGGGCTATGTACGCCGCCGACTCGCTCACCGAGCCATTCACTAAGGGACTGCTCGTTGTCCACGTCTCCTCGCGCAACAAGCCCCCGAAGGTCTCTCTGTTCGACGGGAAAACTGACCCGAAAGACCATTTGGATGCTTTCACCGCGGGGATAAGCTTCCAGGATCATTCCAACGCCGCCCAGTACAGGGCCTTCCCAGCCACCCTCATCCGCGCAGGTCGGGACTGGTTCCGAGGGCTCGAGCCTCGCTCAATCTCGACCTTCGACGAGCTGGCTACTCAGTTCCTCGGCCACTTCGTTAGGAACCGTCGGCAGAAGCGTACGGTTGACTACCTCTTCACAATAAAGAGCGGGGATAAGGAGACGTTCAAGGCTTACATCACCCGCTTCTACAATGCCCTCCTCGAGGTCCCCGAGCACCGGGATGAGACCGTCATCACGGCGCTCAGATCTGGTCTTAGGCACAAGGAGTGGTTGCGCTCCTTTGCGTTGGCATAGCCTAGGACCATGGCCGAGGTCAAGGCGTGGACCGAGCGCGAGGTTCAGCTGGAGTCCGAGGTGAACGCGAACCTCCTCCGAGCAGAACGGTCCGACCAGAAGAAGAGGGCTCGGGAAGAGAGGCCGGAGCGTCAGCAACCCTATCACCCGAAATTCCAGGAGTACACCCCGCTCAACGTCTCCCTCGCAGTGTTACTGGAGGAGGCCCAGGGCGAGGGGTTCTTCAAGTTCCCTCCAATCCCGCGTCAAGCCTCGAAGCGAACCCGGGGCCCTTACCGCGCCTTCCACCAGACCCTGGGCCACGCCACGGAGGATTGTAAGCAACTCCGGGACTATATCGAGGAGCTCATCCGATCGGGGCACCTAGTCGCCTACTTGAGGGACAAACGGCAGGCCGACCGCGAGCAGGAGCAGCGTCCCCCACCCGCCGAGCTGACCATCGGCCAGATCATGCTCGTTTCAACAGATGACCCGTCCGGCGCTCAGGGAGCCTCGTACTCGGCGCCGAGTACGGAGGCCAACAAGCCCCAGGGGAGCTCGGGCCGTGCTAATAAGGTCATTTATTAACATGTACGTTTCTGTTGAGGCAATGTAAACTCTTCCTAGGGTCAGTTGTTAACTTAATAAAGATCAATGGAACATTGCGAAAAAGAAGGAAATATCTCATTTATTCAAAAAATGTATTATGGGCTCCTCAGCCATACATACAAAAAGAAAAAGAAAATTACAACAACGGGGGAAGGGGGTGCAGTGAGCACTGCTCATGATACTCGGTAAAGATCTCCGCCAGCCGAGGCCTCGCGAGATCCAACCTCTGTCCTCGGTTCCCCCCGCGTGCGTTGACCCCGAGCCTCAGCTCGTAGCACTCGCGGACGAGCACCTCTGAGCGAGCCAGCCGGTTCGCGGAGATCAGGCCGAAGCGCCTCAGAGACCGTAGCTTGCCCACGGCCTCATCATAAAGCTGCTCGGACAGGAGGTTGTAAAGCCCCGGCGACGCCCTCCAGATGGAGTACATCAGCAGCTGTAGCAGGGAGGAGCATCGGGGGAGCAGCTGGCCGAAGTGGTCCTCGATGCTCCCATAGACTAACTGCACCGTGTCCTCGGTGCAGTTCTGGTCATAAAAGTATACGTCTTCGAAGTGGATGATGTCGGGGATAGTAAATGGGAAGTCTTGCATTCTCGACGACCTGTTTATGAAGGAAGGAAGGACCAGTGCTCCTTCAGCCTTATATAGCCCACTGCGCCCCAACAGAGCTCAACAGTCGCCCGCTTTCACTCAAAAAGTCACTGCCACGTGGCGATCATCGAGCCTTCTCTGGCGGAATCAAAACGACGCGACCATGGCGCTTCGCCTCCCCCCACATTCAATGCGCGTGCTACGCGCACATTCACCGCGACCGTTCCCGTTCCCCTTACCCGCAACTAGATGGTCGGGCGAAACCTCGTGAGGAATCAGCCAGGCAACTACCCTGCTCGGCCAAGCATCAAAGTCCTCCGTAGAGGCAGCCGAGCGGCTTCCCTGCTCGGCTATCCCTGACCGGTAGCTCCCCTACTCGCAACGCCAGGGATCAAAGCCCTCGCCAAGAGGCAACCGCGCAGCTTCACTGTCCGGATTATCCTTAGCAAGCCTCCTACGGCCCCTCCAACGCTAAGGATCCAAGTCCTCCTTAGAGGCAGCTCAGCAGCTACCCTGCTCGGCTATCCCCGGCTGGTAGCTTCCTACCGTGACCGACAGGGATCAAAAGCCCTCCCAGAGGCAGTCGAGCCCGAGGATCCCTCGCTCGGCTATCCTTCAGGACAAAAGTCCTCGCCAAGAGGCACCGGGCGGTAACCCTACTCGGCCAAGGGTCCTTGATAGGCTTCTTACAGCCCCTCCCGCGCTAAGGACCAAAGTCCTCCCAGAGGCAGTCGAGTCCTTGCTCGGCTATCCCCGGCTGGTAGCTTCCTACCACAACCGACAGGGATCAAAGTCCTCGCCAAGAGGCACTGGGCAGTAACCCTGCTCGGTCCCCGTCCTGAAGGGTCAAAGCCTTCACAAGAGGCAACCGAGCAGCTACCCTGCTCGGTCATCTCCGGATGGTAGCTCCCTACCTATGACGCCAGGGATCGAAGCCCTCACAAGGGGCACCCGAGCGGCTACCCCGCTCATTCATCCTAGGCTGGTAGTTGCCTACCCACGACGCCAGAGATCAAAGCCCTCGCTAAGAGGCAACCGCGCAGCTTCACTGCCCGGTCATCCTTAGTGGGTTTCTTACAGCCCCTCCAACGCTAAGGACCCAAAGTCCTACCAGAGGCAGTCGAGCCCGACCCTCGCTCGACCATCCCCAGCTAGGGGTCGTTGCTCGCAACGCCAGAAGTGAAAGGCCCTCGCCAAGGGACAACCGAGTGGCTTCCCATTCATGCTCGGCACAAATACGGCGGACAGCCCTCTGCCCGTCACATGCAAAGAATCTGAGGCCCCAACAGGGGGAATCAAGTCTATCCGAGTCTGAGAAATCCTCCCTCGACTTCGGGGCCATGGCGAACGCCTCTCGGCAGCGCTTGGCACGCTTGGCAAGTGATCGAAATCAATTCGACGAACGATCGTTAGACAGATGGCCGACCTGACATGGATGCCCAACAGTGCAAACAGAGATTTTTTACAAGCATTCTTCATTAACAGAAGACAAAGTGCAAATCGATGAAACCAAAGAAAAAGTTTTATTTCTAAAAGGCAAAGTTTTTACAAAAGGTATTTTGGGCTCCCCAGCCTTACAAAATGCCCGGAGGCTTATAAAATTCCAGAAGCAACAAAATAAAAGGAGGAGGAAGACGGGGCTTTAGGCCTCAGGGCCAGGAGTGACCTCGGGGCTCTCGACATCCACCACGGGACGAGCTGGGTCCTCGGCGACTTCCTCGCCAGGAATCTCATTCCCCTGCTCATCGGCATCCGCGAGGGGGTACTCGGCCCGGAGCTCTTCGTCGGCGAACCCCGGCATCCGGGCCTTAACGGCGTCGAGGGCCTCGTGCCAGATGAGGGTTGTGGCAACGGCCAGGTCATCATAGAAGTCCTTCGACTTCTTGTAGCCCTCCACCGCCTTCGCCTCTAAGAGGTCGGCCAACTTCGCCGCTCTTAAGTCGGCCGACTTCGCCGCTCTCAAGTCGACCGACTTCGCCGACTCGGCCGCCGCCCCCAGCTCCCTCCGGAAGGTTTTCACCGTCTTCTTCAGGTTGCCGGCAAGCACCTGAGCGTCCTCAAGCTTGGCCTCGGCAGCCACGGCGGCCTCGCTGTACCGGGTGACCTCCCGCTTCCCGGCATCCACCTCGCCCTCCAGGACGACGACCCTCGCCATCACCGCCTCCAGCTCCCGCTTGGAGCTCTCTTCCAGGGAGGCGAGCTGGCCCGCAGCCTTCATCGCCGGGGCTATCACCTCGGCCTCCATGCGTAAGGTGAGGGCAACATGCTGGAGAACCTGAAAGGCAGGAAAGAGATCAAAAATACGAAGGAGGCACCAAATCTCATAAAAAAAACCAAACACTCACCTGCACGGACTCCTGGGCGATGGACGCCAGCTGAGCCCTGAAGGTCCCCCTGGGGACTCTACCCTCAGCCGATGTCTCTATTTCGTGAACAGGCTATCCGCGACGGATAGCCCCGAAGGCACTGCGAACTAGAGGCCCCCTTCCTCCACCATGATCGGCGAGGACGGACCCCGGGAAGATCTCCTCTTGAGCGGCTCCGAGGGAGAGCCGATCTCCTCCTCTGAGGCCGGGTCCTCCAGAATCCGAGCCCGCTTCTGGCCCGACACTCTGCTAGGCCCCGGGGCGGGATCCGCCCCCGAACGCTCACGGGACACGACCGCCCGAGGAGAAGGAGCCGGGGCAGGCTTTGAGCGAGAGGAGCTGGCGCCCCCAGCCTTCGCGACCTTCCTCGGCTGGCGCATGGAAGATCAGAGCGAGTCCATGTCCATGGGTCCTGCACAAAACCGAATGTAAGGAAGTCAGCGACAAGAGCAATAAACAAGCCAAAAAGCAAACCTAAACTTACCGGCGAACTCAACGGGGCTGAGTCCGGCCCAACTCAGGACCCTCTCAGACAGCAGCACGTCGAAACGGGGGATGGGCTCCCATGACGCCACTCTCACCGCGACGGGGTCACTGGACTGGTTCCCCGGCAAGCATTTCTCCCTCGACCACTTTGTAGGCACGGGCCAGTCCTCGCCCTCGGGGGGGTGTTCCCGCCGAAAATTTCTGCGCAGAAGAGTCCAAGGTATCAAATGGAAGCGATACGCTTAAGCAAATGCGAACCAATATCTTCCGGCCTATATTTTGATAAGTTCCTGAAGGAGGAACTATTAAATTCTGATGGTATTGGAAGCATCTCGAAAAACCCTTCGATTCGATATATTATGGGCCTCATAATTCATCCGGGATCAAAAGTTATGAGGCATCACGTGTCCACACGTGATGGACCTTTAAAAACCCGCTGGAGGAGTTAAAAGATATAATAAAAACTCAGAAAAGACTCCAATGGGGCATCACGTGCTCACACGTGACCATGGGTCACGTGCAGACACGTGATGGGCTCTTAAGACCTCTAAAATAATAAATAGAATTAAATTCTAAAATCTGTTCCCTGATTAAAAATCAGTGGTTACCTCAATGAGGTATCACGTGCTCACACGTGACCAATGGTCACGTGTTGACACGTGATGGTTAAAACTGAAGCGTGAATGAACGCTGAGAAGAGGACTCAATTGGAGGTCACGTGCTCACACGTGACCAAGGGTCACGTGTCAGCACGTGACTGGCTTTGAAAGCCTTACAGTTTAATAGAATTAAAATTCTAAATTTCTCTAAAATCTTTCGAAATAGAATTAAAATTCTAAATTTCTCTAAATATTTCCAAATGGAAAAGGATTATGGGGACCGCTGGATTAAAAATCCAATGGTGATTAAAAATCACCAATTTATGGAAAGATTTGATACAAGGAAAGATTTCCCTAAAATCTCACCGAAAATAACAAACATAATATCTTTGGATTTAAAATCCAACGGTGAATAAAATTCACTGAATGATCTAAAGGATCATATTAATTATGAAATCAAATCAAATCTTTCAATGAGAGATTTGCTAAACAAATTGATTCTCTTCCTTCTCCTATAAATAGGAGCCAAGAAAAGAAGAGAAAAGAGATCTACCTTTTGGAGAGAAAAACAGAGAGAGGAGAATTTAATTCTCAAGAGGGAAGAAAAGAAAGGAGAATTCAATTCTCAACAAAGAAAACCCTAGGTGAGAAAATGGAAAAAGATCAACATCAAACAGAGAATTTAATTCTCAAAAATCCAAGAGTTTAACTCTTATTTAAAGAAAAGAACTTAGTTCTTTCTCTGGTTGAGGATCTGCAAAGTGCACATCTCCCCATGAATTGAGAATTTAATTCTCATTGGGTCGAGATCCTGCCATGCAGATCTAAAACACAGAGGAGGAATTGAGTTTTGAGAATTTAATTCTCCCAAACTCACAAGAATTTAATTCCTCCTAAAATGAAACTAGGGTTTAACCCTAATCAAGAATTTAATTCTTTTACATATCTGGGAATTTAATTCCTTTAAAAAGAAATCAGGGTTTCATCCTAAATAAGAATTTAATTTTTTCACGATAGGAATTTAATTCTTCCAAAACAAAATTAGGGTTTAACCCTACAAAGAATTCAATTCTTAAAGTATCTCTGTTTATGAAAAGAACTAGGGTCACGTGCCCCCACGTGACCTTTGAAAAGATCCCCTGCAAAGAACTTTGAAGCATCACCTCACGTGCTCCCACGTGACTCCCAAAACGCAGAAAGAAAAAGCAAAGGAAATGAAAGCTTTGGGCGCTCTCACGTGTTATCACGTGACCCCTCAGCAAATGCTTTAACAATTGGCGCACAGATCCCCATCACGTGCCAACACGTGATGCTCTAAAATGACAATGAAAGTGTTTAACACTTAATGGCAAAACAAAAGAAAAGAAGCTTTGGGCGCTCTCACGTGTCCCCACGTGACCCCTCAGCAAGTGCTGTAATATTCGATGCACAAACCCCCATCACGTGCCAACACGTGATGCTCTAAAATAAAGATGAAAAGTGTCTAACACTTATTCGCAGATTTGAGGATAAACCAAAAGGAGATCTGGCTCCACATTTAGGGCGCCCTCACGTGTCACCACGTGACCCCTAATGAGCATTCTAACAGACCAGAGCGGGGGCCTCCATCACGTGCCCACACGTGATGGCCAGGAAATTAAAAGTGTTAAACACTGATCTGCAGAATAAAATAAGGGAAATCAGGGCGTTTTCACGTGTCCGCACGTGACCCCTCCCTCCTTAGTGTTTAACACTAATTGGAAAACTCTATTTGCGGTGTTTAACACTGATTTTCTTAGTGTTTAACACTAATTTGGAAAACTCTATTTGCAGTGTTTAACACTGATTTTCTTAGTGTTTAACACTAATTTGGAAAACTCTATTTGCAGTGTTTAACACTAATTTTCTTAGTGATTAACACTAATTGGAAAACTCGGTTCCCGGTGTTTAACACTAATTTGCTTTAGTGTTTAACACTAGTTTGAAATCTCTGCTACCAGTGTTTAACACTGATTTGCTTTTGTGTTAACACTAATTTGAAAGCCCTGTTGCTAACACTGGTTATCTTTTAGTGTTTAACACTAACTTGCTAATCTTATTCCCAGTGTTCAACACTGTTGGTCTTTAGTGTTTAACACTAGCTTTAGCCCAATTGGCTAAGTTTCTAGAGGCAAAGCCTCTCCTTCAATGGACCAACAGAGGGCCAATATTTCAAACATAATTGGACTTAGCCCAAACTGGCCATAAGTCCTCAACTCATCTTGAACTGAGCACATCTGCTCTTTCAACCAACTCATTGGTTCAAGGGTACATCTCGGAACTCCTCTGATATTTGTCGTTGTAATCCTTCAACGTCTTCAGAGAGGTGACGGGTCCCGACAACCACACATCAACACGGACTGTGGGGTCCTTAAACTCATGGACTTATGCGTCCTTAAACCAAGATACGGACTGTGGGGTCCTTAAACCCGCGGACTTATGCGTCCTTAAACTAATGGACTAATGCGTCCTTAAACACACCCATATGGACTGTGGGGTCCTTAAACCCATAGACTTATGCGTCCTTAAACTACCATTGGACCACCACGTCCCTAAACTGGAACATGGACCACCATGTCCCTAAACTGGCAATGGACCACTATGTCCCTAAACTGGAACAATAGAGCCCAAATGCTCTTTTGTCGGATCTAAACGATCCCGTTAAGTTGATCTTAGTCTCAAATCAGACTAACGTATCCTTAACAAACGTTTAAGTTGATCTTAGCCTCAAATATGGCTAACGCATCCTTAAACCAAAACCTTCAAACAGACTTTAGTCCCAAATCGGACTATAGATCTCCCAACCAACTTTGGCTCAAGGGTACATCTCTGAACTCCTCTGACATCTGTCGTTGTAATCCTTCAACGTCGTCAGAGAGGTGATGGGTCCCGACGGCCATACATTCAATGGACCACTATGTCCCTAAACTGGAACAATAGAGCCCAAATGCTCTTTTGTCGGATCTAAACGATCCCGTTAAGTTGATCTTAGTCTCAAATTAGACTAACGTATCATTAACAAACGTTTGAGTTGATCTTAGCCTCAAATATGGCTAACGTATCCTCAAACCAAAACCCCAAACCCAAATCTAAGAAAATACGGATTTAGACTAATCCACGTCCTACGGGCGACAACATAACTTAGTCTCCGTATACAATCCACGGGCAACCAAACACAAAACAAACACCCACGACACGAAGTGACCAGCTGGAGAAGGAGAAAGTTGTTACCGCGATCCGGTAGCGTAATTAACTGCAGGGGCTTGCGCCTGCAGGGAAGAGCGTCCCCACAATCAAAAACCCCTCAAGCGAGGGGGAATCTGACGAAGTCTGCTACATCGGCCGCATCCGTCTAAACCTCCGATACACGGTGTCATAAATCAACTTGGCATCTTCGGAGAGGTGGACGGATAGCACCATATAGCATCTGCCCCGTATCTCAGGCAAGGCATTCCATGTCTTGGCCGCCATTCGGAGGGGAACAGATTCTGGCACGTCCGGTGGGACCTTTTCCACTTTCCACTCCACACTTCGTGTGTCGTGTTCGCGAAAGAATCGCGGTTTACTGTGGTTGCCTGTGGATTCGAGGTACTAAGATTTGGTGTCTTGTTCCGTGCAGAAAACAGAAGATCAATGGCTTCGAACTGCACTGCCTGCAACTGCAACTCTCGCTCGGTCCTTGCTGGAGGAGTGACTTATGGGCCCCAAGCGGCCTCCCTTTTCAAGATGCCAGTGGAGCAGGTAACTCAGGAAACCACTGGATTATTCTTCGGGACCATGCTCCCACCGTTGAGCTTCAATGCCACAATGACATTGAAAGAAGCCCCAAAGAAGTCGGTCTTTGATCGGCTTACCACTGCCGCGACCCCTCTCAACGGGTCGCCCAGCTTCAATACCTCAGTTTTCAACAGACTGGGCCAGAACGTCTGCAAACCCGCGATACCCGAAGCTGCCATCCCAAAGCGGATAGTTATCCCGGCTCAAGAGGACGAAATCATTGGAAAGGCTCCTCCTTCCAAGAAGTCAGTTTTTACAAGGCTGGCCATTCCGGTTGCTGCTCTAGGCGAGGTCCTCAAAGCTGCTTCCCCTGCTCAGAGGTCTGTCTTTGACAGATTAAACATTGCTTCTCAACGGGCGTCAGTCTTCGATAGGCTAGCACCAATAACAGTCTCTCCTCAAAGCAGGGGGCATGAAGAAGCTTATCCAACAAAGGAGGTGATCTCATCCGCACGACATGCTCGACGTCGTCACTGGCACCGAGTAAGAAAGGCTGGGGGCATCTCTCCGTCTGGACTTACTCCACCCGCTCCAACGGTGGAGACCGATGCTACTGTTCCAATCAGGAACAGCTTTGAATTGCTGAACACGGTGCGCAAAAACTCTCCTACCGCCGTACTAAAAAGATCCCCTCCTCCGGTGGGAAATGTTGCAGAAGCCAAGCCAGAA
Organism: Agapanthus africanus; assembly: GCA_030015575.1. NCBI lineage: Eukaryota > Viridiplantae > Streptophyta > Magnoliopsida > Asparagales > Amaryllidaceae > Agapanthus > Agapanthus africanus. The sequence continues at coordinate 358,964,569 of JASDDO010000008.1, forward strand.
CAGTCCTCTCAACGGCTATCCTCTGAAATTTACAAGGTCTGGCGTCAAGTCCAAGACTCCGCGATGGATCAAGACTATCTCCGCCGACAGAAAAAGATGAAAGTTCGGCAGGAGAAAGACTACTCTGTCAGACCAGAAAAAGCAACAGCTACTCGGGTACCCACTGCGACGGCTCCTTCAACTTCAACCACTCAAAAGAAAAGGAGGCCACAAAAAGCCCCTGTGAACATGGCGAACCGTAAACGCGCTGAGCACAAACACCCCAAGTCTGGGGGCATGGTGGTGCACACTGTTTATATGGCTTCTGGAAAGGAGGAAAGCCGTGCTTCGACGGGTCACCGACCGCTCACCCGATCCGTAACGAAAGCCCAGGAGCAGCAACAGAAGCTTCAGGAGATGATGACTGCAGTGGCCGCACTTACCGGGCCAAAAGAAAGCTCGGAGGCATCATCAGAGCAGCGTCATGAACAAGAAACTGATGCTGACTACCTACGCAGAGTCCTCGAAAAGAAGGACAAAGAAGCCGTAGAGCAAGCGGCTAACATAAAACAAATGGCGCTTCTCTTCCAAGATATGGTAGGGATGATGATCCAGCAAGATCCTCCTGCTGAAGATCCTCCGATTGTCCTTGAAGATGACAAAGGAGAGACATCGAATCCTCCTCCGGCTCTTTCAGCAGCCAAGGAAGAAACCATTTACAAGGCCGCACTGGATGACCATATAGCTCAGCATATACGAGCTCACCAGGCAAATGAAGCGGCTGGGCAAATTGCTAGAACCGGACGACTCTACCCGGGCCGGTACGACCAAATTAGTTACCCGTCGGGATATACGATCCCTAAGTTTCACGTATATAAGGGGACGGGAAATCCGCATCAGCACGTCGCTCAATTTAGAGCCATGTGCGGCAACACTGGAGGTGATGATAAATTGCTGCTCCGCCAGTTTGTTGGCAGCCTGTCGGAAACGGCATTTGAGTGGTACTCTGAACTCCCAAATGACTCTATCAAGACATTTACGGAGATGGAGCTGCTGTTTACACAGAGATTCGCGAGTGCTAGTGGACGCACCCCGATAACAGCACTGATTAATGCCAGGATAAGGCCAGGCGAAACGTGGGTCCAATACGCAACACGATGGCGGAACCTATGGTCGAAATGCGAACAACGCATAGAAGAGGCTCCTGCAGTAGGCATGTTCGTGGGCACTCTTGACCCTCAAGCGGCCATCTCCCAGTTCATGATGTTTTTCAAGCCAACCACCTTCCAGGCCTTGATTGACAAGCTGGCCCAAATGGACCAGATGGGCCATAGGCCTTCCTCTTCAAAGACAGAGCCTTGGAATGAAAAGGGCAAAGAGAAAGCAACTTTCGTTGCCAATACTCAGCAGCGGCCGAGCAACTTAAAGCCGGTTGTTAGCCAAAACAACATACGTCCACGCCCATCCCTCGAGGAGAGACTGGGACGTCCTTACTCGTTTCCCCAGGATAAAACAAGGAAACTGTTCGAACTGGCAGTGCACAACAGACTCATCAATCTGCCGGATCCAAAACGTCCGTTGCAGCCAGGCGATGTCAACAATCCCAATTATTGCCCTTACTACCAAATGGTAAGCCACCCGATCGAGGATTGCTTCGTTTTTAAGGGATGGATCGAGAATCAGTACCTATAAGGCAAGTTTGCGCTGTCTGAGAAGTGGAAAGTAAACCCACCACAACCGCACACTCCTAAGAAGACAGACACACCGGGGGCAACTTGTTCTTTTGTTGAAGAAGCCCCATGGGAGGTCGTGCTTTCATCCAAAACCAAAAGGATGCCAAGTGATCTTCATACGCGCCCGGCGGTCAGATGGAAGAACCCACTCGAACCTCAAATCATCGACGGGATGCTGAAACCGCGCCCAATTCCAAAGATCGGTGATGATAGCCAAAGCGCTCACACTCAACCGTCAAAGTCGTCGAAGAAGAAGAACAAAAAGCCCGTGGAGCCTAGTGACAAGTGCACAGACATGCAAAAGCAGATTGACGCGTTGGAAGAATACAATCAAAAAGCGCGGACTCCAATCACACGCCAAGAATTTCTCAGCCACGTCATTAAGGACGGAGATGATGACAATGGAGAAGACTCGTCGGATGAATCTGAAGATTATGTGGCAAGCTGCCATGTGATCTCTCACTCGTCAATAAATGACGAAGAAGCTCCTTACACAGAGAAGCTGGGGGCAGATCCTGAGCCAGAACTTCTAGGACCATCAGACGAAATGATTGATGCATTCCTGAACGAAGCCCGTCTCAAAAGCAAAGCTGATCGAGAGCGCGAGATGGCCATATTCGAGAAAGCCAAACGTCGGCGACTAGATGAAAGGGTCGAAACACTCCCACCGGATCAAAGTACATCCGCCGCATATAAAAGCAGGTTCAAGATGAGGAAAAGTTCGCCAAAGCCATATCGATGGGAATGAAGCTCCCCTCTTTCAGAGGAAATTCTCCCACCGATATATATCTTGATGAAGCGGACATGCATCTTAACTTCTGCTTATATCATCAGAAGATTGCACACCCTACTGAAGAATGCAATGCCTTTAAAAACTGGTGGTAGGGATACGTTGCTCACCGGCAGCACGTTCAACGATTGAAGCGCGAAGCTCGTCGGAAACAGAACACGACAAATGAGCATATGAAAACTGCCGGCAACGGGTACATGGTTGACGGCAGAAGATCGCAAGCCCTCACCTTCGGGAGCAATTCTGAAGAAGAAATGACTCTCAGCCCTCCCTTCAAAGAATCCACCTCAGGAAAAGAGGAAGAAAAGAATAGCTGCGAGAACGTTCAGCTGCACAATCGCACGCTACCCGAAAAGAATCTCGGACCCGCAAACAAGGGATCGAACAAAAGGGATAAGGGTAATGGAAAAGCGACCTCCGTCGCCAATGCTCAACAACAGCCGAGTGACCCGAAACCGTTTGGTCGTCAAAACAACAAGCCGCGATACCTCAATGAGAAGTTGAAACGTCCTTACTCGTTTCCCAGAGATAAAACAAAGAGTCTGTTCGAGCTAGCGGTGCGCAGCGGGCTCATCACTCTGCCGGATCCAAAACGTCCATTGCAGCCAGGTGACATTGACAATCCTAACTATTGTCCCTACCACAGAGTAATGGGTCACCCACTCGAAAATTGCTATGTCTTCAAAGGTTGGATTGAGGATGAATACCAACAGGGCAAATTCACGTTGTTTGACAACTGGAAGGTGAGCCCGCCACAACCACATGCTCCGAAAAAGATGGACATGCCGGGGGCATCGTGCTCTTTCATAGAGAAAGCCCCATGGACCAAAAAGTCCATAAACTAGAAACTCGCCTCAAATATGGCAACGATAAACCGAAACATCGTTAAACTAACGATGGACCACTATGTCCTAAAACTGGCGTCGGACCGAAACGTCCCTAAACTAACGACGGACCGCAATGTCCTAAAACTTGCAAATGACTGAAACGTCGTTAAACTACTATCAACCCGCGACATCCTCAGGCTGGCGTGGTAAAAAAAAAAACAAAAAAAACGGTATGTCCATAAGCAAAATGGGCACGGATGAAAACCCGAAAGGGCTCCGTGAGTAAAAACAGCAGGGCTACCGGCGAGTGTTTGTGAAAACCCGAAATGGCGCAACCTTGTTAAAAAAAAAGAATAAAAAGAATAAAAAAAAAGGAAAACGGTATGTCCATAAGCAAAATGGGCACGGATGAAAACCCGAAAGGGCTCCGTGAGTAAAAACAGCAGGGCTACCGGCGAGTGTTTGTGAAAACCCGAAAGGACGCAACCTCGTTAAAACACTTACAGGGTCCTCTCGACCTTGTAAGGAGAAAGCACCCGTGTGAGATCCTTACGACTCACAAGGGAGCAACACACTTAGGGATCCTCACGATTCCTAAGGAGAAATTACACTTGCGAGATCCTCACGACTCGTAAGGAGAACTCTCTTATGGGACCCTCACGGCTCATAAGATTTGAAAGTCTTAAATTACAGAGGTCTGAACCTGTTCTTAAGCAACCCCCACAACCTTCGATACTGCCCTACAAGCGGCTCCATACTGACCCTTATATACAATCCATGGGCGCGAATAAACATTTCCCTAACCAAGTCTCACCCGTGGCTAGGGATATGTCCATATGGTGAACAACCCTTATAAGTCCTCTCGACTTATAAGGAGAAAACCCTTTTGTAAGATCCTTACGACTTACGGGGGAACATACACTTAGGAATCCTCACGATCCCTAAGGAGAAAACACACCTACGAGATCCTCACGACTTGTAGGGAGAAATACCTTTGTGAGACCCGTACGGCTCATGAAGTCAAAAGCCTTAGTCGACGGGATCATAACCCTGTTCGCTAAACCACCTTTGTTCGACATCGACAGAGGCAAATGATGATTCGCTCCTGGCAATATCCCAGTGGTAGCGATGCTGATGCCTAAAACGGTATCAAATTCCAAGTCCTTTTACGGCAAATGATGATTCGCTCCTGGCAATATTCCAGTCGCAGCGATGCTGATGCCAAGATTGGTATCGGATCCCAAATCCCCTACTCGCGCAAAAAAAAAATCAGCGAGCCATACAAAAAAATGCATACGAAATAGCCGAAATGATGGGGCAACTTGCAAACAAAATCAGCAAGTAAAAATGTATGCATGAAAAATAGCCGAAATGATTGGGCAACTCGCAATAAAAAGCAGCGAGTAAAAAGAAAAATAGCCGAAATGATTGGGCACCGCGAAAAATAGCCGAAATGATTGGGCAATCGCGATTTTCGCGATATAAAAAGCTGAAATGATAGAGCATCGCGGAAAGAAAGAAAAAATGAAAGAATGAAACTTTTTGCCCTACAAGTGAAATCACATCGATCCCTGTATACAATCCAGGGGCACAGATAAAGAGGGAACCATACCTTCCCAACAGGCTCCATTAGAAAGCGAAGCCAAATCTTGACGGTTCATAGACAACCTAGAGACAATCTCGATATTTGTCGCAATATCGCAGACACAATGTCAACAAACGAATCAAAGGAAGATCCCTAGCTTCAGGATCTCAACGTCGATATCGACAACTTAGAGATCACCAACGGCGTTTCTCCTCACTCCAACCAAATGCAGACGTGACGTCAACAGGCGACCTCAGAATCGCAACGAAACGGAGCCATGACAAAGTCCTTAGTTCCAAATCCCAATGGCCACATCTACAGCCTGGAGACCAACAACGGTGTGCCTTCTTATTCCAACAGGACACAGATGTTACACCATCAAGCGGAGCGATGGAAAAATCCCAGCTCCATCTCAGCATTTGTCTCGTTACAGTAGACGAGATGTCAACGACGGCGTTCCTCCACAGTCCAGCAGGATGCAGATGCAACGTCAACAAAAGACCTTACGGTCGAAACAAAGCGGAGCGACAGCAAAATCCCAGCTCCACCTCAGCATTCGTCTCGATACAGTAGAAGAGATGTCAACGACGACGTTCCTCCACAGTCCAGCAGGATGCATATGCAACGTCAACAAAAGACCTCACGGTCGAAACAAAGCGGAGCGACGGTAAAATCCCAGCTTCACCTCAGCATTCGTCTCGATACAGCAGACGAGATGTCAACGATGATGTTCCTCCGCAGTCCAGCAGGATGCAGATGCAACATCAACGAAAGACCCCATGGTCAACAAAGCGGAGTGACGTCAAAATCCTAGCTCCACATCAGCATTCGTCTCGTTACAGCAGACGCAATGTCAACAACAGCGTTTCTTCACAGTCTAGCAGGATGCAGACGCAGCGTCAACAAAAGACCTTACGGTCAAAGTAGACGAAGCAAAGGCCAAATTCCTAGCTTCAGGATCTTAACGGTAACTCATATACAACCTGAAAGACTATCGAAGATCATCCCACATGGAGTGGTCATCACCTCGACGTTCGTCTCGATACCGCAGACGAGATGTCACTACAGCGTCCTTCCTCCAACAGGATCCGGACACACCAAAAGCAGATGAAGCAAAGGCCAAATTCCTAGCTTCAGGGTCTTGACGGCAAGTCATATAAAGCCTGAAAGACAATCGGAGATCATCTCGCACCAGCGTGGAGTGGTCACCACCTCGACATTCGTCCCGATACAGCAGACGAGATGTCACCACAGCGTCCTTCCTCCAACAGGATCCGGACACGCCAAAGCAAATGAAGCAAAGGCCAAATTCCTAGCTTCAGGATTTTAACGGCAAGTCATATAAAGCCTGAAAGACATTCGGAGATCATCTCGCACCAGCGCGGAGTGGTCACCACCTTGACGATCGTCTCGATACAGCAGACGAGATGTCACCCCAGCGTTCTTCCTCCAGCAGGGTTCAGACGCGATAATCAAACAAAAGGAGCCACAGCAAAATCCCTAGTTCCAAACCTCGACGGCTCAGCAACCTAGAGACAACCATGACATTCGTCTCGATACAGAGGACGCGATGCCAGCAAACGAAGCGAAGGCCAAATTCCTAGCTTCAAGGTCTTAACGGCAAGTCAAATAAAGCCTGAAAGGCCACCGGAGATCATCGAACATGGAGTGGTCACCACCTCGACGATCGTCTCGATACAGCAGATGAAATGTCACCCCAGCGTTCTTCCCCCAGCAGGATTCGGACGCGCCAAAGCAAATGAAGCGAAGGCCAAATTCCTAGCTTCAACGTCTTGACGGTAACACATATAAAACCGAAAAGACAATCAGAGATCATCCCACATGGAGTGGTCACCACCACGACATTCGTCCCGATACAGCAGACGAGATGTCAACAACAACGTTCTTCCTCCAACAGGATTAGGACACACCAAGCAAACGAAGCGAAGGCCAAATTCTTAGCTTCAGGGTCTTAACGGCAAGTCATATAAAGCCTGAAAGACCACCGGAGATCATCCCACATGGAGTGGTCACCACCTCGACGTTCGTCTTGATACAGCAGACGCAACATCACCAAAAGGAGCCACGGCAAAATACCTAGTTCCAAACCTCGACGGTTCACCAGCAACCTAGAGACAACCATGACATTCGTCTCGATACAGAGGACGCGATGCCAACAAACAAAGCAAAGGCCAAATTCCTAGCTTCAGGGTCTTAACGGCAAGTCATATAAAGCCTGAAAGACCACCGGAGATCATCCCACATGAAGTGGTCACCACCTCGACGTTCGTCTCGATACAGCAGACGCAACATCACCAAAAGGAGCCACGGCAAAATCCCTAGTTCCAAACCTCGACGGTTCACCAGCAACCTAGAGACAACCATGACATTCGTCTCGATACAGAGGACGCAATGCCAGCAAACGAAGCAAAGGCCAAATTCCTAGCTTCAGGGTCTTAACGGCAAGTTATATAAAGCCTGAAAGACTATCGGAGATCATCCCACACCAGCGCGGAGTGGTTATGATTCATCGGGGCTCCCCAAAACGAGCCTAACCTCAAGTAAAAAGCGGCATGGCAAATTCCTAACGCTTGCTCTTCCGACGGTCAAACTGCCAATGAGGATTGCTTGAAGACGTCTTGTCCAGCCCCCGAAGGGATCAGAGACACGGCAGTCGCAGGGCTACTCGAACAGCACGATTGCCTATCGAGGAATATATCAGCTGATGCGACGGTACGACGGCCAAAACCCTAAGTACCACAGACCCTAACGGACTTCTGTCGTAAAGAGCAGAGGTTAACTGTGACGTTAGGATATTCTTGCGAGATCTGCTCGATCCATTTCGACTCGTGAGGAAATTAATGTCTTTGCGAGAACTTCTCGATTCGTCTCGACTCGTGAGATAAAGCCTTAGGCAGTAGGGATTAAAAAACCTGTTTCCTAAGCACTGGGGCCCTGCAAGGTGATCCAAAACGGTCTCTTGCATACTATCCACGGGTCACACTCTCCAAAGTCGAATCTCGACAAGGAGGGAAACAACCGCTTACGGGTCCTCTCGACTCGTAAGAGGGAAAATTCTCTTGTGAGATCCTTACGACTTTCAAGAGAAAACACACTTAGGAGTCCTCATGACCCCTAAAGAGAAAATACACCTGCGGGATCCTCTCGACTCGTAGGGAGAAAAGTCTTTATGAGACCCTCATGGCTCATAAAGTTGAAAAATCTTAGGTGGCAGATCCTAACCCTGTCTCCTAAGCCATCACCGCCCTGCAAAGAGGTCAAGATGGACCATCTATGAGCCAGACTCGCCAAAGCTATATGCCACTGAAACGGAAAAGCTACTCATGAGCATATAAACTACTTCACGCCAGAGTAAGATATGAAGAGATAGAGGGGTGCGGCTCATGGAGTTAAGGGTTTGGAACTATATCTCTTAAGAGTCGAGATCTGAGTCAATGATAAATGACGACGCTTGTGTCCGCTCGTTATCTTCTCAGATCAAAATTCTGAAAGTAATCTACCAACCCGAAACCGGTCATACGTTATGCATTACTTTGCACTACTTCACCCACGTATATACTTACGTGGGAAAAGTAGTGGGGGGCATTTGTTCCCGCCGAAAATTTCTGCGCAGAAGAGTCCAAGGTATCAAATAGAAGCGATACGCTTAAGGAAATGCGAACCAATATCTTCCGGCCTATATTTTGATAAGTTCCCGAAGGAGGAACTATTAAATTCTGATGGTATTGGAAGCATCTCGAAAAACCCTTCGATTCGATATATTATGGGCCTCATAATTCATCCGGGATCAAAAGTTATGAGGCATCACGTGTCCACACGTGATGGACCTTTAAAAACCCGCTGGAGGAGTTAAAAGATATAATAAAAACTCAGAAAAGACTCCAATGGGGCATCACGTGCTCACACATGACCATGGGTCACGTGCAGACACGTGATGGGCTCTTAAGACCTCTAAAATAATAAACAGAATTAAATTCTAAAATCTGTTCCCTGATTAAAAATCAGTGGTTACCTCAATGAGGTATCACGTGCTCACACGTGACCAATGGTCACGTGTTGACACGTGATGGTTAAAACTGAAGCGTGAATGAACGCTGAGAAGAGGACTCAATTGGAGGTCACGTGTTCACACGTGACCAAGGGTCACGTGTCAGCACGTGACTGGCTTTGAAAGCCTTACAGTTTAATAGAATTAAAATTCTAAATTTCTATAAAATCTTTCGAAATAGAATTAAAATTCTAAATTTCTCTAAATCTTTCCAAATGGAAAAGGATTATAGGGACCGTTGGATTAAAAATCCAATGGTGATTAAAGATCACTGTTACCCTCCGAAAGAAGGCCGCACAGGACTGCTGAGGTCCTGGCGCTGAGGTTCGGGGCAGATGCTATTTGGTTTTATCCGTCTATCTCTCCGAAGATGCCAAGTTGATTTATGGCACCTTGTATCGGAGGTTTAGACGGATGCGGCCGATGTAGCAGACTTCGTCAGATTCTCCCTCAAGGTGAGGGGTTTTTGATTGTGGGGACGCTCTTCCCTGCAGGCGCAAGCCCCTGCAGTTAATTACGCTACCGCGTCGCGGTAACAACTTTCTCCTTCTCCAGAATTTCACTTCGTGTCGTGTGTGTTTGTTTTGTTTGTGATTGCCCGTGGATTGTATACGGAGACTGAGTGATGTCGTCACCCGTAGGACGTGGATTAATCCAAATCCGTATTTAGTTAGATTTGGGTTTGGTGTTTTTAGTTTAAGGATGCATTAGTCGCGTTGCGACTAAGATCGACTTAAACGTTCGTTAAGGGTACGTTAGTCTTGTTTTAGACTAAGATCAACTCAACATAGTGATTGATTTAATTATCTGGCCGTCGGGACTCGTCACCTCTCTGACGTCGTTGAGGGATTACAACGACAGGTGTCAGAGGAGTTCAGAGGTGTACCCTTGAACCAAAGTTGATTTGGAGTTTTATCGTTCATTTGAATATCTAAGGACACGTTAACCGTATTTGGGGTTAAGATCACTTAGACGGGATCGTTTAGATCCAACAAAAGAGCGTTTGGGCCCTATTGTGCCAGTTTAGGGACGTGGCGGTCCATTGCCAGTTTTAGGGACGTGATGGTCCATTATTAGTTTAGGGACGTTTCGGTCCGTCGCCAGTTTAAAGACGTAGTGGTCCATATTCCAGTTTAGGGACGTGGTGGTCCGTCGCCAGTTTAGGGACGTAGTGGTCCATTATTAGTTTAGGGACGTTTCGGTCCGATATTAGTTTAAGGACGTTTCGGTCCGTCGCCAGTTTAAAGACGTAGTGGTCCATATTCCAGTTTAGGGACGTGGTGGTCCGTCGCCAGTTTAGGGACGTAGTGGTCCATTATTAGTTTAGGGACGTTTCGGTCCGTCGCCAGTTTAAAGACGTAGTGGTCCATATTCCAGTTTAGGGACGTGGTGGTCCGTCGCCAGTTTAGGGACGTAGTGGTCCATTATTAGTTTAGGGACGTTTCGGTCCGTCGCCAGTTTAAAGACGTAGTGGTCCATATTCCAGTTTAGGGACATGGTGGTCCGTCGCCAGTTTAGGGACGTAGTGGTCCATTATTAGTTTAGGGACGTTTCGGTCCGATATTAGTTTAAGGACGTTTCGGTCCGTCGCCAGTTTAAAGACGTAGTGGTCCATATTCCAGTTTAGGGACGTGGTGGTCCGTCGCCAGTTTAGGGACGTAGTGGTCCATTATTAGTTTAGGGACGTTTCGGTCCGTCGCCAGTATAAAGACGTAGTGGTCCATATTCCAGTTTAGGGACGTGGTGGTCCGTCGCCAGTTTAGGGACGTAGTGGTCCATTATTAGTTTAGGGACGTTTCGGTCCGTCGCCAGTTTAAAGACGTAGTGGTCCATATTCCAGTTTAGGGACGTGGTGGTCCGTCGCCAGTTTAGGGACGTAGTGGTCCATTATTAGTTTAGGGACGTTTCGGTCCGATATTAGTTTAAGGACGTTTCGGTCCGTCGCCAGTTTAAGGACGTAGTGGTCCATATTCCAGTTTAGGGACGTGGTGGTCCGATATTAGTTTAGGGACGTTTCGGTCCGATATTAGTTTAGGGACGTTTCGGTCCGATATTAGTTTAGGGACGTTTCGGTCCATCATTAGTTTAGGGACGTTTCGGTCCAATATTAGTTTAGGGACGTTTCGGTCCGATATTAGTTTATGGACGTTTCGGTCCAATATTAGTTTAAGGACGTTTCGGTCCGATATTAGTTTAGGGACGTTTCGGTCCATCATTAGTTTAGGGACGTTTCGGTCCACGAGTTTAAGGACCCCGCAGTCCATATCGATGTGTGGTCGTTGGGACCCGTCACCTCTTTGACGTCGTTGAGGAATTACAACGACGGATGTCAAAGGAGTTCGGAGATGTACCCTCGAACCAGATATAGATTGATTTCAGAGAGCAATCTTTGCTCAACCGATTTAATTTAAGGACTTACGGCCAAAATTGGGCTAAGTCCAGTTGAAAACGTTCAACATCCTTATTTATTTTTGGTCTATTAGACCTGTGCTAGGGCTTTGCCCCCACTTAAATAATGCATTGCATTACTTCAGGCCATTTATACCTATTTCGACAGGGCTCTGCCCTTTGCAGATCATTTGTTTTGGTCCATTGGACCTTTCAATTAGGCTCTGCCCTTTCAAACAATGCACAGCATTTTATTTATTAGGCCTGTTAAGCCTTTTGATTGGGCCTGGCCCTTCATGAAGTGAAATACATTGCATTTGTCAGACGCTTTGCGTCTATCACTGAGCGCAAGCGCTTGTGGTGAAGACACGTGTCATGCTCTGGCGAGCGCAAGCGCACTAGCGCAGCGCATTGCGCTGTTGCGCGGCGCAATTGCGCTGCTGACACGTGGCGCGCTCTCAGCGAGTTGCGCTATTTCCAGAGAGCAAAGCTCTATCTTAAGAGCGCTTAGCGCAAATGGTTTTATGGCCGACACGTGGCGCTCTCTCAGCGAGCTGCGCTAGTTCCAGAGAGCAAAGCTCTATCTTAAGAGCGCTTAGCGCAAATGGTTTTATAGCCGACACGTGGCGCTCTCTTAAGAGCGCAACGGCGCAAATTGGAAGTGCAAAGCACTAAGAATCTTTTAGATTCAAGAAGGGAAGTGCAAAGCACTGTTTAATTTCTTCGTCTAAGTTGGATCAAAGAAAAATAAATTTTTCTTTATTCGAAGAACCAGAGGTTCTTAAAAGTGCAAAGCACTATTCATTTATTATTTTATTATTTTTGTTGTTTTTACAGAACCGAAGGTTCACAAGAAGTGCAAAGCACTTTTTTTTTTTATAAAGATCCTTGATCTTATTTTTAGATCGATGATCTATTAGAAGGCCCCCTTTTTTCTACCTCATGAAGGTTCTTTACCTTTTTCTTCTCGGAGTTTTCTCTGTTTTAGGGTTCTTGATTTTTCGAGAAAATTCTTGATGCCTTTTGAATGAGATCTGGGGTCCTATTTATAGTGCCCCATAAATTTGTTGAATTTGTTAACGGGATCTTTCTTGAATGATTTTTGGGAGTTTTCCCACCGTTGGATCTTTGATCCAGAGGCCGAAGAAAGTCTTCTAGTTCTGGAAAGAACAGAAAAGATTTCATGAAATCTTAATTCAGTTTGGCGCTGATGCCCCAGCGCATGACACGTGTCGCGCAGCGCAGAGCGCAGCGCAAGTGCGCTAGCGCATCTGCGCTGACACGTGTCGCACAGCGCAGAGCGCAGCGCAACTGCGCTAGCGCATCTGCGCTAGCGCATCTGCGCTAGCGCATCTGCGCTGACACGTGTCACGCAGCGCAGAGCGCAGCGCAACTGCGCTAGCGCATCTGCGCTGACACGTGTCGCAGAGCGCAGCGTAGCTGAAGCGTTGCTTCCTTTAAACAGAGCTTTGCTCTGATTGGGCGTGCTTTCTTGGGCGCTGTGCTCGGCGCGTTGCGCCTGACACGTGGCGCGTTGCGCCCAGCACAAAGAATCTGAAGCGTTGCTTCAGTTATTAAAGCTTAAATTTCCACAGCAGAGCTTTGCTCTGATTGAGGGAAGATGAAGCGTTGCTTCATCTCCCGCCTCGGCATTTGAACAGAGCTCTGCTCTGATTGGGGTAAACAAAATGCCCCCCGCACCGTTGCGCTTACGTGGCCCCAAACGTGAGCGCAACGGTGGCGAGATTCCAACCGCCGTGACGACTTTGGAAGTCGAAGAGGCACTTGGTGCCTATAAATAGGACCTCTGGTCCCCTACAGATGCTTATCATCTTTCCGGTTTTTATTTTCAACAGTTTCAGAGCTTTGCTCTTGCCTTCAAGAACTCTAGAGCTTTGCTCTTCTTTCCAAAGTTTTTTTTTTTTTAGAGAAAATTTTAGGTAAAATTAATATAAATCAAATTAACTTAAATTAATCTTAATCAAAGAGCCCTGCTCTTGCAGATCTTTTGATTTAAAGAGGTCCCCATTGGGGTTTCACTAGCAGAGTTTCTGTTCGTGGGTTTTAATCCTTGAATAGAGCTTTGCCCTCCAAAAGATTTGTAATTTCTTGATTCATTAATGGAGCTTCGCTCCTTTTAAATTATATAACATAGCTTTTAAGGGTTACTGATTGTTGTCGATCTTCTTTTACAGGAACAATGGACGCCCATATGTATGCCCTTAACGAGATCATCTCCTACGGGGATATCCGCCGACTTGGCCGCTCTCAAAATCGAGAGTTCACAAACGCGGAGTGTGCTGAAATCATGAGCCGCTTCGACGCATACAATGGTCCACTGCTTCCCCGGCGTTCTTCTCTTCTCAAGCTTATAGTGGGAGCCATCTGGGAGGCGCTTCCCCTCTTCTGTTCCGGCGTACCGCTTAGGGCGTTGGATGCCGCTGAGGACAAGGTGCACTCGGTGTACCTGTTGAATTTTATCTCAAAGAGGCGACGAGACAGCCTCATCGATCTCCTGCATGAGGTCTTTCAACAGTCCGCCATACTCGCCGCTTATCGAAGGGTGGAAGACATCAGGGGGGACCCTGACGCTTGTGCTCGTGAAAGGAAGCATACCAGGATGGTCCGCGCGGCCTGGAAAGTCATAGATAGGGTGGCTTTCGAGTTCCTCAATCCATGCCCTGGGTTCGAGGTTATTCCATTGTAATAACATTTTTAATTTATCGCTTTATGATTGTAAGAACTTTGGGCGATATTAATGAAAATTTTGTCTTTCCTATCTTGTCTTATCTTCTGCTCTGAATCTTTCACCTGACTGAATGCGTCTCATATGCCCGATCAAGTGTAAATCATATGCTCTTTTTTTTGTTGCTTCTCCTCTTTTTCAGCATATCGTCACAATTAGCAGGTAGTAGAGTAAGCTTCTTGATTTCTTCGAGATATAACGATGGCTTAGGCCGCAGTTTCAGGTCTGCCGCCTAGGACTTTTCAACTCCATGAGCCGTGAGGGTCTCATGGAGACTTTTCTCCCTACGGATCGAGAGGGTCTCGTAGGTGGGTTTTCTCCTTAGGAATCGTGAGGATTCCGAAGTGTGGTTTTCTCTTTATAAGTCGTAAGGATCCTATGAGAGAATTTTCCCTCTTACGAGTCGAGGGGATTCGTAAGTGGTTGTTTCCCTCTTTGTCGAAAATTGACTTCAGAGAGTGAGACCCGTGAATAGTATGCAAGAGACCGTTTAGGATTGACTTGCAGGGTCCCATTGTTCAGGGAGTAAGTTTTGAATCCTTACTGTCCAAGATGTGAGTCATAGAAGCTCTGGTCACGGAGTGTTCGTATCCGTGAGTTGAGAAGTTTGCCGGGATTATTTGTTTCCCGAGCGCCAAGGATTATTTGTGTCCTTGGGGTTTGAAACGAGTCGAGGGTTCCTACGGAGACACTGGTGGCTCTGCGGGTCGACGCGGATCAGAAGGCTCTCGTCAAGGAGTGTTTGTATCCGTGAGTTGAGGAATTTGCCGGGATTATTTGTTTCCCGAGCGCCAAGGATTATTTGTGTCCTTGGGGTTTGAAACGAGTCGAGGGTTCCTACGGAGGCACTGGTGGCTCTGCGGGTCGACGCGAATCAGAAGGCTCTCGTCAAGGAGTGTTTGTATCCGTGAGTTGAGGAATTTGCCGGGATTATTTGTTTCCCGAGCGCCAAGGATTATTTGTGTCCTTGGGGTTTGAAACGAGTCGAGGGTTCCTACGGAGGCACTGGTGGCTCTGCGGGTCGACGCGAATCAGAGGGCTCTCGTCAAGGAGTGTTTGTATCCGTGAGTTGAGGAATTTGCCGGGATTATTTGTTTCCCGAGCGCCAAGGATTATTTGTGTCCTTGGGGTTTGAAACGAGTCGAGGGTTCCTACGGAGGCACTGGTGGCTCTGCGGGTCGACGCGGATCAGAGGGCTCTCGTCAAGGAGTGTTTGTATCCGTGAGTTGAGGAATTTGCCGGGATTATTTGTTTCCCGAGCGCCAAGGATTATTTGTGTCCTTGGGGTTTGAAACGAGTCGAGGGTTCCTACGGAGGCACTGGTGGCTCTGCGGGTCGACGCGGATCAGAGGGCTCTCGTCAAGGAGTGTTTGTATCCGTGAGTCGAGGAATTTGTCGGGATTATTTGTTTCCCGAGCGCCAAGGATTATTTGTGTCCTTGGGGTTTGAAACGAGTCGAGGGTTCCTACGGAGACACTGGTGGCTCTGCGGGTCGACGCGGATCAGAAGGCTCTCGTCAAGGAGTGTTTGTATCCGTGAGTTGAGGAATTTGCCGGGATTATTTGTTTCCCGAGCGCCAAGGATTATTTGTGTCCTTGGGGTTTGAAACGAGTCGAGGGTTCCTACGGAGACACTGGTGGCTCTGCGGGTCGACGCGGATCAGAAGGCTCTCGTCAAGGAGTGTTTGTATCCGTGAGTTGAGGAATTTGCCGGGATTATTTGTTTCCCGAGCGCCAAGGATTATTTGTGTCCTTGGGGTTTGAAACGAGTCGAGGGTTCCTACGGAGACACTGGTGGCTCTGTGGGTCGACGCGGATCAGAAGGCTCTCGTCAAGGAGTGTTTGTATCCGTGAGTTGAGAAGTTTGCCGGGATTATTTGTTTCCCGAGCGCCAAGGATTATTCGTGTCCTTGGGGTTTGAAACGAGTCGAGGGTTCCTACGGAGACACTGGTGGCTCTGCGGGTCGACGCGGATCAGAAGGCTCTCGTCAAGGAGTGTTTGTATCCGTGAGTTGAGGAATTTGCCGGGATTATTTGTTTCCCGAGCGCCAAGGATTATTTGTGTCCTTGGGGTTTGAAACGAGTCGAGGGTTCCTACGGAGACACTGGTGGCTCTGCGGGTCGACGCGGATCAGAAGGCTCTCGTCAAGGAGTGTTTGTATCCGTGAGTTGAGGAATTTGCCGGGATTATTTGTTTCCCGAGCGCCAAGGATTATTTGTGTCCTTGGGGTTTGAAACGAGTCGAGGGTTCCTACGGAGACACTGGTGGCTCTGTGGGTCGACGCGGATCAGAAGGCTCTCGTCAAGGAGTGTTTGTATCCGTGAGTTGAGGAATTTGCCGGGATTATTTGTTTCCCGAGCGCCAAGGATTATTTGTGTCCTTGGGGTTTGAAACGAGTCGAGGGTTCCTATGGAGACACTGGTGGCTCTGTGGGTCGACGCGGATCAGAAGGCTCTCGTCAAGGAGTGTTTGTATCCGTGAGTTGAGGAATTTGCCGGGATTATTTGTTTCCCGAGCGCCAAGGATTATTTGTGTCCTTGGGGTTTGAAGCGAGTCGAGGGTTCCTACGGAGACACTGGTGGCTCTGTGGGTCGACGCGGATCAGAAGGCTCTCGTCAAGGAGTGTTTGTATCCGTGAGTCGAGGAGTTTTCGTTGGAGTCATTGGCTTCTTCGGTTGAAATGAGCCGTTGAGGCTTGGTTTCGTCGTTTGACGGAATCCGCTGGGGAGGCATGGTTCCTTATTTGTTTACGCCCTTGGATTGTATACAGGGATCGATGTGATCTTAACTGTAGGGCCGAAGTTTTATCATTTCTTATTTTTTGTTTTATTTTATTCCCGCGATGCTCTATCATTTCAGCTTTTATATCGCGAAGGTCGCGATTGTCCAAACATTTCGGCTATTTTTCGCGGTGCCCAATCATTTCGGCTTTTTATTATTTTACTTTTTACTCGTTGCTCTTTATTACGAGTTGCCCGATCATTTCGGCTATTTTGCATGCATACATTTTACTTGCTGCTTTTTATTGCAAGTTGCCCTATCATTTCGGCTATTTCGTATGCATGAGCGGTCTACTGGCTTTCGCCGTCAACCTGAAATTGGACACCGATTTCGGCATCAGCACCGCTACAACTGGGATATTACCAGGAGCGAATCATCATTTGCCTCTATCGTTGTTGGACAAAGGAGGCTTAGCGACCGGGGTTAGGATCCCGTCGGCTAAGGCTTTTGACTTCATGAGCCGTAAGGGTCTCGTAAAGGTATTTCTCCCTACAAGTCATGGGGATCTTGTAAGTGTATTTTCTCCTTAGGAACCGTGAGGGTTTCTAAGTGTTTTGTTCTCCTGCAAGTCGTAAGGATCCTACAGGAAGATTTTCTCCTCATAAATCGAGAGGATTTATAAGGGTTGTTTACCATACGAACGTATTCCCAGTCATGGATGGACCTTGGTTAGGGAAATGTTTATTCGCGCCCGTGGATTGTATACAAGGGTCAGTATTGAGCCACTTGTAGGGCAATATTGGAAGTTTGTGGGGGTTTGCTTAAGCACAGGTTTAGGTCTCTGTGACTTAAGACTTTCAGATCCTATGAGCCGTGAGGGTCCCATAAGAGAGTTCTCCTTACGAGTCGTGAGGATCTCGCAAGCGTATTTTCTCCTTAGGAATCGTGGGGATTCCTAAGTGCGTTGTTCCCTTGTAAGTCGTAAGGATCTCACGCGGGTGGTTTCTCCTTACGGGGTCGAGAGGACTCCATAAGGGTTCTTTAACGAAGTTGCGCCCTTTCGGGTTTTTACAACATCCGCCGGTAGTCCTGCTGTTTTTACTCACGGAGCCCTTTCGGGTTTTCATCCGTGCCCATTCTGCTTATGGACTTACCGTTTTTTTTTTTTTTTTATTCTTATTTTTATTTTTTTTTTTATTTTTTTATTTTTTTATTTTTTATTTCTTTTTTTTATTCATCTCGTCAGCCCAAGGATGCCGCAGTATTAGTTTAAAGACGTTTTCGGTCTGCTATTAGTTTAAGGACATTCCGGTCCACCGTTAGTTTAAGGACGTTTCGGTCCGTCATGGAGAAGGCTGGCCACTGCTTATAGAGCTTGAGCTTAGGAAGATAGCGAGCGGACATAGTCGTCGTCATCTATCATTGACCTAAGCCGTGGCTCATTAAGTATAATATTTCTTTAGGAAGCGGCCGTTTATTGGCCTGAAAGGCCTTTCACCGTGCATATCCATGAGTAGATAGGCCCCACCTTGGTAGACCTTATCAACGATGTACGGTCCTTCATAGTTTGGCTCGAACTTTCCCCGCTTGGCGCGATTGGGGATCATGGGCCTTTTGACCACTAGCACGAGTTCGCCTTGGTGGAATGTCCTCGGGCGGCTCAATCTTTCATATGAGCGCGTCATCTTTGCTTTATAGGCTTCCAGATTTTGTTGTGCTAGAAGCCGGATTTCATCAAGGGCGTCAAGCTCTTCAAACCGAAGGTGAGCATTTTCTTCGTCTGTCAGCTCGTAGTGGACTGCCACTCGTAGAGAGGGTAATTCTATCTCGAGAGGGAGTACTGCTTCCGTCCCAAATACCAACGCGTATGGCGTTGTGTTTGTGGCCGTTTTAAACGTAGTCCGATACGCCCAAAGAGCCTCTTGCAATCTTTCGTGCCAATCTCTCTTATTTCGTGACACTGTTTTTTTTATGATCTTCGTCAAGGTCTTGTTGAAGGCTTCAGCTAGACCGTTAGCTCGCGGGTTATAAACTGAGGAATATCTCCAGTCTATATTGTGCTGCTGTGCGAAACGGCTAATTTTATGACTTCGATAGGCTGGCCCATTATCAGAGATGATTCTTCTCGGGGTTCCAAACCGGTAGATGACATGCGTTCTGAAGAAATGGAGGATGTTCTCCGTCTTCACTTCCCTCAATGGTACTGCCTCTGCCCATTTGGAGAAGTAATCAGTCGTCGCCAAGATGAAACGATGTCCCTTTGACGATGCTGGTTCGATGGGACCGACTATGTCAGTTCCCCACATTTCGAATGGCCAACTAGCCATTGTTGGATGCAGTGGGTTGGGATGCTGATGGATGAAGTCCCCATGAATTTGGCATGGATGACATTGCCTCGCATATTCCAGGCAATCCTGCATCATCGTGGGCCAGTAGTAGCCCATCCGCTTTATCTTCAATTTCATCTTAGGGCCTGCTTGGTGGGAACCGCAGAGTCCGTCATGAACTTCTTGGACGACCCTTCTCGCTTCGTCAGGTCCTAAGCATCTCAACCACAGAGAGTTGAATGACCTCTTGTATAGAGTATCATTGACGAAGGCGAAAGACAGAGCCCGTTTCGTGAGCTGATGTCTTGTGGACGCCTCTTCAGGCATTCGGTGGAACTTGAAGTAATCTATGAAGACTTCTCTCCAATCCCCGGTATTTTCCCAGTCTTTTATTTGCAGGGTTGTCTCCTCTTTCGCTCCTTTTTCTTCATACGATTTCGGAGATATTTCTGTTGGGGCGAGCACTCGACGGCTTTGTACCACAATTCTAACGTCGTCGAGGTTCTCGTCAGCCAATTCTTTAGCAAGTTTGGCCAGTGCGTCCGCTTTGCTGTTTTCCGCGCGCGGTATACTTTCCAAAGTGTAAGAGGGAATTTGGGTTAGCAGTTGCTGCACTTTTTCACCGTATTTTACCAATTCCGGTTTGCACGTTTGGTAGTCGCCGTTTACTTGACTAACGACCAGTTGGGAATCACCGTATATGAGGAGATCTTCAATTCCCATGTCAATGGCGATCTCGAGGCCTGCTATCAGAGCTTCGTATTCGGCTTCATTGTTTGTTCTCGGCTCCGTTAGAGAGAACGCGTAGCGCATTATCCCTCCTCGTGGAGTTACAAAGATGAGTCCTACCCCTGATTTAATTATAGGGGTACTTTGTTTACGTTTCTTCATGGAAGATGCTCCATCGAAATAAAGCTCCCATCGAATATTACCGCCGTCGATCGCATCGAACGCATGTTCGTCTGGGAGATCGCAATTCAGAGGAGAATCGGCGGGTATCGGATGCTCAGCGAGGAAGTCGGCGATGGCCTGGCCTTTCACTGCCTTGAGAGGTTGATACGTTATCGAGAATTCCATCAAGAGCAGGGCCCATTTAGCGAGTCGTCCTGTCAATATGGCTTTTGACATTAGATATTTAAGAGGGTCCACCTTTGAAATCAGACGGACCTCGTGCGCCAACGCGTAGTGCCTAAGCTTTGTTATTGCGAAGATCAACGCCAGGCAGTGTTTTTCAATGGGAGAGTAGTTGCTTTCTGCCCCCAGCAGAACTCGACTTAAGTAGTAGAGTGCTCTTTCTTTCCCTTGATCGTTCTCTTGTGCCCATAATGCGCCTAAGGAACCTTCGAGGGCGGTTGTATATAGAATAAGAGGCTTTCCCTTAACCGGAGCAGCCAACACCGGCGGGTTCTGTAGGTATTGCTTGATCTCATCCAGTGCGCCTTGGCATTTTTGATCCCAAACGAATGGGGTTCCCTTCTTCATCAGGTGGCTGTAAGGACGGCACTTTCCTGAAAGGTTGGCTATGAATCGCCGTATATACGCGAGTTTCCCTTGGAGAGACCGCAGCTGTTTGAGAGTCCTCGGCGGAGGCATTTCCATGATCGCTTTGATCTTTGACGGATCTATTTCAATACCTCGGTGTCGAACGACGAATCCCAGGAATTTGCCCGAGGAAACCCCGAACGCACATTTAAGAGGGTTCATCTTCAAGTTGTATTGCCGAAGGCGTTGAAATACAGTCTTCAGATGCTCGAGATGTTCCTCGTATGATTTGCTCTTGACCACGAGATCGTCGATATAGCATTCGACGATTTCGTGTATAAGGTCGTCGAAGATCTTCGTCATGGCCCTCTGATAAGTAGCACCGGCGTTCTTCAAACCGAAAGGCATCACTTTATAACAAAATATACCAAGCGGAGTTCTGAAGGCCGTGTGCTTCTGATCTTCAGGGTGCATTTTTATTTGATTATACCCCGATGAGCCGTCCATGAAGGAGAAAACCTCATGAGTGGATGTGTTGTCTATCATCAGTTCGGTGACTGGCACTGGGAAATCATCTTTTGGGCAGGCTTTATTGAGATCCCGGAAGTCTACGCATATGCGCACTGTCCCATTTTTCTTCATCACTGGGACAATGTTGGCGATCCATTCAGGGTATTGGACTTCTTGGATGAAGCCTGAATCTATCAGCTTTTTGACTTCGGCGTTGATGCTCATCTCAAGCTCGAGTCGCATTCTCCTCGGCGCTTGTTTGACTGGCTTGATGTCCGGGGATATCGCCAACTTGTGTACTGCAATTTCTGGATCTAGTCCCGGCATTTCGGAATAGTTCCACGCGAAGCAATCTTTGTGCTGTAGAAGCACATCCTTTAACGCAGCCACCCTTTCTTCAGATAGCAGCTCGCTGATGAATGTCGGTCGCGGGTCATTTTCCGTCCCCAACTCAATTTTCTTGAGATTATCTGCAGTGGTATGTATTCCGTCCTCCAGTTCTTTCGGAGCCGGGGGAAATTCTGAGATTACCTCATCGCTGCCGCTTTCAAAGCACCAAGGGAGATTGTTCATGTCCTCGGACCCTTCTTTTAATATTGTTATTACATGGCAGGTGCGAATTTTCTGCCAATCCCAATGCGGAGTTGGTTTTATTCTTGTATTTTCGGGTTCGTGCTTTTGCGGCGGCGCTACTCTCCAACTGTCAGACAACGCGAATTTGCCAAGCTGATATTGGTCCTCAACCCAATTCTTAAAGGTGAAGCAATCTTCAAGCGGATGCCCTACTACTCGATGGTAAAAACAATACTTCGGGTTGGAGACTTCGCCTGCTTGTTCAGGGTGTTTAGACTCTGGCAACGTAAGCATTTGATGTTTTAGAGCGAGATCGAATATTTTCCTTGTTTTGTTCCGAGGAAATGAGTATGCTCGACCCATTTTCTTCCTGAGGGCTAAGTCAATAACGCTCGATTCTCGGATGCGTGGCTTCTTAGCTCTGCTTTGTGGTTGCCGAGCGCCTCTCTTGCCTTTCGACTTGTTTTTGTTTTCGCGTTGAACCTTTTTTGTAGCAGGTTGACAAGGAGCGGCATCTTCGTTCTTTACTGCCTGTTGGAGGAGGCGCTGTGTCTTAGCTTTCTCATAGATTGCCATTTCACGATCGTGATCATCTCGGGCTTTTTGACTCGCATCCCTTATAAGTTTGCTCATCCGGTCTTCGGACGATGGACTGGGCGGTTTTGTATCAGGAACTTTTGCTGGTTCAGGACTAGCATTCTCCCATTGAGCGTCCGCCTCTTCATCGAAGTCATACATGGCATAACAGTTGTTTACTAGCTCCCGCTTCTTTGGCCGGATGTACCCAAGCCCTTTGGTTTCTACTCTCCCGTTAGGCAGTTTGCATTGGGTCCCGGGAATATTCCAGACCTTGTCATAGAATTTGGCTTTTCTAACGGTCTGTGTGAAGGACATCCCCTGGCGTTTTAGCAGTTTTTTCAAACCTTCGGTATAATATCGGGGAAGACGGATAGGCTGAAGCCTGTCAAGCGTGGGATCCGCGCCATGCCAAACTTCTTTTTCTACTTTGTTCTCTTCAGAACGGTAGAATAAGATCGCCTTCTCACCCCTTCGTCCGGGAGGGATATAGAATGTCTGCAATTCTTCTACGCTGTTAGTGTCGAGTGCATCCAGTTCTTTGTAATGTTCAAGCGGCACCATGGTTATCTGCAGACTTCGCTCTTCATCAGCGGAGATCTGTATCGAAGGCCGAGCAGGGAATACAGCATGAACTTCATCCTCTGAATCACTACCGAAGATTAACGAAGGGACGGATGGTCCTGGCCTGGTAGATTGGGGTGGACCTGAACAAATTATATCTTCTTCCTCGGTATCACTGCCGAAGACAGGGATGGTGGCATTAGTTTTGTTCTCTGGTTTGTGACACCTTTCCGTGTCTTCGAAGCTCGGCAAGAAATATTTGGCATCTTCATACTTGCGAACTTCGTTCACGGAAAACGGATTCAACTCTCCGGCCACAGTGTACTCGAGGCCATCCCTGGAATACTTCATGCACTGATGCTGTGTAGAAGGGATGATGTTGTACTCGTGTAGCCATGGTCGGCCGAGCAGAGCATTATAGCACGTCTTGGCATCTATAACATGGAATTTGATGTCTGTGACGAGCAACCCGAAGCGTAGCGTCAATATCACAGATCCAAGAGTCTTTGAAGATTGAGAGTCGAAACCGGAGATAGTGATCTTGTCCCGGGCAAGGTGTTGGACACTCATGCAAATCTCCTTTAACACTCGTACGTTGAGTAAATTGACGGACGATCCGTTATCGACCAAGATTTTACCTATCTTTATGTCATGGCAGTATCCTGAGACATAAAGAGGGCGATTGTGTTCACACGTCCCGAGAAGAAGGTCCTCGTCACCAAAAGCAACGTCGGCTGTGTGCACTTCTTCCAATTCGTCTTTCATCTTTTCTTCGGCCAAGAAGGCTTGGAACTGGTCCGGATCTTGTAGCGCCCTAATCAAAGAGTCTCTCGCCTCCTTTGATAGTAACAAGGCATCAAGGATGCTGAGTTGTGAGGGTAGCTTCCTCAGATGCGCTAAGACATTGTAATCCACTTTACTCCTCTTTGACGGATTTTTGGCGGTTAACTCTTCCGCGACTTGGTCATCCAAAGTGATGTCTTCAGAGACCTTCTCTTTCCCTTTATCTTTTCTATTCGAGGGTCCGAGGTTCTTTTCAGGCAGTGTCCGATTCCGCAGCTGTATATTTTCGCAAGGCTTCGGTTCTTCTTCTTTTCCCGAAGTTGACTCTTTAAAGAGAGGGGCAATCTCTAGTTCCTCATCAGAGTCGCTCCCAAATGTGGGCACTTGTGACCTGGTAGTGTTAACCATGTGACAGTTGCCGGCAGTTCTTTCAAGCACTTTGGTCGTGTTTCTTTGCTCTCGACGAACCCTGCGCTTTTCCCGTTTAAAGCGTTGTTGATTAGCGACGTATCCTTGCCACCATTTATCGAACGCTCTGCACTCTTGGGTAGAATGTGAGACCTTTTGATGATATAAGCAATAAGAGGGATGCATTTCTGCCACGCTAGTAACTTTTTCTTCTGAGAGTGGTAGCTTCATGCCCATCGATATGGCCTTAGCGAACTTCTTTTTTATCTTAAATTGACTTTTGTCAGCGGTGGAGGTATTTTGCTCCAGTGAGATCATCTCAGCTCCTCCCTCAAGTCGCTGGCGTTTGGCCGTTTCGAATATCGCCGTCTCGCGTTCTTGATCAGCTTTACTTTTCAATCGAGCTTCACTAAGAAACGCGTCAATCATTCCTATTGATAATTCCGGAACCATTGACTCAGTATTTGCCCCCGGCGTTTTGGTGCCAGATGTCCCTTCATCGTTCGAGGTCGAGTGAGAGATCATATGACAGCTTGCCACATATCCGTCGGGTTCATCCGATGAAGCTTCTTCCTCATCTTCTTTTTGAAAGACGTGATCAAGAAAATCTTGGAGCGTAATGGGAGTCCGCGCCTTTTGGTTATACTCATCCAGCGCGTCGATATGCTTTTGTAAGTCCGTCCGCTCGTCGCTAGGCTTCGCAGGCTTCTTAGATTTCTTCTTCTTATTTTTCGAAGATTTTGACGGCTGGTTATGAACGCTTGAACTACCACCATCGGCCTTCGGAGTCGGACGTGGTTTCAACATCCCCTCAATAACCTGCGGCTCCAATGGGTTCTTCCACTTGACCGCTGGGCAGGTCTGCAGATCATTCAGCATTCTCCTCGTTTTGGCTGATAATACAACCTCCCAGGGAGCTTCTTCAATGACGGAGCATGTTGCTCCTGGCGTATTCGTTCCCTTGTAGGTGTGGGGTTGTGGAGGATTCACCTTCCATTTGTCGGATAGCGCAAACTTGCCTTGACGGTACTGGTTTTCGAGCCAATTTTTGAACACGTAACAGTCTTCGATTGGATGTCCTAGCACTCTATGATAAGGGCAGTAATTAGGATCGTTGACGTCACTTGGTTGTGACGGACGTTTTGGATCCGGCAGATTTATAAGCCTATTGCGCAATGCCAGCTCAAATAACCTCCTTGTTTTATCACGGGGGAAGGAGTAAGCACGTCCCATCCTGTCCTCAAGGGGCACGTACGGGCGCGTGTTATTTGGACGAGCAACCGGCTTCGAGTCGTTCGGTTGCTGTTGGGCATTAGCGACGATGATAGCTTTTCCCTTTCCTTTGTCGTTTCGAGAGTCGGGCTTCGGGAGAGGGGGTTTATGGCCCATCTGGTCCATCTGCGCCAATTTGTCGATCAAAGCCTGGAAAGAGGTTGGCTTGAAGAACATCATAAACTGCGAAATGGTTGCTTGTGGATCAAGGGTTCCAACAAACATTCCCACCGCAGGGGCTTCTTCTATACGCTGTTCACATTTAGACCATAAATTACGCCACCGTATAGCGTACTGGACCCACGTCTCGCCGGGCTTTACCCTGGCGTTAATCAGCGCCGTCATCGGGGTACGTTCGCTGGCGCTTGCAAAGCGTTGGGTGAAGAGCAGCTCCATCTCTGCGAAGGTTTTAACGGAATCGTTGGGGAGCTCGGAATACCACTCGAAAGCCGTATCTGATAAACTTCCCACAAACTGGCGCAGCAAGAGCTTGTCGTCGCCTCCAGTGTTACCACAAAGCGCCCTGAATTGGGCAACATGTTGATGGGGATTGCCGGTCCCCTTGTAGACATGAAACTTTGGAATTGTGTAACCTGGCGGGTACTTAATTTGGTCATACCAGCCCGGGTATGGCCGCCCTGTTTTTACAACGTGGCCGGCTGCTTCGGCCGCGTGATGAACTTTTATCTGCTGGGCTATATATTCGTCCAGATCTGTTTTAGAGATTGTATCCTCTTTAGCTGTTGATAGAACGGGCTGAGGGTTTGATGTTTCTCCCCTATCATCCCCAAGGACGATCGGGGGTTCTTCAGTCGGGGATTCTGGTTGTATCATCATCCCTATCATATCCTGGAAGAGAAGGCCCATGCGCTGTATATTGGCTGCTTGTTCAGCAGCCTCTTGGTCTCTCTTTTCGAGCATTCGGCGAAGGAACTCGGCGTCGGTCTCTTCTTCTTGACGTTCATCTAAGGACGTCTCAGGATTCTCTTTTGGCCCCGTGAGCGCAGCCATGGTAGTCATCATCTCCTGGAGCTTTTGTTGCTGCTCCTGAGACTTGGTCACTGACCGGGTAAGCGGTCGGTGACCCATAGAAGTACGACTTTCTTCTTTCCCCGAAGCCATATAGACTGTATGAACTGTGATGCCCCCTGACTTGGGGCGTTTAGGTTCACCGTTCTTAGACTTTGTCAGCGTCATGGGAGCCTTTTCTGGCCTCTTCCTTTTATGGGCCTTTGAGGTTGAAGGAGCCGCTGAATTGGGCATCCTAACATTTGTTGCCCCCTGTTGTTTGGCGGGGCGATTTTTGTCTTTTTCCACTCTTGCCCTGTTCCGGTGACGGAGGTGATCTGAGCCAATCACGGAGTCTTGAACCCTCCGCCAAACTTTATAAACTCTCGCTGACAGCCGTTGAGGGGGCTGTTCCTGTTTCATCTCAGGAGCTTTTTCCATGGGTGGAGGAGACCTTTTTAACGTGGCCACCGGGGAGTTCTTTCTCACTTTCCTCAGCATTTCAAAGCTGTTTCCAGTTGGAACAGCAGCATCGACTTCCACCACTGGAGCAGGTGGAGTTAGCCCTGAGGGGGAGTTGCCCCCTGCTTTCCTTACTCTCTGCCAATGGCGACGTCGCGCGCGACGAGCCGCCGGGATTGGCTCGGAGATTGAGGTGGTTTCTTGTTGCCCTCTGTTTGAGCGTGGGGTAACTGTCGATGTCAGCCTATCGAAGACTGATGCCTTCTGACCAGCTGGAGGAGGAGTAGGAGCCGTCAATCTCGTGAAGACTGACTCTCTGATAGGAGAAGCCGCTTTAACGACTTCCAAAGCAGCGGCCGTTGCCCTCTTTGGGACAGCCATCTTATAGTTCTGACCCAGCCTGGTGAAAACGGAGGCTGTTGGTCCAGTAGCAGGCGACCCGCTGACAGGGGTCGGAGTAGCAGTGAGCCGGTCGAACACCGACTTCTTGTTCGCTTCCAGTGTGGGTATCGGTGCCGAGAAGCTTGTAGGTGGGACCATGGTCCCGAAGAACAAGCCGGTGGTGGCCTGAGTCAACTGGCCTACCGGCAGTGTCAGGAAGGAAGCCGCCTGGGGCCCATATGCTACACCTCCAGGTGAGGTGGAGCGTCCGTTGCAGTTGCACTTCGAGCAGTTGGTGCAGTTGGTGGCCATTGAATATTTGAGTTCTGCACCAAACAAAAGACCAAATCTTAGCAACTTGAAATCCGAAGGCAATCATTTAACAAACCGCGATTGGTTCGCGAAGACGACACACGAAGTGTGGAGTGGAAAGAGGAAGATGTCCCACCGGGCGTGCCAGAATCTGTTACCCTCCGAAAGACGGCCGCACAGGACTGCTGAGGTCCTGGCGCTGAGGTTCGGGGCAGATGCTATTTGGTTTTATCCGTCTATCTCTCCGAAGATGCCAAGTTGATTTATGGCACCTTGTATCGGAGGTTTAGACGGATGCGGCCGATGTAGCAGACTTCGTCAGATTCTCCCTCAAGGTGAGGGGTTTTTGATTGTGGGGACGCTCTTCCCTGCAGGCGCAAGCCCCTGCAGTTAATTACGCTACCGCGTCGCGGTAACAACTTTCTCCTTCTCCAGAATTTCACTTCGTGTCGTGTGTGTTTGTTTTGTTTGTGATTGCCCGTGGATTGTATACGGAGACTGAGTGATGTCGTCACCCGTAGGACGTGGATTAATCCAAATCCGTATTTAGTTAGATTTGGGTTTGGTGTTTTTAGTTTAAGGATGCATTAGTCGCGTTGCGACTAAGATCGACTTAAACGTTCGTTAAGGGTACGTTAGTCTTGTTTTAGACTAAGATCAACTCAACATAGTGATTGATTTAATTATCTGGCCGTCGGGACTCGTCACCTCTCTGACGTCGTTGAGGGATTACAACGACAGGTGTCAGAGGAGTTCAGAGGTGTACCCTTGAACCAAAGTTGATTTGGAGTTTTATCGTTCATTTGAATATCTAAGGACACGTTAACCGTATTTGGGGTTAAGATCACTTAGACGGGATCGTTTAGATCCAACAAAAGAGCGTTTGGGCCCTATTGTGCCAGTTTAGGGACGTGGCGGTCCATTGCCAGTTTTAGGGACGTGATGGTCCATTATTAGTTTAGGGACGTTTCGGTCCGTCGCCAGTTTAAAGACGTAGTGGTCCATATTCCAGTTTAGGGACGTGGTGGTCCGTCGCCAGTTTAGGGACGTAGTGGTCCATTATTAGTTTAGGGACGTTTCGGTCCGATATTAGTTTAAGGACGTTTCGGTCCGTCGCCAGTTTAAAGACGTAGTGGTCCATATTCCAGTTTAGGGACGTGGTGGTCCGTCGCCAGTTTAGGGACGTAGTGGTCCATTATTAGTTTAGGGACGTTTCGGTCCGTCGCCAGTTTAAAGACGTAGTGGTCCATATTCCAGTTTAGGGACGTGGTGGTCCGTCGCCAGTTTAGGGACGTAGTGGTCCATTATTAGTTTAGGGACGTTTCGGTCCGTCGCCAGTTTAAAGACGTAGTGGTCCATATTCCAGTTTAGGGACATGGTGGTCCGTCGCCAGTTTAGGGACGTAGTGGTCCATTATTAGTTTAGGGACGTTTCGGTCCGATATTAGTTTAAGGACGTTTCGGTCCGTCGCCAGTTTAAAGACGTAGTGGTCCATATTCCAGTTTAGGGACGTGGTGGTCCGTCGCCAGTTTAGGGACGTAGTGGTCCATTATTAGTTTAGGGACGTTTCGGTCCGTCGCCAGTTTAAAGACGTAGTGGTCCATATTCCAGTTTAGGGACGTGGTGGTCCGTCGCCAGTTTAGGGACGTAGTGGTCCATTATTAGTTTAGGGACGTTTCGGTCCGTCGCCAGTTTAAAGACGTAGTGGTCCATATTCCAGTTTAGGGACGTGGTGGTCCGTCGCCAGTT
The DNA here is from genome assembly GCA_030015575.1 of Agapanthus africanus. Classification (NCBI taxonomy): domain Eukaryota; kingdom Viridiplantae; phylum Streptophyta; class Magnoliopsida; order Asparagales; family Amaryllidaceae; genus Agapanthus; species Agapanthus africanus. The sequence goes on from JASDDO010000008.1 coordinate 358,993,814, forward strand.
TAGGGACGTAGTGGTCCATTATTAGTTTAGGGACGTTTCGGTCCGATATTAGTTTAAGGACGTTTCGGTCCGTCGCCAGTTTAAGGACGTAGTGGTCCATATTCCAGTTTAGGGACGTGGTGGTCCGATATTAGTTTAGGGACGTTTCGGTCCGATATTAGTTTAGGGACGTTTCGGTCCGATATTAGTTTAGGGACGTTTCGGTCCATCATTAGTTTAGGGACGTTTCGGTCCAATATTAGTTTAGGGACGTTTCGGTCCGATATTAGTTTATGGACGTTTCGGTCCAATATTAGTTTAAGGACGTTTCGGTCCGATATTAGTTTAGGGACGTTTCGGTCCATCATTAGTTTAGGGACGTTTCGGTCCACGAGTTTAAGGACCCCGCAGTCCATATCGATGTGTGGTCGTTGGGACCCGTCACCTCTTTGACGTCGTTGAGGAATTACAACGACGGATGTCAAAGGAGTTCGGAGATGTACCCTCGAACCAGATATAGATTGATTTCAGAGAGCAATCTTTGCTCAACCGATTTAATTTAAGGACTTACGGCCAAAATTGGGCTAAGTCCAGTTGAAAACGTTCAACATCCTTATTTATTTTTGGTCTATTAGACCTGTGCTAGGGCTTTGCCCCCACTTAAATAATGCATTGCATTACTTCAGGCCATTTATACCTATTTCGACAGGGCTCTGCCCTTTGCAGATCATTTGTTTTGGTCCATTGGACCTTTCAATTAGGCTCTGCCCTTTCAAACAATGCACAGCATTTTATTTATTAGGCCTGTTAAGCCTTTTGATTGGGCCTGGCCCTTCATGAAGTGAAATACATTGCATTTGTCAGACGCTTTGCGTCTATCACTGAGCGCAAGCGCTTGTGGTGAAGACACGTGTCATGCTCTGGCGAGCGCAAGCGCACTAGCGCAGCGCATTGCGCTGTTGCGCGGCGCAATTGCGCTGCTGACACGTGGCGCGCTCTCAGCGAGTTGCGCTATTTCCAGAGAGCAAAGCTCTATCTTAAGAGCGCTTAGCGCAAATGGTTTTATGGCCGACACGTGGCGCTCTCTCAGCGAGCTGCGCTAGTTCCAGAGAGCAAAGCTCTATCTTAAGAGCGCTTAGCGCAAATGGTTTTATAGCCGACACGTGGCGCTCTCTTAAGAGCGCAACGGCGCAAATTGGAAGTGCAAAGCACTAAGAATCTTTTAGATTCAAGAAGGGAAGTGCAAAGCACTGTTTAATTTCTTCGTCTAAGTTGGATCAAAGAAAAATAAATTTTTCTTTATTCGAAGAACCAGAGGTTCTTAAAAGTGCAAAGCACTATTCATTTATTATTTTATTATTTTTGTTGTTTTTACAGAACCGAAGGTTCACAAGAAGTGCAAAGCACTTTTTTTTTTATAAAGATCCTTGATCTTATTTTTAGATCGATGATCTATTAGAAGGCCCCCTTTTTTCTACCTCATGAAGGTTCTTTACCTTTTTCTTCTCGGAGTTTTCTCTGTTTTAGGGTTCTTGATTTTTCGAGAAAATTCTTGATGCCTTTTGAATGAGATCTGGGGTCCTATTTATAGTGCCCCATAAATTTGTTGAATTTGTTAACGGGATCTTTCTTGAATGATTTTTGGGAGTTTTCCCACCGTTGGATCTTTGATCCAGAGGCCGAAGAAAGTCTTCTAGTTCTGGAAAGAACAGAAAAGATTTCATGAAATCTTAATTCAGTTTGGCGCTGATGCCCCAGCGCATGACACGTGTCGCGCAGCGCAGAGCGCAGCGCAAGTGCGCTAGCGCATCTGCGCTGACACGTGTCGCACAGCGCAGAGCGCAGCGCAACTGCGCTAGCGCATCTGCGCTGACACGTGTCACGCAGCGCAGAGCGCAGCGCAACTGCGCTAGCGCATCTGCGCTGACACGTGTCGCGCAGCGCAGAGCGCAGCGCAACTGCGCTAGCGCATCTGCGCTGACACGTGTCGCAGAGCGCAGCGTAGCTGAAGCGTTGCTTCCTTTAAACAGAGCTTTGCTCTGATTGGGCGCGCTTTCTTGGGCGCTGTGCTCGGCGCGTTGCGCCTGACACGTGGCGCGTTGCGCCCAGCACAAAGAATCTGAAGCGTTGCTTCAGTTATTAAAGCTTAAATTTCCACAGCAGAGCTTTGCTCTGATTGGGGGAAGATGAAGCGTTGCTTCATCTCCCGCCTCGGCATTTGAACAGAGCTCTGCTCTGATTGGGGTAAACAATCACCAATTTATGGAAAGATTTGATACAAGGAAAGATTTCCCTAAAATCTCACCGAAAATAACAAACATAATATCTTTGGATTTAAAATCCAACGGTGAATAAAATTCACTGAATGATCTAAAGGATCATATTAATTATGAAATCAAATCAAATCTTTCAATGAGAGATTTTGTCAGTGTTTATGCCCTAGAAGGCCATTACTGTATCATACTAGTTTGTATATTACTTAATGGAAGCTTGGGATATTCACATGTATATAACAGTCTTGCTAAACATGGTAGTATGCTACTTGGTTTTTCTATCTTAATATGTGAGTATACGTATTGATAGAGCTCTTAGGATCTTGCTTGACTACCAGCGTTGTGATGGCAGTCACACTAGTGGGGGCTGGGTAGTCTACAAGCACATCCTTATTCAGGTCCCTAGTCGTTGGATTATCGAGACAGAGCATCGATACTCCGGAGTAGACTAGTGTGTACGCTTCTCATCCCAGTTGGGGAGATGGTCTGTCCCACAGCCGTCAGTACGTCGTACTGGAGATAGTATACAGGTGCTCGTTAGGTTACGGGTACACCGGACAGGACTCACAGGGAACTGTTGGTTGGTTTTATACCAGTCGTCAGTGAACAGTTTCCAGGTGACATGAGTACAGCATAGTCCGCAGACTTGACACTGCTACTTCGCCTCGAGTGTGTCCCACTGTTCTTAGATTGCTACCCTACCACGGCTCAAAGGAGTCGTGCAAACAGGTAACAGTTGGGTGCAGTCCCGAGCACTTGGAGGCAGTGGCGGTTAGACAGGATTCGTCTCTCCCGGTATTGGGAGTTGATATCGCGCTGTGTCAGAGAGCCATTACGCAAAGTCCCTGGCCAGGGCAAGCGAGATTTGCTGGTAGGTTCCAGTAGTTTCTCAGGGTGTAATGGGCTTCCCTCCGACACGACTTATACCGCTATTAGGGGATTGACGCTTGCCGCCCCCTAGGCCTGATATGCGATAGTCTTGGACGAACGGACCGGACTGTATAGAGATTGTCACATCAGACTCAGTAGGAGTTCGGATGGGTTCCCTCATCGGCCTTCTTATCGACATCTACCTGGGGACCGTTACGTACAGCTAGTGCCGCTTGCGGTCTGTGGTTAAACCCACTGCCAGCGTAGTAGTCGAGTCTCTAGAGTCCCACACAGAGAGTTTCCCTACTCCAGGCGAAACGATATAGAGGTCGTATGGTTTTACGACAAGGGTTCGGACGCATACGTGCGTTTACGCGCGTACGACTTTCGGACAGTTTTTACCAGTCGGCTTTGGTTTAAGCCAGTTACTGGTATCCGGTTATTGGATTTATACAGTCTAAAGTTTTTCCGTATTTTTGCGGAAAGGAGGGGCGTTCTCGTAATTGCGCGAGAAGCTTCTAGAAGGTGGTGACTAAGGAGGTTTAGGTGGCATATGCAATGAATGTGATTAGTGAGTCATATGGATGATTCATCCATGTCATTAATGCATGATAAATGCTTAATGACTCATGGAGTGAATCATCACTAGATATTATCAAGCATGGTTGCTAAATTCATTTCTTATTCTTTTCTTGATAAAAGAAATGCTTGATATATATTATCATAACTCATTATTCTCACTTCATTATTATCCTCACCTTCTCTCTCCTCAAGCTCTCTCTCTTCAAACCCTAATCCTCCCCTCTCATGTGTTGAGTACAAGGATTAGTTAGACTACTTAATCCATAACCCTCTCTATATTTCACCTAGCTTCTTTGATTAACACTTAGAGAAGTTTAGTTGCCTCAAGTTTAGAGGCTAAGCTTGGAGTAAAGCTCTCGGGTGGATCGTCTACTACTTCGAGAAGGCTGAGGAGGAGGTCGAGTTCGCAAAGACGAAGGACACGATTCGTTAGGTATAATCCTTAAACATAGTAGCATAGAAACTCTATGTTTTAAGTTAGTTATCGTTTAGCTTCGATTCAAGCGGTTAGTCGATGTTTGTTCACTAAACAAGTTCGTTTTTGAAAATTTCGCCTCCCCACAAGTATTGGGGTGTTGTACATCGACTTACAGTGGCATCAGAGCCTCGCTAAACAATAAATAACTTACTTGCAAATTTGTATGAATTTCGAACGGAAAAAACGAAACCGGAAAAGTCCGAAATCACAAGTTTCTGTCGTTTTTAAATGAAGTCCAAAAATTTTTCAGGGAGGTTCAGAAAGCTTAAAAAGACAGTATAAGAACACCCAAGAAATTTGGGCACATGATTCGGCTAAAGAGCCGCGGAAACGCGGCGGATCCCACCGATCCGCCGCGGTTCCGCCGCCGAGTTGCCGAGTCATGAACCCAATTTTCCTGTGTTGGTTCTATGTGATATTTGGGATTTTCTGGAATATTTAATTTTTGCTCAGGTTTCAGATTTGCAGAGCAGTATTGGAGCAAAATTAAAAGTGTTTAATCGATCGAAATTATACAGTATTTGCTTGTTGGATTATATCTGTGATTGTATAATGTGTTCGTAAACCTCCCCTAACTGCTAGTATGTCAGTTGGCAGGGGGTTGCACATTTCTGAAATGGATTTTATCTGTTTGTGCATATGAACTGTGTTGGACTGTTGTGATGTATAGCCGGGGTTATGTGATGGGTTATTATTTAATTAATTTGATGTAAATGTAATTTGTTGTAATATTATTTTGCGGGGCACATCCAGGTTGCGGTTGTAGCCACCGTTGTATTATTTCATTTTACTGTTTTTGCTCCTAGGACAGACCCAAGGTGGGGTGTACAAACTGCCGGGCGGGTAGTTTGCCGCACCCGTAGGGGTCGTGGGTGGGGTAATGGCTATTCATCACAACTGTGTAAATCCGTATTTTGTTGCAGGCTCAAAACAAACACGGATTGCTTGCAAATCCAATTAAGTTCATCTGTGATCTGGAATGAATATCATTGCGTCAGACGAATGTAAAATATCTATATATATGATAGCTATTTAGACGTCACTTATGTTTTACACCCGCGCTAGCCCAGCCCCCGCTCTGTCGTTAGTTAAGTAACCTAACGGGTAATGACGGGACCCCGTGGCGAATGCGGATGGCATAAGAGGACGTTGTATTTTCGTTGTTTTCTGCAATGATAGGTTAATGATGGGACGCATTATCTATAATGCAAAGAAAATAAACCAAAGTTTTAATCGTTGGAACAATTTAAAAGAAACCACTCGGTTAATTTTAAAACAGATATTTTTAAATGCGGAGCTTTAACCACTCCTTATAAAAGCTATCAGGTTCCTTCGGTTATATCAAGTTCACTGCGTTCACGGTTTCGCCAAAACCAGTCGTAGCCCTCCGTCATTTCTTATGAATGGTCAGTAGTATTCAAGCTATGTTTGTTTGGCCCTTAGTCAAGGCATAGTGATTGGTAGCTGCTGGGGTATTCATTTGTTGCATAGATAGATGAGTTGGTTTGGGACAGTCGTATTACTTTGTTTGGCCCTTAGTCAAGAGTATATACGGATGGGTTCAAATCAACAGGATAATGATGGGCAGAACTTGACATGTGACTTATGATTTGTTGGCCCTTAGTCAAGATCATAAGAACATGGGGCAAAAATCAATATCGGGAATTTCTAAAGAAACTGAAATTTGCAAAGAGATGCATACCATTTGGAGTTTGATGAATGTTGGTAGGATTCCTTCAACATTATCATACGATGATATTTGGATCCTGATCCTACTGAGAGTATATGCTACTTATCAGGATATTCGTCACTTAACGATCAATGCTATAAACCAAGTAGGTGTCCAGAAAGGTGTCAGCGGGGTTACGCCCCCAGAGAAAAGAGGTTATTTAATTAAGGAACTTCACGAAAGCGTTGGAAAACCTCCCTCGAAGTATCGACACTAGCCTGGCTGAACGGTTAAGCAAGAATTGTACAGTGAGAATAGTCCTGGCTAATTCTTCTTTTATGGTTTGAGGAAGGATTCGAAAAACAGTCGGAGCCATCCAGTTTAGATAAATTAAAAACCAATTTAAACTTGCAAGAGCATCATGCTAAAGTGTTTTCTTCTCTCTCTCTCATTGCAGCGACCTTGTGACCATGACTAGGTTACATCTAGATAACAAGTTGACTGAATCTAACTTATATGACTGGCAAAGGTCTGTCCAGATGACCATTGCCTATGACAAGCTGGACCACCCTATTACTACTCAAGATCCCATCATCCCAGGTCCAGTTTCCACCGTCACGGATATGGATATCCGTCGAACAAAGGAAAAGAATAAAGCGAAAGCCAAGTGCCTCGTGTTGGCTTCAGTTGATGGTATATACCAGAAGCAGCACGAGAAGATGGACTCTGTTTCCATCTTTCTCCATAACAAAGATTTATATGGAGAGCAATCTCATATCGCAAGATATGAGGCCTCGAACGAATTGATTCAAGCGAGGTCGGCTGACGGGTCATCTGTAAGGGACAACGTCCTTACGATGACTAGCTATATTGATGAGCTCAAGGACCTGGAGACCACGTTGGGAAACAGGTCATATACTGACTTATTTCCACAGTCCCTACCCTCTACTTACGCCCTGAAAGAAACCAGGGAGACACAAGCTCTGCTTAATAGGGGACCTTCTTCTTCTTCATCCAAGGCGAAAGCAAAGGGTGAAAAGAAGAAGACCTCTACAAAGCCGATATACGGTGTCAGCAAAGTAGGAGGAAAGGGAAGAGAAAAAGTTTCGGGACTTGGTATAGGTAAGGAGGGACATTCCTATTGTTGTGGGAATGGACATTGGCAGAAGGATTGCAGGGCTTTGGAAGCCAGTAGCCAGGATACGAAGCATGTTGTGGCTTCAGCCTCAAGTGTGTTTGTAATTGAGAACTGTTTGTCAATTAACTCTACTTCCTGGGTACTAGATACTGGAGCAGGATCTCATATCTGTAATTCGTTACATGCTTTGAGAAACCGTAAAGTTATAAGGATAGGTGATTTGTCTCTCAGAGTTGCAAACGGAATGAGCGTGGACGCTGAATCTGTGGGAGAATATCGCCTAGGTTTGACAAGTGGGCAGATATTGATTCTACGTAACTGTCTGTATGTACCTAGTTTGACTTGTAATATCATATCAGTGTCCTCACTTTCAAGAGAGGGATATGACTTTACATTCGTAAGCGATGTAGTTCACATCCACCTAAATCAAGTTCTGATTGGGTCCGGTACATTAGATGACGGTATATACGTATTGTATCAAGCTCAGGTTTTCAATGTCCAGAACACACTTAAAAGAAAGTCTCCAGAAGTGAATCAGGCTTTCTTATGGCATTGTAGACTAGGTCACATCAATGAAACACGGTTAACGAAGTTACATAAAGAAGGATATTTGAATCCGTTCGAATATCAATCTTATGCCACTTGTGAATCTTGTCTCATGGGAAAGATGACAAAGACTCCGTTTACTGGACAAGGAGTAAGAGCGAGCGAGCTCTTAGGACTCGTACACAGTGACGTGTGCGGTCCAATGTCTACACATGCGCGAGGTGGTTATTCCTACTTCATTACTTTTACGGATGATTTCTCTAGGTATGGATATATCTTCTTAATGAAGCATAAATCCGAGGCCTTTGAGAAATTCCAAGAATACAAGAATGAAGTGGAAAAACAGACAGGCAAAAGTATAAAGACACTGAGATCTGATCGAGGTGGTGAATACTTAAGTGCCGAATTCCTGGGTTACTTAAAAGAGAATGGAATTCTCTCTCAGCTTACTCCTCCATACACACCACAACACAATGGTGTATCGGAAAGGAGGAATCGAACCCTATTGGATATGGTTCTTTCTATGATGAGTAAGGCTGAGTTACCGCGATTTTTCTGGGGTTATGCACTAGAATCAGCTGCATATCTTTTGAACCAGGTTCCAACCAAGACTGTGCCTACCACACCATATCAGATGTGGAGTGGGAAGAAACCCTGTCTAAAACATTTTAGGACATGGGGGTGTCCAGCTTTTGTAAAAAAGCAGCATCCGGACAAGCTCGAGGCACGCTCAGTACAGTGTAAGCTTGTGGGATATCCAAAGAACTCCAAGGGATATTATTTCTATTACGCAGAGGAACAAAAGGTTTTTGTTTCTCGTCATGCCCACTTCTTAGAAACTGAATTTTTAGAAAATCAGAAGAGTGGGAGCGCAGTACAACTGGAAGAAATTCCAGAACCACAAGTTGTTACTGAAAGTTTGGTGGAACAAGAAGTTTCAGAAGAAAGGGACATACCAGCGCCTATCCGCAGAAGTAGTAGGCAGTCTCATCCGCCCGAGAGATACTACGGTTTTCTCATAGACGGGGATAGAGAAGATTGCGTCATTGATAATGATGACCATACTAGCTTCCAGCAAGCCATTCAGAGCGGTGACTCGGTAAAATGGTTGGATGCAATGCGGACCGAAATGGAGTCCATGTACACTAACAAAGTATGGACTTTGGACACTGCTCCAGATGGGGTGAAACCCGTAGGATGCAAGTGGATCTTCAGAAAGAAGATTGGTGTAGATGGACAGGTTGAAACCTATAAGGCTAGACTTGTTGCAAAGGGTTTCCGTCAAAGACCTGGTTTGGACTATGACAAAACCTTTTCTCCAGTGGCTATGCTGAAATCCATTCGAGTCCTTCTTGCTATTGCTGCCTTCCACGATTATGAAATCTGGCAGATGGACGTAAAGACAGCCTTTCTAAATGGAAATTTAGAAGAGAGCGTCTATATGGATCAGCCAGAGGGATTCATTCAGAGTGGGAGCAGCGGTAAAGTATGCAAGCTGCTTAAGTCCATTTATGGACTAAAGCAGGCATCGCGGAGTTGGAACATCTGTTTTGATGATACTGTCAAAGAATTCGACTTTATCAAAAATCCAGATGAACCATGCATATACAGTAAGATTGTAGGGAGAGTTGTTGTATTCCTCGTCTTGTACGTGGATGACATTCTCTTAATAGGAAATGATATTCCTATGCTACAGTCAGTCAAAAGATTCTTGTCACAGAAATTCTCCATGAAGGACCTGGGTGATGCCACCTACATTCTGGGGATCCAGATCTATCGTGATAGATCAAAGAGGATGTTGGGACTTTCACAGTCCAGGTACATAGACACCATATTGAAAAGATTCAGTATGGAAGATTCAAAGCGCGGTAACCTACCGGCTTGTCACGGATTCACCCTCTCCAAAGAGATGTCTCCCAAGATTGATTTGGAAAGGGAACGCATGTCGATTATACCCTACGCTTCTGCGGTAGGCTCTATAATGTATGCGATGTTATGTACCAGACCAGATGTAGCATACGCATTGAGCGTTGTAAGCCGGTATCAGGCAAACCCAGGGGAGAATCACTGGATAACAGTAAAGAACATTCTCAAGTACCTAAGAAGGACTAAGGAGATGTTCTTGGTTTACGGCGGAAAGGACCTCAAGATGGAGGCCTATGCTGATTCCGGCTTCCAGAGTGACAAGGATGATTCCAAGTCCATGTCGGGTTATGTCTTTACCCTCAATGGAGGGGCGGTCTGTTGGAAGAGTTCCAAGCAGGACACCGTTGCTGACTCAACGATGGAAGCGGAGTACATAGCTGCTTGCGATGTCGCAAAAGAAGCTGTCTGGATGAAGAAGTTCCTCACAGAACTTCAGGTGGTTCTTACCAGTGTTGGTCCAATACCTCTGTATTGCGACAACAACGGCGCTATAGCTTTAGCGAAGGAACCCAGGTCCCATCAGAAGTCCAGACACATCTTGAGGAGGTATCACCTGATCAGGGAGATCATTGATCGTCAGGAGATCGAGGTTCGGAGAGTTGCTTCTGAAGAGAACATTGCTGATCCATTCACGAAGGCCCTACCTCAGATTCAGTTCGAGAGGCTACTCGAGATCATTGGTCTTCGATATGCCAGTACATGGCCCTAGTGCAAGTGGGAGATTGTTAGTGTTTATGCCCTAGAAGGCCATTACTGTATCATACTAGTTTGTATATTACTTAATGGAAGCTTGGGATATTCACATGTATATAACAGTCTTGCTAAACATGGTAGTATGCTACTTGGTTTTTCTATCTTAATATGTGAGTATACGTATTGATAGAGCTCTTAGGATCTTGCTTGACTACCAGCGTTGTGATGGCAGTCACACTAGTGAGGGCTGGGTAGTCTACAAGCACATCCTTATTCAGGTCCCTAGTCGTTGGATTATCGAGACAGAGCATCGATACTCCGGAGTAGACTAGTGTGTACGCTTCTCATCCCAGTTGGGGAGATGGTCTGTCCCACAGCCGTCAGTACGTCGTACTGGAGATAGTATACAGGTGCTCGTTAGGTTACGGGTACACCGGACAGGACTCACAGGGAACTGTTGGTTGGTTTTATACCAGTCGTCAGTGAACAGTTTCCAGGTGACATGAGTACAGCATAGTCCGCAGACTTGACACTGCTACTTCGCCTCGAGTGTGTCCCACTGTTCTTAGATTGCTACCCTACCACGGCTCAAAGGAGTCGTGCAAACAGGTAACAGTTGGGTGCAGTCCCGAGCACTTGGAGGCAGTGGCGGTTAGACATGATTCGTCTCTCCCGGTATTGGGAGTTGATATCGCGCTGTGTCAGAGAGCCATTACGCAAAGTCCCTGGCCAGGGCAAGCGAGATTTGCTGGTAGGTTCCAGTAGTTTCTCAGGGTGTAATGAGCTTCCCTCCGACACGACTTATACCGCTATTAGGGGATTGACGCTTGCCGCCCCCTAGGCCTGATATGCGATAGTCTTGGACGAACGGACCGGACTGTATGGAGATTGTCACATCAGACTCAGTAGGAGTTCGGATGGGTTCCCTCATCGGCCTTCTTATCGACATCTACCTGGGGACCGTTACGTACAGCTAGTGCCGCTTGCGGTCTGTGGTTAAACCCACTGCCAGCGTAGTAGTCGAGTCTCTAGAGTCCCACACAGAGAGTTTCCCTACTCCAGGCGAAACGATATAGAGGTCGTATGGTTTTACGATAAGGGTTCGGACGCATACGTGCGTTTACGCGCGTACGACTTTCGGACAGTTTTTACCAGTCGGCTTTGGTTTAAGCCAGTTACTGGTATCCGGTTATTGGATTTATACAGTCTAAAGTTTTTCCGTATTTTTGCGGAAAGGAGGGGCGTTCTCGTAATTGCGCGAGAAGCTTCTAGAAGGTGGTGACTAAGGAGGTTTAGGTGGCATATGCAATGAATGTGATTAGTGAGTCATATGGATGATTCATCCATGTCATTAATGCATGATAAATGCTTAATGACTCATGGAGTGAATCATCACTAGATATTATCAAGCATGGTTGCTAAATTCATTTCTTATTCTTTTCTTGATAAAAGAAATGCTTGATATATATTATCATAACTCATTATTCTCACTTCATTATTATCCTCACCTTCTCTCTCCTCAAGCTCTCCCTCTTCAAACCCTAATCCTCCCCTCTCATGTGTTGAGTACAAGGATTAGTTAGACTACTTAATCTATAACCCTCTCTATATTTCACCTAGCTTCTTTGATTAGCACTTAGAGAAGTTTAGTTGCCTCAAGTTTAGAGGCTAAGCTTGGAGTAAAGCTCTCGGGTGGATCGTCTACTACTTCGAGAAGGCCGAGGAGGAGGTGGAGTTCGCAAAGACGAAGGACATGATTCGTTAGGTATAATCCCTAAATATAGTAGCATAGAAACTCTATGTTTTAAGTTAGTTATCGTTTAGCTTCGATTCAAGCGGTTAGTCGATGTTTGTTCACTAAACAAGTTCGTTTTTGAAAATTCCGCCTCCCCACAAGTATTGGGGTGTTGTACATCGACTTACAGATTTGCTAAATAAATTGATTCTCTTCCTTCTCCTATAAATAGGAGCCAAGAAAAGAAGAGAAAAGAGATCTACCTTTTGGAGAGAGAAACAGAGAGAGGAGAATTTAATTCTCAAGAGGGAAGAAAAGAAAGGAGAATTCAATTCTCAACAAAGAAAACCCTAGGTGAGAAAAGGGAAAAAGATCAACATCAAACAGAGAATTTAATTCTCAAAAATCCAAGAGTTTAACTCTTATTTAAAGAAAAGAACTTAGTTCTTTCTCTGGTTGAGGATCTGCAAAGTGCACATCTCCCCATGAATTGAGAATTTAATTCTCATTGGGTCGAGATCCTGCCATGCAGATCTAAAACACAGAGGAGGAATTGAGTTTTGAGAATTTAATTCTCCCAAACTCACAGGAATTTAATTCCTCCTAAAATGAAACTGGGGTTTAACCCTAATCAAGAATTTAATTCTTTTACATATCTGGGAATTTAATTCCTTTAAAAAGAAATCAGGGTTTCATCCTAAATAAGAATTTAATTCTTTCACGATAGGAATTTAATTCTTCCAAAACAAAATTAGGGTTTAACCCTACAAAGAATTCAATTCTTAAAGTATCTCTGTTTATGAAAAGAACTAGGGTCACGTGCCCCCACGTGACCTTTGAAAAGATCCCCTGCAAAGAACTTTGAAGCATCACCTCACGTGCTCCCACGTGACTCCCAAAACGCAGAAAGAAAAAGCAAAGGAAATGAAAGCTTTGGGCGCTCTCACGTGTTATCACGTGATCCCTCAGCAAATGCTTTAACAATTGGCGCACAGATCCCCATCACGTGCCAACAAGTGATGCTCTAAAATGACAATGAAAGTGTTTAACACTTAATGGCAAAACAAAAGAAAAGAAGCTTTGGGCGCTCTCACGTGTCCCCACGTGACCCCTCAGCAAGTGCTATAATATTCGATGCACAAACCCCCATCACGTGCCAACACGTGATGCTCTAAAATAAAGATGAAAAGTGTTTAACACTTATTTGCAGATTTGAGGATAAACCAAAAGGAGATCTGGCTCCACATTTAGGGCGCCCTCACGTGTCACCACGTGACCCCTAATGAGCATTCTAACAGACCAGAGCGGGGGCCTCCATCACGTGCCCACACGTGATGGCCAGGAAATTAAAAGTGTTAAACACTGATCTGCAGAATAAAATAAGGGAAATCAGGGCGTTCTCACGTGTCCGCACGTGACCCCTCCCTCCTTAGTGTTTAACACTAATTGGAAAACTCTATTTGCGGTGTTTAACACTGATTTTCTTAGTGTTTAACACTAATTTGGAAAACTCTATTTGCAGTGTTTAACACTGATTTTCTTAGTGTTTAACACTGATTTTCTTAGTGTTTAACACTAATTTGGAAAACTCTATTTGCAGTGTTTAACACTAATTTTCTTAGTGATTAACACTAATTGGAAAACTCTGTTCCCGGTGTTTAACACTGATTTGCTTTAGTGTTTAACACTAGTTTGAAATCTCTGCTACCAGTGTTTAACACTGATTTGCTTTTGTGTTAACACTAATTTGAAAGCCCTGTTGCTAACACTGGTTATGTTTTAGTGTTTAACACTAACTTGCTAATCTTATTCCCAGTGTTCAACACTGTTGGTCTTTAGCGTTTAACACTAGCTTTAGCCCAATTGGCTAAGTTTCTAGAGGCAAAGCCTCTCCTTCAATGGACCAACAGAGGGCCAATATTTCAAACATAATTGGACTTAGCCCAAACTGGCCATAAGTCCTCAACTCATCTTGAACTGAGCACATCTTCTCTTTCAACCAACTCATTGGTTCAAGGGTACATCTCGAAACTCCTCTGATATTTGTTGTTGTAATCCTTCAACGTCTTCAGAGAGGTGACGGGTCCCGACAACCACACATCAACACGGACTGTGGGGTCCTTAAACTCATGGACTTATGCGTCCTTAAACCAAGATACGGACTGTGGGGTCCTTAAACCCGCGGACTTATGCGTCCTTAAACTAATGGACTAATGCGTCCTTAAACACACCCATATGGACTGTGGGGTCCTTAAACCCATGGACTTATGCGTCCTTAAACTACCATTGGACCACCACGTCCCTAAACTGGAACATGGACCACCATGTCCCTAAACTGGAGATGGACCACCATGTCCCTAAACTGGAACAATAGAGCCCAAATGCTCTTTTGTCGGATCTAAACGATCCCGTTAAGTTGATCTTAGTCTCAAATCAGACTAACGTATCCTTAACAAACGTTTAAGTTGATCTTAGCCTCAAATATGGCTAACGCATCCTTAAACCAGAACCTTCAAACAGACTTTAGTCCCAAATCGGACTATAGATCTCCCAACCAACTTTGGCTCAAGGGTACATCTCTGAACTCCTCTGACATCTGTCGTTGTAATCCTTCAACGTCGTCAGAGAGGTGATGGGTCCCGACGGCCATGCATTCAATGGACCACTATGTCCCTAAACTGGAACAATAGAGCCCAAATGCTCTTTTGTCGGATCTAAACGATCCCGTTAAGTTGATCTTAGTCTCAAATTAGACTAACGTATCCTTAACAAACGTTTGAGTTGATCTTAGCCTCAAATATGGCTAACGTATCCTCAAACCAAAACCCCAAACCCAAATCTAAGAAAATACGGATTTGGACTAATCCACGTCCTACGGGCGACAACATAACTTAGTCTCCGTATACAATCCACGGGCAACCAAACACAAAACAAACACCCACGACACGAAGTGACCAGCTGGAGAAGGAGAAAGTTGTTACCGCGATGCGGTAGCATAATTAACTGCAGGGGCTTGCGCCTGCAGGGAAGAGCGTCCCCACAATTAAAAACCCCTCAAGCGAGGGGGAATCTGACGAAGTCTGCTACATCGGCCGCATCCGTCTAAACCTCCGATACACGGTGCCATAAATCAACTTGGCATCTTCGGAGAGGTGGGCAGATAGCACCATATAGCATCTGCCCCGAATCTCAGGCAAGGCATTCCATGTCTTGGCCGCCATTCGGAAGGGAACAGGGGGGGAGGGAAACGAAGAAGAACTTCTTCTTCCAGTCGTGAATGGAAGAAGGCAGGGCCACAACCCCTGTCCCGGCGGCGCCCCCTTCTGCTTTCTGAAAGAAAGGTAGACCCACCTCGGGTCGCCCGCTCGACCACCGGGGTGAATTTTGAAGACGGGGGAGGAATTAAGGAGGGAGAGGCTGAAGGGAATCGTCTGTAACTTCAGGCGAATCAGGAACCCGAGGAGAATCCTCCACGAGTTCAGCACCAACTGGCCAGGGGCTAACCCGAAAAATTTCAACGCTTCGACGACCTCAGGAGAGAAGGGCAGGCGCATTCCACTCCAAAAAGTTTCCAAGTACAGGGCGATCTCCCTTCCCCGTACTTGGTTTGCCCTCTCTCCCTCCTTGGCCAGACGAAGTGTATAACGTAAGGGGATGTGGAAGCGAGCCCGAGCATTGGTGAGATCGTCCTCATGCCTCACCCAACACGAGGCGCCGGGGGCAGCATCTACCGCCTCCTCCCTGGGCCTACCCCCGCCGCACGATCCCGGGAAAAGGGCCCGACCCTTGCTCCCCGAGAGGACTCAGGCTCACCTAAAGGGTCCCTAGAACCTACTCCAACGACATCTACTGACTCGACAAAGGAAGACATCTAACCTTGAGAAGAAGGGTCCTCGGGAAACGAAAGCGGAAGAAAGAAGACGAGCGCCGAGCAACCAGGACTTAGAACGGGGAAATATGAAGGAGTAGGGGCCCTGGAATGGGCCCCACCCCTATTTATCACCACGAGCGACCTCATCCAACGACGCCCTTCATCTCCCGCCAAAACACCTCCTCGCATCCAATGGCTCCGATTGTTCCACTTGTCGTTCCCACACTGGACCGCACCCCTGCAGGCATCGCAGGTCTGCACACGTCGCGTCGGCCAACCGACGCTTGACACGTGGACCGTCGCTTCGAGGGCAGGATACACGAACCGGCGCACCTTCCTTAAATGCAGAGATCTCGCCCTGATTCGCTGACAGGAAAGACAGCTGACAGCCCGGGGACGCGTCCCGACGAAACCTTAGGAGGGAGCTCACCCCGGGAGGCCCGGCAATCTACTCTTGACCCGACCCGCTAGCTGGTCAGGATAAGAGTGGGGGGCTAATGATGATGCTCAATATTGGCAACCCCCAAAATCAAGACACGTGGCAGATGACGTGTCCCAGAACTCAGAAGAGAGGGCCCACAGGGGCCGACCAGGCCACCCCTGTACCTGACCTGCAAGCACAAGCTGGCCCTCCTCGGCCCCCCCTGCAAATTGGACTCCTCGGCCCCTCAGCTCTCCCCGAGCTGCCACAAGACCAAGACTCCTCGGCCCTCTTGCTCGCCTCCGAGCTCCCCAGCCGAGGCCGTCTTCCTCGGCCTTTCCGGCCGACCAACTCTACCACTCACAAGCGTAACCGCCGCTCCGCAAATCTCGCCACGCGCAGATTCTCCGTCTGCAACGCCCCACGTTCCACGCCATCGCGATCCCCATTAATGGGCGATCCGCTCTTTACGCGGGCGTGGCGTCGGGAGCGTAACTGCCGGCGAGATTCTCACGCCTGCTGCTACGTGCCGCCGCCGCTATATAAACCCCCATCACAGAGGGGTCAAGTAAGCCATTTTTTCTACTCCATTTAGCCGTTACTCTGCTCGGATCTAGTACTAACTTCATCGTCGGAGGGTCCTCGGTGGTACCAAACCCCCCGGGACTTCTTTGCAGGTATTCGGCGCTAAACCCCTCAAATCCTCAATCTCCTCAAAACCCATTGAGACCCACACGCAACAGGAGATCACCTCCAAAATCCACCGGGAGATCGACGGAAGACAACATCTGAAGGAGACCCGAAAATGATTTCCATCACCGGTGATATATATATGTGCAACTGGCGGCGAGGCCGGAAGATGGCCGGCTGATGACGGCGAGGCCGGCGACGAAAGATCTACGGGGGGCCGGCGGGCGGCCTGCGGACCGCCGGTGACAAACTACGGCCAGTCTGTGACCATCATCTGATCGGTGGCGGCCGATTGGTGAACAATCAGCGATGACCGATGACCGGTGTCCGGCTGGTGGCGAACGTCCGATCGGCGGTGTCCGGCCGGCGGGTAGCGAGGGAGGCCGACGACGGATGGTCATGGCTCATTCATGTCAGGCAGGAATATTTCGTGATAATATAGGATAGACACATATTTTGGGAGGAATATGATTATCATGAAATGACGTCATTTGATTATTAGCATGGTAATCCTATATTTTTAGAAATATTTTTTACACCTAAACAAGTATGGTAATATTTCATAGCAATTTAGAATTACCATTTAGATTAACTCCTACCAAGCACACTGTGTGACCACATATCATTATGGGGTTTTAACACCAGGTTTAAAAACATCAAAACGTCCTTTCCTAACTTTTAAAATCCTATTTATAATGCATACAAATATGCCTAATTGCAGTGGCGGATTCCAGGATTATAAGCCAGGCAAGGCGAAATTTTTTCTATAGCAACTTACCAAAAGAAAAGACAATCAATACAACTAACTCTATAACTATTAGACTCGGATTTATATTTGGTTTAGACATTGTTATTTTCTTTATATGCGTATTTAGTTAATTCATTTATAACTCGACCACAATATAATGCATCGAGTCAACGTTTATATCTATTTCGTGGCTAGCTTAGTATGCGGTAATTGCTATTGTCTAAAAAAGCATGAAATAATTGCAAAAATCTGATATCAATTTGCATTATATTAATAGTATTCTTTTATAGCTAGAATGAATTTTAAATTTACAAAGGAAATGCAAAAGAATTGGAAAAAGAAAATTGCTAATGCAAGGTATTCATTATCTTCTAAAAGGATTAAGGATTTTTTTAAAAAATTAAAAAGATCATTAAGGGAATCAAACTTCATACCTCCTGCACTACGACTTTATATGTCAAATAGTTTATCCATCCAGGCAATCTGGTTTTTTATTGTCTTTTAGCGATTTATTTTTTTATTATTCCATTAATATATTATCAAGAGAGAAAATATACATATATGTATAGCTAAAACCCCAAAATCCAGATGAGTCATCCGCCTCGTCTCGGTTATAGTTGGATCCCCCAGCCTAATTGTTGCAATCTCATGACCTTGACAAACTCCTTTGGGTTTTCTTATTTGGTTGGCTTTCTTCTATACCAAAATCTTTTGATTTGATTTGTATTCGATTTCTATTCAGGACAATTTTTTAGAAATTGAAAATATTATTAAAAAAACGCCGTTTCAAAATTTTTCATAAAAGTTGGCTATTTTTGGCCACATGGCGTCCCGTCAGAGCTGGAACCGACGGTTTATTTTTAAAAAATTGTATGTGACACATTTTGGAAGTGCGTCCAATAATTTACATTTGTGTATCTGAGATCGAGATCAAGATCGAGAGAGGATCGAGAGGAGAGAGAAGTTAGAGAGAGAGAGTACGGGGCGCAATTACAAACTGCACCCATACATTTCAGCTCAAACGCCACATAAATGTATGGGGCGCAGTTTGGAAGTGTGTCCCATACATTTGTAAAGGGCGCGCTTCTAAAATACGCCCATATAAATTTTTTTTTTAAAAAAAACTACCAACGACGTGGCTTCTAGTGGCCAAAAGTGGTCTACTTCTGTAAATTTTTCTGAAAGTAGCTTTTTTTTAATAACATTTTTGAAAACTAGGTTTATTCTAAAGAATTGTCCTTCACTTTATCTTCACTTTATGCATATATGTGAAATCAAAGGATCTACGTAAATTCAACATGCATATCTATTTAAATGAGATTTTACCTATACAAGGAATGCCATGCAAGTTAATTGCACAAAACACCCCTGTAGTTTACCCCTCAAGTGATTTTCTGGCACATATGCCCCGTTTCGAACTATATAAAAATGAGCATTGGAATTACATCAGCGCAAAATTCGAGTATTTCTTAAGGTTTTGTTCTGCAAACCAAAAGTATGTATGCACTGATAAATCATTAGACATGATACAAGGGTTACACGAGATAAACTACATGTTTTTTTAATGCAATCAACCTTAAAAAGTATAAAGAGATTCAATGGGTAAAGAGTGGCTGCTTTTAAAATCTATTTGATTCTATGTCTCTGCATGGCCTCTAATTATCTTTCATCATTCATATTCCAAGTCTCTTGAGACACATTTTATGCAAGAGAGTTTGAAATGGGCACAAGGTAAAAAGAATCAAAATAAAGATAATGAAGCCTCAAAATTGCACAACCCAAAAAATTGACCAAATATTTGGGATCGAGTCAATATCAAATACTTTGACATGGTTGGCTCCCTAACATCATTTTTAATTTCTTGCCACACATCTGTATGGTTGTTGAATGCTGGGGCTCTTTATTTAATTACCATTTCAAAACTCATGCTCTTCAATTCAAACATATCTTATTTGGCTCCTTTCCCTATAATAAGAACAACTGCAGAAAATTCATAGCAACCATGAAGTCATAAGAGAGCATAGACTCAAACATAATTTGAAATAATCGAAGTCTAAAGAGAGATAATAGACTCAAGACAGATTAAAGCAAAATATCAAAGCATACAATCCTCAGCCATTAACACTATGAGGATGATGAAAGAAACACAGCATAAAAAAATAATAGCATTCAATTCAACTGGAGCAAATTTGAAGAGTGAATGTATGCTTCAGAACATAAGAGACGATCGACTGCAAATTTATGCGACCGATCTCCAACAAAATTCGATAGTGAAACTTATTCACACGGTATAACAAAAGAAATTCCCATCAAACTCACAATAGTGTGGTTGAACAACAGTTTTTATTTTTCAAGCATCAGTTGATTTGACGATGAAATTTTGGCGCCTGATTGGATTCATGACCACCGGGGGCCCCGCAGTGCGAGCCCAGGCTTGAAACTTTCTATCAGTTTCTTCCCACCATTCTTTTTCAGTCATGGTCTTCGGGGTGGAACCTGTATTAAAAAGGAAAGAAATTTTTTTAAGCCTACGATCGTTAAATTATGTAAGCTTTGGAAAAAAAATAATTGGGAAAATTGCTCGATAATACCTTGAAGTTACCTAACTTTGCACTTCGATACCTTGTTGCTTTTAAAGTTGCACTTACATACATTTTGTTAAACTTCTAACAGAATATGCTGAGAATATTCTTTTTATTCAATTATTTAAAGGAATATGAGTGGGGCTATTTGAGCCTTGCTTTTTCATCAAAAAAAAAATTTAAAAGAAGATTTGGGTGACCATCCCCCTCCATTCAGGGAAAAAAACCCAGAATGATCCTTCATCTTCTTCATCCCTGCATCATTAAATCCTTAAACATCCATCTGCATACTAAAAAAATTCTCTATAAAAATTCCTGACCTCTCTCTCTCTCCCTCTCACACACACACACACACACTTTCAAGCAAAAAAAAAAAATCTAACCAATTTTGGTCAAGCGAATTGAGAAGGTAACGATGTCAAAAGAGATTTTTTTTCAATCCAGCATTGAAAGATAGAGAGCTAATTTTAAAGAATGCAGAAGAAACCGATCAAACTTAAGACAAAATCAATGGAGGAAGAGGATGAACTAGGTGTATTTTGGTCATATCTAAGTTCAAGTTAACAAAAGGTTATCAAAGTGCAGACTTGTAAAAACATCAAGGTATCTAAGCACAGCAAAGAATTAATAGGGCGGTAAAGTGCAAAGTTAGGTAAATCGAGGGATTTTATTTGCCATTTAGCCAAAACATTTGCGTGAATTGAAAACTTGCCTCCAAAAATCTTTCTATCAGAAATAATTGAATCGCAAACATATGCGATTGCAAAGGGTCCCGCAATTGATCCAATGATTTTTACTGTTGTCATCTTAAACCTGCATCAGTTGAGACCGAAACTTACAAGAAGAAAACATGGGGCAAGGTAGCTCAGATACAGAGACAAGATGAAGACGAAGACAATGAAGAATGGGGATAAGACATAAATGATCATTAAAAAGGATTTACAAGTGCCGTTCTGACAGATAATAAAAGGCATGATATAAATATTATTTTTTCAATATATATTATCGATGCGAACCAATGTCCTATAAAATATCACTGAATATAACTTATAGCATTTGATAATATTTTAGACAAACTATTGGGTGTAAAACTGTGAGCAAAATTGGTGATTAAAACAGAGAAGAAAAAATAAAACACTCATACAACTAGATGGTGGCCTAATGACAAGGATATGATGCAGATTTTTTATTCTCCATATGGTGATAAATATCAACAATTGTTTTTGGTCCCTTCTGACATCACTCTTTCTAAATACAAATGTCAGTGGCGCATATAATGTGTACTTCTCTGCTACAACAACAGCATATAAGAGAATACCATCATTAGATTCAGTGCCATATTATCTAAAATTCTCTTTACCTAACGATCCGCCAACTACAGACTACAGAGCATACCCAAAAAAGAAAGCACAGAACGATGATTTCTTCGACAAGGTTTTCAGCTTGGGATAAATAAGTAGAAAAAACTATTTTATTGGTCATGCCCTTAAACCTCAGGCAACCTCCGCAACAAAGGAAAAATGCCACAAAGATTACAGAAAAAGGGATAACGGCATGATTCTCTATATGGATTTACATTTCATATCAGATGCACAATATATGCACAGATCTTAAATATTTCCAAGAAAAGAGTCCATCCTATATATGGCTGTCATTTTCCAATCATTTTCCCAGAAAAAAATCATAATACAAAGTGCATGTGCCATTTCTATTATTTACTTTCACATACCTAAATATTTATCCTGAAAATTTGAGGTAAAGGATTTATTATTGTTGTTTGTATTCATATTACCAAATCTCAAACTCCAATTATTTATTAGCAAAAAACTACTGATCACTTTTCATTTGCAGAAGTCTTTTATTATTGTTTCAATAAATTATTAATTCTAATCAATAGAAGTCTTGAACAACTTAACACCAAAACAGATAGCAGAAAAACATGCGGAAGTCATAGAAGAATGTACTGCATCGTAAAGAAAGCTTGACGTGTAAAATCCCAATCCAGCACATCATGAACCACTTAGCAATGGAATCCAACGATGCAACCTCTCTAAACATGCTTAAACTTGGTTCACCCAATTTTGTTAATTCGATTGGCGATTTCAACAGTGCAATATTTTTCATATAATTCATTAGGAGACTCATAAAATTCGTTGATAACTAAAACAAATTCTTTGACACATTGAATTTGTTGATATAGGGTGTGGAAACTGTTAAATTTCAAAGACTTGCTTCATCACGGTCCCCTTTTCTATAAGAAAAAACTTATGGGCATGGTTCAAGGTTTCGGCCAAACCGACAGATATCAATCCTTTCGGATCGGTTTCGGAGCGAACCTATCCGAAACAATGGCCAAGACACCAACAATCTATGCATTAAAACTAACAAATGACGTGTATTCTAGTTATATTTGCTCAAAAGAAAACCTTTTGCTATTATGTATATATATTTAAACAATAAACTGCTGGCATGCCCCCAATGAATTATATCCTCGACTCTTCGAAAAATATGAATCCTTGAATCGGACTCATATCTAGTGTTTTAGAAGGCGGCCGCCTAAGCGCTCAAGGCTGCAGCTTCGCACCGCATAGCACTGTATAGTCAGCTGTCACGCTCACCCGTCTATTTTTGTAAGCATACTCTTTTCATTGTGAATTGGGGGAGTAATTCTAATAAACCGGGGTTGTAGTATCATTTTAAAAACACAAATCCTTTTTAACCCAAATCATTCAGGGTTTTCTTCTCACAAGAGCATGACCAAAATCATCTGTCTCGCACGCTCACGAGGGCCAGCGCCACCGAGGGCAAAAACAACCTTAAAGCATTCTCTTCGAGGGTTGATCCGCAACACGATCAACAAGATCGATCGCCAACCATCGCCAATCAACGAGATCGATCTGGAACACGATCTCAATCAACAAGATCGATCTGCCACTGTCATCAAGGTCCAACCATCGCCAACATCAAGAATAAATCTCTCTGCCATCGCCACCGATCTCGATCTAGTCTCCAAAACCTTCTCATCTCCTTCAAGCGCAATGGTTCTTTTTGTTTCCTTTCTCTATTGACTTAGATATTTATTTAAAATCAATTAAATGTTAATTGATGTGTGTAGTGTGTATTGTTATTGTTCCCAACTTACTACTGTATTTGTGTTATTGTCTTACTGTTACTATTACAATTGTCATATCAATTATTTTTCATAAGAAATATTATTTAGGATGAGTTCTAATAGAATTTGCTTCATTGTCAATTACTCCGGTTACATTAGTAGTTTGTTTATATCTTTGAAAATGCTTATTGAGACCTTCCCAAGTGAAAAAGAAACCAATATGGTGAAAAACCCAATTAGAAACAATGTTAAACACAAAAGCTAAAAGAAAATAACAACATTATGCAAATAAGGCAAAATTAATGCCAATGCGGCCCTGGACGGCCGGACCATTTGGCCGCACCGCTTTTTTCAGCCTCTTTTTAATCACTACTTGTATCGTCTCCTATATCCCATAGCTGAATCTTTGCTGCATAATTTCTAGTTGCATCTAGCCTGGAATTACATGTACTCGGTCTCAAAGCACATGTATATGACGGTATTGAGCCTAAAACTGGATACTCTCGATATAGGCAATATCAAAAGGACGAAAGGGAGACCGAAGAAAACATGGATGAAGGTGATACGAAAAGATATGGTTGCCAAAGGCCTCAATGAAAGTATATTGTTCGATAGGAGTGAGTGGAGGCGGAGGATTCATGTGCTGGACCCTGCATGATTCTCATGTTGGTTCATGTAGCCTACCCCATATGCTTGGAATAAAAGGTTGTTGTTTATCCCTTAAGTTTTGCTAAAATATTCCCCTTTACAATTAATTACTATATGTTTATGTTTCCCTTGGATTTGCAATTTAAATATGTAATTTTCTCTTAACAATTAATTACCATATGATTATCTTAGATTTTGCAATCAAAATCTATGATTTTGCCTCAATAGTTAGTATCAAACATTCGCTATGTAATAAATTTTAACACTCTAAGAAGGAAATTCACTATGTATATTGTGATATGCATATGTTTTTACATGCGTATGTCTAGAATAATAATAACAATAACTGGCTAAACCAAGGTTTAGACCAAAACCTAGACCAAAACCAATCAAACCTAACAAAACCCACTAAAATTGGAAATTAAAATACGGAGGGCGAAATTGAAACCTAATTGAGTTCTCAAAGCTTATAGGTGACAATGATGTCAGAAGCTTTCTCTAAATTATTTAGAAGACAACCACTAAACGAATGAATAGGTTTTGGCTTTAAAACCAACATCCACTTTTACCTAAAACATTAATGTTAGACCTCTTAATGGAATTCTAGTTATAAGTTCGCTGGAATTTGGAACATATGTACTCATCATTTAGTATTGAAGTTTTAGTCATTCCCAAAGATCTTTCTCAAACCACATGCTTCGTATGTCTGATACACTATGACGTCATATTCAAGCAATGCGTCTCAAAACCAAATTTGCGATTAGTACATTAACGATATTCCTCATGAATTCGACTATCTAAGCTTACAAATTCATCGTCAGCATCGTTGTCATATACGCCATTGCCGACCAAAATAGAGTTAACTATATAGAATGAGATTGTGAAAGTTTTAAAACGAGAAGTTAATTCTCTCCTAATTCATGCTAAATTATTGTCCGAGAAATCTATGGCCCATAGAGGGGGTTGTCATAATCTTAAGAGACTACATGGAATCTTCCAATTTTCCCAGTCAGGAGAAACTCGAGAAGAAATGGTGAAAGATTTTCTATAGAGCCACATTAATGTTTGAGGCACAGATGAAGCCAAGGGATGAATAGAACATCTTCCCATATATAATATGCCTAAGAATGTGCACAGAAAAGGATGTTTAATAATTAATATTGAACTATAAGACTACGGACCAGTATTGGAAACTGGAGAGTTTCATCCTCTGCATCCAAGCTGTTATATGGATGTGTACATGCATAGGATTTGTTTTAGCCAAGGATACAATAATAATCAAAACGACAATAATTCATCAGCTTAAATAAATAACCTATTTTAGCGCCAGGACAAATACACAAAAATCTGTAGAAGACTCAAACATATAGCAGACCCATGGTGGTTAAATGTGTTACAGTGGATGACGAATTAAGGAGACATGAACCTATAAACATGGAGGGAAGCCTAATCCAGTTCAGTGATAGAGGCACTAGCATTCAGATTACTAAAAACAAAATGGACACTCAGATTACTTAAAAAATACATACCCAAACTATACATATCAAATAGGACATATATCAAAACCGTGTTGTCTAAAACATACCCGAACTTTATATATCCAATAAGGCATTAATCAAAACCAAATTGTTCGAAACATACATAAAAAAATATCAAACACTCAACAAAGCATAACATAATAGTAGCAGACAAACTACACAATATCCTAAGTCCTAAACATCAAATTTAAGGGGAAAAATTCCCTCTGCAATATTCCAAACTAAAGCAATTAAATAAGCAAATTTAAGTCCAACAAAATTTGGAATAAGATTTAACAATACAGACAAAAAAAAAAAACCAAACTCGACTCGATTAAACCCAAACAACTAGATTTGCCAGCAATTCTCTCGTCAAATAACAGACGATATAGTGCCCCGTTGTCCCCAGTGGTGGCTACAAACAAGGTCAATTTCCATACTATTCCTAGATATTACAGGCTCACGGCTAACGAACTACACCGATGTGTTGGCCTAGGCTCCTAGCACCGGTATCAAAATCATGAAACAAGCCCACAGTTAATAGGTGACCTCAGCCCATTTTTCAACTTCAATCTAGCTTACGCCAACAAATACGCTAGCATAAAGTTATTGATTTTGCCTTGAGCTGAAGCAAGAATATGCTGCAATCGCTTGATTCACATGTTCCATTTTCTATGACGAATCAATCTTTTATCTTTAATCATACTATGGATAATTTTTAAGCATCAATTTTTAAGCTAATTTTTTTTTATTTAAAAAAAACCTTATAAAAGATAGAGACCCCAACTTCAAAGAAGAAAAATTTCCATGATTTAGAATAGCAAAATGTTAGATACCTCTTGTGAGAAGTTTGTTAAATAGTTAGTTAAGGAGCTTGATGACTTTGTTATGAAGTTTGTTAGGATATAATTAGTTGTGGTCTATAAATAGATATTCTATGTAATAGAAAAGTATGTTGAATGTTGAGTGTTGAAAGGAAAAAATAAATTCTCTCATTTACTAGTTGTATCTTTTTTACTTGTCTTTTTTCCCGATTAAAAAGTTCTTTCCATTCAGTTTATGTTCTTGTTCTTCATTTGTATCCTAAATTTTCCCCAAATCAAATTCTAGATTGGAAAAATGCCTAAGAAAAATACGAAGGTGAGCTATCAAGCTCATCATTTGGTATCAGAGCTTTAAGGAGACGATCATGATGTCGACGAAATTGATGCAGATTCATCAACAAATGTTCAAGATTGGGGTCCTCAAATTCAACAAATTGATATCCGATTGGATCAATTCGATGAGTTTAAGGCTCAAATGGTTCATCAGCATGCCGATTTCAAGCAACAACTTTTCCAGTTGCAGAATTCAGTTAATACGATCTTGATTGAATTCAAGAATTCAAGAAATGCTGAGCTTAGGGTTTCACCATCTCAGGGCCACATTTGGGAGCGACGATGTCATCTCCTGCAGCGCAAGGATTGGGATCTAGAGCTGCAGTAGATCCTAATTTGGGAGCAGCGGTAATTAGGCTTCAACCTGAAATAAGGTTTCATGTACAAGTTCTTGAACCAAAATCCTTATCGACGACAATCAAATTGGCGAAATCAAAAGAAGCAGAGCTCAAGACCCGACAAGAAAGATTAGCAATCAAGAACGCTGGGTTTCATTTGGCGATAAGTGGAGAAGGTAAAGGATCTTTGTCATGCAAGAAACCATCGTTGCATCGTCGAAGTTCTCGATATTTCTCTCAACCATGTGCACCCCGATTTCGTCGTTCTTTGCTATCAAGACGATCTCGACCTCGACGCCCTCGCAAGTTTCGCCAATTTTCGAAACGCGCTACGAAAGTGAACTTGAAACAATCTCGTTTCAGAAGCAAATCGAAGCCATGCACCAATATTTGTATCTTTGTTCGATGTCAATTTGATGAAAGACGGTATTTCCAACACTTTGTTCTTGATAATTACAATTCAAGTGCCCAAAGAAAGAAGAAAAAAGAAAGAAGGAATGAGAGAAAAAAGAAAGAAAGAAAGAAGTGGAGAAAAAAGGTTAGTAAGAAAAGAGGTAAACATGTCTTTAGGTTCTTGAACTTAACATTGAAGCCGTCTCTCCCGGAACTGCCGCCACCAAAACCGTCACCATTCGAATTTCCTCTCTCGTGCTTCATTTCATTCTCTTACTACCTAAAGAAAGTCTTTTTCAATGTGGCTGATATTTCGTTGGAGATCACTACATTCTTGGTTTTATGCAATTGAAGCCATTATGCGGACACATGGCTCTTGATTCAAGATGAAGATTATGATACTGTAGTGACCACAAAAAAAAATCCATTTGTGTTTTTCAAGAAAATTTGGAGCATATACATCGACAAGGTGTTCGTTGACGATCGATTCTTGACCTTGAGGACAAGGTCAATTTTGAGAGGGAGGTAATGTTAGATAACTCTTGTGAGAAGTTTGTTAAATAGTTAGTTAAGGAGCTTGATGACTTTGTTATGAAGTTTGTTAGGATATAATTAGTTGTGCTCTATAAATAGATATTCTATGTAATAGAAAAGTATGTTGAATGTTGAATGTTGAGTGTTGAAAGGAAAAAATGAATTCTCTCATTTACTAGTTGTATCTTTTTCCCTGTCCTTTTTCCCGATTAAAAAGTTCTTTCCATTCAGTTTATGTTCTTGTTCTTCATTTGTATCCAAAATTTTTCCCAAATCAAATCCTAGATTGGAAAAATGCCTAAGAAAAATACGAAGGTGAGCGATCAAGCTCATCACAGACCCTAAAAAATTCGAATAGATTGAGATCGCCAACAAAATACAAAGAGATCGATAGGCTAGTCAAACATGAAACCCTAGATCTGAAGCTGAATAATTTGAACGGAAAATTTTCGATTTGAAGTAAAAGGATGGGATTTTTTTCGTACCTTTGTTCTTTCGATCTTGCGTTGTTTCTGTGCAGAGAGAGTCGAAGAGATGAAGAGGACTGTTCACGTTCTGATGAACTCAGGATCGATTACACTAAAATACCTTGAATTTTACTGCGAAAAAACCCGTGGTATTTTTGTGAAAAACATGATAGTTGAGGGTATTTTGGTGTATTTTAAAGAAAAATGGATATGAACAGCTGGCATCTTTTTTGATATGCACGCCCAGTTTCATGTGATCGTTGCCACTTTTTTTTGATCAGGAAAATATAAAAACCATTATATGTGATTGTTAATTTTGCAAGCTCGGAGTACATATATCATTTTTTTCTCTCTGTGTGCGCATCTGTGTTTCAAGGGATACAGATGAATATAGATGATATCGGCAAAAGCAGTTGGTGGAGAGTTAGACTCTTGATTGCCGTAGAAGAGCACCTTTCTTCTAAGTTGCATTTCTTATTGTATTATCGATCTTCATTTTTCATTACGAGAAAGATTGTATGAAAATTGTATCTTTATCAGTTGGCACAGGAGAAAAATTTCAGCCATTTCAATCAAATTGTAAAGTTTACATAAATAAGTAGTTTAAACGCTCAACATTACAGATTTTAATATGCTTTTTTACAAATTTCGAAACGATGAGCAATGTCGTTTGCAAATCTATTTTGATGGCAATAGGATTCCCAACTTTATAAGACAAAGCGAGCTCGAGAGAACCACATAATTAAATTTGAAAGTTCTTCGTTATGATATTAAAAAAAATTGGAATATTTTAGGACAATTTTAAGAGCACCTTTATATTAACTTCTGCTTTTTATAGCATTCGGCATGTGCTATGAACTCGTGTATTTTGAGAAAACATGCCCTGCAGGTCTCGAACCGCGCCGGTTGCTCACAGCCCTGGATAAGACCCAGGGGCCTAAGTCCAAAATAGTTAGTGAACCCCACCTCAATAGGCCCCGTTTCCTCATCCATACTTGTTAGGTTTTTATTTGCACCCGTATTTTTTTTCCACACGCAATGCACACAAAATGAAACTTTGATCGCATATATAATGGAAAATTTGTATGTTTTCGTCTAACTTAGTTAGTTCCAAACAGTAAAATCAGAGAAATAAATAAATAAAAAGATTTTGGTTTTCAAATTATATTAGGATTCAAAAACCCTAATATAATAATGAGACTATAAAGCCTACAAAAACCTCTCCCCTCTTCTAACTTTATCAGCTGCTTTCTATATAACCTTTTTATTTAAAAATAAAAAATAAAACTTTTAGGGTTTTGCATAATTTTAATTGAGAATCAATATATTTATTTTGGTAAATTTGCGGCCTTTTAGGAACAATTCGATGGCATCTAAGATTACGATTCAGATTCAGATTCAAGATCAAGACTTGAAAAGGTCAACAAATTTGTTTCTCCTCGTCTCAAGTGCCTACTTTTATCTTTAGCCGTTACAGTTTACTGCAAGATATTTTGCAGCCGATCAAGGTATGCATATTTATAACCCCTTTTTCCTCCAATTTGATGAATCTTTTTTCTCTTTTGTTTGGATTTTATATCTTAGAGGGGGGAAAACTATTTCTTTGTTATTTTTAAAAATTAGTTTTGCATGTTTTTGATCTCTGGTCCTTTTAATTAGGATTTCGATCAAAACCCTAAAATTGAAGTTTTGATTTTTTTAAAACTTTTAGTTAAAAGATAATTTTGTTGACCCTATTTTCTTAATTGGGCATGCTTTTTTTATTTTAAATCTCTATTTGTTTTGGATTCATCAATTTTAAAATAGTGAACCAAAACCCAAAGCTAAAGTTTGGATTTTTTTCGAGTTAAAAGGATCAATCATTATTTTTTTCTTCTTTGTTTTTTGAACTTGGCACACAGTTGTATTTGAAGGAAAATTAGTTTAGAAAAAGAAAAGTTTTGGCCGAGCCTTTTAATTTTAATTCTTAGCAATAACACACGCATGCATTAGTTTCATCGAAATATATATCCAAGGTTGAATAACATTGCCTATTAACTCCAAAATATTCCATAGGGTTTACAGCATGACTCTAATGAAGCCTGATCCAATGGACAAAGACGCGGAGCCCTTCGTCGAAGTGGACCCCACTGGGCGCTACGGCCGATACAGCGATATCCTTGGATCCGGTGCAGTCAAAAAAGTTTATCGAGCTTTCGATCAAGAAGAAGGGATCGAGGTCTGTAATTTGATGTAGTCATTTTGTGTATGATCGGCTCCCTGATATTATTATTTTTTGGCGTGAACAAGGTTGCGTGGAACCAAGTCAAGCTCTCGAGCTTCGTATCCAATAACCAAATGCTCGATCGCTTGTACTCTGAGGTTCGATTGCTCAAATCTCTATCTACCGATAATATCATCGCGTTGTACAAATTTTGGACTGATGAAAAGGGGAGCACATTGAATTTTATTACTGAGGTTTGTACATCGGGGAATTTGAGGGAGTACCGGAAGAAGCATAGGCATGTGTCGGTGAAGGCTGTGAAGAAGTGGTCGAGGCAGATTTTGATGGGGCTGCGGTATTTGCATGAGCACGAGCCTTGCATTATTCATAGGGATTTGAATTGCAGCAATGTCTTTATTAATGGTAATGTTGGGCAGGTATGATCAGATCTTTACCATCTGTCAATTGATTTTGTGCTTCTAATTTTGTAGTTTATAGATCTAAGTTTTGACATCAAGTTAATATCTGAATTAAAAGTTTGTTCTTATATATATATATATATATATATATATATATATATATATACAGAGTAAATTTTATGCATATGTTAGCAATGATGTTTTCGAAAACTTGGTTTCTCTTATGTTAAAGCGAAACCATGGATTGCATGCATGCAAACACAGTTTTGTAGAATTAGGGTTTGGTAAAGTTTAGAATCGTTTGACATCATAGTTTATGAAACCAAATGGGAGAAAGAGAATAAAGTGAGATGATACAAACCCTTGCAAGAAACTCCACTAATTTTGGAGTTTAAAAATGAGGATTCAGGACACCAAAACCATGATTCAGCACACTTGGTATGAAGAATTTACTTTTCTATTTAGAAAATATGCAAGTGTCGAAGACGTGCACCTTGTCCGTTCAAAAAGTAATTTAGTTTTAATACTAATCTGCATTACAAATCTAATAAGTAATATGTATATGTTAACATGGTCCTTCAGAATTATGAAGTGTACTGGTTTGTTTTTCAGGTAAAATTTGCTGGCATGATTACTCGAAATTCTGAAATTGTATATTGCTTTTGCTTATCAGGTAAAAATTGGAGATCTAGGGCTAGCAACAATCGTTGGGAAAAACCACTCCGCACACTCAATCCTTGGAACACCAGAATTCATGGCACCAGAGCTTTATGAAGAGGACTACACCGAGCAAGTCGACATCTACTCGTTTGGAATGTGCGTGCTCGAGATGGCTACACTCGAAATCCCTTACATCGAGTGCGACAGTGTCGCGAAAATCTA
This sequence comes from Agapanthus africanus, assembly GCA_030015575.1. NCBI lineage: Eukaryota > Viridiplantae > Streptophyta > Magnoliopsida > Asparagales > Amaryllidaceae > Agapanthus > Agapanthus africanus. The sequence continues at coordinate 359,025,685 of JASDDO010000008.1, forward strand.
TAAAAAGGTGATTGCGGGAACAATGCCATTAGCCCTGGAGAAAGTGAAGGACCCCGAAGTCGAGGCTTTTATTAAAAGATGTATAGCGAAACCTAGGGCTAGACCCTCGGCTTCTCAACTTCTGAAGGATCCGTTCTTTTATGGGCTAGATGATGATGAAGATCAAAAAAATTGGGAGGCGTCGGTCGTTAAGTTGGCGGCTCTCAAGATTAGGTGAACTAGTGGGATTTTTAAGATGGTTTGATTTTTGTTGGTATAGTGATGGCAAGCTCATGATATATGTTTTTTAGTTTGATTTATCATGAGGTTCCCCCCTCCTTTGTGATGTGGGGTTATCATCAATGTTTTTCTTTTATTCAAAATGCTTGTTTATTTGTTTTTTATTTTAATGATGGTGCTTTCTACTAATTAATTTATTGTGATTAGTCTTAATTATATTGTGAAGATTATCGTGCTTCATTGGACATTAGTTTGACAACTTCATAAAAATTTTGTTAGAAGCCTTCTTTGATCAGGGGTGAAAATTACAGGGTTTTCGGTTTCGTTGAAATAGATGGTTAGATGAACAAGTTTAAAATGAGTTGGTAGATCTCATCCATTGGATAAATAATCCAATGCTTATCAAAACACAAAATTTTATTCGGAAATTCATGTAGTTTGTGTAGAAAATATTTTGGGCTACACAAAAGCTCATAAAAGCTTCAAACTTTTATCCCTAGTCTTCTCTTCTCAAACAATTAGCTCTATTTGGCTATGTTTCAAGAAAGATTAATCCGATCGAGTAATTCGGATTGGCTGCACAGGCTTTCCTTGAACCAATGAATCTATCATTCATCGTCGGTATCGAGTGTTGGTTTTTTCTACGCCGGGTATTTTTATCAGTGCAAGGAATCGGAACACCTTATCGTTGGTCCTAGCATTTAAACTCCAAATGAACAAGGTATTGGTATTTGCTTCATGCCCTTAAATTGTAATTTAGTTTTGGATTTCTTATCAAATTTGAGGGCAATGACATGAAATTATTGCCTTGGTTTTAAGAAAATATAATGTCATTGCAAGGAAAAAAACCAACACCGATAAGCACCTTATTTCTTTCTTTTTCATGACCGGCTATAACTAAACCGTTTGGGTAAATTCATTGCGGAATTATCTTGTTTCTTTTTTATTTTTCATGGTCCTCTATAACTAAAATTATTTGTGCAGATTCTTTGTGGCATAAGGTTTGTTAGATAGCAGAACAATTCAATTTTAGTGCAACAAGTGGGATAATTTATGACATTTTATTTTATTTTCTTAAAAAAAGTTCTTGGGATTTATCTCAACCATGTGTTTTGGTAAAATCTCGATCTTAATGCTAGGTTTTTTTTTTAATTCTATATTTAAATATAACATTAAACTTTCAACCTTTTCTAGACAAACTCCTTAAGCCATTTTGTAAAATAAATACCATCAAGTTAATAGTTTGCAAATAAATTCTATAAACTTTTTCTTTGAAATAAGAAAAATGAAAATTCACTTCGGTTCCGTAGGTTGTCTCAATGAGTAACAAAAAAGTATACAAGTTAAAGTGCTCTCAAACAAGAAAAAACTTATGTCGCTAAACTTGTAGACGCTAAAAACTCTTGTTTATTTGCAATCTATTAAATTTCATGGAATTTGCTTCTCAAATAGGGAGCTTAAAGTATTTATCCATAAAAACACACACGCGGAAAAAAAATCCATTATGGTATTGTGTAATTTAGCCTTCTACACAAAAAAGAATAAATTAAATTTAGGAAATCCCGGCACAATTCTTCCTATCAAAGAAAACCACCATCAATTTTAATAAACTAGATTTTGCCTATCCAATTTAAGGCCTATTGTTTTTGGATGCTAGAGACTCAAAACAAAATTTCCAACTGTTAATAAACAAAGCTTAATCATATTACTTCAACTAATTAACAAGCTCAAGCTCAACACAAACATAATAGTCTTAAACAAATACGGCAAGCAAAAGAAAACTTATATCTGAAGTAGAAAAAGAAGAACCAACGCCGTTATGCAATCAGGACGTTCGATTGAAATTGTTCATGTATTGAAGCAAGAAAAATACAAGAATTAAAGCAAAAACAGGACAAGAACCTGCAAAGGCTTTGGACTGGGAGAGAACAAACCAACATAAACCACTAGAGTCGAAAACCGGGAAGAATCAGGAATTTAATCATCATACAAATAGAAGCGGACAGAAAAGTTGAGTGACGATCAAGAATATATCAATCTGATGCATTCCGAAAATTTAAATTTAGCAAGAATTAACAGGCTTCGTGTAGATCAGGACCTGTGTAGTTTTCGATCAATGAGACGGAGAATTAACATTAATGAACCCGAGCAGACAATTGAACTGATTTAGCAAAAAAAAACATGAACGGCCACTTAAGTTACAAAAGTAAAACCATCGATCAAAAACACATCAATTTAAAATCGGGAAAGTTGCAGAAGTTAAGTAGGAACACAGGGAACGGTACAACCAGTAAAAGAAAAGACCCTCACCCTCACTCTTTATGCAAATTACAACATGAAAACAATTTTTTTTCCGTCAACAAGATTGAGAAAATAAACATAAATGAATCCGTGGAGATGTGTGATCAAGGTCGACTTTATAAATCAAACACATTAACAACCGCTATACTACCAAATCGGTACGAATCAAGAACTCAGTTATCATGCAAATCAGAATTATACAGACGATTTAAGAATCAATCAAGAACACATCAAACTACAATCGAAAAATTTTCACGAGGAAATCAAGCGCGGAAAGATAGAGAAACAACATAAATGAATCGCAGCAGGCAATTTATCAACCTAATTCATCAAAAACATGCACAGACGCTCGAGTTACAAATGGAGGCTAGTCGAGAACTCAATCATGCAAGTCAATACAATGAAGTTAAGAATCTATCAAACACAGCACTCTTCAATCTCTGCAGAAGTTAACCAAGCGTATGAAAACAAGGAACGAAACAACCAGTAGCAGTCCTATTCTTTAAGAAGATGAGAACCTGCAAACTTTTTTATCAAAGAGATTGAGAACCAAACATTACTAATCCGAGCAGAAAATCTCTCAACTTAATCAAATGCATGAATGGACACTATAGAACCAATTAGGTATGAATTAACAACTTTATTATGCAGATAAAAAATATACAAAAATTTAAAGAGTCGATCCACAAAACATCACCTTTCAATCGGGAAATCTGCAGGATGAACATAGGGAACAGTACAACCAACTGAAGCAGTTTTATTCTCCCATGTCAGCAATTTATGCAACTTTACCCTCATGTCCCTGACATTTCCATTCTCCGAACTCTTGCCAATCACTACCTCCTGCAAATAAAGTTTCCCATCAATCCAAAATGGCACCTCATTTTCAACCATAAAACCTCCGGCCTCACCTGTCGAGGACAGCAAACCACCCCATTTTCCAAATTCTAACCATATCGACTCACATTCAAGAAACCATTTTCTTCCCAAGAAAAATCCGAATTCACTCCAAGACCCCGTAGAAAAAAAAGCTTGCCATCATGCCTTCTTCAACCTGATACCAGTATCGCATCCTATACTACCAAATTCACGTTCACCCTAGGCCATAGTCCTTTCGTGACATCGATATCGCACAGAATTAAAACCATCACCGCCCACATAATACCAAACTACCAAATGTGGCATCTCTATCAACCAAAACACCCTCGGTCATTAGAATTGCCGGAGTTAGGAATTATGCGGCGCACAAGATCTATAGGATCTAACCCTTTCCCACACATCATTTTCGAGGTGTATATGTCGAAGTTGTAGTGACATAAGTCATGGCCATTTTCTAGGTTTTGGAACATTACCGTGCAAATGATGTGGAAGCTTGCAGGGCCAGGAGATCGGCAGGAACGACAGAGCAATACCTCCAGGCCTTGGTGGAACCTGTAGCTTAGAAGGTCAATGATGATGCTTAATATTGGCGACCTCCAAGATCAGGACACGTGGCAGGTGACGTGTCCCAGAACTCAGAAGAAAGGGCCCGTAGGGGCCGACCCGGCCACCCTGTACCCGACCTGCAAACACAAGCTGTCCCTCCTCAGGGCCCCCTGCAAATTGGCTTCCTCGGCCCCGTAGCTCGCGCCGGGCTGCCACAAGACCTGGACTCCTCGGCCTCCTCGCTCGTCCCGAGCTCCAGGCCGTGGCCGTCTTCCTCGGCCCTCCGACCAAAGTCACCGCTCACGGGCGTAACCGCCGCTCCGCGAATCTCGCCATGCGCAGATTCTACGCCAGCAACATCCCACGTTCCATGCCATCAATCCTCATTAATGGGCGATCCGCTTTCTACGCGGGCGTGACGTCGGGGGCGTAACTGCCAGCGAGATACTCGCACCTGCTACTGCGTGCTACCACCGCTATATAAATCCCCATCATAGAGGGGTCAAGTAAGCCATTCTTTACACTTTTAAGCCGTTACTCTGCTCGGATCTCAGCACTAACTTGATCGTCGGAGAGTCCTTGGTGGTACCAAACCACCCCGGGACTTCTTTGCAGGTACTCGGAACCAAACTCCTCATACCATCTCTTCCACCAAAATCCATTGAGACCCACACGCAACAGAAGGTGACCATCTAAGTCCACCGGAAGATCAGCGGAAGACAACATCTGACGGAGACCCGAAAACGACCTCATCAGTTGGCGCCGTCTGTGGGAACATAACTCCACAAAACACAAAGTTGGCATTCCCATCTCCACCCTCATAGCAAGCAACCATCATGAAGATCCCGGTACCAGCCGCCGCCTTCCACTCACCGAAGGCGGGGATGAACCTCTTATGATGACCGTCATCAACGTCCTCGCAGGCCGGATAGATCGGCTGCAATCCCTAGTGGAGGCCCTCGTCCGCGTCCAAACGATCGGGCCTGGGCCCCAGATCGCCGACCACTGCGTCCCCTGGCCACCGATCTCTCGAGCCGGTGCTCCCTGAGGCCCGGTGGGCGCCCCAGGGCTCCACGCCAAGGTCCGCCGCCAGGACACCTCGCCTCGAGCCTCCTCGCGACCCTTATCCCCCTGAGGAGATGTTGGTTATCTCGCCTGTCCACAGGCGTGGTCAACCCCACCACCATCGGCGGGGCCGCACAGAAGGGGTCCGCCCCGGCGACTCGAGAGATACCTCACCCCGGGACCTAAGGCACCTCCTCGAGAGGAACCGATGCCGCTCCCAGACCCAGGTCACCCGCAGCGGAGGCCAGGGATCCCAAGGCGCCGATTCCTCGAGATACCACGGTCGGCTCGATGCCCTCGAGAAGAAAATCGAGGGCATGCGCCGGGAGGCTCACCTCTCGAGCGACGGAGCTAAGTACGCCTCCGACTCGCTCACGAAGCCATTCACCGAAGAATTGCTCGCCGTCCACGTCTCATCGCGCAACAAGCCCCCAAAGGTCTCTCTGTTCGACGGGAAAACCGACCCGAAGGACCATTTGGACGCTTTCACCGCGGGGATGAGCTTCCAGGACCACCCCGACGCCGCCCAGTGCAGAGCCTTCCCAGCCACCCTTATCCGTGCAGGTCGGAATTGGTTCCGGGGGCTCGAGCCCCGCTCGATTTCGACCTTCGACGAGCTAGCTACTCAGTTCCTCAGCCATTTCATGGGGAACCATCGACAGAAGCGTACGGTCAACTACCTCTTCACGGTTAAGAGTGGGGACAAGGAAATGTTCAAGGCCTACATTACCTGTTTCTACAACGCCCTCCTCGAGGTACCCGAGCACCGGGATGAAACCGTCATCACGGCGCTTAGATCTGGTCTGAGGCACAAGGAATGGTTGCGCTCCTTCGCGTTGGCGCAACCTAAGACCATGGCCGAGATCAAGGCGTGGACCGAGCGTGAGGTTCAGCTAGAATCCGAGGTGAATGTTAACCTCCCCCGCAGCAGCCCTACCACCCGAAGTTCCAGGAGTATACCCCACTCAACGTCTCCCTCGCAGTGTTGCTGGAGGATGCCTAGAACGAGGGGTTCTTCAAGTTCCCTCCGATCCCGCGTCAGACCGCAAAGTGAACCCGGGGCCCCTACTGCGCTTTCCACCGGGTACTGGGCCACGCTACGGAGGACTGCAAACAACTAAGAGACTACATCGGAGAGCTCATCCGGTCTGGGCACCTCGCCGCCTACCTGAGGGACAAACGGCAGGCCGACCGCGAGCAGGAGCAGCATCACCCTCCCGCCGACCTGACCATTGGTCAGATCATGCTCGTTTCAGCGGACGGACGACCCGGAGCTCGGGGAGCCCCATGCCCCATGCCAAGCGCGGGGGCCAACAGCCTTTCAGGGAGCTCGGCCCAAGCCAATAAAGTCATCTACTAGCCTGTACATTTCTTTTAAAGCAATGTAAATTCTTCCTAGGATCTATTGTTAATTTGATAAAGATGCTCGTAGCATTGCAAAAAGGAAAGAAAAGCTTTGTTTATTCAAAAGGTATTATGGGCTCCTCAGCTATACATGCAAAAAGAAAAGAAAATTACAACAGTGGGGGAAGGGGGAGCAGCGAGCACTGCTCGCGGTACTCGGTAAAGATCTCCGCCAACCGGGGCCGCGCAAGGTCCAAACTCTGTCCCCGGTCCCCCCCGCACGCGTCGACCCCGAGCCTCAGCTCGTAGCATTCGCGGACAAGCGCCTCTGAGCGGGCCAGCCGGTTCGCGGAGATTAGACCGAAGCGCCTCAAAGACCGCAGCTTGCCCACGGCCTCATCAAAGAGCAGCTCAGACAAGGGGTTGTAAAGCCCCGGCGACGCCCTCCAGATAGAGTACATCAGCAGCTGCAACAGGAAGGAGTGTCGAGGGAGCAGCCGGCCGAAATGTTCCTCGATGCTCCCGTAGACCAGTTGCACCGTGTCCTCGGTGCAGAAAGGGTCGTAGAGGTACACATCTTCGAAGCGGACAATGTCGGGGATGGTAAACGGGAAGTCTTTCATTCTCGACGACCTGTTTGCTAAGGATGGAAGGACCAGTACTCCTTCAGCCTTATATAGCCCACTATGCAGCCCAACAGTCACCCGCTTTCACCCAGGGTGTCGGTGCTATACGGCCGCCATCGAGCCCTCTCCGGTGGGATCGAAGCGACGCGCCCCTAGCGCTTTGCCTCCCTCCGCATTCAATGCGCTGGCTACGCGCGCCGTTGCCCCGACCGTTCTCATTCCCCGCACCTACAGCTGGACGGTCGGGCTACACCTCGTCAAAATCCGGCCCAGCAGCTATCCTGCTCGGTCACCCTTGGTGGGTCAAAAAGCCCTCCCAGAGGCAGTCGAGCCTGAGGATCTCTGGCTCAGCTATCTCCGGCGGGCAGCTCCCCTGCCACAACGCTGGGGATCAAAAAGCCCTCCCAGAGGTAGTCGAGCCCGAGGATCCCTCGCTCGGCTATCCTTCAGGACAAAATCTCTCGCCAAGAGGCACCGAGCAGTAACCCTGCCCGGCCAAGGGTCCTTGGTAGGCTTCTACAGCCCCTCCCGCACTAAGGACCAAAGTCCTCCCAGAGACAGTCGAGTCCTTGCTCGGCTATCCCCGGCTGGTAGCTTCCTACCACAACCGACAGGGATCAAAGTCCTCGCCAAGAGGCACTGGGTAGCTCGGTCCCCGTCGTGAAGGATCAAAGCCCTCGCAAGAGGCAACCGAGCAGCTGCCCTGCTCGGTCAACTCCGGTTGGTAGCTCCCTCCCTCGACGCCAAAGATCGAAGTCCCTCACAAGAGGCACCAGAGCGGCTGCCCCGCTCGTTCATCCTAGGCTGGTAGTTGCTTACCCACGACGTCAGAGGTCAAAGCCCTCGCCAAGAGGCAACCGCACAGCTTCACTGCACGGTCATCCTTAGTGGGCTTCTTATAGCCCCTCAAAGGCAGTCGAGTCCTTGCTTGGCCACCCCCTGCAGATAGCTTCCCTACCAAGACGCCAGGGATCCGAAGCCCTCGCCAAGAGGCAGCCGCGCAACTTCACTGCCCGGTCATTCTTAATGGGCTTATTACAGCCCCTCAAGGGCAGTCGAGTCCTTGCTCGGCTACCCCCGGCAGGTAGCTTCCCTACCACAATGCCAGGGACCGGAAAGTCCTTACAAGAGGCGACTGAGCAGCTACCCTGCCCAGTCACCCCCGGACGGTGGCCAATGCTCGCTGGCCCGCGGAGGATCCGAGCCCCAATGAGGGGCGTCAGGTCTATCCACGTCTACACGATCTCCCCTCGACTCCGGCGCCCAGGGGGATACCTCCTCGGCAACACTTGGCATGCGAATCGGCTAGTGATTGAAGTCAACTCGACGGACGATCGCCGTACAGATGGCCAACTTTACACAAAAGCATAACGGTACGAGCAAAGATATCTTACGAGCATCCTTCACAAACAGATGGTAGAGCGCAATTCTATGGAGCCGAAGAAAAACTTTATTGCTACCAAAGACAAAAGTTTTTACAAAGGGTATTTTTTGGACTCCCCAGCCTTACAAAATTCAAGAAAATAAGATAAAAAGAAGAGAACGGGGGTTCTACACCTCGGGGCCAGGTACGACCTCGAGGTCCTCGACCTCCACCACGTGGTGCGCTGGGTCCTCGGCCACCTCCTCGCCAGGAACCTCTTCCCCTTGCTCGTCGGCGCCCACGAGAGGGAACTCGGCTCGGAGATCTGCGTCGGCGAACTCCGGCATCCGGGACTTAACGGCATCGAGGGCGTCGTGTCAAATGCGGGTCGTGGCCACGGCCAAGTCGTCATAGAAGTCCTTCGACTTCTTATAGCTCTCCACCGCCCTCGATTCAGCCGACTTGGCCGCCTCAGCCGCCGCCTCCAGCTCCTTTCGGAGGGTATTCACCATCCTCTTCAGGTTGCCGGCGAGCACCTGAGCGTCCTCGAGCTTGCCCTCGGAGATCACGACGGCCTCGCGGTGCCGGGCGACCTCCCGTTTCCTGGCCTCCACCTCGCCTTCCAAGGCGGCGACCCTCGCCGACATCGCCTCCAGCTCTCGCCTGGAGCTCTCTTGCAGCGAGGTGAGCTTACCCGCAGCCTCTAACGCCGGGGCTACCACCTCGGCTTCCATACGTAGGGCAAGGGCCACATGCTGGAGAACCTGGGAGACACAAAAAAATCAGAAAGATGAAGGGGGCACTGAATATCACAATGAACTAAGGAACTTATCTGCACGGACTCCTGGACGATGGACGCCAACTGAGCCCTGAAGGTCCCTTTAGGACTCTGCCCCCTGTCGAGGTCTCTATCTCATGGAGGAGGCTGTCCGCCACGGACAGCCCCGATGGCACCGCAAATTGAAGACCCCCTTCCACCACCACGGTCGGCGAGGATCGGCCCCGGGAAGGTCTCCGGGAGCTCCTCTTGAGCGGCTCCGAGAGAGAGCCGATCTCCTCTTCCGAGGCCAGGTCCTCCTCAATCAGGGCCCGCTTCCGGCCCGATGCTCTACTGGGACCCGGGGCGAGATCCGCCACCGAGCGCTCGCGAGGCGCTGCTGCCGGAGCGGTAGGAGCTGGGGCGGGACCCGCATGGGTGGAACTGGTGCCCCCAGCCCTCGTAGGCTGCCTCGGCTGGCGCATGGAGGCTCTGAGTGTGACGAAGTCCATGGGTCCTGCACGAAACAAATACCAGCAAATCAGCAACGCGAGTAAAACATAAACCCAAAAAGCAAGCCTAACTTACCGACGAACTCGACGGGGCTAAGCCCGGCCCAGCTCAAAACCCTCTCGGACAACAGCACGTCGGGTTGAGGGATGGGCTCCCACGACGCCACTCTTACCGCGGCGGGGTCATCGGACTGGTTCCCCGGAAGACACTTCTCCCTCGACCACTTAGTAGGCACGGGCCAGTCCTCGCCCTCGGGAGGGGAAACGAAGAAAAATTTCTTTTTCCAATCATGAATGGAGGAGGGCAAGGCCACGACCCCGGTCCCGGCGCCGCCCCCCGGCCGCTTCCTGAAAGTGAAATAGACCCATCTCGGGTCGCCCGCTCGACCACCAGGGTGACTCTTGAAGACGAGGGAGGAATCGAGAAGGGAAAGGCTGAAGGGGACCGCCTGCAACTTCAGGCGGATCAAGAACCCAAGGAGGATCCTCCACGAGTTCGGCACTAACTGGCCGGGGGCCAAACCGAAGAAATTTAGCGCGGCGACGACCTCAGGAGAGAAGGGCAGGCGCATCCCGCCCCAAAAATCTTCCAAATACAGGGCAATCTCCCTGCCCCGTACCTGATCTGCCCTCTCTCCCTCCTTGGCCAGTCGAAGCGTGTAGCGCGAGAGGATGTGGAAGCGAGCCCAAGCATTGGCGAGCTCGTCCTCATGCCTCACCCAGCACGAGGTGCTGGGGGCCATATCTGCTGCCTCCTCCCTGGAGGCAGCCCCCGCCTCACGATCCCGGGGAGAGGATCCAACCCCTGCTCCCCGAGGAGACTCAGACATAGCTAAAAGAACCCTAGCACCTGCTCCTACAACGTCTATTGATTCTACAGAGGAAGACATCTAACCTTGGGAAAGAAAATCTTCAGGGGCTGAAAACGGGAGAAGGGAGACGAGCGCCAAGCAACCAAAACTTGAGAGAGGAAAATACGAAAGAGTAAGGGCTCTAGAGTGGGCCCCACCCATGTTTATTGCTGCATACGGCCTCATCCAACGGCGCCCGTCGTCTCCCTCCGAAACGGCTCTTCGCGCCCAGCAGCCCCGATCGCTCCACATGTCAGTTCTGCGCTGGGCCGCGTCCCATCAGACACCGCAGGTCTGCATACGTCGCATCAGCCGATCGACGCTCGACACGTGGACCGTCGCTTCAGTTGCAGAGTGCACGAACCGGCACACCTTCTTTAAATGCAGAGATCTCACCTTGATTCGCTAGCGGAAAAGACAACCGACGGCTCGAGGACTCATCCCGACAGAACCCTGGGAAGGAGCTCACCTCGGAGGCTCGGCAGTCCACTCCTGACCCGACCCGCTAGCTGGTCGGGACAAGAGTGGGGGGCTAATGATGATGCTTAATATTGGCGACCTCCAAGATCAGGACACGTGGCAGGTGACGTGTCCCAGAACTCAAAAGAAAGGGCCCACAGGGGCCGACCCGGCCACCTTGTACCCGACCTGCAAATACAAGCTGGCCCTCCTCAGGGCCCCCTGCAAATTGGCTTCCTCGGCCCTGTAGCTCGCGCCGGGCTGCCACTAGACCTGGACTCCTCGGCCTCCTCGCTCGTCTCGAGCTCCAGGCCGTGGCCTTCTTCCTCGACCCTCCGAACAAAGTCACCGCTCACGGGCGTAACCACCGCTCCGCAAATCTCGCCATGCGTAGATTCTACGCCAGCAACATCCCACGTTCCACGCCATCAGTCCCCATTAATGGGCGATCCGCTTTCTACGCGGGCGTGACGTCGGGGGCGTAACTGCCGGCGAGATCCTTGCACCTACTACTGCGTGCCACCACCGCTATATAAACCTCCATCGCAGAGGGGTCAAGTAAGCCATTCTTTACTCTTTTAAGCCGTTACTCTGCTCGGATCTCAGCACTAACTTGATCGTCGGAGGGTCCTTGGTGGTACCAAACCATCCCGGGACTTCTTTGCAGGTACTCGGCACCAAACTCTTCATACCATCTCTTCCACCAAAACCCATTGAGACCCACACGCAACAGAAGGTGACCATCTAAGTCCACCGGGAGATCAGCGGAAGACAACATCTGACGGAGACCCGAAAATGACCTCCATCAGTAAAGGTTTCTCAACATAGAATAAGACCTTTTGTGGAGGGTGTTAATATTATGGAGGTGCTGAAGCCCAATCCAGAGCAATGGCATATGTTTGATGGCAAGGGTGCATACGTCTGCCCAAGGAGACAAACTTTTACAGAGAGTTGGCAGACATCTGACCATTCCTTGGTCATACGTCTGTCGTCGGGAGATCTGTACGAATCTTATGTTTGCTAATTTGGGTTTATCTCCTGTTTAAAATAGGATTATGGTTTGCCTATATATAGAAATCTCTCATATGTTATTAGTTGCTACAATTATTATTGAGACTATCGCAATTGAGAAAGGGTGACGGCTAGGGCTTTGAGTGATCTAGAGAGATTTGAGAGAAATCTCCTGGGTTTGTTGGTGGGTGTAAAAGCTTGATTCAAAGTTCTAGCAGACGTTTGCAGATTCTGCTCTGCCGGGATTAGCCATACGGTAGGTGAACCTCGTTAACAAATCATTTGTCTCTTTGGTTTGTGATTCATATATTCTCGCATCGTTTAATTGTTTTGCCTTTCATTGGTATTCCGTGGTTGTTGTTATTGCGTGATTGGTCGTGAGTAATTGTTCTGTGTATTGCCTTCTTTGATAATCTATATTCTCAACAACTGGTATCAGAGCATGGTTAGAAAACTAAAGGATTTTAAATTCTATGATTTAAATTTAGGATGGGTAACGACGCTTGCGTTCTAATAACGCTCGATATTGGCAACCCCCGCGATCAGGACACGTGGCGGATGGTACGTCCCAGAACTCAGAAGAAGGGGCCCACAAATGCCGACCAGGCCTCCCCTGTGCCCGACCTACAATCACAAGCTAGCCCTCCTCGGGGCTCCCGGCAGATTGGCTTCCTCGGCCCCTCAGCTCGCTCTGAGCTGCCACAAGACCAAGTCTCCTCGGCCTTCTCGCTCGTCTCCGAGCCCCCCGGCCGAGGCCGTCTTCCTCGGTCCTTCGACCAGCTCCACCGCTCACAGGCGTAACCGCCGCTCCGTGAATCTCACCATGCGCGGATTCTCCGCCAGCAACATCCCACGTTCCACGCCTCCACGATCCCCATTAATGGGCGATCCACTCTCTATGCAGGCGTGACGTCGGGAGCGTAACTGCCGGCGATATTCTCGTGCCTGCTGCTGCGTGCCACCACCGCTATATAAACCCCCTTTACATAGGGGTCAAGTAAGCCATTTTTTGTTCCACTTAGCGATTACGCTGCTCGGATCTAGTACTAACTTGATCGTCGGAGGGTCCTCGGTGGTATCAAACCACCCCGGGACTTCTTTACAGGTACTTGGCGCCAAACTCCCCCAATCACCAAATCTTCTCAAAACCCATTGAGACCCACACACAACAGGGGATCCCCTCCAGAATCCACCGGGAGATCAACGGAAGACAACATCTGAAGAAGATCTGAAAAGGACCTCCATCAGTTGGCGCCGTCTGTGGAAACGAAAACTCCACAAAAACAAAGTTGGCCTTCCGATCTCCATCCACATGGTGAATAATCGCCCTGAAGATCCAGGTCCCAGCCATCACTTTCCCCTCAGCGGAGATCGGGCTACCCAGTCACCGGGTCGAGCACTTCGATGATGACGCAAACAACTTAGCGCTATGGACCAACCTGGACATCTTGTTGGAGAAGAGAGACCGAGCTCAGATCAGAGCCGCCGCTTATCAACAACAAACGGCCCGATACTACAACGCTCGGGTCAAACACCGCTCTTTCAAGACCGGGGATCTGGTCCTACGACGAAACGAGTTCATTGACCAAGGCAGACTTCACAAGTTCTCCCCTAAGTGGGATGGTCCCTTCTTCGTCTATGAGGCGCTCCCCGGCGGAGCCTACCGCCTACAAGACGCGGACGGACGCAAGCTCCCGCGGCCTTACAATGCCGAGAAGCTCAAGCTATACCAGTGAGGTCGAGGCCAGCAAATTTGTACCCCCCTTTTTCTTTCGCAAAGATGATGTAAAACGTTCTTTAAGAATCCTGTCCATTCGAAAAAAGAAACGTCGAAACATCCCGAATAGAGTTCTGTCTTTACAATCCAAAGCCCTCGCCAAGAGGCGGCCGCACAACTTCACTGCCCGGTTATCCTTAGCCGGCTTCCTACGGCCTCCCGACACTAAGGACTAAAGTCCTCCATAGAGGCAACCCAGCAGCTACCCTTCTCGGTAACCCCTGGCGGGCAGCTCCCTTACCGCAACGTTAGGGGTTGGAAATCCTCCCAGAAGCAGTCTAGCCCAACCGTCGCTCGGCTATCCCCGGCGGGCAGCTTCCCTGCCGCAACGCCAGGGATCAGAAAGCCCTCCCAGAGGCAGTCGAGCTCGAGGATCCCTCGCTCGGCTATTCTTCAGGACAAAAGCCCTCGCCAAGAGGCACCGGGCAGTAACCCTGCCCTGCCAAGGGTCCTTTGTAGGCTTCTACATCCTCTCCCGCGCCAAGGACCAAAGTCCTCCCAGAGGCAGTCGAGTCCTTGCTCGGCTATCCCCGGCTGGTAGCGTCCTACCACGACCGACAGGGATCAAAGTTCTCGCTAAGAGGCACTGGGCAGTAACCCTGCTCGGTCCCCGTCCTGAAGGATCAGAGCCCTCGTAAGAGGAAACCGCGCGGCTCCGCTGCCCGGTCATTTTTGCCAAATTATCCTCAGGCAGGTAGCTTCTCTACCGCAACGCCTGGGATCGGAAAGTCCTCCTAGAGACAGTCAAGCCCTCGCTCGGCTATTCCAGGCTGGTAGCTCCCTACCCGTGACACCAGGGATCGAAGCCCTCGCAAGAGGCACCCGAGCGGCAGCCCCGCTCGGTCATCCCAGGTTGGTAGTTGCCTACCCACCATGCCAGGAATCAGAGGCCCACGCCTAAGGGCAACGGGGCAGCTTTGGCCCGTCCTCGGCAACGCTTGGCAAGTAGTCGAAGTCAACTCGATGAACGATCGCTGAACAAATGGCCAACTTGACGAGAAAGCCCAGCAGCGCAAACATTAAATAAAGTGCGGACCGACGAAACCAAAGAAGAAGTTTTATTATCAAACGCACAGTCTTTACAAAGGGTACTTTGGGCTCCCCAGCCTTACAAACTGCCCGGAGGTTTACAAAAGGGGGACGGGGAAATATCAAAAAGACCTAAGTCGCGAACCCCCGTGCACCTTGCTTCCCTCATCGCTGAGGGCTTCACCACTGGAGGTCTTGCCACCAGGGGCGCGCCTCATTTCCCCCAATCATTATCAGCCGGAGGCCTTGTCACCGGGAGCGGGACCCGAGTACGGAGCTCGCCATCGGTGAAATCGGGAAGCTGCTCTTTCACGGAATCCAGAGCCTTATTCCACGCAACGGCGGAATAGTCACCGAGCTCGATGTAAAACTGCTCTGACACCTTGTAATCGGCCACGGCTTTCCTGGCCCGGACCTCAGCAGCCTGAGCCGACAGAAGCGCCGCCTCGGCATCCCTCCGGCTAGCATCTCTCTCCTTTTCTATGGCCGCAAAGCGATCAGCCAAGTCCGCTAGCTTCCTCTCGGCAACCCGGAGAGAGGCACTCAGGCGACGGCGGACGCCCTGATTCGCTGAATTGAAAAGTTCTGCAGACTCCGCACGGACTGCCAGGATGTCGGCTCTGGCCCTCTCCAGACGTGGGTCACGCCGCAGGACCTCGACCTCCGAAGGGAATGCTTCTACTGGGCTCGGTGCGTAGAACGCTCCCTCGGCTTCCATACGAGCGGCGATAGCGCAACGTTGAAGGACCTAACAGGAAGCGGATGAGAAACCGGGAGTCGCTCGGGCCAAAGAAAAGAAGGCCAAAAACAACGCGCAAAGGGGTTCGTACCTGGGCCGCCCCCTGGGCTATGGCCTCTATTTGGGACCTCAGGGTGCAGCACGGAAATCTTCCTCCTGCCGACTCTTCCATTCCGGCGAGCAAGCTGGCGGCGACGGGAATCCCAGACGAAACCATGAATACGACCTCTCCCTTCTGCACGGGGGTCCCTTCAGAGACCATTGACGATGGAGCACGAGAGATTCTCCTTTTCCTCTTAAGGGGGACCCCGTCCTTGCCCCCCATCCGTCTCCCGTCTGGGGCTCGGATGATCGCGGGTGCCTCTGACCGCCGCTTAAAAAATCCCCAGGAGCCGCCAACGAGGCGGACGACCCTGTCGCCGGCAGAACATTCAACGCAGAACCTGGGCCAGCCATAGGCATGATCGCGTCGCGGGGCTCCCTCTGGAACGAGCGATCCAAAGATTGGGAACAAGCCATGTATCCCTAAGAAAAGGAGCGCCGAGCAACCGAAACTTAGAAGAAAGGTAAGATGAAGGGTTAGGGGCCATAGAATAGGCCCCACCCCTATTTATCACCACGAGCAACCTCATCCAACGGTTCCCTTCGTCTCCCACCGAAACGCCTCCTCGCATCCAAATGGTCCATATCGCTCCACCTGTCGTTCTCACACTGGACCGCATCCTTTCAGGCGTCGCAGGTCTATACACGTCGCATCAGCCAACCGACGTTTGACACATGGACCGTCACTCCAAAGGCAAGATACACAAACCAACGCACCCTCCTTAAATGCAGAGGCCTCGCCCTGATTCGCTAACAGAAAAGACAGCTCACAGCCCGGGGACATGTCCCGACGAAATCTTAGGAGGGAGCACGCCCCGGGCGGCCCGGTAGTCCACTTCTGACCCGACCCGCTAGCTGGTCGGGACAAGAGTGGGGGGATAATGATAATGCTCGATATTGGCAACCCCCACGACCAGGACACGTGGCGGACGACACGTCCCAGAACTCAGAAGAAGGGGCCCACAAATGCCGACCAGGACTCCCCTGTGCCCGACCTACAATCACAAGCTAGCCCTCCTCGGGGCTCCCGGCAGATTGGCTTCCTCGGCCCCTCAGCTCGTCCTGAGCTGCCACAAGACCAAGTCTCCTCGGCCTTCTCGCTCGTCTCCGAGCCCCCCGGCCGAGGCCGTCTTCCTCGGTCCTCCGACCAGCTCCACCGTTCACAGGCGTAACCGTCGCTCCGCGAATCTCGCCATGCGCGGATTCTCCACCAGCAACATCCCACGTTCCACGCCTCCACGATCCTTATTAATGGGCGATCTTCTCTCTACGCGGGCGTGACGTCGGGAGCGTAACTGCCGGTGAGATTCTCACGCCTGCTGCTGCGTGCCACCACCTCTATATAAACCCTCATCACAGAGGGGTCAAGTAAGCCATTTTTTGTTCCACTTAGCCATTACACTGCTCGGATCTAGTACTAACTTGATCGTCGGAGGGTCCTCGGTGGTATCAAACCACCCCGGGACTTCTTTGCAGGTACTTGGTGCCAAACTCCCCCAATCACCAAACCTCCTCAGAACCCATTGAGACCCACACACAACAGGAGATCCCCTCCAGAATCCACCAGGAGATCGACGGAAGACAACATCTGAAAGAGATCTGAAAAGGACCTCCATCACGTTCTCTTCCCCATCTATTTAGATCGTAATTTTGAAGGTGTTGGTTTAGATCCAAGAAGAAGGTTAGGTTTTGCTGCGAAATTATGCGAAAGATGGCGGAGGATAAGATAAGAATTGAGAAATTCAATAGTCATAATTATGGTTGGTAACCCATGCAGATGGAGGACTATCTATACTAGAAGAATTTGTATCTTCTGTTGTTAGGCGAGAGATCCGAGAAGATGTCCGTTGAGGCATGGAATCTACTGGATAGGAATTTTTTTGCGACGATTATGTTGTCGTTGAATTCACAGGTGGCCTTTAATATCTCAAAGGATAAAACAATTATAGAGCTAATAACGACATTATCGAAGTTGTATGAGAAGCCTTCGACATCAAACAAGATATTTCTGATGAAAAAGCTTTTCAACATGAAGATGGCAGAGAGCGGGTCGGTGACAGAGCACCTGAATAAATTCAACAGTGTGACGAGCCAAATTGGATCGGTTTCAATTGCGTTTGAAGATGAGGTTCGTGCCATTTTATTTCTATATTCGTTGCTGGAGGGTTGGGAGAACCTCATGATGGCGGTTAACAACTCGATCTTAAGGACTCTCATATTTAATGACACGGTGCGTTGCATATTAAGTGATGAGATGCGAAGAAAGGCTGTGAGTGGGAGTTCGGGAAGTTCTGCACTTTCAATAAAGAATCACAGCAGAACAATGGAAAAGGGAAAAGGAAGAAAGGCAAATCAAAATGCCGAGAAAAATCAAAAGGGAAGATCTAAGGCGACTATTGGAATTGTGGAAAGAAGGGTAACATAAAAAGTGAATATAGATTTGTAAAGAAAGACTCGGATGGGAAGTTAGATGAAAAAGAAGCAAATGTGGTGTCTACATAAGAACAAGGGCTTTGTCTATCGAAGAGTGAGAACATAAAGGCGAATACTTGGTTTCTAAATTCGGAGGCTTCTTTTCACTGCACTTTAGGCATGCATTATTTTAGCGATTATGTTCAAGGTGATCTTGGATATGTGACGGTAGAAAACGGCCAACCATGTAAAATTGTTCGTAAAAAGATGATCATACTACAACTATCAGGAGGAGGTCAGATCAAGATAAAGAACGCGAGACACATTCCAGATCCGAAATAGTGTTTGGGAATTCTCAGTAGAAGATTTCCAAAAGATCATTGGTGGTCGCAAGAGGAAAGCTGAGCAGTTCATTATACTCTTTCAGTGGGAGCAGTAGAGGTTCAGTTGCATTGGAGGCAAGTTTTGAAGCAGATTCTGAATCTTTATTGTGGCATAAGCGGTTAGGGCACTTCAGCGAGAAGAATATGAAGATTCTTTGGGGTAGGGGCTTCTTTCGGAGCTGAAAATGTGGAGTTACGGTTTTGCGAGAGTTGCATTTGCGGGAAGTACAGTGCACTCAGATTTCAGATTGGAGGTGTTGCTAAGAACACCAAAAAGCCAGAGATAGTGCATGTAGACGTATGGGGTTCGGCCTCGATATAGTCTTATTGAGGAAATCAGTTCTTCGTAACATTCATTGATGATGCAAGCCGAAAGACATATGTGTATGCAATGAAAAAGAAGTCCGATGTATTTGGTATCGCCAAACACTGGATTGCACAGATTGAGAACCAAACGGGAACTAAGGTCAAATGCCTTAAGTCCGATAATGGCGGGAAATATTGCATATAGGAATTCGAAATGTTTTGCTCGCAGAAAGATATTCATTGGTTGAAGAAAGTACTAAGGACACCACAACAGAATGACATCGCTGAAATGATGAATATGACGATTCTAGAGTGAGTGCGGAGTATGACTTTGGATGCAGATGTGCCAAAATTTTTATGGGCAACAGCGGTCGATACAGTTGTGTATCTGATCAACAGAAGCCCAACATGTACGCTCGATGGAGGTATTCCGGAAGATATTTAGTTAAGTAATCTGGTTAATTGTTCGCATATAAAAGTATTTGGTTGCACTGCGTATTGTTTGATTGATAAGGCAGAAAGGAGTGAGCTTGAATCCAAGTTTAGGAAATGTGCTTTCATCGGGTATGATGGAGACGAGTTTGGATATCGGCTGTGAGATAATCAAGCAAAAAGATAATACGAAACCGAACGTCGTCTTTGATGAGCAACACTTGTATAAAGAAGAAAAGAAAGCCAAAAATGGTGTAGTATCGGGGTTTGTCGAGTTAGATGGAACTCGAGAGAGCAATTATGTACCCGCATGTGGATATCAGAATTTGGAGAAGACTGCAGTACATGATCAGGTTCAAAAACAGGTTAGTGACCAAGTTCAACAACCATATATACCAGTTCCGAGGAAATCTACATGAGATAGGAGGCTACCTGATAGGCTTGTTACCAACTTTATTTTGTACACAGATTCGGAAGAGCCTGAATCCCTTGCAGAAGCAACAAGAGACGGTGCTAGCAAGCAGTGGGAGCGAGCTATGAACGAGAAGATAGATTCTTTGAAGAAGAACTGTACGTGAGATCTAATGAAGCTACCTAAGGATCGGAAAGCGTTACTGAATAACTGGATGTACGGGATAAAAGATGAGACCGATGGTGTGAAGTGGTACAAGGCCTGGTTGGTAGTCAAGGGATACACACAACAGCAGGAGATTGACTATCAAGAGATATTTTTTCCAGTGGTGAAAATAACATCAATTCGTGTGATTCTCAATATCTTGACGGTGGAGGATTTACACTTAGAGCAGCTGGATATGAAAATGGCATTCAATTATAGAGATTTAGAGGAGGGGATCTATATGATGCTGCCACCGGGATACGACGTGAAGGGGAAAGAGAATATGGTATGTAAACTGCGAAAAAGCTTGTATGCCCTCAAGAAAACTCCTAGGTAGTGGTATCTCAAGTTCAATTAGTTCATTTTAGAGGCATGATTTGTGCGCTGTAATTCAGATCATTGCGTCTATGTTCAGACTTTCAAGGATGGTGACTACGTTATTTTGTCACTTGACGTGGATGATGTGCTGGGAGTGGGTCTAAATTTCGAGAAAATTCAAAGTCTGAAGAAGATGATGGCTGAAAAATTCTCCATGAAGGATTTAGGAGCGGCCAAGCAAATCTTGAGCATGAAGATCATACGAGATAGAAAGCAGTGAAAACCGTGGTTATCGCAAAGGGACTATATCGAGAAGGTTTTGAAGCAGTTCAACATGGACAAGTTAAAGCCGGTGAGTACGCTTTTAACGAAACACTTCAAACTCAGTAAGGAGTTGTGCCCGACAACTTATGAGCAGAAAGATGAGATGACAAGAGTGCCTTATGCATATACGGTGGGGAGTTTGATTATGCGGTGAGGAGTACGAGACCTCATATTGCACATGCAGTGGAAGTTGTGAGCTGGTGCATGCAAAACCTGAGGAAGGAGTATTAGAATGCAGTAAAGTGGATGTTGAGATATCTCAGGGGAATAACCAGTCATTGTTTATGTTTCGGGGGCAATACTCTCAAGGTGCAAGGTTATGTTGATGCGGACTACTCGGGTGATCGAGATAGTAGGAAAAGCACAATGGGGGTACGTATTCACAGTTGAGGGAATATCGATGAGTTGGGTCTCTCGGTTGCAAAAGGTGGTAACATTGTCAACTACGGAGGCCGAATATGTAGCCATCTCCGAAGCTAGTAAGGAGATGATATGGTTGCAAGAGCTACTTAAAGAATTGGATAAGAAACAAGACTTCAATAGCTTATGGAGAGATAGCCAAAGTGCGATACATTTAACGAAGAATACGACATATCACTCACGGACGAAGTACATCAAGGTGCGGTATCATTTCATACGTATAACGTTGGAAGATGGGGAGTTGACACCGCAGAAGACCGCAGAATAAAAGAATTCTGTGGATATGTTCACCAAAGTCGTAAACAGATAAGCTGGATCTCTATTGCAGGTTGGTGAACCTTCATAAAGATTTGATGAGGAGAGAGTGTTAGTGTATATACCCTAGGGGCCATTATTGTATCATACTAGCTTGTATATTACTTAATGGAAGCTTGGGATATTTACAGTTATATATCAGTCTTGCTAAAAATAATAGTATGCTACTTGGTTTGTTTCTACTTTAATATGTGCATATGTTTCTTGTAACGTATCATTTATACATATTAGTAGAGCCCATAGGATCTTTGCTTGATTACCAGCGTTGTGATGGCAGTCACACTAGTGGGGGCTGGGTAGTCTATAAGCAACATCCTATACAGGTCCCTGGTCGTTGGATTATCGAGACATGGCATCGATATTCCGGAGTAGACTAGTGTGTACGCTTCTCATCCCAGTTGGGGAGATGGTATGTCCCACAGCCATCAGTACATCGTACTGGAGATAGTATACAGGTGCTCGTTAGGTTACGGGTACACCGGACAGGACTCGCAGGGGAACTGTTGGTTGGTATTATACCCGTCGTCAGTTAATAGTTCCCAGATGACATGAGTACAGCATAGTCCGCAGACTTGACACTGCTACTTCGCCTCAAGTATGTCCCACTGTTCTTAGATTGCTACCCTATCACGGCTCAAAGGAGTTGTGCAAACAGGTAGCAGTTGGGTGCAGTCCCGAGCACTTGGAGGCAGTGGCGGTTAGACATGATTCGTCTCTCCCGGTATTGGGAATTGATATCACGCTGTATCAGAGAGCCATTACGCAAAGTCCCTGGCCAGGACAAGCGAGATTTACTGGTAGGTTCCAGTAGTTTCTCAGGGTGTAATGGGCTACGCTCCGACACGACTTATACCGCTATTAGGGGACTGACGCTTGCCGCCCCCTAGGCCCGATATGCGATAGTCTTAGACGAACAGACCGGACTGTACGGAGATTGTCACATTAGGCTCAGTAGGGGTTTGAGATGGGTTTCCTCATCGGCCTTCTTATCGACATCTACCTGGGGACCGTTACGTACAGCTAGTGCCGCTTGCGGTCTGTGGTTAAACCCACTGCCAGCGTAGTGTCGAGTTTTTAGAGTCCCACACAGAGTGTTTCCCTGCTACAGGAGAAACGATATAGAGGTCGTATGGTTTTATGACAAGGGTTCAGACGCATACGTGTGTTTACGCACGTACGCCGTTCGGACAGTTTTTACTAGCTGGCTTTGGTTTAAGCCAGATTCTAGTATCGGATTATTGGATTTATACAGTCTAAGTTTTTCCGTGTTTTCACGGATAGGAGGGGCGTTCTCATAATTTGGCGGGAAGCTTCTATAAGCTTGGTGACTTGAGAGTTTAGGTGGCATTTACATTAAATGCATTTGCGACTCATTTATATGAATCATTCAAGTGAGTTAATGAAGCATTTATTGCTTAATGACTCACTTGATGATTCATTGCATATATTTAATGAAGCATGATGATAAATCATTTAGATTTATTTATTTGTTTTTCTTTATGCTTCATAATATATTAGAAGTGAGAAGCTTTTATATCATTATTCATGCTCACCTTCTCTCTCCTCAAGCCCACTCTCTCTTCAAACCCTAATCCTACCCCTCATGTGTTGAGATCAAGGATTAGATAGACTAATTAATCCATAACCTCACTCTATATCACCTAGGTGACTTTGATTAGCAACTAAAGAAACCTAGTTATCTCAAGTTAGAGATCAAGCTTGGAGTAGGAGCTCTCGGGTGGATCGTCTTTGACTCGATGAGGCCGTTGAGGTGCCGACGTTCCAAAGATCCTACGAGGAGTGGAGGACAGCGATGAAGACCCGAAGGACAAGTAACGTGAGGTATAACTTCGAATCCGAGTAGTTAAACCTTTCGTAGTTTGCTAGTAATAGTTTAGATACGATCCGTGTGCTCAAGTCCGTGTTACGAAGCTTTGATAATCGTTTTTCATATATTCCGCCTCCCCGCAAGCTCGTGGGGTGCGTGACATGGACTTACAGTGGTATCGGAGCCAACTAAACCTTTACTAGCTTGTTACCAACTAATTAGAACTTCGATCGTCAGAAAAAACGCGAAAACTTAACCCGAACCCCTATCAGTTTCTGTTAATTTTAAACGTGTCGAGAAAATTATTTGATATGCCTTAAAATTCACAGCAGGGGAATATAAGAATACTGGAAAAATACGAGCACTCAACTCGACAAGACGGCCGCGGATTCGCGGCCAAATGGTGCTTTTGGCCGCGGATCCGCCGCGGAGTCAACCCCGAGTTGACTCGGATTTGCTCTGTAATTCATAATATTTGGTGTTTTGTTTTTCAGTATATTCTGTTTCTGCCCAGATTACTTCCATGATGGCTTGCATTTGGGGTAGACACGGAAAAAGGTTGTCGATCGATGTTCTAAATTATTTGCTAATCGGGTTTTTTTTTCTGTAATGTTTAATGTGTTCGTAAACCTCCCCTAACTGCTAGTATGTCGGTTGGCAGTGGGTTGCACATTTCTGTAATGATTATACTGTTTGTGTATATGAACTGTATTAGATTGTTGTGATGATTAGCCGGGGTTTGAGATGGGTTATTATATTCATTCATTCGATGCAATTGTAATATGTTGTAATATTATTTTGCGGGGCACATCCAGTTTGCGGTTGTAGCCACCGCTGTATTATTTCATTTTACTGTTTTTTGCTCCTAGGATAGACCTAAGGTGGGGTACACAAACTACCGGGTACGTCAAAGTGTTTAGTGGCCTACTCACATTGTTGAGGGAGACCACTTCACTTCGGGTACTTGGTGGGTAGTTTGCCGTACCCGTAGGGGTTTAGGGTGGGGTAATGGCTATTCATCACAACTATGTAATCCGTATTTTGTTGCAGACTCAAAGCAAACACGGATTGCTTGCATATCCAATAAAGTTCATCAGTGATCTGGAATGCCTATTATTGCGTCTGACGAATGTACAATATCTATATATGATAGCTATTTAAACGTCACTTATGTTTTACACCCGCGCTAGCCCAGCCCCCGCTCTGTCGTTAGTTAAGTAACCTAACGAGTGATGACGGGACCCAGTGGCGAATGCGGATGGCATAAGAGGACGTTGTATTTTCGTTGTTTTCTGCAATGATAGGATAAAAGATGGGACGCATTATTATAATGCAAAGAAAATAAACCAAAGTTAAGTCGTTGGAACAAATTTAAAAGAAACCACTCGGTTATTTTAAAAGAGCAGAATTTTTAAATTGCGGAGCTTTAACCACTTTTTTTTAAAAAAGTATCAGGTTCCTTCGTTTATACCAAAGTTCACTACGTTCACGGTTTTGCCAAAACCAGTCGTAGCCCTCCGTCATTTCATATAGATAGTCAATAGTATTCAAGCTGTGTTTGTTGGCTAAAGTCAAGGCACAGTGTTTGGTAGCTATTGGATATTTATATGTAGCATAGATAGATGCGTTGGTTTGGGACAGTCGTACTGCCTTGTTGGCTAAAGTCAAGGGTATGTACGGGTGGGTTCAAATTATCCTGAAAAATGACGGGTAGAACTTGACATGTGACTTATGATTTGTTGACTAAAGTCAAGGTCATAAGAGCATGGGGCAAAAATCCATATCGGGAGTTTCTAAAGAAACTGAAACTTGCTGGTATTGCATACCATTTGGAGTTTGATGAATGTTGGTAGGATTCCTTCAGCATTATCATACGATGATATTTGGATCCCGATCCTACTGTAAGTACAAGCTACTTATCAGGAGATTCGTCACTTAACGATCGATCCTATAAACCAAGTAGGTGTCGAGAAAGTTGTCAGTGGGGCTATGCCCCCAGAGAAAAGAGGTTATTTAATTAAGGAACTTCGCGAAAGCGTTGGAAAACCTCCCTCGAAGTATCGACACTGGCCTAGCTGAACGGTTAAGCAAGTATTGTACGGTGAGAATAGTCCTGGCTAATTCTTCTTTTATGGTTTGAGGAAGGATTCGAGAAACAGTGGGAGCCATCCAGTTTAGATAAACTAAAAACCAATCTAAACTTGCAAGAGTATCATGCTAAAATGTTTTCTTCTCTTTCTCTCATTGCAGCGACCTTGTGACCACGACTAGGTTACATCTAGATAACAAATTGACTGAATCTGACTTATATGACTGGCAAAGGTCTGTCCAGATGTCCATTACCTATGACAAGCTGGACCACCCTATTACTACTTAAGATCCCACCGTCCCAGGTCCAGTTTCCATCGTCACGGATATGGATATCAGTCAGACAAGGGAAAAGGATAAAGCGAAAGCCAAGTGCCTCGTATTGGCTTCAGTTGATGGTATATACCAGAAGCAGCACGAGAAGATGGACTCAGTTTCCATCTTTCTCCATAACAAAGATTTATATGGAGAGCAATCTCGTATCGCGAGATATAAGACCTCGAACGAATTATTTCAAGCGAGGTTGGCTGTCGGGTCATCTGTAGGAGACAACATCCTTACAATGACTAGCTATATTGATGAGCTCCAGGACCTGGAGAATACGTTGGGAAACATGTAATATGTTGACTTATTTCCACAGTCCCTACACTCTACTTACATCAGTAAAATAGGAGGAAAAGGAAGATCAAAAGTTTCGGGACTTGGTGTAGCTAAAGAGGGATGTTCCTATTGTTATGAGATTGGGCATTGGCAGAAAGATTGCAGGGCTTTGGAAGCCAGTAGCCAGGATACGAAGCATGTTGTGGCTTCGGCCTGAAGTGTGTTTGTTATTGAGAACTGTTTGTCAATTAACTCTACTTCATGGGTACTAGATACCGGAGCAGGATATCATATCTGTAATTCATTACATGCTTTGAGAAACCGTAGAGTTATAAAGGTAGGTGATTTGTCTCTCAGAGTTGCAAACGGAATGAGCGTGGACGCTGAATCCGTGGGAGAATATCGCCTAGGTTTGACAAGTGGGCAGATATTGATTCTACGTAACTATTTTTATGTACCTAGTTTGACTTGTAATATCATATCGGTGTCCTCACTTTCTCGAGAGAGATCTGATTTTACATTCGTAAGCGATGTAGTTCACATCCACCTAAATCAAGTTCTGATTGGGTCCGGTACATTAGATGATGGTATATACGTAATGAGTCAAGCTCAGGTTTTCAATGTCCAGAACACACTTAAAAGAAAGTCTCCAGAAATAAATCAGTCTTTCTTATGGCATTGTAGACTAGGTCACATCAATGAAACACGATTAACTAAGTTACATAGAGAAGGATATTTGAATCCGTTCGAATATCAATCTTATGCTACTTGTGAATCTTGTCTCATGGGAAAGATGACAAAGACTCCGTTTACTGGACACGGAGTAAGGGCGAGCGAGCTCACAGTGACGTGTGCGGTCCAATGTCTACACATGCGAGAGCTGGTTTTTCCTATTTCATTACTTTTACGGATGATTACTCTAGGTATGGATTCGTTTTCTTAATGAAACATAAATCCGAGGCTTTTGAGAAATTCCAAGAGTATAAGAATGAAGTAGAAAACCAAACCGGCAAAAGTATCAAGACACTGAGATCTGATCGAGGTGGTGAATACTTAAGTGCCGAGTTCCTAGGTTACCTAAAAGAGAAAGGAATTCTCTCTCAGCTTACTCCTCCGTACACTCCACAGCATAACGGTGTATCGGAGAGACGGAATCGAACCCTATTGGATATGGTATGTTCCATGATGAGTAACGCTGAGTTGCTGCGATCATTCTGGGGATATGCACTAGAATCAGCTGCATACCTTTTGAACCGAGTTCCAACTAAGACTGTGCCTACCACACCATATCAGATGTGGAGTGGGAAGAAACCCTGTCTTAAGTATCTTAAGACATGGGGATGTCCAGCTTTTGTAAAGAAGCAGCATGCAGACAAACTCGAGGCACGCTCAGTACAGTGTAAGTTTGTGGGATATCCAAAGAACTCTATGGGGTATCTTTTCTATTACGCAGAGGAGCAAAATGTCTTTGTTTCTCATCATGCCCACTTCTTGGAAACAGAGTTTTTAGAAAATCAGATTAGTGGAAGCGCAATAGAACTGGAAGAAATTCCAGAACCACAAACTACAACTGAAAGTTTGGTAGAACCAGTAGTTCAAGAAGAACAGGACATTCCCGCACCCCTCCGCAGGAGTAGTAGGCCGTCTCATCCGTCTGAGAGATACTACGGTTTTCTCATAGATGGGGATAGAGAGGATTGCGTCATTGATGATGATGACCATACTAGCTTCCAGCAAGCCATTCAAAGCGGCGACTCGATAAAATGGCTGGATGCAATGCGGACCGAAATGGAGTCCATGTACACTAACAAAGTATGGACTTTGGACATTGCTCCAGATGGGGTAAAACCCGTAGGATGCAAATGGATCTTCAAAAAGAAGATTGGTGTAGATAGACAGGTTGGAACCTATAAGGCTAGACTTGTTGCAAAGGGTTTCCGTCAAAGACCTGGTTTGGACTATGACGAAACCTTTTGTCCAGTGGCTATGCTCAAATCCATTCGGATCCTGCTTGCTATTGCTGCCTTCCACGATTATGAGATCTGGCAGATGGACGTAAAGACGGCCTTACTAAATGATAATTTGGAAGAGTGCGTCTATATGGATCAGCCAGAGGGATTCATTTAGAGTGGGAGCAGCGGTAAAGTATGCAAGTTGCTTAAGTCCATTTATGGACTAAAGCAGGCATCGCAGAGTTGGAACATCTGTTTTGATGATGCTGTCAAAGAATTCGACTTTATCAAAAATTCATATGAACCATACATATACAGTAAGATTGTAGGGAGAGCTGTAGTATTCCTCGTCTTGTACTTGGATGACATTCTCCTAATAGGAAATGATATTCCTATGTTACAGTCAGTCAAAACATTCTTGTCACAGAAATTCTCCATGAAGGACCTGGGTGATGCCACCTACATTCTGGGGATCCAGATCTATCGTGATAAATCAAAGAGGATGTTGGGACTTTCGCAGTCCAGGTACATTGACACCATATTGAAGAGATTCAGTATGGAAGATTCTAAGCGCGGTAACCTACCGGCTTGTCACGGAATCACACTCTCCAAAGAGATGTCTCCCAAGACTGATTTGGAAAGGGATCACATGTCGATTATACCCTACGCTTCTGCGTTAGGCTCTATAATGTATGCGATGTTATGTACCAGATCAGATGTAGCATACGCATTAAGCGTTGTAAGTCGGTATCAGGCAAACCCAGGGGAGAAGCACTGGATAGCAGTAAAGAACATTCTCAAGTACTTGAGGAGGACTAAGGAAATGTTCTTGGTGTATGGAGGAAAATGCCTCCAAATCGAGACCTTTGCCGACTCTAGCTTCCAGAGTGACAAGGATGACTCTACGTCCATGTCGGGCTATGTCTTTACCCTCAATGGAGGGGCGGTATGTTGGAAGAGTTCCAAGCAGGAGACCGTTGCTGACTCAACGATGGAAGCGAAGTACATAGCTGCTTGCGATGCCGCAAAAGAAGCTGTCTGGATGAAGAAGTTCCTCACAGAACTTCAGGTGGTTCCTACCAGTGTTGGTCCAACACCTCTGTATTGCAGCAACAACGGCGCTATAGCTTTAGCGAAGAAATCCAGGTCCCATTAGAAATCCAGACACATCTTAAGGCGGTATCACCTGATCAGGGAGATCGTAGATCGCCGGGAGATCGAGGTAAAGAGAGTAGATACAGAGAATAACACTGCTGATCCATTCATAAAGGCCATTCCTTAGACACAGTTCGAGAGGCTATTCGAGATGATAGGTCTGCGATATGCCAGCACATGGCCCTAGTGCAAGTGGGAGATTGTTAGTGTATATGCCCTAGGGGCCATTATTGTATCATACTAGCTTGTATATTACTTAATGAAAGCTTGGGATATTCACAGTTATATATCAGTCTTACTAAAAATGGTAGTATGCTACTTGGTTTGTTTCTACTTTAATACGTGCATATGTTTCTTGTAACGTATCATTTATACATATTAGTAGAGCCCATAGGATCTTTTCTTGATTACCAGCGTTGTGATGGCAGTCACACTAGTGGGGGCTGGGTAGTCTATAAGCAACATCCTATACAGGTCCCTGGTCGTTGGATTATCGATATAAGGCATCGATATTCCGGAGTAGACTAGTGTGTACGCTTCTCATCCCAGTTGGGGAGATGGTCTGTCCCACAGCCATCAGTACGTCGTACTGGAGATAGTATACAGGTGCTCGTTAGGTTACGGGTACATCGGACAGGACTCGCAGGGGAACTGCTGGTTGGTATTATACCCGTCGTCAGTTAATAGTTCCCAGGTGACATGAGTACAGCATAGTCCGCAGACTTGATACTGCTATTTTGCCTCAAGTGTGTCCCACTGTTCTTAGATTGCTACCCTACCACGGCTCAAAGGAGTCGTGCAAACAGGTAGCAGTTGGGTGCAGTCCCGAGCACTTGGAGGCAGTGGCGGTTAGACATGATTCGTCTCTCCCGGTATTGGGAGTTGATATCGCGCCGTGTCAGAGAGCCATTACGCAAAGTCCCTGGCCAGGGCAAGCGAGATTTACTGGTAAGTTCCAGTAGTTTCTCAGGGTGTAATGGGCTACGCTCCGACACGACTTATACCGCTATTAGGGGACTGACGATTGCCGCCCCCTAGGCCCGATATGCGATAGTCTTAGACGAACAGACCGAACTGTATGGAGATTGTCACATTAGGCTCAGTAGGGATTTGAGATGGGTTTCCTCATCGGCCTTCTTATCGACATCTACCTGGGGACCGTTACGTACAGCTAGTGCCGCTTGCGGTCTGTGGTTAAACCCACTGCCAGCGTAGTGTCGAGTCTTTAGAGTCCCACACAGAGTGTTTCCCTGCTCCAGGCGAAACGATATAGAGGTCGTATGGTTTTACGACAAGGGTTCGGACGCATACGTGTGTTTACGCACGTACGACGTTCGGACAGTTTTTACTAGCTGGCTTTGGTTTAAGCCAGATTCTAGTATCGGATTATTGGATTTATACAGTCTAAAGTTTTTTCGTGTTTTCACGGATAGGAGGGGCGTTCTCGTAATTTGGCGGGAAGCTTCTAGAAGCTTGGTGACTTGAGGGTTTAGGTGACATTTACATTAAATGCATTTGTGACTCATTTAGATGAATCATTCAAGTGAGTTAATGAAGCATTTATTGCTTAATGACTCACTTGATGATTCATTGAATATATTTAATGAAGCATGATGATAAATCATTTAGATTTATTTATTTGTTTTTCTTTATGCTTCATAATATATTAGAAGTGAGAAGCTTTTATATCATTATTCATGCTCACCTTCTCTCTCCTCAAGCTCACTCTCTCTTCAAACCCTAATCCTACCCCTCATGTGTTGAGATCAAGGATTGGATAGACTAATTAATCCATAACCTCACTCTATATCACCTAGGTGACTTTGATTAGCAACTAAAGAAAGCTAGTTATCTCAAGTTAGAGATCAAGCTTGGAGTAGGAGCTCTCGGGTGGATCGTCTTTGACTCAAGGAGGCCGTTGAGGTGCCGACGTTCCAAAGATCCTACGAGGAGTGGAGGACAGCGATGAAGACCCGAAGGACAAGTAATGTGAGGTATAACTTCGAATCCGAGTAGTTAAACCTTTCGTAGTTTGCTAGTAATGGTTTAGATACGATCCGTGTGCTCAAGTCCGTGTTACGAAGCTTTGATAATCATTTTTCATATATTCCGCCTCCCCGCAAGCTCGTGGGGTGCGTGACATGGACTTACAGAGAGCAGAAGCAGAATCGTATGAAGTCTACTAGTTCAAGGGAATCAAGACGGAAAAATCTCCAAGTGGAAGATTGTTAATATTATGGAGGATTATTCCTCAGACGTCTGAACAAGAATACATAGACATCTAGGCATTCATGATGCAGGAGCCAAAGTCACAGAGCGCAGGCAGACGTTTGGTCAAGGAATGACAGACGTCTGCCCAAAATACTGAAGCTCAATCCAGAGCAACGACAGATGTCTGATGGCAATGGTGCAGACGTTTGCCCAAGGAGACGAAGCCTTACAAAGAGTTGGCAGACGTTTGACCATACGTCTGTCATCGCGAAATCTTTGTGAATCTTATGTTTAGTAATTTGGGTTTATCTCCTGTTAAAAATAGGATTAGGGTTTGCCTATATATAGGGATCTTGTATATGTTATTAGCTGCTGCTATTATTATTACTATTGAGACTATTGTAATTGAGAGAGGGCGACGACTAAGGCTTGAAGAGATCTTGAGAGATTTGAGAGAAATTTTCTAGGGTTTGCTTGTGGGTGTAAAAACTTGATTCAAAGTTCTAGTAGACATTTGCAGATTCCGCTCTCCCGGAAACTTGCCATACGGTAGGTGAAATTCGTTAACAAATCGCTTATATCTTTGGTTTTTGATTCATATATTCTCGCATCATTTAATTGTTGTCTTTCGTTGGTATTGTGTGATTGTTATTGCATGATTGGTCGTGAGTAATTGTTCCATGTATTGCCTTCTGCGGTAATCAATATTCCCAATAAAAGGGTAAGCGACGAGAGGGGGAATAATTAGGAAGACATCTAGGGGGGGAGGTTAAGCGAAGGGTAAGGGCGCATGTAGTTGAAGTATTTGTCATTGTCAGGGCCATTAAGAAGACGCCGGTCATGGACATGCCCGGCTTGTAGGTGAAGGCATTAATGTCGTAGGTTTAGGTTTCGGATAAGGGAATCAAGCATTTCTAGCAATGTTTTAAATGTCAGATATCGGTGTCGTGTCGGTCCAAATATTTTGATATTGGATACTGAATATCGGAGAAATTTTGGTGATATTTGCTAAATATCGGTTCTACAGTTTTGTATTTTAAATGCTATTGATATGACATATTTTTCTAACAAAAATATCATCATTATAATTTAATATAATTTTTTAGTTTTATTAAGTGAATTTATTCATCAATAGCTCAATGGTCGAGCGATCGCCTATAAAGTGAATGGTCGTAAGGTCGAAATCGAAAGCCCTGGTCGAGGACGAACTTGAAAGCTCTTGTTGACAGCTTAAAGTTGATGTCGAAGTCGAACTTCACCTCGAAACCCCTTAAGATCAGAAATCGAACTTGAAGTCTTTGTCAACAAGAATCACCTTAAAGGAGTTGAGTTGAGCTTGAGCCGACGACAATCGTTTTCCCTGAGGAGTTGAGTTGTCTCCTTTTGAGCAATCGATTTGTGCCTTTGAGTGGATCTGATTAGGAAAATAGGACTAATTACAAAATGGGTCAGGTAAGTTGTAATGGTTTATAACGGCCAAAAAACCCATAATAAAAGGTTTTGACAAGCGAAATGAAATTTCATCCGAAATCTCAAAATTTCACCAACACAGAAAAATCGGTTGATACGCAGAAATTTCGGCCGATATATTCTCAATTTCGGAAAAAGAAATAATTTTGTAGTTTTGTGTTTGATTATTCACCAAAACCAAAATTTCGGAGATATATAATGGATTTCGGCCAACATTTAAAACACTGGTTTCTAGTTTCCTGATCTTTTGGGTCTTTGATTTTGTGTTGGAGGAGGTGTCCATCTTCTTTCCTTTCACGATGAACAAGAGGTTCTCGATTGAGCTCAAGATATTTCAAGGGGTTCCGAAATGCCAATGGCCAAGATATTTCAAGGGGTTCACAATTACTGGTATAATGTAGCTAACTCATAGAAAAGATTGTTATTTTTTATTTTAAATTCTTTTTAACAAAAACCTCATGGAAAGTACCTTTAAAACCCATCTGATCTACCTACACATGACAGGTCTCTGGTTACCCAGTATCTGATAATGACAAGTTAATCGGTTAGATTCATAAGAGACTTGGGGGTGTTTTTGTTTCTTTTTCTTTTCTTTTCTTTTTTTTCGGGCCGCAACTTTCAAAC
The DNA here is from genome assembly GCA_030015575.1 of Agapanthus africanus. Taxonomy (NCBI): domain Eukaryota; kingdom Viridiplantae; phylum Streptophyta; class Magnoliopsida; order Asparagales; family Amaryllidaceae; genus Agapanthus; species Agapanthus africanus. Next base: position 359,058,719 of record JASDDO010000008.1, read on the forward strand.
TATGACCATGAAATTCAGAATGCCTACCCTCATTGGGAGATTCCGAACGGATCCGAGGTTCCATCTAGACAACAAGCGAAAGGTAATAAAGAATATGAATCGACCTGTGTCAATGGATTCCGAATCTTTCGTCGGATGAGCCTAATTCAGCTTTAGAAAGAGGTTCATCCAAAGCGGTGTTTTTTAGAACCAGGAAAAGAGACTCATAAGCTCTATTCTCCGAGGATCCAATTCCATGGTTAAGTGCCAACTATTTGTACTGAAAGCGAGAGCCCAAGAGCGACGGTGTTTTGGGGTGGGTGGGTGGTTTAGCACTAACTGCAGGGTTTTTTTTGTTGCCTATTGTAGACATGCATACATATTATTATAGAGGTTAATGTGGCTGCAAATGTTCACAGACGGTCTGCGAACATTTATGCCAAATGGGGATAAATCAAGAGGATGAGCCTCCTGGTTTAAGTTAAATGGGGGACCCATCCGGCTGTGTCTACGTTCACAGCCCCATTTTCCCCATAATTATATTGCACTGCATGCTCTGCATTGCAGGAAGCAGCTCTATTTCTTAAGAAAAACAACTGGTGAATATTGCAATGCAATTGCAGGTTCAATGCTATGAAAACACAGAGAAAAGCACCAAGCTTTATCATTTTTACTTCAACAAATCTGGCTTATGCTTAATATTAGATATGATAATTTAGATATAAAAATAGCAAGTCGGTGTCAGCATTCATGTATCTGAAAAGCTGAATTTTGCCCACACCGAGATCGTTTCCCTGCAACAAATTCAATATTTTGATGATAGTATATGACTTAACACCAGAGAATTTGAAGATGAACAAAGTTTTCAGCTGAAGATTGAGAAATGAGATGTCCAGCAAGTTTAGTCCAATTATTAAAGTACCTTCTATGAGTACATGGGGAACAACCAAACATTACTTTAAAACAACACCTACAACAACAACAACTGAGCCTTTTATCCCAAGCAGATGGGGTAGGCTATATAAACCAACATGAGAATCACGCCGGGTCCAGCACATGAATCCTCCGCCGCCACTCACTCCTATCGAACAATATACTTTTATTGAGTCATTTGGCAACCATATAGTTTCGTATCACCTCCATCCATGTTTTCTTCGGTCTCCCTTTTTCCCTTTTGCCATTGCCCATATCGAGAGTATCTATTCGTCGAACCGGTACTTCCATAGGTCTGTGTCACACATGACCAAACCATCTTAGCCGGTTTTCCCGCATCTTCTCCTCCACAGGTGCTACACCAACTTTTGCACGAATATCCTCATTTCGCACCTTATCTTTTTTAGTGTTACCGCACATCCAACGAAACATGCGCATCTCCGCTACGTGCATCTTCTGTGTATGATGCTTCTTAGGAGCCCAGCATTCTGTACCATATAATAAGGCAGGCCGAATAACGCTCTGATAAAACTTCCCTTTCAATTTTAACGGAAAGTTACGATAACACAAAATCCCTGTTGCACTCCTCCATTTCAACCAACCAGCTTGGATCCTTTGATTAACATCACTATCGATCTCCCCATTCTTTTGGATGATGGAATCTAGATATCTAAACTGGTCGCTCGGTGATTTCTCTTGCCCTTCCAATGTTATACCAATATGGTTTTGACTTCTCTGGTTACTAAATTTGCAATGCATATATGCTGTCTTGGACCTGCTCAATCTGAATCTCCGAGATTCCAATGTTTGCCTCTATAATTCCAATTTGACATTAATCCATGCTTTCGTCTCATTTACTAGAACAATATCATCAACGAATAGCATACACCAAGGTATCTCATCTTGGATAGTTCTAGTAAGCTCATCCATCACGATGGTAAACAGGAATGGACTTAATGCAGATCCTTGATGTAAACCAATTATAATCGGAAAATCACTCGTTAAGCCGCCGCAAGTTCTGACATTTGCCACTACTCCATCGTACATATCCTTGATTATGTCAATATACTTGACGGGACCCCCTTCTTCATCATTGTCCCCCATAATATCTCTCTAGGTATCTTGTCGTACGCTTTTTCTAAATTAATAAATATCATATGCAAATCTCTTCTCCTCTCTCGAAAACGCTCGACAAGTTGACAAAGCAAATGAATAACCTCTGTCGTCGATCGTCCAGGCATGAACCCAAACTGGTTCTCTGTTATCTTAATATACTTCATTAGCCTGTGTTCAATCACTCTCTCCCAAACTTTCATAATGTGACATATAAGTTTTATTCCACGGTAGTTTGAGCAACTTTGAATGTCACCCTTGTTCTTATAGATAGGTACAAGGATACTTTTCCTCCATTCATTTGGCATCTTTTTTGTCTGCCAAATCTTATTAAACAGATCTGTCAGCCATTTAACGCCTATTTCTCCTTAGTATCTCCAAATCTCGATAGGAATCCCATCAGGATCAACCGCTTTTCTTAAACTCATTCTGTTCAAAACTTCTTTAATCTCAGATAGTCTTATTTTACGCATGAAATCACGGTTTATATCTTAAGATTGAATAACAAGTCCACCCAAATTCTTAGTAAAGCTCTCATTGAACAATTTGTCAAAATAATCTCTCCATCTTTCCTTGATATCCTTATCTCGAACTAAAACCTTCTGATTTTCATTTTTGACACACTTCAGCGCACATAAGTCTCTAGTCTTCTTTTCCCGCATCCGAGCAATCCGGTATATATCATTTTCAGCCTCTTTAGCGTCTAATTTCTCGTACACCTCCTTGTAGACCTTAGATTTAGCTTCCCGAACAGCTTTCTTAACTTCTTTTTTAGCCATTTTATACTTCTCAAATCTCTCCACATATCTATTTTTCTTCAAATCTTTATAAGAATCCATTTTAATTTTAATAGCAGCCTTTTCTTCTTCATTCCACCATGATATGTCTTTAGATGGTGGAGCACCACCTCTCGACTCACCAAGTAGATCTCTAGCTATCTTTTGATACAACTAGCTATTTTGTTCCATGTTCTGTCTGAATCATCTTCTGACTGCCAATCCACTTCTTGGACTACACGATCTATAAAAGCCTTTTGGTTACCTTCTTTCAATCGCCACCATTTAATTCTAGGCTCTACCTTACGTCTAATCTTTCTAGGTCCTTTTTTAAATCGAAAATGTAGAACTAAAAATCTATGTTGAGTGGTTACACTCTCACCTGGCACTACCTTACAGTCGATACAACAATCTCTATCTATTCTTCTCGTCAGAAAAAAGTCTATTTGACCAGCACTTGATCCGCTCCTAAAAGTGATAAGGTGGGACTCTCTTTTTCTAAACCAGGTGTTTGCTAAGATCAATTCATAAGATAATACAAAATCTAGAATCGAGTCACCTATTTCATTCCTTTGTCCAAAACCAAAACCTCCATGGATAGTATCAAACCCACTACGACTAGTACCTACATGTCCATTAAGATCACCACCAATAAATAACTTCTCTCCACTAGATATACTTTAAAACAACACTTGAATCTTCTATTAGATAAAAGTATATTCCATCATTATCCAAAAACTTGAAAATGTCCAGAGAAACAAATCGACGCCTTCAGCAATTGGAGATTTGACACCATGCTACTCAGTGCATGATTATGAATCCCAAGGGAAATACATGACCAAATAAGCTTGATTGGTGTAGTAAAAATTGCAAAACTCTACTTCATAACTAAGAAAAATTTACAAATACCGTCTTTTTCTCTAACTTCCTTAAGATTCTTAAGCTGATTATTATTATAGTCCATCACAACCATTTTTTCGAGTTCCCTGTAATGTATAAAAACAAATTTAACTTAGATATTACATGTAAGAGCATGGTAAAAACCAGGCATCAGAACTATTGGCATGAACCAAAATGTTGGGTTTGCCTCGTATTCTCGATTCCTAGAAGTTTCCCAAATCGAATTCAGCGTTTCACACAGCTTCAGCCAGGATCCAGACGTCTGAAACTTAAGATACAGACGTTTGTCGACACTATGTTTTCTAGGCAGACGTCTGACTCGTGTTTGTCAGACTTCTGCGCGTTCTCGGGTTTTGTTGAACCCTATTGCCCAGACCTCTGGAGCTACTTCTTCAGACGTCTGGGCCCGCTCTGTGTTTTGGGGCAGACGTTTGCCAAGTCCTTCTTCAGACGTCTGCCGACGTCCTGGGCCGAATATTTGCTGTTTGGGAAATCTGATTTTATCTTACTTGCCTCGTACTATATATAGTATTTTGTACCCCTTATTTAAAAAATCTTTTTTCGTTAATTTGAATTAGGAGAGGAGGCTAGGTTTTGAAAGGGATTTTGTGAGAGTTCATCCACCATTGTATCTTTCATGTTTGTTTGATTAGTAAAGTGCTTCTTCTTTGCTCGTGGATTTTCCCTTAAAGGGTTTCCACATAAATATTATGTCGGTTTGATCTCTATTTCTATTGCTTTTCTTTATTTGTTTTCTTATTTTTCTTATTTGTTTATTGATTGGTGATCATATTTGACGCAACAAATTGGTATCATACCCTTATTTTGGTTTTTTGGGAGATTTGGTGCACACAAAGTGTTTGGGGATTTATTTGCTTAAACCGTTAGGTCTTCGATCTTACGATCTTGATTTACGGTAGGTGACGATACTTGTGTCTTTTTCCCATCTTTTTAGATTGTATTTTGAAGTTTTTGGTTTTTAAGCATTTAAGGTGTTTGTGGAAATTCCTAAGTGAATTTCAAATGGTTCTTTTGATCCTGCATCATATCTCCAACGATTATGAAGTTTTTGGAAGTTCGATATTGAGAAGTCCGATATTGAGAAGTCCGATGAGAATATGAGATTTTGTCTATGGCAAGTTCATTGATTGTCATATTGACAAAAAATGGTTTAAAGAAAGCGATTCTTAGAAAGAATTCAGGGCCTTTCACTAGAGGAATCATAGGAAAAGTTGGATGAAAGGGCTCTCACGGCTATCCAATTGTGTTTAACAAACGAAATTTTGTAAGAAGTTTTGATGGAGAAGACGGCGGCTTGTTTGTTGTTGAAATTAGAGGAGTTATATTTGAAGAACTCTCTCACAAATCGACTCTTGTTGAAGTAGCCTTTCTACATATTTCGTATGTCAGAAGGCTCTCTTATCAAATCTCATATCGGTGAGTTTAATTCGATCATTATAGATCTGGACAAGATCTATATTAAGATTGATGATGAAGATCAAGCACTTCTATTATTATGTTCTTTACCATCTCTTTATAAGCACTTTCGTGACACCATGATCTATAGACGAGATACTATCTCGATCAAGGATGTCAGAAAATTTAATGAAGAAGAAGATCGATAAGGAGTTAATTTCTAGCGAAGGCGATGGTCAATCTTCAGGTTTATTTGTTTGAGGGCGAGCAGAGAAAAGAGATCCGTCTTCTCGCCAAATTTTTTGGCTCAGAGTTTGTTGTTCCCTTATAAAAATAAAGGAAAACCCTTACGTGTTAAACACGTGCACCCACATGCAAAACATGTAGGTACCGCCTCGGATAGGATTAAATCCTATATTGGGTTCTCACGTGTTTCCCACGTGTGCGCCGGCACCAGCCTCTGTTAGGATTAAATCCTATAGTTGCGCCTCACATGGAACATATATGAGCGTCAACGTGCAAAGTACGTGAGTGACTATTTACAAAAGAATTAAATTTTGAGGCGGCGCCCACGTGCATAGCACGTGAGCGTCAGCGCCCAAATTAAAGAAAGTAGAATTAAATTCTATATGAGGAATATTTCCCCAAAATTTGGGATATTCTCTGTTAAACAGAGCCGTTTGATCAAAAATCCAATGGTGATAATAAATCATCAAATGATAGAATTAAATTTTATTAAGGAAAAAATATCTCCCTGATCAAATATTCTCTGTTAAATAGAGAGTCGTCGGATCAAGAATCCAATGGTGATTAAAAATCATTAAAAAATAGAACTAAAATTCTATTAATAGAAAATATCCATCTTTCTAAATAAGGAAGATATTCTCTATTGGATCAAAAATCTAATGATGGAATTAAATTCTATTTGGGGGAAATATTTTCCTGATCTTTCTCAAACCAGAAAGATCCGCTCTGTTAAACAGAGGACCCTTGGACCAAAAATCCAACGGTGATTATAAAATCACCAATTAAACCATCTAATATAATAAAATTTTATATTAGGAAAATATCTTTCTGATCTTGTTAAACTAACAGGATATTCATATGATATAATAAAATTCTATCTTAGGAAAATATTCCTAATCTTGTTAAACAAACAAGAAATTTTCTCTGTTAAACAGAGTGCTTTTGTATTAAAAATCTAACGGTGAATAAAATTCACCAGTTGAACTTTAAGATCATTTTGATTGATTGTGAAATCAATCATGATCTATCAATGAGAGATTTTCTCAACAAATTAATTTTTCTCTTCTCCTATAAATAAGAGTAAGGAGATCAAATCTAAAAAAAGGGCCATCCCATAAATTTCTGTAAAAATACAGAAGGCTTTCAAAAGGTTCCACAAAACAACAGAGAATTTAATTCTCAATAAAAAAGACCGTCTCCATCCTCAAAACTCTAGATAAAGAAAATATCGAGATCAAAATATCTCCTTTACCTAAAATATCTAAGGGTTTAACCCTTCTCAAAGAACTTAGTTTTTCTCTGGATTTGAGATCCGCAAAACAAATCTCCCACAAGTTGAGAATTTAATTCTCATCGGGAGGATCTTGTTCTTGAGAATCAAAGATCCCGGGGAGAACATGGATAAAAGAACATGGAGAATATGGAGTTAATAATACTCCAGGAACTTAATTCCCTTAAATCAAGAACTCAGTTCTTTAAGAACCCGATCCAAGATCCTCAAAATAGCGATCTTGGTGATCGTTAATGGTCAAAATACCATTGACAGAGATTTAACCTCTCTGAAAATATGAACAGGAAAATATGGATAAAAGAACATGAAAAATATGGAGTTCATAATACTCTAGGAACTTAGTTCCTTCAAATCAAGAACTTAGTTCTTAAAGAACCCGATCCCAGATCCTCAAAATAGTGATCTTGGTGATCGTTAATGGTCAAAATGCCATTAATGGAGATTTAAGTTCTCTAAAAATATCAACATAGATTAAATCTCCAAAAAAACCTAGCGTCTCATGTGAAAAGCACGTGAGCGCCAAAGGCCAAGTTACATAGCGCCTCACATGAGCGCCAGAAAAAGTTAGTGCTTATCACTATTGGAGCGCCTCATGTGAAATACATGTGAGCGCTCAAAAGAAACCAAAACTAAGCGCCTCACATGAAACATACGTGAGCGCCAGACGCTCAGCGCCTCACATGAAATACACGTGAGCGCCAGAGAAAAATTAATGCTTAGCACTATTATAGCGTCTCACGTGATATACATGTGAGTGCTACATGCAACTGAGTGCTTAACATTGCTGGGTGTTACAGAAACCCAATTTTAGCCCAAATTGGCTAAGTTTATGTTCGAGATATCCAAACTGATTTTAGTCCTATACATGACTAGCGATTTTCATCCCATACCTTCTAAGTTAATCTTAATCTCAATTAAGACTAATGATTCTTGGACGATCCACCATGATTCTTTCCCTCAAATATGGGATTTAGTTCATGAGTACATCTCTTCACACCTCTGATATATGTCGTAATTCCTCAACGTCTTCAGAGAGGTGGCGGGTCCCAATAACTAACAACTCCTCTTTCTTCGTCCCCCAAATAGGAATGTTGGACCGAATTTTCTTAAACTAATATTCGTCCCAAATAGGGAACGTTGGACCGAAATGTCCTTAAACTAATATTTGCCCCAAATACGGTGATAATGTACCGTGATATCCTTAAACCAATATAATTGAGCCCATATGCTCATTTGTTTTTAAGTAGATCTTAGTCTCAAATATGACTAACGATCCTCAGATCAAAATCCAAATATCTCATGAACGGATGGACCTCACAAATGTGAGAAATGCGTCCTAAGTTCATTCCCGTTAGCGAACCAAGCTACCAACGTAGACTCCGTCAAGCAAATCCTTGATCCAAACCCAAATCTCAAATATACGGATTTGGACTAATCCGCGTCCTACGGGCACGACATAAATTAGTCTTCATATACAATCCACGGACAACCAAAATAAAACAAACGTAACACGGCATGAAGTGAACTACTGGAGCAGGAGAAAGTTGTTATCGCAACGCGATAACGTAATTAACTGTATGGGCTTACGCCTGCAGGGAAGAGCGTCCCCACAATAAAAAAACCCTCACAAACGAGGGGGAATCTGATAAATCCTGCTACATCGGTCGCATCTATCCAAACCTCCGATATACGGTGCCATAAATCAACTTGGTATCTTCGGATAGGTGGGTGGATATGGCCAAACAACATCTGCCCCCAAATTCAGGCAAGACGATCCATCCCAGTTCGTATCTATTTTTGGCGGTAAACAATCCGAAAGGCAGCAAGAAGAAGTCAAGGTCAAAGTCTAAGTATAAGAACTTGACCTGTAACTATTATAAGAAAAATGGTCATTTTAAGGTCGATTGTTTCAAATTGTAGAACAAGCAGAAACAAGAAGATAAGAAGAAGAAAGAGTTTTCAGCTGAAGCTAGTATTATCGAAAGAGAAGGAGATTTACTTGTGGTTCTTGACAACGTGTATCGATCCAAGAATGAATGGATTTTGGATTCAGGTTGTTTCTACCATATGTGTCCCAATAGAAATTTGTTCTCCACCTTTAAGTCTATTGACAGTGGAGTGATTTTGATGGAAAATAATAGTTCATGTTGAGTTATTGGTAAGGGGACGATTCAAATCAAGATTTTTGATGACGTTGTGAGAACATTAGCGGAAGTTAGCTATGTCCCTGACTTGAAAAAGAACTCATCTCATTAGGTGCACTTGATGCTAAGGGATATACGTTCTCCGCTGAAGGTGGAGTTCTAAATGTCGGTAAAGATACTCTTGTCGTTATGAAGGGCTTGAAAACGGAGTTCTTATATGTGCTGCAGGGTTTGACAACTACCGGGTCGGCGGCAGTTTCATTATCTAAATCTATGTTAGATTCAGATGTGACCAGGTTATAGCACATGAGGCTCGTGCATATGAGTGAGAGGTATGGCCGAGTTATCGAAGCAGGGTCTACCATGCGGTCAAAGTACATCGAAAATGGAATTTTGTGAGTATTGCATTTTTGGGAAGAAGAAATGAGTTAGCTTCGGTATTGCGGCACACAACACAAAAGACACTCTTGATTATATCCATTCGGATCTTTGGAGACCCTCTCAAGTTGCTTCAAAAGGAAGCGGTGCAAAAATATCTTTTTACTTTCATCAATGATTATTCGAGCAAGATTTGGGTCTAACTTTTGAAGCAAAAGAGTGATGTGTTTAACACGTTCAAGCAATGGAAGACATTGATTGAGAAGCAGAAAGAAAAGCAGATTAAGGGACTAAGGACGGATAACATATTAGAATTTTATGGTGGAGATTTCAATGAATTCAGTAAAATCGAAGGTATCGTTCGGCATCATACCGTTGTCCACACATTACAGCAAAATGGAGTCGCGGAGTGCATGAGTCAGACTTTTTTGGAGAAATTCGGTGCATGTTATCTAATGCAGGGCTCGGCAAGGAGTTTTAGGCAGAGGCGGTGAACATGACATACTTCGTTGTGAATTGATCACCTCATACAACACTTGTTAGTAAAATACCGGAGTAAGTATGGTATGGAAAGCATGCCGATTATTTTACATTTAGAGTGTTTGGTTGTCCCGCATATGCATATTGTCGTGAAGGAAAGTTAGATTCTCAAGCGAAGAAATGCATTTTTCTGGGTTATGCTATCGAGGTCAAAGGTTATAGGTAGTGGTGTTCAGATCCTAAGTTGCCAAAATTTATGATTAGCAGAGATGTCATTTTTGACGAATTTTGCAATGTTGAAGCCGAAGAATGAGGAATCACCAATTCAAGACGATACAAGGAATAACGAGCCGTGCGTTGAATTTGAGGTCGGTGAAAGCTCGGGTTATTAGGAGATCTCTCCTTCACCATCGTCTGATGAAGCTCAGTCCCAAGATAAGGAGTATTTACTCGTTCGAGACCGACAACGAAGGGACATTATACCGCCACAGAGATATGGCTATAATGATCTAGTTATGGATGCGCTGTCCGTTGCAGAAACAGTTGATAGTAGCGAGCCTATGAGTTATCAAGAAGCTATTTCATCTGATGAGTCAGCTCGTTGGTTAGTCGTTATGAATGAAGAGATGGCGTTTTTTCCCATAAAAATCAAACATGGAAGCTCGTTAAACCCAGAGGAAGAAAGAAAGTAGTTGGCTACAAGTGGGTTTTCAGAAAGAATGAAGGAGATCAAGAGGTTGCAGATATTCGATGCAACGCACGATTGGCAGCTAAAGATTATTCACAAGTTAAGGGAGTGGACTTCAATGAAGTGTTTTTTTTCGGTTGTAAAATATACCTCTATTCATGTCTTGATCGATTTGGTAACTATGCAGGATTTGGAGTTCGAGCAGCTCGATATTAAGACCGCTTTCCTACATAGTGATTTGGTAGAAAAGAACTACATGCAACAACCTGAAGGTTTCAAAATTGAAGGTAAGGAAGACCACGTTTGTTTTTTTAAAGAAGTCTCTATATGGTTTCAAGCAGACGTCTAGACGTTGGTACAAGAAATTTGATTCCTTCATCAGGGATATTGGTTTTACGAGAAGTAAGGAAGACACTTGTGTTTATTGCAAGAACCTCGCCGATAGTTCTTTCATATACTTGTTGTTTTATATTGATGATATGTTGATGGCAGCAAGGTACAAGATTAATATTCAGAAACTTAAGGAACCGCTGAAAGACAAGTTCGAGACCAAAGATTTGGGAGCAGCCAAGAAAATTCTCAATATGGAAATTAGGCACGATCGCAAGGGAGGAAAATTTTACTTATCTCAACAGCGATACGTTGAGAAAGTTTTAGAACGTTTTGGTATGACATACGCTAAATCTGTAAGTATCCCTTTGGCAGCTCATTTTAAACTTTCAGTTCGTTTATCACCGCAAACTGAGGATGAAATTCATTATATGTCGTATGTTCCTTATTCGAGTGCGGTGGGTAGCATTATGTATGATATGGTTGTTAATAATATGTATGCCCTAAAGGCCATTATATAGATAGTGGAAACTTGGACATATTATCTATGGAGATAGATGAATTTCTTGCTCAAAATGATAGTACGCTATCTGGTTTACTTTATCTGTACATGTAGATTTATTCATTTACACATGTTGATAAAGCCCAAAGGATATTTGCTTGACTACTGTGATTATGATGCGGATCATACTAGTGGGGTACATGTAGTCTATAAGCATATCCTTGAATTGTTTCTAGTCGAGGGTGTATCGAGACAGGGCATCGATATTCCAGAGTAGACTAGCGTATGCTATTCTTGTCCCATATGATGGGCGATGGATGATCCCATATCCATCTGGTGAGGAGACACCAAAGATTGTATGCGGGTGCTCAGTGGAGACTGGGTACACTGAACGGACTCGCCGAGAACTCCTATGTGGTATTATATCTATCGTCGGATAGCAGTTCTCTAGGAACACTGGTACAGGTTAGTCTGTAGACCCGAGATCGTCATAGAGTCTTGTGTGTCCTCCCACTATACTTTGATCTCCACCCTACCACGGCTCTACTGAGTCGTGCAAACAGGTGGTCTTTGGGTACAGTCCCGAGGCGCATGGAGGCAATGAGCGATAGGAGGAGTTTCGTCTCTCCCCGTATTGGGGGTTGATGTTGTGCTATGCTCGATTGGCTATAACATGAAGTCCCTGGCCAGGGCTGCTGAGATTTACTGATAAGAGTTATCAGTAGTTTCTCGATCTGTTATGAGCCATACACCAGCATGACTTATTGAGTTATTGGGGTCGACGATACCATCCCTAGACTTGATATGCAGCATATCTGACGAAGAGACCGGACTGTACGGTAAGTGTTGCCAGTTGGCTCGACGGGAGTTTTTACAGCTTCGCTGGTTTTCTTCTGATCGCTTCAATACCCGGATGGCCGTTATGTTTAGCTGACCTCTTGCGGCTTGTAGATGTTTGATATGATCATCATCTACTGCTGGCGTATTGACGAGTCTTAGAGTCCCACAAATGAAGTTTCCTGGCTCAGGCAAAACGATGTGGTGTGCATATGAGATATGCGCGGGACCCGATTAAATACGGTTATATGATAACGTATATTAGTCGGGCATTTTCTATTTGTCCGATCGTATGAGATATGACCGGTTTGGTAAAATCAAGTGTTGATTTAACTAATTACATTTAGATTAATCCTTTAAGTAAATCCTTTTGTATGCATGCATGTATGCACATGATGATGTGCATGGACACATACATGCATACATAGTATCATGGTTGATGATACAAGAATGATGGCAATATAAGACTTATATTGAAGCTTTTAATTTGTATTTATCATTTTAAGTTAATATAAAGAATATCCACTCATTCTCCTTTATTCTTTAGTGGATAAACTTTAATTAACTTAATGAAAAGAATTTCCACCCATGGTTAATTCTTTAGGAAAAGAATTTCCACTCATAATTATGGTGGTAATGGAATAATGGTGATTATTCCTTTCTTATCACTATAAATAGCTTCATATGTGATATGAAGAAACACACAATGAAACAAGAGAAAAATTAGTGCAAAACTTGTGTACAATTGAGTGCAAGGGTGTGAAGAATACAAGTTATCATATGTGATATGATAGAAAGCTCAAGACACCATTATCTTCTTCTTCCTCTCTAGATTTCTCTCTTGAGTGAAGATTGACAAAAGAAAGGATTTCAATTGAAGAACATAAACCATATCATCATACTACACACCTCTAGCCGATTTGTGTAGGGTGTTTACTCTACTTCGTTTGCGAAACAAGTAAGGTAAGGAGCTTTGGGCAAAGGGACTTCGGGTGGATCATCGTGGACAAGGAAGACTTCCATCGATCCGTTTCAAACTCTCATAGTGCCAAGGAGTCACCGAGGAAGATCTACAAAGGTTGTAATCTTTCCTCTTAGTGATAGTTTTACAATTGCATGTGATGCTTGTATGTATGAATCCCTAAAACTTCTAGTTTCGATTCTTGTCGGGCTAGTTTAGCACCTCCAAAATTTTGATTATGGCATGTGTGATGCCACCGAACCCTTGACGAGGTGCTAGGCCATCCCAACAGTGGTATCAGAGCTACTAGACATGAGATGTCGACCTATGGGGGGTTCTCACTGTGTGACGGTGTGGCGAAGCATAGGCTCTTACCCCCAAGGTGTCCCGAGACCGGAAGGAGTTCCGGCGGGTTGTAGTCCTCGCGAGGGGGCATGCGTAAAAAGTAGCTTCTGAGGGACCCGTAGGCGCCACGGCAATCCCATGGGATGGGGTTGCTTACTGACCTACAGTGGTATCAGAGCCAAGCTAGAGCATTAGGCGATGCGTAGGCGAAATTAAAACTCCGATCGAACCACGAAACACCAATTTTGACAGCTCTCTGGAAATTTTTTGAAAATTGGATTTTTCCAAATTTAAATGTCCTAAAAAAATCAGCAGGCAAAACTAAGAATTACCATGTAAAAATTTTTGAACGATCTCTCTAAAGAGCGGCGGAAGGGCGGCCAAAACATGGTTTTGGCGGCGCTTTAGCGGCCGTACTGTAGCATCATGAAAAATTTTTTATTGCAGAATACCTGATTTAATTAGTACATGCCTCTGGAATATTTAAAAACATACTCAAGTGTTGAGTATTCTGGAGATAAATTGGTTTTGGTGATTCGATTGGAAAAAGTTTAACTTCGTTCAGATTTTCAGATTTTTAGAACTTGTTAAAATGTTTGAACGAATATTACAAACACAGTTTTTCCCGTATTGGAAAAATTCCAAGTGTTGGATTTTTCCCTAGTTCAAAACCTTCGAAAAACATGCAAGCACATCTATGGACACTCTAGAAGAACATAACCATAACTCGATTATGTGACCGTCAAAACTATTACTGAACCTTAAGGTTTGTGGTAGTTTAGCGTTGCCACATGTGAGGCGTTGGTTTGGCCCTTCTACGGTTGGTCCATAAGGTGCTGTGGTATGTTCTAGAAATTTTTGAACTCGGCTCAAGTGTTGTGCAGTTAGGGAAATCCAGGGTGTTTGTTTATTCGATCGAAGAGTTTAACATTGTCTATTTATCTGAAATGTGATACAATATGTGGAATTCATATAGTTAGGCATGAAATACGAAGTATGTGATATTTCGAATTTATGATGTCTAAGGTGATTGTGGATTCCAAATGTTATAGTTTTTCATTTTATTTTCTGTGACCGTAAGTGTAGTATGTGGTGTATCGCCGTTTTCGTTGCTATACGTCAACGACAATCGGGATACGCATACTTACTTACGTTGATAATATGAGATATTATGTGTTGCTGAGATATGATGAGTAGGATTGTCGTGACTGAATAGCCGGGGGTTTTTATGTGAGATGAGAGTTTTATTTTTCATTCATGTAATAAATCAATTGTATATTATTTACTTTTCCGCATTAGGATAGACCCAAGGAGGGGAGCACAAGTGATCGGGTTCTAGGGTTCAGTGGGAGGCCATCTCGAGGAGTCGAGACCGGGTCTCCTAAACTCTAGAATTGGCAGGGTCACTTGCCGCTCTCGTAGGGGTCTAAGGGTGTGGGCTTGGCTATTCATCATGACCATGGAATCCGTATTTTCTATTGTTGGCTCGATACAAAATACGGACGTCCTAGATATCCTTTTATATGCTTCTGCTGTTGATATTCTGTAATGTGATTACTTAGTATCTGAGACGAATGGATTATTATTATATATATATGATATATAATAAACGTTGCTTATATTTTATACCCGCGCTAGTCCCGCCCCGCTATGCCGTTAGTTAAGTAACCTAACGGTGCATAACGGGACACTGTAGCGAATGCGGATGGTATAAGTATACGTTCTATTCTGTGATGGCTTAGGAACTTAAATGATGGGATCACATTAATGAGATTAATGTAAAGAAAAGAAACCTAATGATGTTGTAGAATCAGATTTGAAACAAACTCGGCTTTTTATGAAAAATGCAAGTTTCAAGAAGATGCGGAGCTTAAGCCACTCCTTTTCTTAAACCGTTTGATTCTACAACGAGATCAAGTTCAAAGCGTTAAAGGTTTTCTTAAAAACCATCCGCAACCCTCCGTCATTTTAGGAAGCAGAGTACTTAGTATTCGTGCTACGTTTGTCGACCATAGCCGAGGCGTAGTGTACGGTAGCTAAGTGATGAATTCCTACAAAGCATATGATGCGATTAATTAGGACATTCATGTGATTATGTTGATCATAGTCAAGGGTCATATGGGTGGGTCTAGTTAATCACGAAATGACGGGTAGAATTTGACTAGTACTTATGATATGTTGACCATAGCCAAGGTCATAAGTGACTAGGGGTAAAAACCATATCGGGAATTTCAAGAGTTGAAATTTGCAATGAGATTGCATACCATCTATATGATAGTTGGATCTCGATCTCACTGTGAGTAAGTGTTACTTCCAGGAAAATTATTCCTGGCTAGTTTTCTTTCCAGGTTTTGAAAGAAAATTTGATTAAAAGCAGTGGGAGACATCGATTAGATAAAATAATAACCAATCTAATTCTTTGAAAGAGCAATTCGCTAAGTGTATCCTTTTCTCTCTCCGAATGGCAGTTATAGATATCAGGACTTAAGCTTCTACTTGAGAAAAATAAACTGACAGGACAAAATTATAAAGAATGGTTGAGGAACTTAAACATTGCACTTTCATATGATAAGGTATCATATGTCCTCAATACTAAAGCCCTTATGGGAAGTGGGAAAGGAGAATGTTTTTACTGTAAAAAGTCAGGACATTGGAAACACAACTGTGCTGAATATCTTGCTGATCTCAAGAAGAAGAAGCATGCTGATGCTTCTACTTCAGATGTGTTTGTGACTGAAAACTGTTTTTCTTTAAACTCTGCATCCTGGGTATTGGATACCGGTTCTGGTTCTCACATCTGCAATAGTATGCAGGGATTGAGAAATAGTAGAGTTTTAAAAATAGGAGATCATACTCTGCGGGTTGGAAATGGTTCCAATATACATGCTGTATCCGTGGGAGAGTATCATCTAGGGTTGCCTTCAGGAAGTATTTTGGTTTTGAACCCGTGTTATTTAGTACCAAGTATGCTGTGTAACATAATATCCGTTTCTTTGTTGGACAAAGAAGGATATCATTTTATATTGCAAAATAATGTTATGAACATTAACCTGAATCAAGAGTTGATTGGGTATGGTACACTAAATAACGGTATTTACATCATGAACCAACACACAGTTTTCAATATACAACATACTAGTAAAAGAAAGTTTCCAGATATAAATGAAGCCTTTCTTTGGCATTGTAGACTTGGTCATATTAATGAAACAAGACTAAACAAGCTACATAAAGATGGATATTTAAATCCGTTTGAATATAAATCTTATGCGACTTGCCAGTCTTGTATCAAAGGTAAAATGACCAAAACTCCGTTTAGTGGACACGGAGAGAGAGCTGGTGAACTCTTAAGCCTCATACATAGTGATGTATGCGGACCAATGTCTACACTTGCAAGAGGTGGTTTTTCATACTTCATCACTTTTACTGATGATTTCTCAAGATTCGGACACGTGTTTTTGATAAAGCACAAATCTGAAGCTTTTGAGAAATTCAAAGAGTATAAACTTGAAGTAGAGAAGCAAACAGGCTTGAGCATCAAGAAACTTCGATCGGATCGAGGTGGAGAGTATTTAAGTACAGAGTTTCTAGACTTCTTAAAAGAGAATGGGATTCTCTCTCAGCTCACTCCTCCTTACACACCGCAGCACAATGGTGTGTCAGAACGGAGGAATCGTACCCTATTGGATATGGTACGATCCATGATGTGTGATGCTGAGTTACCGCTTTCCTTTTGGGGACATGCATTGGACACAGCAATGTATCTATTGAACAGGGTGCCAACCAAGACCGTGTCTACCACTCCATATGAGATGTGGAATGGAAAGAGACCATCTCTTAAAAGGTTTAGGATTTGGGGTTGTCCGGCTTTTGTTAAAAAGCAGAATCCAGACAAACTCGAGACACGATCGGTCATGTGTAAATTTGTGGGGTATCCAAAACATTCGTATGGATATCTATTCTACCACAAAGAGGAACAAAAGGTGTTTGTTGCTCAGCATGCCATCTTTTTGGAAAATGAGTTCTTTACGGAAAGTACTAATGGCAATGTGGTAGAACTAGAAGAGGTTCTAGAGACACAAATTACTCAGGAGGAATTGGTTGAAACTGATGTTGCAGTAGAACTTCAAGAACCTCAGCCGCTCAGGAGGTCTAGTAGGATTTCTCACCCACCAGAGAGATACTATGGGTTTCTCATAGATGGTAATAGAGAAGATTGCATCATGGATGATGATGACCCTACTAGTTTTCAGCAAGCTATCATGAGTGGTGACTCAGTGAAATGGCTGGAAGCAATGAGATCCGAAATGGAGTCAATGTACACCAACAAAGTATGGACTTTGGACGTTGCACCTCCTGGGATAAAACCCGTTGGGTGCAAATAGATCTTTAAGAGAAAGATTGGTGTAGATGGACAGGTGGAGACCTATAAAGCAAGGCTTGTAGCGAAAGGTTTTCGTCAAAGACCAGGCTTGGACTATGATGAAACTTTCTCTCCGGTAGCAATGCTTAAATCCATTAGGATCCTACTTGCTATTGCTGCTCACTATGATTATGAAATATGGCAGATGGACGTGAAAACAACATTTCTAAATGGTGATTTAGAAGAATGTGTTTTTATGGATCAGCCAGAGGGCTTCATTGATAGTGGGAGCAGCGGGAAAGCATGTAGATTGCTTAAATCCATTTATGGATTAAAGCAGGCCTCAAGGAGCTGGAACATCTGCTTTGATGATACAATCAAAGAGTTTGATTTTGTCAGAAATGAAGATGAACCATGTATTTATAAGAAGATTGTAGGGAGTACTGTCACATTCCTCGTATTGTACGTAGATGACATTCTCCTGATAGGAAATGATGTTCCTATGCTACAATCGGTCAAACTATTCTTATCACAAAGGTTCTCCATGAAGGACCTGGGTGATGCCTCGCGCATTTTGGGCATTAGGATCTATAGAGATAGATCCAAGAGGTTATTGGGACTGTCCCAATCAAAGTACATAGACACCATTCTAAAGAGGTTTAGTATGGAAGATTCCAAGCGTGGTGCCTTGCCTGCTAGACATGGAATCACTCTCTCTAAGGACTTCTGTCCGAAGACTGATGAAGAGAGAGCTCGCATGAGCGTTATACCCTACGCTTCAGCCGTGGGATCTATAATGTATGCAATGTTGTGTACTCGCCCTGATGTAGCTTATGCACTGGCTGTAGTAAGCAGGTATCAATCCAACCCAGGGGAGAAACATTGGATAGCAGTGAAGAACATTCTTAAGTACTTGCGAAGGACTAAAGAATTGTTCTTGGTGTATGGTAATGGGGATCTCCAGATGGAGGCCTTTACCGATTCAAGCTTCCAAAGTGACAAGGATGACAGTAAATCAATCTCAGGGTTTGTATTTACCCTAAATGGAGGAGCGGTTAGTTGGAAGAGTTCCAAACAGGACACCGTTGCAGACTCCACGATGGAAGCTGAGTATATTGCTGCAAGTGATGCTGCTAAGGAAGCCGTCTGGATGAAGAAGTTCATTGCGGAACTAGGAGTAGTTCCAACCATTATTGATCCAATACCATTGTATTGTGATAATAATGGAGCTATAGCATTAGCAAAAGAACCAAGGTCCCATCAGAAATCCAGACACATCCTAAGGAGATATCATCTGATCCGGGAGATAGTTGATCGCCAGGAGATCGAGATTCGGAGAGTAGATACAAAGGATAACACAGCGGATCCATTCACCAAGGCACTTCCACAGCCTCAGCATGAGCGACTGTTTGAAATGTTGGGTATGAGATACGCCAATAATTGGCCTTAGTGCAAGTGGGAGATTGTTAATAATATGTATGCCCTAAAGGCCATTATATAGATAGTGGAAACTTGGACATATTATCTATGGATATAGATGAATTTCTTGCTCAAAATGATAGTACGCTATCTGGTTTACTTTATCTGTACATGTAGATTTATTCATTTACACATGTTGATAAAGCCCAAAGGATATTTGCTTGACTACTGTGATTATGATGCGGATCATACTAGTGGGGTACATGTAGTCTATAAGCATATCCTTGAATTGTTCCTAGTCGAGGGTGTATCGAGACAGGGCATCGATATTCCAGAGTAGACTAGCGTATGCTATTCTTGTCCCATATGATGGGCGATGGATGATCCCATATCCATCTGGTGAGGAGACACCAAAGATTGTATGCGGGTGCTCAGTGGAGACTGGGTACACTGAACGGACTCGCCGAGAACTCCTATGTGGTATTATATCTATCGTCGGATAGCAGTTCTCTAGGAACACTGGTACAGGTTAGTCTGTAGACCCGAGATCGTCATAGAGTCTTGTGTGTCCTCCCACTATACTTTGATCTCCACCCTACCACGGCTCTACTGAGTCGTGCAAACAGGTGGTCTTTGGGTACAGTCCCGAGGCGCATGGAGGCAATGAGCGATAGGAGGGGTTTCGTCTCTCCCCGTATTGGGGGTTGATGTTGTGCTATGCTCGATTGGCTATAACATGAAGTCCCTGGCCAGGGCTGCTGAGATTTACTGATAAGAGTTATCAGTAGTTTCTCGATCTGTTATGAGCCATACACCAGCATGACTTATTGAGTTATTGGGGTCGACGATACCATCCCTAGACTTGATATGCAGCATATCTGACGAAGAGACCGGACTGTACGGTAAGTGTTGCCAGTTGGCTCGACGGGAGTTTTTACAGCTTCGCTGGTTTTCTTCTGATCGCTTCAATACCCGGATGGCCGTTATGTTTAGCTGACCTCTTGCGGCTTGTAGATGTTTGATATGATCATCATCTACTGCTGGCGTATTGACGAGTCTTAGAGTCCCACAAATGAAGTTTCCTGGCTCAGGCAAAACGATGTGGTGTGCATATGAGATATGCGCGGGACCCGATTAAATACGGTTATATGATAACGTATATTAGTCGGGCATTTTCTATTTGTCCGATCGTATGAGATATGACCGGTTTGGTAAAATCAAGTGTTGATTTAACTAATTACATTTAGATTAATCCTTTAAGTAAATCCTTTTGTATGCATGCATGTATGCACATGATGATGTGCATGGACACATACATGCATACATAGTATCATGGTTGATAATACAAGAATGATGGCAATATAAGACTTATATTGAAGCTTTTAATTTGTATTTATCATTTTAAGTTAATATAAAGAATATCCAATCATTCTCCTTTATTCTTTAGTGGGTAAACTTTAATTAACTTAATGAAAAGAATTTCCACTCATGGTTAATTCTTTAGGAAAAGAATTTCCACTCATAATTATGGTGGTAATGGAATAATGGTGATTATTCCTTTCTTATCACTATAAATAGCTTCATATGTGATATGAAGAAACATACAATGAAACAAGAGAAAAATTAGTGCAAAACTTGTGTACAATTGAGTGCAAGGGTGTGAAGAATACAAGTTATCATATGTGATATGATAGAAAGCTCAAGACACCATTATCTTCTTCTTCCTCTCTAGATTTCTCTCTTGAGTGAAGATTGACAAAAGAAAGGATTTCAATTGAAGAACATAAACCATATCATCATACTACACACCTCTAGCCGATTTGTATAGGGTGTTTACTCTACTTCGTTTGCGAAACAAGTAAGGTAAGGAGCTTTGGGCAAAGGGACTTCGGGTGGATCATCGTGGACAAGGAAGACTTCCATCGATCCGTTTCAAACTCTCATAGTGCCAAGGAGTCACCGAGGAAGATCTACAAAGGTTGTAATCTTTCCTCTTAGTGATAGTTTTACAATTGCATGTGATGCTTGTATGTATGAATCCCTAAAACTTCTAGTTTCGATTCTTGTCGGGCTAGTTTAGCACCTCCAAAATTTTGATTATGGCATGTGTGATGCCACCGAACCCTTGACGAGGTGCTAGGCCATCCCAACAATGGTATGTACCCGACCCAACATTTCACATGCAGTTAGTATTGTTAGTCGTTATATGGCATCTCTTGGTACATACCATTGGCAAGCAGTGAAGTGGATTTTACAATACCTACGAGGTACGTCTAATATAGGGTTGGAGTTTGGAAGAATCCGTGACAGTTTGGTTGGTTTCAACAATTCTGACTATGCAAGCGACCTCGACAGGCGAAGGTCGATCACCGGCTATATATTCTCTTTAGGAGGATGTGCATTAGTTGGCATGCTTTGTTATAGTCTACGGTAGCGTTATCTTCGATGGAGGCTGAGTATATAACCGTTGTTGAGGCCGTTAAGCAAGCAATCTGGTTGAAGGGACTATTTTCGGAATTTGGTATCCAAGAAGATACCATAATAGTATATTGTGATAGCCAAAACGCGATTCATTTGATAGAGGACCAGATGCATCATGACAGAACGAAACACATCGACGTTCGGTATTGGTTTGTTCAGGATGTCGTTGAAGAGGAAGAGATAATCATAAAGAAGGTTGACACAGTGGATAATCCGGCCGATATGTTGACCAAGTCTCTTTTGTTTGTTAAGTTTGAGCATTGCTTGAACTAATTAGAGTGTGTCATACTCATTAAGCCCTTTAGGAGTTTTATAGACAATGTAGAGCTGTTACTAATATTATGGAGGAGTTTTGTGGCGAATGCTAGGCAATGTGGAGATTTGTTGAGTTTGCCTCGTATTCTCGATCCCTAGAAATTTCTCTAATCGAATTCAGCGTTTCACACAGCTTCAGGTTCCGCTTCAGCTAGGATCCAGACGTCCGAAGCTTAAGTTTCAGACATTTGTCGACGCTATGTTTTCTGGACAGACATCTAACTCGTGTTTGTCAGACGTCTGCGCGTTCTTAGGTTTTGCTGAAGCCACTTGTCCAGACGTCTGGAGCTTCTTCTTCAGACGTCTGGCTCCGCTATGTGTTTTGGGGCAGACGTCTGCCGACATCTTAGGCCGAATATTTTCTGTTTGGAAAATCTGATTTTATCTCTACTTGCCTCATACTATATATAGTATTTTGTAACCCTTATTTAAAAAAAACCTTTTTTTGTTAATCTGAATTAGGAGAGGAGGCTAGGGTTTTGGATAGGGTTTTGTGAAAGTTCATCCACCATTGTAATCCTCTATGTTTGTTTGATTAGTAAAGTACTTCTTTTTCGCCCGTGGTTTTTCCCGTAAGGGTTTTCCACGTAAATCTCGTGTCGTTTGGTTTGTTCTCTATTTCTATTGCTTTTGTTTATTTGTCTTCTTCTCTTTATCGTTGGTTTATTGCTTCGTGATCGTATTTGCCGTAACACAAAACATAACCGCTAATTGGCTCTAAGGAATTTGGATACACCCCGCATTAAACTACATGTCTCCAAAGAACCAGAACAAAATAAAATGCTATCCTGATCCAAAGTATTTTTATACTCATAGTCTCGTAGAACCAGGAGCGTCTCAAAATTCGCACAAACCCACAACATCCATCATTCTACGTTCCTATTACACTCACACTTGAACGCCTAAAATACTACACTCCATACGGAAACAACAGTGATATCATCAAAAAATACAATATAAGAGCGTCGATTAAAAGTAGCCTTAAGTTACCTAACTATGTCCGTCGAAATACTATTCTGTCTCTGCTCCCGCTGGTGCCCAAGGAATGTTTCTTTCCGAAAAATATAATATATGAGAAATCTAGGGCGCCTCAAACATGATTTTAACATTCATAAATTGAAAAAGAGGCTAACTATTTGTACATGATGCTACCGTTTGGACCTGGTTAAATTTAATCGAAGTACTCCAGGACTAGATTAAATTGGAGATAATCTTAAATTTATGCAAGAATCAATTATTTCCTAATGACTTCTGACAGAGATGGCTACCTTTTAACATTCATAAATTGGAAAAGAGGCCAACTACTTCTACATAATGTTACTGTTTGGACCTGGTTAAATTTAATTTGAATAATTAAATTCTAAGCTTTATCTCTAATAACCTCTACTTCTATATATATTCCCCATATCTATTAATTAATCCCTAGGGCTAAAATATTAATCCATCTAGTATTTTTGTGCTGCGGCAATTTAAAAAAAGATCCGCAGCAGCTGAAGTCATTGGCCGAGAGAGGGGGGGGGGGGGGGGGAGAGAAGTTTGTAGTTTGAGAGTGATTACTTTTTATTTGGGTGAGATCGGAAGTGCAACAATTATCTCTTGTAATTTTTCGTTGAATAATGTAAGCAACTCGTCGTCGGTTTATAGGATTAGATGCAAGTGCATGCCGAATCTGAGTAATATCTTGTGTCCTTTGCTTGATGTGTTTTTTTTTTCTTTTATTACTTATTGTTTTTGCATAGTTGCTGCGTTTGATCTTTTCATTAGTTCCGATTCACGCGTATCGTTCATCCGCTGCGTAATTTGAAGCTATTTTTTACAACAAGTGGTATCAGAGCCTTTGTTACGGTGATTTGGATTATTGAGAAGATGGCTTCCACATATTATTAGATCGATAAATTTGACGAAAGGAACAAATCCAGTCTATAGAGATTGAAAATGAAGGAGAGTCTAATGTAACACCGAGTTCATGAGATAGAGAGAAGATTCTTTCGATAACCATAAATATTCAGAAAGAAGAAATGGAGGATAGGATTTTCGGCTCGATACAGCTGAGCTTGGCTGACGAGCTTCTATGCGAGATTGCGCAAGGGACAACGGTAACAAGTTTATAGAGCAGGCTAGAATCTTTATACATGAAGAAATCTTTAACATATCGTCTCTATCTCAAGCATCATTTATACACATTGAAGATGAAAGAAGGTACATCAATCAAAGACCGCCTGGACGAACTTAACCAAATCATTATGAACTTGCTCAACGTAGAGTGAAGATTGAAGACGGGGACCAAGCTATAATCCTGCTTTGCTCTTTGACTTTTGAATATAGCCAGTTCATGAAATCGATGGTGTATGCCAGAGATAAAATTTCTTTAGAAGATGTTAAAGCGGGCCTATACAGCGAGGTGTTGAGAGAGAAGGTATCAGATGATAAAGGTGGTCAAGACGATGCGCTGGTTTCTAGAGGCCGTTTTGAGAAGCTGTCACATGGTGGTTCCAAGAATAGAGCGAGGTCCAAATTGAGGAATAACACTAATGACAAGTGCAATTATTGCAAGGTGTAAGGCCATTGGAAGAGGGACTGTCAGAAATTTAAGGAGGATACTAAGAAACAGTCATCTAGTACCGCAGTTGTCATACATGATTCAGATGATAGCAGCAATTGTTTCGTATTATTAGTTTGTGCAGTCGGCGACGTACATGATATATGGATGCTAGATTCAGGGAGCTCTTTCCACATGATTCCATATCGGAGTTGGTTTGCGACGTTTCGTTCTCTTGATGGGGGTTCAGTCTTGATGGGAAATAATGCGGCGTGCAATATCAAGGAGATTGGTTCTGTTCGGATATGCATGTTTGATGGGGTAGTGCAGATTTTGACGGATATCAGATATATGCCAGATCTGAAAAAGAGTTTGATTTCTGTAGGAGTTTTGACGGGTATCGGCTGTAAGTGTGTAGTCAATGGATGTTCCACGAAAATTTCCAAGGGGTCTCTCATTGTCATGAAAGGAAAGAAGGTGAGGAACTTGTACTTTTAAGAGGGGTAGTCAGTTACAGATGATAACAGTGTCTCAATCAACCAACTTGAAATGCCCATTCTAAACCAAAAATCCACTCTCACAAATTATAGTTAAGGCCAAACAAATCAAATCCCATTAAACCCAACTAAATCTCATGAAATCAACATATGGATTATATATCTAAACTTTGCTAGAAAAGTAAAACGAATTCCCAATAAATCCTCAATAAATTCAAGCAATCAAATTAAGATAAAATCAATTAATAACAAAGCCATATATGGGTTTAACAATAAAAGATCGATATATGAAATATTGTAAATAATAGATTGTTACCCCACAATTACCGATGAGCTAAGCGAATATACTCCTTGCTATGCTCTTACTCTTCGCCATCCCTATTCCTTAAGTCAATGTTTTCTCCACACTTACAAAATAAAGCATGGGCTTGGATTTTGGTATTCAAGTCTTATTAGATCCAATAGGATTAGTTTTCGGTACCCACATCATATTCGTGTTAGACAAATATTTCCCTTTTAATGGACACGAATATAAAAAGTGATCAAATACAACACAATAATGACATGAATGTGAATGCGCGTGCAAGGTACTAGATGTGACACCATAAGCATGAGATGGAGTAGGTATATGATGTGTATGTTTTTCAAAATATTTTCTCATGCTAAATCGATATAAGTATGCATGAGTGCGGATATGTGATTTGGCATGAGAAGAGTTTTTGGTAAAATGAGTCGAGGAGGGTTTTTGAAATAGTGACTTGATCAGTCGAAAATATTGCATTTTTAACACATCAATTTCCTTACCATTTGCACTCATCTAAACGTGTTTGGTATGAATATAACACATATTAGCAAAACATCTGTAAAATACCAAATAACTTGTGTTATACTTTATAACCGGCATTTTGAGGGAAATTGAGTGTTTATCATTGCACGCATAATCTTTGTATAGCGCAACACTTGTCTCGAGAATCTGTGCAGGAAATTCCAGGAAAAGAGCCGAAACTGTTAAAAGTACTGATAAAAATGCGTCAAGTCCAAGACTTATGATCTGACAGTGAACAAGAAATATTTAGAAGATTCCATACATCAGGAAGCAGTACAAAAGCCACCAGAGAAATTACCATGGAAATTTCATACACAGAGGCCTCCAAAGGGCCGCGGATCCGCGACCGAATGGCCCTTGCCGCGGCGGATCCGCGGCCACGAAAAGATGACGCCAGCAACTTGTTGTTTCAGGGTTCTCATCTTAAGGTCTAAATGTCTTCAAGCCACTGCAAATTTCAGAAATCTCCAGAAGCTTCTGTCCGAACAGCCAATGCTTTTTGTACAAGCTAAATACATCCAAGCTCCTCAAACAAGCCACATAACTACCTAGACCTAGAAGCTTCTTCCGAACCTCCAAGCTTCTAAAAGAAGCTAGCTAGCTAACTAACTCTAGAAGCTTCTACCTAACTACCAATCTTGCAAGTGAAGCTAACCCTAACCTAACTTCTAAAGGAAGCTAATCCTAATCAAGGCTATAAAAAGGACCTAAAGGCTTCTTCTCAAGGGTTGTTGATCGTTGTTCAACAATTCCCAATACAAGTTGAGTGACACAACTTGTAATCCTAATCCAAATACAAAGCCAAATTCAAGATCTCCGAGTACAAATCAAGCAAGAAGCCTTCAACCTTTTAGAAGCGACGCCGATCTTCAACCGAGCAAGTGATCCAAGACGATCCGCGACTCACGGAGACGATGCGAAGCTAATTCGGCAATCGAGTTCTTTCCTCAATTCTTATAGTTCTTGAGCGAATTGTAACGGAATTGATGAATAATAAAAGGTGAAATTTCTTAATCTTGCTTTTTTTTACATTCTTGCATTGTGATGAGATCTCAATTCTTGATTGTTTTCTTTGTTATGATGCTTGAGTAAAAACTCCGCTCGTGGAGGAATCGAGAAAATTGATAGTTGATGATGATTAAATTCTTGTACGATTCTTAAGTCCTATGAGTTTTGTAAACTCTAGTAAATTGAATCATCGACAACCTAATTTCGAGCGAGATGCTTTCTTGATTGTTTTCGCTCTTAACTAGAAATCAACGATTGATGCTTGAATTTCCTAGAGCCTAGAATGTGAATGAAATCAACGAAAGGACAAGGGATAGATGATGAAATCCTAGTTTCCGCAAGAAATCCCTAATTCTCGTTGATCATCATCGATCTAGCAACAAATCATCAATGGATAAGAATACGTAATCACAAGTCTTCATCCTCATTATCGATTCGATCGATTCCTATGAGCCTCATTACAAATCTTGATTACTAATTCGATTTGGATATCATTGTTCCCGCCAAAAAAAAAAAATTTTTTGCGCAAAAGAGCCTAAGGTATCAAAATTTTTTTGGCGGAGATACGTTTAAGAAAATGTGAACCAGTATTTTCCGGGCTATATTTTGACAAAATCCCGAATGTGAAACAGCTAAATTCTGATGGTATCAAAAACGTCTCGAAAAATCCTTCGATTTGATATATTATGGGCTTCCTAATTCATCCGGGATCAAAAGTTATGAGCAAATATGCTATGCACGTATAATCTAAGAAAGAAAATGCGAACCGGTATTTTCCGGACTGCATTTTGACAAACTCCCGAATGAGAAACAGCTAAATTCTGATGGTATCGAAAGTTTCTCGAAAAATTCTTCGATTTGATCTATTATGGGTCTCATAATTCATCCGGGATCAAAAGTTATGAGGCATCACGTGCTCACACGTGACCGGGCATCACGTGCAGACACGTGACCATTTACAGGCAAAGCCTGTAGGCACTGAATAAAATAAATAATTGGAAATAATTAATCAGTGGAGTCACGTGCCAACACGTGATGGGCCTTTAAACCCACTGAAAAGAATTAAAGGTATAATAAAATAATAAGGAAAAACCCCAATGGGGCATCACGTGCCAACACGTGACCATAGGTCACGTGTTGACACGTGATAATTCCTGAGTTCTTTAAAACAATAGAATTAAATTCTAGTCAAATGCTTAATCAGGAGGTCACGTGCCAACACATGATGGGTTCTTAAAGATCTATGAATTAATAGAATTAAATTCTAATTAAGAGGGAATCAAAAACCCTAACTGGAAAAATATTTCTCTAAATCTTTCCAAACAAAAAAGACGGTGCTCTGTAAAATGGAGCACCGTTGAATTAAAAATCCAATGGTGATTAAAAATCACCAATTTATGGAAAGATTTTATACAAGGAATGATTTCCCTGAAATTTGCCAGGAATAATAGATAAAAGATCTTTTGGATTAAAAATCCAATGGTGAATAAAATTCACTGAGTGATCTAAAAGATCATGTTGCCTACAAAATCAATTAAAATCTTTCAATGAAAGATTGACAAAACAAATTGATTCTTTTCTTTCTCCTATAAATAGGAGCCAAGAAGAGAAGAGAAGGGATCTACTTTTTTGGGGAGATAACAACAACAGAGAAAAAAGAGAGGAGAATTTAATTTTCAAGAGAGAAAAAAAAAGATCTCTTCAGAGAAAAGAAACCCTATGTGAGAAAGGGGAAAGAGATCTAAGTTCCATAAAACAAAGAGAATTTAATTCTCAATTTAAGAGTTTAACTCTTCTGAATAAGAACTTAGTTCTTCCTTTGGTTGAAAATCTGCAGAAACAGATCTCCCCACAAGTTGAGAATTTAATTCTCATTAGAGAGATTCTGCCATGCAGATCCAAAACTTAGAGGGAGAATTGAGTTTAAGGAATTTAATTCCCCCAAATTCATAGGAATTTAATTCCTCCAAAACAGAACTAGGGTTTAATACTATATGAGAATTTAATTCTCCCAAATTCATAGGAATTTAATTCCTCCAAAACAGAACTAGGGTTTAACCCTGTATGAGAATTTAATTCTCCCAAATTCATAGGAATTTAATTCCTCCAAAACAGAACTAGGGTTTAACCCTATATAAGAATTTAATTCTTCCACATGCATAGGAATTTAATTCCTCTAAAACATAATTAGGGCTTAACCCTACAGAGAATTTAATTCTTAAAAATAAAGAGACTTAAAAGATCTCCATACATGCAAGAGACTAAGGTCACGTGTTCCCACGTGCCTCTTAAACAGACTCCCCAAAATGAGAAGAAAAAAAGCTTAGAGGCAATGCCTCACGTGCTCACACGTGACCCTCATAAATGAAGAGAACAAAGCCAAAGACAATACTGATTTTGGGCGCCCTCATATGTCCCCACGTGACCCCTTAATAAACACTTTAATAATCAATACATGGCTACCCATCACGTGCCAACACGTGATGGCCTGAAGACTAAAAGTGTTTAACACTTATTTGAATATTCTGATAATAAAATAAAGGAGGTCTGGCCCCATCTTCAAGCGCCTCACGTGACCCTACGTGACCCCTTCCTTTCTAGTGTTTAACACTATTTTGAGCATTTTGTCTCCAGTGTTTAACACTGTTTTAAATACATCACGTGAGGACACGTGACTGCCAGATGTCCTCTAGTGTTTAACACCATTTTCAAATCAGCTTAGCCCAAATTGGCTAAGTTTTCCAGAGGCAAATCTCCCCTTCAAATGAGCCTTAAAATCCAGAACTATAATATTTAAGTGCTCAGCCGAAGACAAAATGTTCTTAGAGCCTTCAAACTCTTGTTTAGCATTGCTAATAATGAGGGTCTGAACCCAGATAATTGCTCAACAGACCAACAAAGAGCCAACATTTCAAACTTAATTGGACTTAGTCCAAATTGGCCATAAGTCCTCAATTCAGATTTAACTGAGCCAATGTGCTCATAACCTAATTAATTGATCTTAGTTCCAAATTGGACTACAGATCTCCCAATCAACTTTGGTTCAAGGGTACATCTCTGAACTCCTCTGATATTTGTCGTTGTAATCCTTCAATATCTTCAGAGAGGTGACGGGTCTCGATAACCAATCATTCCATAGACTGTGAGGTTCTTAAACTCATGGACTATGATGTCCTTAACCTCGGACTGTGGGGTCCCTTTAAACCCACGGACTATGATGTCCTTAACCTCGGACCGTGGGGTCCCTTTAAACCCATGGACTATGATGTCCTTAACCTTGGACCACCATGTCTTTAAACTGGTAATTGACCGCAAAGTCCCTAAACTAAAACAATAGAGCCCAAATGCTCTTTTGTCGGATCTAAATGATCCTGTTAAGTAGATCTTAGTCTAAAATTAGACTAACGTATCCTTAACAAATGGTTAAGTTGACCTTAGTCTAAAAGTAGACTAACGTGTCCTTAACAAACTGTTAAGTTGATCTTAGTCTAAAATTAGACTAACGTATCCTTAACAAACGTTTAAGTTGATCTTAGTCTCAAATGAGACTAACGTATCCTTAAACCCAACCCCCAAACCCAAATCAAAGAAAAAACGGATTTGGACTAATCCACGCCCTATGGACGACAACATAAATTAGTCTCCGTATACAATCTACGGGCAACCAAAAAACAAAACAAACAAACACGACGCGAAGTGATCATCTGGAGAAGGAGAAAGTTGTTACTGCGACGCGGTAGCGTAATTAACTGCAGGGGCTTGCGCCTGCAGGGAAGAGCGTCCCCACAATTAAAAACCCCTCAAGTGAGGGGGAATCTGACAAAGTCTGCTATATCGGCCGCATCCGTTTAAACATTCGATACACGATGTCATAAATCAACTTGGCATCTTCGGAGAGGTGGACGGATAGAACCAATTAGCATCTGCCCAGAAATTCAGGCGAGACAGACCTGCGCGGTCGCGTTTCCGTATTTCGGCGGGGAACAGATTCTGGCATCGGTTCCCCTCCGAAAGCCGGGAAGACAAACGTCTTTCCTGAAATTCGGGGCAGATGAAAATTGGTGCTATCCGTCCACTTCTTCGAAGATGCCAAGTTGATTTATGGCACCACGTATCGAAGGTTTAAACGGATGTGGCCGATATAGCAGACTTTGTCAGATTCCCCCTCGTTTGAGGGGGTTTTGATTGTGGGGACGCTCTTCCCTGCAGGCGTAAGCCCCTGTAGTTAATTACGCTACCGCATTGCGGTAACAACTTTCTCCTTCTCCAGATGGTCACTTCATGTCGCGGGTGTTTGTTTTGTTTGTGGTTGCCCGTGGATTGTATACAGAGACTAATTTATGTTGTCGCCCGTAGGGCGTGGATTAGTCCAAATCCGTATTTTCTTAGATTTGGGTTTGGGGGTTGGGTTTAAGGATACGTTGGTTTCATTTGAGA
The DNA here is from genome assembly GCA_030015575.1 of Agapanthus africanus. Taxonomy (NCBI): domain Eukaryota; kingdom Viridiplantae; phylum Streptophyta; class Magnoliopsida; order Asparagales; family Amaryllidaceae; genus Agapanthus; species Agapanthus africanus. Next base: position 359,089,920 of record JASDDO010000008.1, read on the forward strand.
CTAAGATCAACTTAAACGTTTGTTAAGGATACATTGGCCTAATTTTAGACTAAGATCAACTTAACGGGATCATTTAGATCCAACAAGAGAGCATTTGAGCTCTATTGTTTAGTTTAAGAACATTGTGGTCGATTACCAGTTTAAGGACATGGTGGTCCAATGTTAGTTTAAGGACATCCAGGTCCATTGTTAGTTTAAAGACATCACGGTCGAGGTTAAAGACATCATAGTCCATGGGTTTAAGGACCCCACAGTCCGATGTTAGTTTAAAGACATCACGGTCGAGGTTAAGGACATCATAGTCCATGGGTTTAAGGACCCCACAGTCCGATGTTAGTTTAAAGACATCACGGTCGAGGTTAAGGACATCATAGTCCATGGGTTTAAGGACCCCATAGTCTAATGTTAGTTTAAAGACATCACGGTCGAGGTTAAGGACATCATAGTCCGTGAGTTTAAAGACCTCACAGTCAAGGTTAAGGACATTATAGTCCGTGAGTTTAAAGACCTCACAGTCAAGGTTAAGGACATCATAGTCCATGAAATGTATGATTGTCGGGACCCGTCACCTCTCTGAAGACGTTGAAGGATTACAACGACAAATATCAGAGGAGTGAAGAGATGTACCCTCAAACCAAAGTGGATTAAGTGATCTGTAGTCCAATTTGGAACCAAGATCAATTAATTATATTATGAGCACATTGGCTCAGTTAAGTCTGAATTGAGGACTTATGGCCAGCTTGGGCTAAGTCCAATTAGATTTGAAGTGTTGGCCCTTTGTTGGACCATTAGACATTTGTCTGGGTTCAGACCCTCATCACTTAGCAATGCTAAACAAGAGTTTGAGGGCTCTGATAATATTTCTATCTTTGACTGAGCATTAAACATTGTAGCTCTGAATTTTACTCAATTTTGAGATTCAGTTGAAGGGGAGTCTTTTTCCTCTGGAAAATTAGCCAATTTGGCTAAAAGTAGTGTTAAACACTAGAGAACAGTAGTGTTAAACACTAGAAATAAAGCTCTCAAATTAGTTTTTAAACACTAGAAAACAACAGTGTTAAACACTGGAAATAAGATTCTCAAATTAGTGTTAAACACTAAAAGACAATCAGTGTTAAACACTGAAAATAAAGCTCTCGAATTAGTGTTAAACACTAGAGAAGAAGGGGTCACGTGAGGACGCCAAAAGGTGGGACCAGATCTCCTTTTACTTTGTTATGCAAATAAGTGTTAAACACTTTTAATTTTTAGCCATCACGTGTGGGCACGTGATAGGCACTCATGCACTGATTTGTTAAGGCATTTATTAGGGGTCACGTGGTAACACGTGAGAGCGCCCAAAGTCCACATTTCCTTTGCTTTTATTCTCTTTGTTTTGGAGGTCACGTGGGAGCACGTGAGGCATTGCCTCAAAGCTTTTTCCTTCTCATTTTTGGGGATCTTTTCAGGGGTCACGTGGGGCCACGCGACCTTAGTTCTTTACATGCATGGAGATCTTTTAGGTCTCCTTATTTTTAAGAATTAAATTCTATGTAGGGTTAAACCCTAATTATGATTTTGGAGGAATTAAATTTCTATTGTGAAAGAATTAAATTCTTATGTAGGGTTAAACCCTAATTTCTTTTTAGGGGAATTAAATTCCCATATATGTAAAAGAATTAAATTCTTGTATAGGGTGAAACCCTAATTTCATTTTAGGAGGAATCAAGTTCCTGTAAATTTGAGAGAATTAAATTCTCAATTAGGGTTAAACCCTAGTTTTGTCCCTCTTGAAGGAATTAAATTCCTATAATTTTAGGAGAATTAAATTCTCATATAGGGTTAAACCCTAGTTTTTTCTTGAAGGAATTGAATTCCTGTGAGTTTGAGAGAATTAAATTCTCATATAGGGTTAAACCCTAATTTCATCTTGGAGGAATTAAATTCCTGTGAATTTAGGAGAATTAAATTCTCTAAACTCAATTCTCTCTCTAAGTTTTGGATCTGCATGGCAGAATCTCAACCCGATAAGAATTAAATTCTCAACTTATAAGGAGATTTGCTTCTGCAGATCTTCAACCAGAAGAAGAACTAAGTTGTTTTGCAGAAGAGTTAAACTCTTAAATTGAGAATTAAATTCTCTTTTTTGTTTTATGAAGCTTTGATCCCTTTCTCTTTTCTCACCTAGGGTTTTCTTTGAGAATTAAATTTTTCTTTCTTTTCTCTCTGCTATTTGCTTTTAGAAAATTTCAAGATCCCAAAATTCTATATCTCTCTCTTCTCTTCTTGGCTCCTATTTATAGGAGAAGGAAAAGAATCAATTTGTTTAGTAAATCTTTCATTGAAAGATTTTGTTTGTTTTTCGTAACTAATGTGATCTCAGTGAATTTTATTCACCTTTGGATTTTTAATCTAAAAGATATTCTGTTTGTTATTCTTGGTGAATTTTAGAGAAATCTTCCCTTGTATAAAATCTTTCCACGAATTGGTGATTTTTAGTCACCATTAGATTTTTAATCCAACGGTGCTCCTCTTTACAGAGCGCAATCTTTTTGTTTGGAAAGATCTAAATAAATATTAAGGTTTTTGATTTCCCTTAATTTAGAATTTAATTCTATTAGTTCAGAAGATTTAGATGCCTATCACGTGTGAGCACGTGACCCCACTGTTTAAGCTTTTAGCCAGAATTTAATTCTGTTGTTTTTAAAGCACTCAGGAATTATCACGTGTCATCACATGACCCTTGGTCACGTGTGAGATGCCCTATTGGGGTTTTTCTTTGTTATTTTATTATACTTTTAATTCTTTTTAGTGGGTTTAAAAGGCCCATCACGTGTTGGCACGTGACCCCATTAATTGATTAGAATTTAATTCGATTAATTAAGAGCTTAGGAACCCATCACGTGTCTGCACGTGACCCCCGATCACGTGTAGGCACGTGATGCCTCATAACTTTTGATCCCGGATGAATTATGAAGCCCATAATATATCAAATCGAAGGCTTTTTCGAGACGATTTCGATACCATTAGAATTTAGATATTTCACATTTGGGAGTTTGTCAAAATACAGCCCGGAAAATACTGGTTCACATTTTCTTAAACGTATCGCTGCCATTAGATACCTTGGGCTCTTTTGCGCAGATATTTTTTTTGGCGGGAACAAATGCCCCCACTAGTTTGCCCACGTAAGTATATACGTAGGTGAAGTTGTGCAGAGTAATTCATAGTGTATGACCAGTTTTGGGTTGGTATATAATTTTCAGAATCTTGATCTGAGAAGATAACGAGTGGACACAAGCGTCGTTATTTATCATTGACTCAAATCTCGACTCTTAAGGGATATAGTTCCAAACCCTCAGCTCCATGAGCCGCACCCTTCTATTTCTTTATATTTTACTCTGGCGTGAAGTAGTTTATATGCTCATGAGTAACTTCTCCATTTCAGTGGTATGTAGCTTTGGCAAATGTGGCCTATAGATGGTAGATAACAGTTCATCTTAAACTCTTTATAATGTAGCGATGGCTTAGGAAACAGGGTTAGGATCTGTTGCCTAAGACTTTCCAACTTTACTCACAAAGGCTTTTCTCCCTACGAGTCGTGAGGATCTCGTAGGTGTTTTTTCTCCTTAGGAGTCGTGAGGACTCCTAAGTGCGTTTTCTCCTGAGAATCGTAAGGATCCCACAAGAGAATTTTCTTTATACGTAGGGACACTAATTTCCCCGCAAGTTGAGACGAATCGAGAGATTCTCGCAAAGACAACGATTTCCTTGCGGGTCAAAACGAATCGAGAGGTTCTCGCCAAGGACGCTGATTTCCCTGAATCGAGATAAGAAGCGATGACTCAGGAAACAGGTTCAGATCAGCTGCCTAAGACTTTTCAACTTTATGAGCCGTGAGCGTCTCATAAAGATTTTTTTTTCTCCCTACGAGTCGAGAGGATCTCGTAGGTGTATTTTCTCCCTAGGAATCGTAGGGATTCCTAAGTGTGTTTTCTCTTGAGAATCGTAAGGATCTCATAAGAGAATTTTCTTCCTTACAAATCGAGAGGACTCGTAAGTGATTGATGAGTTGACCTACTCCCGAGTCAAAGCATTGCTTCAACAGGGAGGTCGAGGGTTGACTTTGGTTTGTCTGTGCACCGCCGAGTGATGGAACTGGGAACTTTGCCGCGGCTCCCCTTTACTGACGTCGTATATTCTTGCAGAGACACTGATTTCTCTGCGGGTCGGCGCGAATCGAGATGTTCTCGTCAAGGACGCTGATTTCCCTGAATCGAGGTTTTTGCCAAGGACACTAATTTCCCTGGGGTTGAGACGAATCGAGAGATTCCTGCAAAGACACTGATTTTCTTGCGGGTTGATGCGAATCGAGGTGCTCTCGTCAAGGACGCTGATTTCCATGAATCGAGGTTTTTGCCAAGGACACTGATTTCCCTGGGGTTGAGACGAATCGAGGTATTCCTGCAAAGACGCTGATTTCTCTGCGGGTCGATGCGAAACAAGATGCTCTCGTCAAAGACGCTGATTTCCCTGAATCGAGGTTTTTACCAAGGAAACTGATTTCCCTGGAGGTCGAAACGAATCGAGGTATTCCTGCAAAGACGCTGATTTCTCTGCGGGTCGACGTGAATCGAGATGCTCTCGTCAAGGACGCTGATTTCTCTGAATTGAGGAGGTTGCTAAGGACACTGATTTCCCTGGAGTTGAGACGAATCGAGGTATTACTGCAAAGACGCTGATTTCTCTGCAGGTCGATGCGAATCGAGATGCTCTCGTCAAGGACGCTGATTTCCCTGAATCGAGGTTTTTGCCAAAGACACTGATTTCCCTGGAGGTCGAAACGAATCGAGGTATTCCTGCAAAGACGCTGATTTCTCAGTGGGTCGACGCGAATCGAGATGCTCTCGTCAAGGACGCTGATTTCCCTGAATCGAGGAGGTTGCCAAGGACACTGATTTCCCTGGGGTTGAAACGAATCGAGGTATTCCTGCAAAGACGCTGATTTCTCTGCGGGTCGATGCGAATCGAGATGCTCTCGTCAAGGACACTGATTTCCCTAAATCGAGGTTTTTGCCAAGGACATTGATTTCCCTGGAGGTGAAACGAATCGAGGTATTCCTGTAAAGACACTGATTTCTTTGTGGGTCGACACGAATCGAGGTGCTCTCGTCAAGGATGCTACTTTCCCTGAATCGAGATTTTTGCCAAGGATACTGATTTCCATAGGGGTTGGTTGACCTGTTTCCGAGACGGAGCGTTGATCTGGCAGGGAGGTCATTGGTTGACTCTAGGTTATCTGTGGACCGTAGAGTCTTGGAACTAAGGACGTTTCCATGGCTCCGTTTGGTAATGCTGCGTCCGAATCCTGTTGGAATGAGGAGGATCACCGTTGCTGATTTTTAGGTTGTAGATGTTGCCGTTAAGGTTTGGAACTAGGGACTTTGCCATGGCTCCGCTTCGTTGCGACTCTGAGGTCGGTTGTTGACGTCACGTCTGCATCTGGTTGGAGTGAGGAGAAACGCCGTTGGTGATCTCTAGGCTGTTTGTGAACCGTCGAGATTTGGAACTAGAGGACTTTGCCATGGTTCCGTTGTTTTGACCCTGGGGTCGTCTGTTGACGTCGCATCTGCATCCTGCTGGAGTAAGAAGAAATGCCGTTGGTGATTTCTAGGCTGTCTATGAACCGTCGAGATTTGGAATTAGAGGACTTTATCATGGCTCTGATTGATGGTGTAGCATCTGTGTCCTGCTGGAATGAGGAGGCACACCGTTGTTGGTCTTCGGGTCGTAGATGTGGCCATTGAGATTTAGAACTAGGGACTTTGCCATGGCTCCAATTCGTTGCGACTCTGAGGTCGGTTGTTGACGTCACGTCTGCATCTGGTTGGAGTGAGGGGAAACGCCGTTGGTGATCTCTAGGCTGTCTGTAAACCGTCGAGATTTGGAACTAGGGGACTTTGCCATGGTTTCGTTGTTTTGACCCTGGGGTCGTTTGTTGACGTCGCATCTGCATCCTGCTGGAGTAAGGAGAAACGCCGTTAGTGATCTCTAGGCTGTCTGTGAACCGTCGAGATTTAGAACTAGGGGACTTTGTCGTGGCTCCGTTTGTTGATATTGCGTCTGCATCCGATTGGAGGGAGGAAGAACGCCGGTGTTGATCTCTAAGTTGTCGATGTTGACGTCGAGACCCTGAATCTAGGGATCTTCCTTCACTTCGTTTGTTGACATTGTGTCTGCAATATTGCGACGAATGTCGAGATTGTCTTTAGGTTGTCTATGAACCGTCGAGATTTGGCTTCGCTTCAACGAAGCCCGGTGGGACGATATGGTTCCCTTCTTATTTGTGTCCATGGATTGTATACAGGGGTCACCGTGACTTCACCTGCAGGGCAAGAAGTTTTATTCTTTCATTCATTTTTTTAATTCTTTCCACGATGCTATATCATTTCAGCTTTTTATATCGCGAAAATCGCGATTGCCCAATCATTACGGCTATTTTTCGCGGTGTCCAATCATTTCGGCTATTTGTTTTATTTTTACTCGCTGCTTTTTATTGCGAGTTGCCCAATCATTTCGGCTATTTTGTATGCATACATTTGTACTTGCTGATTTTGTTGCAAGTTGCCCCATCATTTCGGCTATTTCATATGCATTTTTGGCTCGCTGATTTTTTATCGCGAGTGTGGAACTTGGAATCTGGTGCCAATCTCAGCATCAGCATCGCTACAACTGGAATATTGCCAGGAGCGAATCATCATTTGCCATGAAAGGACTTGGAATCTGATACCGATTTAGGCATCAGTATCGCTACAACTGGGATATTGCCAGGAGCGAATCATCATTTGCCTCTGTCGATGTCAAACAAAGGTGGCTTAGCAAACAGGGTTAGGATCCCATCGACTAAGGCTTTCGACTTCTTGAGCCGTAAGGGTCTCATAAAGGTGTTTCTCCCTACGAGTCGTGAGGATCTCGTAGGTGCGTTTTCTCCTTAGGAATCGTGAGGATTCCTAAGTGAGTGCTCTCCTATAAGTCGTAAGGATCTTACAAGAGTGTTTTCTCCTTGCAGGTTGAGAGGACCTACAAGTGTTTGTTCACCGTGTGTGCATATCCCTAGTCGCTGGTGGGACTCTGTTAGGGAAATGTTCATTCGTGCCCGTGGATAGTATACAAGGGTCAATATTGAACTGCTTGTAGGGCAATCTGGGAAAGGTGATGGCTTAAGAACAGGTTCAGATCCCTGTAACTTAAGGCTTTTGAACCCTATGAGCCGTGAGGGTCTCAAAGGGGAATTCTCCTTACGAGTCGTGAGGATCTCGTAAGTGTAAGTTCTCCTTAAGAATCGTGGGGATCCCTAAGTGTGTTTCTCCTTTGTGAGTCGTAAGGATCTCACGCAGGTGGTTTCTCCTTACAGGGTCGAGAGGACCTTGCTGTCTTTTAACGAGGTTGCGCCTTTTCGGGTTTTCACAAACACTCGCCGGTAGCCCTGCTGTTTTTACTCACGGAGCCCTTTCAGGTTTTCATCCGTGCCCATTTCACTTATGGACGTACCGTTTTTTTTACCACGTCAGCCTGGGGATGCCGCGGGTCTGTAGTAGTTTAAAGACGTTTCGGTCATAGGTCCGGGACTTTTCGAGCAACGTACGATTACGAAGCTAGATTTTCTCGCAAATCTTCACATCTTTTGTGTCGGAGGTGGATTCCTTGAAGAGAGGGCTGAGAGCGATTTCTTCGTCAGAGTCACTTCCAAAGGTGATAACTTGCGATCTCTTGGTGTTGACTATGTGACAGTTGCCAGCAACTCTTTTGCGCTCATCTGTCGTGCTTTTATGTTCCCGACGAGCCTTGCGCTTCATTCGTTGAACGTGTTGTCGGTGGGCAACATATCCCCGCCACCAGTTTTTAAAGGCGATGCAGTCCTCGGTAGGGTGTGCAATCCTCTGATGGTATAAGCAGAAGTTAGGATGTATGTCCGCTTCATCAAGATGTATACTGCCAAGAGAATTTCCTCTGAAAGAGGGCAACTTCATTCCTATTGACAGGGCCCTAGCGAATCGTTTCCTTACTTTAAGCTTGCTTTTGCTGGCGATAGGGATGCTTCGATCCGGTTGGGGTGCCTCGACCTTTTCATTCAGTCATCGGCGTTTGGCTTTTTCGAATATAGCCAGTTCGCGCTCTCGATTGGCTTTGCTTTTCTGACGGGCTTCATTCAGTAGCAAGTCGATCATCTTGTCAGACGGTTCTAAGGGTTTTGGTTTCGATCCTGCCCCCAGCTTTTTTTTGCTGTCCTTTATCGCCGAGTGAGCTTCTTCGTTAGTTAACGCCGAGTGAGAGATCATGTGGCAACTTGCCACATATTCCTCAGATTCTTCTGACGAGTCATCCCCGTCGTTATTGTCGTTATCTCCGCTCTCAAGGATATTGTTGAGAAATTCTTGGAGTGTGAACGGGGTTCGCGCATTCTGGTTATATTCCTCCAGCACGTCAATATGCTTTTGCAGATCCGTGCGCTTTGCATCAAACTGCGCGGGCTTTTTGTTCTTCTTCTTTTTCTTCGAAGACTTTGACGGCTGGGCTTGAATGTTTTGTCCACCATCACTGTTAACTCCCAATGTTGGGCGTGGTTTCAGCATCCCCACGATGGTCTCCGGCTCTAGCGGGCTTTTCCACCTGATCACCGGACATGTTTGAAGATCCTTCAGCATTCTTTTCGTCTTGGCTGAAAGAGCGACCTCCCACGGAGCTTCTTCTATAAAAGAGCACGATGCCCCCAGTGTGTCCACCCTTTTAGGAGTGTGCTGTTGTGGCGGATTCACCTTCCAGTTTTCGGATAGCGCGAACTTGCCCTGTTGGTATTGGTCTTCAACCCAGTTTTTGAAGATGTAGTAGTCTTCGATTAGATGGCCCAATACTCGGTTGTAGGGGCAGTAATTGGGATCGTTGATGCCGTTTGATTGCGGTGGGTGTCTCGACTCCAGTAGAGTAATGAGCCCATTGCGCACTGCTAGTTCAAACAGTTTCCTTGTTTTATCCCGGGGAAACGAGTAAGGAATCTCAACTTCTCATCGAGGGATTGCCGCTTGTTTCTTTGGCGAACAACCGGTCTCGGGCCACTCGGTTGTTGTTGAGCGTTGGTGAAGAAGGTCGCTTTCCCTTTGCCTTTTTCATTCCGAGGTTCCGTCTTTGAAGATGAAGGCCTATGGGTCATCTGGTCCATTTGGGCCAGCTGTCAATCAAGGCCTGAAAGGTGGTCGTCTTGAAGAGGGCCATATACGAGGACGCCTTTGAATTTGGCTCAAAGGTGGCTATGAGCATTTCCAGGGCTGCAACTTCATCGATGCGTTGCTTGTATTTGACCAGAGATTTCGCCATCGGGTAACACATTGAACCCAAGTCTCATTCGGTTTAACCCTTTCGTTGACCAGTGCCGTCATGGTAGTGCGTTTATTCACACTAACGAATCTCTGGTAGGAGGGAATCTCCATTTCGTCGAAGGTATTCATGGAGTCATTCGGGAGTTCCACATACTATTTGAAGGAAATGCCCGCCAGAGAGCTGATGAACTATCAGAGGAGAAATATATCAGTATTGCCGCACATGGGTTCAAATCGCGCAATGTGCCGGCGAGAATTCTCAGTTCCTTTGTACATGTGACACGTTGGAAGTGTGTACTCTGGCGGGCTGTATTTGATTGTGCCATGTCGGATACGGTCGACCAATCATGATTGATCTATTTGCGGCTTCACTGGCGTAGTGAGCTTCGATTTGCTGAGCGATATATTCGTTCAGCTTTGCTTTTAGGAATCATTTCCTTCTCAGCCATTGATGAGTTTTGCAGAGGATTTGAAATGTCATCCTTATCTTTAAGACCGACTATCGGCAGTTCATCCACCAGTGGTTCCGATTGAACTATCATTCCAGCCATATTCTGAATCAGAAGGGCCATCTGGTTCATTTTAGTGGACATTTCTGCCGCTTCTGCATCTCCCTTTTTCAGAGCGCGCTTTAGGAAATCAATATCCGACTCCTTCTCTATTCTTTCTCCAGGTGCGTCTTCGAGACTTGCCTTAGACGATGGATTAGCGAGTGGTGCCGCCTGAGCAAGCATCTCCTGCAGCTTTTCACGTTGCAGTTGAACTTTTGTTAAGGACCGAGTTTGAGGTTGGTGACTAGTAGAAGCTCGAACTTTGTCTTTGGAATTCACCACATAGACTATGTGAACTACTATGCCCCCAGGCTTGGGGTGTTTGGAGTTTTTGGCCTTTGGAGTTTGCTTCGGACACTTGAGCTTTATTGGGCCTCCTTTTTTGTGAAAAGCCGCTTTGGTTTTGGGAGGAGCCGCTGTATCAGGATCCGTCTTGGGGCGAGTCCCCTTCACCTGCTTCCACACCTTATATATAGATGAGGAAAGTTGTCTCAGGGAGCGAACTTGTTTCTGCTCTCGTGGGATCTCCATGGGCTGCGAAGACTTCTTCAATATTTCGGTAGGAGAATTTTGTCTGACCCTTCGCAACAGTTTGAAGCTGTTCCCAGTTGGAACAACAACATTCACCACTGGGGTTGAAACTGGACCATGCGGAGAACTGCCCCCAGCTCATTTTGTATGATGCCGATATCGACGTTGACCGTTTCTTACGGCCGGGATTTGATTAGATCCAGGATTTTGCCGAGCCTGACCCCTGTTCCTTTGAGAGCCTAAATATTCTGCCCCCTGCGTCGACCTTGGTCCTTGGCATGTGCCGGTTGTTTGAGGACTGATTCCATTGGCAAAGCTGCTGCTTGGGGAGCCCGCCTGTGGACAACAGACTTCCTCAGGGCTTCCTCCATCGGCGTTAAGGCACCGAGGGTGGGAGGTGGGAGCATCGACCCAAAGAGAATCCCGTTGATTTCTTGAAGAGCCGGATTGCAGAGATTTGAGCCTGCAAGTGGCCCGTACTTGACTCCACCAGATATGACAAAGCCTGTGTTGCTAAGGTGGGAACAAACACCATTCTTCATAGAGACGAAACGCCGACTTCAGTATCCACTCCCCTAAGAGCAACCACAAACATACACACCGCGATTATCTGATCACGGGAAAAATACGACACACGAAGTGTGGAGTGAAAAGAGGAAAAAGGACCCACCGGGCGTGCCAGAATCTGTTCCCCTCCGAAAGCCGGGAAGACAAACGTCTTGCCTGAAATTCGGGGCAGATGTTAATTGGTGCTATTCGTCCACCTCTCCGAAGATGCCAAGTTGATTTATGGCACCATGTATCGAAGGTTTAAACGGATGCGGCCGATGTAGCAGACTTCGTCAGATTCCCCCTCGTTTGAGGGGTTATTGATTCTGGGGACGCTCATCCCTGCAGGTGCAAGCCCCTGCAGTTAATTACGCTACCGCATCGCGGTAACAACTTTCTCCTTCTCAAGATGGTCACTTCGTGTCGTGGGTGTTTGTTTTGTTTGTGGTTGCTCGTGGATTGTATACAGAGACTAATTTATGTTGTCGCCCATAGGGCGTGGATTAGTCCAAATCCGTATTTTCTTAGATTTGGGTTTGGGGGTTGGGTTTAAGGATACGTTAGTCTCATTTGAGACTAATATCAACTTAAATGTTTGTTAAGGATACGTTGGCCTAATTTTAGACTAAGATCAACTTAACGGGATCATTTAGATCGAACAAGAGAGCATTTGAGCTCTATTGTTTAGTTTAAGGACATTCCAGTCGATTACCAGTTTAAGGACATGGTGGTCCAATGTTAGTTTAAGGACATCCCGGTCCATTGTTAGTTTAAAGACATCACGGTCGAGATTAAGGACATCATAGTCCATGGGTTTAAGGACCCCACAGTCCGATATTAGTTTAAAGACATCACGGTCGAGGTTAAAGACATCATAGTCCATGGGTTTAAGGACCCCACAGTCCGATGTTAGTTTAAAGACATCACGGTCGAGGTTAAGGACATCATAGTCCATGGGTTTAAGGACCCCACAGTCCAATGTTAGTTTAAAGACATCACGGTCGAGGTTAAGGACATCATAGTCCATGGGTTTAAGGACCCCACAGTCCAATGTTAGTTTAAAGACATCACGGTCGAGGTTAAGGACATCATAGTCCGTGAGTTTAAATACCTCACAGTCAAGGTTAAGGACATCATAGTCCGTGAGTTTAAAGACCTCACAGTCAAGGTTAAGGACATCATAGTCCATGAAATGTGTGGTTGTCGGGACCCTTCACCTCTCTGAAGACGTTGAAGGATTACAACGACAAATATCAGAGGAGTGAAGAGATGTACCCTCAAACCAAAGTGGATTAAGTGATCTGTAGTCCAATTTGGAACTAAGATCAATTAATTATATTATGAGCACATTGGCTCAGTTAAGTCTGAATTGAGGACTTATGGCCAGCTTGGGCTAAGTCCAATTAGATTTGAAGTGTTGGCCTTTTATTGGACCATTAGACATTTGTCTGGGTTCAGCCCCTCATCACTTAGCAATGCTAAACAAGAGTTTGAGGGCTCTGATAATATTTCTATCTTTGACTGAGCATTAAACATTGTAGCTCTGAATTTTACTCAAGTTTGAGATTCAGTTGAAGGGGAGTCTTTTGCCTCTAGAAAATTAGCCAATTTAGCAAAAAGTAGTGTTAAACACTAGAGAACAGTAGTGTTAAACACTAGAAATAAAGCTCTCAAATTAGTGTTTAAACACTAGAAAACAACAGTGTTAAACACTGAAAATAAGATTCTCAAATTAGTGTTAAACACTAAAAGACAATCAGTGTTAAATACTGGAAATAAAGCTCTCGAATTATGTTAAACACTAGAGAAGAAGGGGTCACGTGGGAACACGTGAGGACGCCGAAAGGTGGGGCCAGATCTCCTTTTACTTTGTTCTGCAAACAAGTGTTAAACACTTTTAATTTTTAGCCATCATATGTGGGCACGTGATAGGCACTCATGCACTGATTTGTTAAGGCATTTATTAGGGGTCACGTAGTAACACGTGAGAGCGCCCAAAGTCCACATTTCCTTTGCTTTTATTCTCTTTGTTTTGGAGGTCACGTGGGAGCACCTGAGGCATTGCCTCAAAGCTTTTTCCTTCTCATTTTTGGGGATCTTTTCAGGGGTCACGTGGGGCCACGCGACCTTAGTTCTTTGCATGCATGGAGATCTTTTAGGTCTCCTTATTTTTAAGAATTAAATTCTCTGTAGGGTTAAACCCTAATTATGATTTTGGAGGAATTAAATTCCTATTGTGAAAGAATTAAATTCTTATGTAGGGTTAAACCCTAATTTCTTTTTAGGAGAATTAAATTCCCATATATGTAAAAGAATTAAATTCTTGTATAGGGTGAAACCCTAATTTCATTTTAGGAGGAATCAAGTTCCTGTAAATTTGAGAGAATTAAATTCTCAATTAGGTTTAAACCCTTGTTTTGTCCCTCTTGAAGGAATTAAATTCCTATAATTTTAGGAGAATTAAATTCTCATATAGGGTTAAACCCTAGTTTTATCTTGAAGGAATTGAATTCCTGTGAGTTTGAGAGAATTAAATTCTCATATACGGTTAAACCCTAATTTCATCTTGGAGGAATTAAATTCCTGTGAATTTAGGAGAATTAAATTCTCTAAACTCAATTCTCCCTCTAAGTTTTGGATCTGCATGGCAGAATCTCAACACGATGAGAATTAAATTCTCAACTTATAGGAAGATTTGCTTCTGCAGATCTTCAACCAGAGGAAGAACTAAGTTGTTTTGCAGAAGAGTTAAACTCTTAAATTGAGAATTAAATTCTCTTTTTTGTTTTATGAAACTTTGATCCCTTTCTCTTTTCTCACCTAGGGTTTTTTTTGAGAATTAAATTCTCCTTTCTTTTCTCTCTGCTATTTGTTTTTAGAAAATTTCAAGATCCCAAAATTCTATATCTCTCTTCTCTTCTTGACTCCTATTTATAGGAGAAGGAAAAGAATCAATTTGTTTAGTAAATCTCTCATTGAAAGATTTTGTTTGTTTTTCGTAACTAATGTGATCTTAGTGAATTTTATTCACCATTGGATTTTTAATCCAAAAGATATTCTGTTTGTTATTCTTGGTGAATTTTAGGGAAATCTTCCCTTGTATAAAATCTTTCCACGAATTGGTGATTTTTAGTCACCATTAGATTTTTAATCCAACGGTGCTCTTCTTTACAGAGCGCAATCTTTTTGTTTGGAAAGATCTAAATAAATATTAGGGTTTTTGATTTCCCTTAATTTAGAATTTAATTCTATTAGTTCAGAAGGTTTAGATGCCTATCACGTGTGAGCACATGACCCCACTGTTTAAGCTTTTAGCCAGATTTTAATTCTGTTGTTTTTAAAGCACTCAGGAATTATCACGTGTGAGATGCCCCATTGGGGTTTTTCTTTGTTATTTTATTATACTTTTAATTCTTTGTAGTGGGTTTAAAAGGCCCATCACGTGTTGGCACGTGACCCCATTAATTGATTAGAATTTAATTCTATTAATTAAGAGCTTAGGAACCCATCACGTGTCTGCACGTGACCCCCGATCACGTGTAGGCACGTGATGCCTCATAACTTTTGATCCCGGATGAATTATGAAGCCCATAATATATCAAATCGAAGGCTTTTTCGAGACGCTTTCGATACCATCAGAATTTAGCTATTTCACATTCGGGAGTTTATCAAAATACAGCCCGAAAAATACTGGTTCATATTTTCTTAAACGTATCGCTGCCATTAGATACCTTAGGCTCTTTTGCGCAGAAATTTTTTTTGACGGGAACAATCATCAATTCTTGATTCTTGATTTTTAGTGTTCTTGATATTAGATCTAGATTTTAATAATTCTTGAAATTCACTTTAATAAATCTTGAATCGAATTGTCTTTTCTTTTCTCTTTAATTTTCAATTCATCTAAATCAAATACGATCAAATCACACTTTCCCTGTGGACGATCCGCACTCACTAACGAACCTATATCGACACCGTTATTGATTGCGGTTTAAAAATTTCTTTGGTTGTGATTTCTATACATTTTCTACCTACACACCGAGAATCATATCAATCACATGGCCCCGTTGCCGGGGATAGTATGCTAATTTGTTCGTTTTTGAAATTTAAGTTGAGAAATTTATTCCATCAGAATTTTTAGATCAAAATTCGCGCAAACACTGAACGATTCGTTGTGATTTGTTGCAAGGAAATCTGGAATCTGTGGATCAAGTGGAAAAATTTTCTGAACATACCAGAGAGCTCAGTGAGGTAACAGAAGCTTTCTCTGAAAATTTTGTGCAGGTATCTTGACATCACGCGGCAGAACCGCGGTTTTAGGCACCTCATTGCGGCGGATCCGCGGCTCTTCTGCTGTTTCGCTGTACCAAAATTCTCAGGTATAATTCTCATTTTCTTATCTCCTTCCTGCTCTGCTCCAATAACCAATTTCTGCAGGTTTCTTTGCAAAAATTCGCAGCGCCGCAGAAAAATGAAAAAAATTGTGCGTGTTTGATCTTGGTTATTTGCATTTTTAATACAGAAATTAAGGGGCAAAGACCAAATTCAGATTAGGTGGGGAGTTCATTACCCTTCCTAAGCCCCAAAAATCATAAAACTGCATCCGCATTACCGTCATTAACTAAAAAATATCTAGACATGACTCTAAGGACCGTCGCGCTCACTTAGGACAGGAGAAGGTCATGGGTAATCTATTGCTTATCTGCATTTCTTTTGTGGTGTCTAAGGTAAATGTGTCTAAGGCAAGTGGTTACTTAATTAGGCCCACTACTTACGTAGTGGAGAACCTCCCACTTACCTGGCACTTACCTGGCCACAGGAGGGACAAAGAGGCAGTAGAGGATTGATCTTGCGACTTGTCTTCTTGCAGTTAGGAGCGGTCTAAAGACTTGACCTAGGTGACCACTAGATCTAGGATTGTGTGTGCATTTTTGTGATTTGAATTTTTTCAAAAATCCGTATTTTTTTCAAAACAAACACCACTTCATCTTTCCCCTAATTATCTTAACGCCGCCACTTGTACTAAACCCTTTAGTGCATGCTCGGCTGGATACGGAATTCTAGTGCCCGACTTGTCCGCGTTCCCCTGATCGACTCCGAAGTCGGTATTTCTACGTCTATTTCTTCTTTACCCACCACCACACCCACATCGATGGACGGTTCTCCATCGAACTTCTTTACCACTACTCTGCCGCCGTCCGCAGGGGCGCAGAATCCACCCCGCATCTCTCTCCAAGAGAGATGCTATCCTATGCGAGGTCCTCTTTCGACCTGTCTCACCATTCCACCAGCCAACGGGGAAAATTTTGAAATAAAACCCCAATACATCAACCTTCTACCAAAGTTTCACGGTCTCGAGTCTGAAGACGCATATGTCTTTATTACAAAATTTTAAAATGTATGCGCAATGATGGGTACTTCATAGCTTTCTGTGGATGCTATGTGTCACGACCCGCAATTCGGCCCGTAACCGGCACTTAAACTACGTAACGTCTCCAGGCGTACGTAACTTAAGTAAGCCGAAAACCCAGAAATCTAAACCACCCAAGAATGGATCAACGGAGAAAACATAATTTAAAAGTGTTAGGAGTCGCCATTTAAAATCTCTAACTCTAGTTTTCTTTCATAAAAATTTCGGCAGCACCTCCTTTGTAAAACTAGCCCCGTAAACGGGTACAACACAGATAATAAAAATAAACATCCCATGTCACGACCCGAAAGTACGGAACGTGACTGGCACTTAGATTACGAGACGTCTAAAGGCGTGCCGTAACCTAAGTCAGCCAAAGCCCAGAAATCTAACCCAAAATCAAAAGAGAGTGAAGGAAAAACCTTTAATGAAATTGGTTTTGAAATCAATTAAGTTGCATAGAATCCCTTTTTAAAACATCAAAAATTTCCGAAAATTTCGGCAGAGTCTCCCCTGTATTTTCTATCCCCAAAAATGGGTACAACAAGATAATACATATGAAATCATAAAAATGGCATCCCCAAGCGGGAGCTAGCTCTTCGCCCAAGGCGGATCACAACCACACACAATATAATAGTAATATCAAGAAAAAAAGAGCATAAAAGAAATGTAAATACCAGAAAACACACGTCGGCTCAAGTGAGCTCGGCCCAAAAGAAACCACAAATATACAAATCTCTCAGTCTCATCACTAGGTCGCATATACAATACAGGTGGTAGATGGAGAATACTAGATACAATGATAAAGCAAAAAGAAATAAAGTATACTCGCAACCCACCTACGGGCGATGTCGCGAGTCTGAGCAAAATGAGCTGATGATAAGATAGCCCGCCGCTACAAAGATGACGGGTCCGACCTGCAAGACACTGTGGCACAACGGGGGTGAGTTGCCAGCTCGTGAGTAAATATAACATCTACTAAGGCAATCGTAAGAATGCACGCAATGCGGAACAACATGTATGTCCATATGTGATATAATAACTCTAGTATACATGCACATGTATGCAATATCTTTTCTAACTCTTTAAGTGATTTAAATGTTAATGTTACTGCATTCTTAACTTTTAGAAAATGAATGTCTGCATAATAGCTAAATATCATCAAGAAATCCTCTGAAAACCCGTGTCAAGCATCGACACCAAATAGGAATCATATCTGTCTCAATATCGGGCTCCGTCGGTCCGGATCGGCCCATATCACAAATCTCACGACAACGGTCGGTATCCTCCGGATATCCGCCGCGCCAGACATCACCGGTAGGTAGTCTTCCCCTGTCAGGCTCATCGTCTACAACTCGATCTTCTTGCCCCGGGGTACCATATCGGGCCCACCATGTACCCGAGACGGTTCCTCCACTCCTCGAATCGGGTCTCGAAATCCAACAGAAAACATGAAAACTCATGGTGGACGACACATACATCACGAGAAAACCGCAACTTTGTTTTGAAAATGATAAATATAAGGTTTTGTTAAATTCTTGCGGTTTTCCCCAAAAATCCAGAAATCTCAGCAAACTGAAATCCTCAAGAAATCATAATGTCCACATGTTATATATGATAAGTGTCTATGATATCAATGTATATGATGTGAGAGTTTGGCTAGAAATCTATGTAAATATGATAGTAATGCGAGGTATATGCGTACGATACAATCTCAAATATCATGCATGAATGCAATGGCGTTACTAAGCTAAACAGGTTTTTATAGTGCACGTGGCATGGCAAATACCAAAGGCGTGTGTGTCACATGAATAGTGCGCATGCAATAGATGCCAATGGTAAGGTGTTCGTGTCCTACGAAATGATATCGCTTATGTATATATGAATGTCATATGAATGTCCATGCAATCTAGTATAGGGTTAGCTGTAAGGGTATGCAATGTACATAAATGGATAAGCTAGCTAACAATATAATTATTGCATAAAGTAGAGTAATCCTAACTAGGGAGGGGGCGCCTCGCGCCATCCAGACGATTCCCCCGTAGATGAATATATCTACTCACCAGAAATCCCCGCTAATCTGATCCGGCCACCGCTTTGCCTTTTCGCGCCGTATCTGAAGTTTCCCCGACCGATCCTAGAATTGCATAACACAAAATATAAGGTTACAGATTTCTGAAATGATGCAACTCACACTAAGAAAAGATCGACGCTCTCGAATTAATCACAACGTGCACTCGGTACGCGGAAAATACACGAAAATCGCTAAAACCTTAACTAAAATCGCCGTATCGGGAAATCGATTAAACTACAACCCGACTAGACGAAACCCCGCGTTCGCGCATTCTAATAATCCTATACGAAGCTAATAATATTGCTAACCTAGCGCAATTTGAACGCATACTATTTTTCGAAAAAATCTAGTAAGCGATTTCTTTACCGATTTGTTACAAACATCGAAATTTATCGATTTAGTAAGCATACCAATACACAATTTACCATTCCAATCATCGAGACAACCATCCCTAACATAATCCAAGCATTATGCTACAAACCCTAATTTCTAAAATCAAAACCTTCACTTGATTTTTTTCCAAATCAAACATTTACTACAAAACTAATATTTAGAATTGAAATTCTAGCACAATTAAACCACTCTAATTAATTAGATAACCAAACCCCAACTTTAATACATCAACCATGCTTCAAACCCTAATCCACAATCAAATCCCTTTCTTGAATTTCATGAACAAGCAATTTCTATTAAATTGATACTTCAAAATTCTATTTTAGCACCTTTAAACTACAATTTGACAAAGAGATTAGAATTTTCACCTCACAAGTTGAATCCTAACATGCTCAAGCCACCAAATAAGCCTCCTTTCTTCAAGTTTTTAACTAATTTGGGTTGAGGAGAGATAGGATTTGGATTTTGCTTTGAATTGGAGAAGGAATTTGTGAATTTTTTAATGGATTTTGGTAAGAAAATGAGGCAAAAAGAAGTGAGAAATGAAGGGATTTGCTGCAGGTTTTGCTCGGCCAGGAGGTGAGGAAAGGGATGGTGGGTTTTGTGTAGATGTTTCTAGGTCAATAAAACCCTCCAAGTCTTAATTAATGCATTTCACATCAACCTTTTCACAAAAAACCCCATTTTACACCATTTTCTCATTAAATTTCCAACCCAAAAACTAAAAATGTGAAAGTCATGACACAATTTTTTTAACACCATATTTTAGCTTATAAAGACTCCTAATTAAGAAATTTACCTAATTAAATTTGTATTTATCCCTAATTAAATGTATTTAAAAAGGCTTAAAATAATAAAAAAATAATTAATTACGAAAAAAAATTTATTTAACTAGAAAATTATAAATGACATTTTAGTGACAAAATTATAGTAATATCTTGTCTAAATTTTGTATAATTAGGTCTACAATGAAAAATATCAATTTTGACTTTTAACGGAAAAAGCCGAAAAATTTGCCGATTACCGAAAAAACTGCCTAAACGATTTTCGAAGGGTTACAATCTTCCCTCCTTAAAGAAATTCGGTCCCCGAATTTAGAATTTAACTACGCGTACCTTCAAAAAGATGGGGATAGCTCTTCCTCATCTCGACCTCGGTCTCCCAGGTGACCTCCTCGCTGTTCGGGCCACGCCAAAGAACCTTGACAGACGGTATGACCTTCGACCTCAATTTCTTCACCTGCCGATCCAAGATGACAACCGGCTGCTCGGTGAAAGAAAGATCACGCTCTAACTGGATCGTCTGGTGCTGAATCGCCTGGGAAGGATCATGAAGGTACTTGCGGAGCATCGAGACATGGAATACGGGGTGAACATCGGGGAAGCTGGGCGGAAGAGCTAACCGATAAGCGACTGGACCAACACGCTCTAGGATCTCGAAAGGACCAACATATCTAGGACTCAGTTTTCCTTTCCGCCCAAATCTCATCACACCCTTCATCGGAGAGACCTTCAGGAAAACATGATCGCCAATAGCGAACTCGAGTCGGCGACGACGCTTGTCAGCATAAGATTTCTGCCTGCTCTGTGCCGCTCTCATCCTGTCCCGAATCAGCTGTATTTTCTCGGTCGTCTCCTGCACGATCTGCGGCCCCAAAATACTGCTCTCCCTGAGCTCTGTCCAACATACTGGCGATCGACATCTCCTCCCATATAAAGCCTCGAAAGGTGCCATCTGAATCGTCTCCTGGAAGCTATTATTGTAGGAAAACTCGATCAAAGGCAAATGACGATCCCAGCTACCACCGAAATCTAAAACACAAGCTCTGAGCATGTCCTCAAGAGTCTGAATCGTACGCTCTGACTGACCGTCAGTCTGCGGATGAAAGGCTGTGCTAAAACTCAATCGGGTGCCCAAAGCTTCCTGGAGTTTCTGCCACAATCGGCTGGTAAACTGGGTGCCACGGTCGGACACGATGCAAGTCGGAACACCATGCAGTCGTACTATCTCATCAATATAAACCTGGGCGTACTGAGAAAATCCAAAAGTGGTCTTCACTGGCAGAAAGTGAGCCGCTTTCGTCAGTCGATCAACAATCACCCAGATAGAGTCGTACCCTCGACTGGTCCTGGGTAGACCCACCACGAAGTCCATGGAGACCTGCTCCCACTTCCACTCAGGGATGGGCAAAGGCTGTAACTCGCCGGCTGGCCTCTGGTGCTCGGCCTTGACTTGTTGACAAGTCAGGCATCTCGACACAAAATCTGTAACATCCTTCTTCATCCCGTCCCACCAGTAAACCTCTCTCAAATCACGGTACATCTTGGTGGAACCTGGATGCACACTGTATACGGATCTATGTGCCTCCTCGAGAATATCACGCCTCAGTCCCTCTGAATCTGGCACACACAGTCGAGTCCCAAATCGAAGTATCCCATGATCATCAATCACGAACTCAGAAACTCTGCCCTGCCGAACCTGCTCAATAATCTCTAAGATACGGGCATCGCCGGACTGTGCCTCACGAATACGGTCAAGTAACTGTGGGCGTGCTCTGAAATGGGCCAGCTGTCCTCCTGTAGGAGTAAACTCGAACTGCACTCTGCTATCACATAAAACCTGCCAATCTGCCGTCGACTGCATCTGTACTGCGCTCAAACAAGATAGGCTACCTCCGGGCCTCCTACTCAAAGCATCTGCCACCACATTCGCCTTGCCCGGATGGTATAGAATCTCGCAGTCATAATCTTTCACCAACTCCATCCAACGGCGCTGTCTCAGGTTCAGGTCTCGCTGCTGGAAGATATACTTCAAACTCTTGTGATCAGTGAATATTTGGCACGACTCACCGTATAGGTAATGTCTCCAGATCTTAAGTGCAAACACTACTGCAGCCATCTCTAAATCATGGGTGGGGTAGTTCTGTTCGTGCTTCCTCAGCTGCCGAGAAGCATACGCGATAACTCTGTCGTGCTGCATCAATACACATCCCAGCCCCACTCTAGAAGCATCACAATACACCACGAACCCGCCTGATCCTGAAGGCAATGCTAACACTGGAGCAGTAGTCAGACGAGTCTTCAACTGCTGGAAGCTATCCTCGCATGCCTGGGTCCAATCAAAAGGAACCCCCTTCCGGGTCAACCCGGTCAACGGTGCAGCAATGCGGGAGAAATCCTGGACGAATCGTCGATAATAGCCGGCCAGACCTAGAAAGCTGCGAACCTCTGTAACTGATACTGGTCTAGGCCAACGCTGAACTGCCTCGATCTTCTTCGGGTCCACGCAAATACCATCTCTCGTCACCACATGACCCAAGAAGTCGACACTGTCTAGCCAGAATGCGCACTTGGAAAATTTGGCGAACAGCTGATGCTCCCTCAAAGTCTGCAATGTGATACGTAAGTGCTGTTCATGCTCCTCCCGGCTCCGAGAATAAACCAAGATGTCGTCAATGAACACAATGATGAACTGATCGAGATACGGCCTGAATACACGGTTCATCAAATCCATAAATGCTGCCGGGGCATTGGTGAGCCCGAACGACATCACCAAGAACTCATAATGACCATATCGAGTACGGAAAGCTGTCTTCGGAATATCCTCCTTCCGAACCCGCAACTGGTGATAACCTGATCGTAAGTCAACCTTCGAGAAGAACCCTGCACCCTGGAGCTGATCAAATAAGTCATCAATGCGGGGTAGGGGATACTTGTTCCGCACAGTAACCCGATTCAGCTGACGATAATCAATGCATAAACGCATACTTCCGTCCTTCTTCTTAACAAACAAGACGGGAGTGCCCCAAGGTGACACACTCGGTCTGATAAGCCCTTTGTCCAGCAAGTCCTGTAACTGATCCTTTAGCTCTCTCAGCTCCGCCGGGGCCATCCGATAAGGTGGTATAGAGATAGGCCCCGTGCCAGGGATCAAGTCAATACAAAACTCAATCTCGCGCTCTGGTGGCAGACCAGGCAGCTCGTCAGGGAATACATCAGGGAACTCTCTCACAACAGGGACCTGGTCCAACGGAACCTCTGTGGAGCTAGTATCACAAACATAAGCTAAGAATCCCTGACACCCTTTCCTTAAGAGCTGATCGGCGCGAAGCGAAGAAATCAAGCTGGGAAGGGTAGCGCTACGATCTCCCTGAATAATAAGAACCGGCTCGCCAGGAAAACTGAATCTGACTGCTTTTTCACGGCAGTCCACGGATGCATAGCAGGTGGCTAGCCAGTCCATACCAAGAAGAACGTCAAAGTCTAGCATATCGAGGAGAATCAAATCTACTGAAGAATCTCTCTCCCCGATACGAACGGAACAAGATCGGTATACAAAACGGGCAACAAAAGACTCGCCCACCGGGGTAATAACGACAAGCTGCTGATCTAACGGAGAAGACTCTCGGCCCAACCTCGGTGCAAAATACGTGGAAACATAGGAATGTGTGGAGCCTGGATCAAATAATACCCGTGCATCAAAAGAACATACTGGCAGAGTACCTGTCACGACGGCATTGGATGCCTGTGCATCCTGAGGAGTCAATGCGAACACTCGGGCCTGTCCACCACTAATAGCTGGCTGTCCTCTGCCTCTACCTCGGCCTCTGCCTCTGCCTCTGTCGCCTCGTCCTCTCTGAACCGGACCGCCACGCCCACGGCCTCTAGAAGCATCTGGCTGGCGTGAAGCATCATCAGGAGTAGGAAGTAAAGCTCTCTGCGAAGGTGGTGAGGGTGGTAAAGTCACATGCGGGACTGTCGCTGCGCCCGGACGTCCCATGGTACAGTCTCTGATACGGTGGTACTGACTCCTGCACCGAAAACATCCTGGAGACGACTGCTGGGTCTGTGGATATGAACCAAATAACTGACCTCGTCTCAATCCTCTGCCTCCGCCATCTCCCGGAAAGAATCTATCACGACGTCTGCCTATCTGCCGCTGAGCTGGCGTATCAGTACGGATCCTCTTCGGCGCAGAAACGACCGGAGTCTCAGCAATACGCTCCTCCAATAGTAAGGCTGCATCCATCGCGGCTGCGTATGTGTCAAAGTGCTGGGTGCCGATGGCAAGGAATAGCTGTGTATCAAGCCCTCGCACGAACCTCTTTATTCTCTTCTCTTTTATGTCGACTAGGTACGGAGCATATCGAGACAACTGGGTAAACTGTATATCATACTCCGACACTGTCATCCCAGGAGTCTTGCGCAGAGACTCAAAACTACGGGCTCGAGCATCTCGGACACTCTCCGGAAGGAAACGGGCAAGAAATGCAGATGTAAACTCATCCCAGGTCATAGAAGGCAGACCTGCAGCTCGGCCTCTCTCTACTGAGTCGTACCATGTCTGGGCAAGACCCTCCAGACGAAAACTCGCAAACTCCACCAATCTATCCTCAGAACACCTCAACGAACGGCCAATCCGTGCCATCCTATCGAGAAATGTCTGTAGGTCCTCTGTCGCATCTGTACCGGTAAAAGCTGGAGGTCTCAATCTCATGAACTCCTGTAGTGAAACAGGGATAGTCTCCGTAGTAGCAGCAGGAGTGACCATCTGTGCAGCAGGTACGATCGTGGTCTGTGGGGTGGAAGGAACGTCCTCGGATCTCTGTGCCCGGCTGGACTCAACTAAAGATCCCATCATCTGCCGCAACTCTTGCATGCCGGCCTCTAATCTGGCAATACGGTCAGGATAAGGCGGATCAGTAGGACCCTGAGGGGTAGGCGTATCCTCCCGCTCGATCCTCGCTTCAGACGGGCCCGCCCGAATCTCATCCCTAGCGGCAGCCCGCTGAGCTCTCGTAGTCTTTGGCGGCATCGAAGCTAGAATAAGGAAAAGGACTGATAAGATCATTGCAATTGAATCAAGGAATGCAAGGAATCAAGAAAGGAAATACAAGCAATTATGTCCTAAGGTCACTTAGGCGGAGTACCGTATCGTAAGTATGCCGCGGATCATACCCACGCTACGCCACTCTGCTTAAGTCACCTACTCCATCTACCAAGGTCGTCCTACACTCAGAAAGGTAAAACCTACGCTCTGATACCAACTTTGTCACGACCCGAAAGTACGGAACGTGACTGGCACTTAGATTACGAGACGTCTAAAGGCGTGCCGTAACCTAAGTCAGCCAAAGCCCAGAAATCTAACCCAAAATCAAAAGAGAGTGAAGGAAAAACCTTTAATGAAATTGGTTTTGAAATCAATTAAGTTGCATAGAATCCCTTTTTAAAACATCAAAAATTTCCGAAAATTTCGGCAGAGTCTCCCCTGTATTTTCTATCCCCAAAAATGGGTACAACAAGATAATACATATGAAATCATAAAAATGGCATCCCCAAGCGGGAGCTAGCTCTTCGCCCAAGGCGGATCACAACCACACACAATATAATAGTAATATCAAGAAAAAAAGAGCATAAAAGAAATGTAAATACCAGAAAACACACGTCGGCTCAAGTGAGCTCGGCCCAAAAGAAACCACAAATATACAAATCTCTCAGTCTCATCACTAGGTCGCATATACAATACAGGTGGTAGATGGAGAATACTAGATACAATGATAAAGCAAAAAGAAATAAAGTATACTCGCAACCCACCTACGGGCGATGTCGCGAGTCTGAGCAAAATGAGCTGATGATAAGATAGCCCGCCGCTACAAAGATGACGGGTCCGACCTGCAAGACACTGTGGCACAACGGGGGTGAGTTGCCAGCTCGTGAGTAAATATAACATCTACTAAGGCAATCGTAAGAATGCACGCAATGCGGAACAACATGTATGTCCATATGTGATATAATAACTCTAGTATACATGCACATGTATGCAATATCTTTTCTAACTCTTTAAGTGATTTAAATGTTAATGTTACTGCATTCTTAACTTTTAGAAAATGAATGTCTGCATAATAGCTAAATATCATCAAGAAATCCTCTGAAAACCCGTGTCAAGCATCGACACCAAATAGGAATCATATCTGTCTCAATATCGGGCTCCGTCGGTCCGGATCGGCCCATATCACAAATCTCACGACAACGGTCGGTATCCTCCGGATATCCGCCGCGCCAGACATCACCGGTAGGTAGTCTTCCCCTGTCAGGCTCATCGTCTACAACTCGATCTTCTTGCCCCGGGGTACCATATCGGGCCCACCATGTACCCGAGACGGTTCCTCCACTCCTCGAATCGGGTCTCGAAATCCAACAGAAAACATGAAAACTCATGGTGGACGACACATACATCACGAGAAAACCGCAACTTTGTTTTGAAAATGATAAATATAAGGTTTTGTTAAATTCTTGCGGTTTTCCCCAAAAATCCAGAAATCTCAGCAAACTGAAATCCTCAAGAAATCATAATGTCCACATGTTATATATGATAAGTGTCTATGATATCAATGTATATGATGTGAGAGTTTGGCTAGAAATCTATGTAAATATGATAGTAATGCGAGGTATATGCGTACGATACAATCTCAAATATCATGCATGAATGCAATGGCGTTACTAAGCTAAACAGGTTTTTATAGTGCACGTGGCATGGCAAATACCAAAGGCGTGTGTGTCACATGAATAGTGCGCATGCAATAGATGCCAATGGTAAGGTGTTCGTGTCCTACGAAATGATATCGCTTATGTATATATGAATGTCATATGAATGTCCATGCAATCTAGTATAGGGTTAGCTGTAAGGGTATGCAATGTACATAAATGGATAAGCTAGCTAACAATATAATTATTGCATAAAGTAGAGTAATCCTAACTAGGGAGGGGGCGCCTCGCGCCATCCAGACGATTCCCCCGTAGATGAATATATCTACTCACCAGAAATCCCCGCTAATCTGATCCGGCCACCGCTTTGCCTTTTCGCGCCGTATCTGAAGTTTCCCCGACCGATCCTAGAATTGCATAACACAAAATATAAGGTTACAGATTTCTGAAATGATGCAACTCACACTAAGAAAAGATCGACGCTCTCGAATTAATCACAACGTGCACTCGGTACGCGGAAAATACACGAAAATCGCTAAAACCTTAACTAAAATCGCCGTATCGGGAAATCGATTAAACTACAACCCGACTAGACGAAACCCCGCGTTCGCGCATTCTAATAATCCTATACGAAGCTAATAATATTGCTAACCTAGCGCAATTTGAACGCATACTATTTTTCGAAAAAATCTAGTAAGCGATTTCTTTACCGATTTGTTACAAACATCGAAATTTATCGATTTAGTAAGCATACCAATACACAATTTACCATTCCAATCATCGAGACAACCATCCCTAACATAATCCAAGCATTATGCTACAAACCCTAATTTCTAAAATCAAAACCTTCACTTGATTTTTTTCCAAATCAAACATTTACTACAAAACTAATATTTAGAATTGAAATTCTAGCACAATTAAACCACTCTAATTAATTAGATAACCAAACCCCAACTTTAATACATCAACCATGCTTCAAACCCTAATCCACAATCAAATCCCTTTCTTGAATTTCATGAACAAGCAATTTCTATTAAATTGATACTTCAAAATTCTATTTTAGCACCTTTAAACTACAATTTGACAAAGAGATTAGAATTTTCACCTCACAAGTTGAATCCTAACATGCTCAAGCCACCAAATAAGCCTCCTTTCTTCAAGTTTTTAACTAATTTGGGTTGAGGAGAGATAGGATTTGGATTTTGCTTTGAATTGGAGAAGGAATTTGTGAATTTTTTAATGGATTTTGGTAAGAAAATGAGGCAAAAAGAAGTGAGAAATGAAGGGATTTGCTGCAGGTTTTGCTCGGCCAGGAGGTGAGGAAAGGGATGGTGGGTTTTGTGTAGATGTTTCTAG
The DNA here is from genome assembly GCA_030015575.1 of Agapanthus africanus. NCBI lineage: Eukaryota > Viridiplantae > Streptophyta > Magnoliopsida > Asparagales > Amaryllidaceae > Agapanthus > Agapanthus africanus. Next base: position 359,117,615 of record JASDDO010000008.1, read on the forward strand.
GTCAATAAAACCCTCCAAGTCTTAATTAATGCATTTCACATCAACCTTTTCACAAAAAACCCCATTTTACACCATTTTCTCATTAAATTTCCAACCCAAAAACTAAAAATGTGAAAGTCATGACACAATTTTTTTAACACCATATTTTAGCTTATAAAGACTCCTAATTAAGAAATTTACCTAATTAAATTTGTATTTATCCCTAATTAAATGTATTTAAAAAGGCTTAAAATAATAAAAAAATAATTAATTACGAAAAAAAATTTATTTAACTAGAAAATTATAAATGACATTTTAGTGACAAAATTATAGTAATATCTTGTCTAAATTTTGTATAATTAGGTCTACAATGAAAAATATCAATTTTGACTTTTAACGGAAAAAGCCGAAAAATTTGCCGATTACCGAAAAAACTGCCTAAACGATTTTCGAAGGGTTACATCCCAAGTGGGAGAAAAATCACGCCCACCGGCGGAGACAATCACCACAACAAGTATACGACGCCAAAGCGAAGAAATATCAAAGAGAACGACTATATCAAGAAGTAGACATATCCACAATCACCTGCTTCTACGAGCACGGTTCCCAAAACCAATATACAACACTGATAACTCACAAGTCGTCTCTAAGTCATATACAACAAGGGTAGATGGAGAATACTAGATCCAACCCAAAATGATATACAATGTACAACGGATAACCGCAAACCCACCTATAAAGCAACGGCCTCACTGCCAAGGTAGCGGTATCCCCAAAAATAATGATGATAAGCTGCCCCGCCGCGACTACTCAGAGGGTAAGTCCTGCAAAACTGTGGCACAACGGGGGTGAGTTGCCAACTCGTGAATAGTAAATAACATCAACAGTAATCGCAAGTATGCACTAACATCAATAATCAATAACATGTGAACTGATAGCATGAGTATGACAATATGAATATGCAACTATCATGATATCCATATCAAGTGAATACTGAGTGCGGAATAGTAGATAATCTCATACACATATCATAAGCATGAGAAACACGGTGTATCTCAACAACACCCAAATCCCAAATACTCAGATCGGCCCTCAAATCCTGTACCTCTCGTGAAACCCGAGTGTCAAACATCGACACCCAAAAACATAATATCCATACGTTCCTCGAAAACCAAGTATCCTACCTCGATACTTGCGTTTTCACGTATCGGTCTTTCTGATATCCATACGTTCCTCGAAACCAAGTATCCCACCTCGATACTTGTGTTTCCACGTATCGGTCTGTCAAACCCCATATATCTCTCGGAAATTAAGTGCCCACATCGACACCTTAATTTCCCATATCGCATCTCAAATGCATAAGTCCATATAATGTATCTCGCGGATCCCAAGAATCCAAATCCAGAATACATATATATACAGCGTCCCATACCACTGATATATATGCAATACAATCATGTAAATCCAAATCCAAAATACATATATATACGGCGTCCCATACCACCGATATATATGCTATAAAAACTATAATATCTAAATCCAGAATACATATATACACAACGTCCCATACCACTGATATATATGCAATACAACTGATCATATAACGATAGCAAGGTGTATGTGCTAACAAATAATATAGCATGGTATATGTGCGAACAAGTAATATAGCATGGTATATGTGCGAACAAGTAATATAGCATGGTATACATATGAGCATGTAGGTATACAGGTATGTTCTATGTAATATGCAATGTCGCACAAGTATAACTGTTTAATGTCGCTAACCAATAGCAAGGTATATGAATTAGCAATTGTGTTGTGCCTATCATGTCAATTATCAACAGTGTGTGTGTAGCATATCATTGGTGCTCGTGCAACATGGACTGTCGATAATAGTGCAGTGTACATCAGATATAATATCATGCACTACAAGTAACTATATGCAATGTGAATCATGCAATGTCTCTATATAAGCAAATGAGCATACGGCTAATATTATATCATATCTAGCCCCGACGCGTAGCGCCATACGGGCGATTCCCCGTAGATGTTAAATCTACTCGCACCGTGGTCTCCAGCTATGAAGATCCGACCACCTGCTTCCCTTTGTTCGCAGCGTCTGAAGTCCCCGCTTGCGACGCTAAAATATCACAAACACAAGAAATAATGCGAATATCTTAGAAGCAATCTCAATAACGCAAAACCACGTATAATAGAACGCAACAACGCACCAAACCACATCACGAATACACGTCTAGCGCAAACACACGAAACGATACCTAAACCCAAACTGAGTACATCGCAGCACGACACACGACTCGTGTCGCAACACGTAACACGCGAACTCAAAACACACGATTATAGGTAATCGATCCCAGATTTTGTATACTGCATTTACTAACAAATTCAACAGTACCAAACAACCCCAAATAACAGCAGACAACTACCCACAGGAACCCCACCCCAAACCTCACCAAGTCGGCCGGCGTCGCCGGCCCCCTCTTCAAAGCTCGCCGGCCCAGACCGGCGGGGTGGTCCCCGTCTCCTGGGTGGTGTCTCAGGTTAACCTGCACATCACTCTGAAACTGTTTCCTCAATCACAAAACTCCCCAGATCATAGCAGATACTAATATCTCTAAAAATACACTAAAAACCCGATATCGCCTCAATCGATATGATTTACGTTCTACGCAGAAACTAACGATCAAAACCACACAAAAACTATAAATTAACAGTAGAGGGGTTATACCTAGCCACTTTGCTCTCAAGTTCCAAGCTTTCCCCTCTCCAAGTGATCAAGATCAAGAAAAACCCAAGTTTAAGGTATTTTTGTGATAGGTTTTGAGATGTTTGAGGATTTTTGAGATAGAAATGAATTAAAATGAGAAACAAATGAGCAAGGGCAGTAGGAAATGAGGGATTTTCGGCTAAGGGGTGAGGTGGAGGGTTGGTGGTGAATTTCCTAGCAATTTCCTCCATTCATTGCTCATTAATGCATTGCACACATACACACACACTCATGCATGCATCTAACTCTTCTCTTATCTTTTCTTTTTCTTTTAATTTCAAGTTAATTCTAGTCCACACAATACAATCCTAGGTGAGTGAGAAGGATTTTCCTAACTTAGAAGTTTTAAAGAAAAGATTGCAAACGGAAATTTTCCCAAAATTTAAATACCGCATTAAAATAATATTAAAAATTGGGAAAAACCAAAATGAACCAAAACGTCCCATATACTCCCAAAGTTCGCGCACTAGCTTTATTTTTGCTAATCTAGGTGCTGGCAAGTCTATATGGTCGTTTGTTCACAGTCGGGTAAAAACGGAAAATACCGACAAACTTACCCTAAAACGGACGAAATCGCATAACGATTTCCAAAACGTTACAATCTCCCCCCCTTATAGAAATTCGGTTCCCGAATTACAATTTCATACTAAAACGTACCTTCAAAAAGATAAGGGAATCTCTCCCGCATCTCGCTCTCGATCTCCCAAGTGATCTCCTCACCAGTCGGACTACGCCATAGAACCTTTACAGAAGGCAAGTCCCTAGACCGAAGTTTCTTCACCTGCCGATCCAAAATAACTATCGGCTGCTCGGTGAACGAAAGATCACGCTCAAGCTGAACGGTCTCGTGCTGAATCATATGGGAAGGATCATGAAGGTATCTACGAAGCATCGACACATGAAAAACGGGGTGAACATCTGGAAAACTAGGCGGGAGCGCTAAACGATAAGCAACCGAACCTACTCGCTCAAGGATCTCGAAAGGACCTACAAATCTGGGACTGAGCTTCCCTCTCTTCCCAAATCGCATAACGCCCTTCATCGGAGAAATCTTCAGGAATACATGATCTCCCACTGCGAACTCAAGTCTGCGACGACGACGGTCGGCATAAGACTTCTGCCTGCACTGGGCTGCTCTCATCCTGTCCTGAATCAGCTGGATCTTCTCCGTAGTCTCCTGAACAAGCTGGGGTCCCAACACCAAACTCTCACTAAGCTCGGTCCAACAGACTGACGATCGACACTTCCTACCATATAAAGCCTCAAAAGGTGCCATCTGAATAGTCTCCTGAAAGCTGTTATTGTAGGAGAACTCAATCAACGGCAAGTGACGATCCCAACTGCCCCCAAAATCAAGCACACATGCACGGAGCATATCCTCCAGAGTCTGAATAGTCCGCTCCGTCTGACCATCTGTCTGCGGATGAAAAGCGGTGCTAAAACTCAATCTGGTACCCAAAGCTTCCTGAAGCTTCTGCCATAGACGGCTAGTAAACTGGGTACCTCTGTCGGATACTATGCATGTGGGAACACCGTGCAAACGCACAATCTCATCTATATAAAGCTGAGCGTACTGAGCATAGCCGAAAGTGGTCTTCACTGGAAGGAAGTGAGCCGCTTTCGTCAACCGGTCTACAACAACCCAAATGGAGTCATACCCTCTACTGGTCCTGGGTAGACCCACAATGAAATCCATGGAAATCTGCTCCCATTTCCACTCCGGAATGGGTAAAGGCTGCAACTCTCCAGCCGGTCTCTGATGCTCAGCCTTGACTTGCTGACAAGTCAGGCACCTCGAAACGAAGTCCGAAATATCGCGTTTCATCCCTTCCCACCAGTAGTAGTCTCTCAAGTCTCGGTACATCTTGGTGGAACCTGGATGAACGCTAAAAGTCGACTGATGTGCCTGCTCTAGGATCTCGCGTCTCAACCCATCAACATCCGGTACACACAAGCGAGTCCCGCATCGTAGCACACCCTGGTCATCAATCATGAACTCCGAAACTGTACCCCGTCGAACAAGCTCAAGAATCTCAGACAAACGAGCATCACTGGGTTGTGCCTCACGAATACGATCAACAAGTAGAGGACGGGCGCGGACATGAGCAAACTGTCCCCCAGTGGAGGTAAACTCGAACTGCACTCTACTATCACACAAGAGCTGCCAATCTGCAGAAGACTGGTACCGAACGGCGCTCAGCTGGGACAAGCTACCCACGGGCCTACGACTCAAAGCATCGGCTACCACATTCGCCCTGCCCGGGTGATAAAGGATCTCACAATCATAATCCTTCACTAGCTCCATCCATCGGCGCTGTCTCAGGTTCAGATCTCTCTGCTGGAAGATGTACTTCAGACTCTTATGATCCGTGAAGATCTGACACGACTCCCCATACAAGTAGTGCATCCAGATCTTCAACGCAAAGACTACCGCTGCCATCTCAAGATCGTGAGTGGGGTAATTCTGCTCATGCTTCTTCAACTGCCTGGAAGCATATGCAATCACCCTATCATGCTGCATCAAAACACAGCCGAGCCCCACTCGAGAAGCATCACAATACACAACGTAGCCTCCCGATCCAGAAGGTAAAGAAAGAACTGGTGCTGTCGTCAACCGAGTCTTCAACTCCTGAAAACTCTGCTCGCACGCATCAGTCCAGAAAAAAGGAACCCCCTTCCGGGTCAGTCCAGTCAGCGGTGCAGCGATACTCGAAAAATCCTGCACAAAACGGCGATAATAACCAGCTAAGCCCAAAAAGCTGCGGACCTCAGTCACCGATACAGGTCTGGGCCAAAGCTGTACAGCCTCGATCTTCCTCGGGTCCACATGAATACCATCACTAGTCACCACATGACCCAGGAAGTCCACACGATCAAGCCAAAATGCGCACTTTGAGAATTTAGCATACAACTGGTGCTCTCTCAATATCTGCAAAGTAATCCTCAAGTGCAGCTCATGCTCCTCTCGACTGCTAGAGTAAACCAGTATGTCATCAATAAACACGATAATGAACTGGTCGAGGAACGGCCTGAAAATCCGGTTCATCAGATCCATGAACGCTGCTGGCGCATTGGTGAGTCCGAACGACATCACCAAAAACTCATAATGCCCATAGCGTGTACGAAAAGCAGTCTTCGGAATGTCATCATCCCGAACCCGCAACTGATGATAACCCGAACGCAAATCAATCTTCGAAAAATGTTTCGCACCCTGGAGCTGATCGTAAATCGTCAATGCGGGGCAAAGGATACCTGTTCCGCACCGTAACACGGTTCAACTGACGATAATCCACACATAACCTCAAACTGCCGTCCTTCTTCTTGACGAACAGAACAGGAGCTCCCCACGGCGAAACACTCGGACGCACAAGTCCCAAATCAAGCAACTCTTGCAATTGATCTTTAAGCTCTCTAAGCTCTGCCGGAGCCATCCGATAAGGCGGTATAGAAATAGGCTCCGTGCCAGGAATCAGATCAATGCAAAACTCAATATCGCGCTCTGGCGGCATCCCAGGTAACTCATCGGGAAAAACATCGGGAAACTCTCGCACGGTAGAAACCTGGTCCAACAACTCTACTGTGGCTCCAGTATCATGAATGAACGCCAAGAATCCCCGACATCCCCTCCTCAAAAGCCGACTAGCGCACAAAACAGAAATCAAGCTGTGAGGGGCGGCACTACGGTCCCCCTGCACAACCAACACCGACTCGCCGGGAAAACAAAATCTAACTGTCTTCTCGCGGCAGTCCACGGACGCATAGCAAGTAGCTAGCCAATCCATGCCCAACAACACGTCGAAGTCCAACATCTCCAGAAGGATCAAGTCGACGGTCAGATCTCTGTCACCAATATGGACGACACAAGATCGAAACACATAACGCGCAACAAACGACTCTCCCACAGGAGTAGTCACGATCAGCGGCTGATCCAGCAAACACGACTCTCGGCCTAACCTCGGCACGAAGTGCGTAGAAACATACGAATGCGTGGATCCCGGATCAAAAAGAACATGCGCATCATAAGAACATACAGAAAGAGTACCTGAAACCACGGCATTGGACGCCTGAGCGTCCTGGTGAGTCAAGGCAAAAACCCTAGCCTGACCTCTACCGGCTGTCCTCTGCCTCTGCCACCTCGACCTCTCGGTACAAAACCTCCACGACCACGACCTCGCTGAACAGGAGTCTGACGCGGCGCAACTACAGGAACAAGAGGCAACGCTCTCTGAGGTGGAGAAGGTGGTAAGGTAATCTGCGGTACAGCTGGCTCGTTCACACGCGGCTCTATACAATCTCGAACCCGATGATCCAAACTACCGCACCGGTAACATCCCGAAGTAAACTGCCGATCATCCTGAGGGTAAGAACCATAAAGTCGACCTCGTCCCGAACCGCCACTATCAGAACGAAAACTGTCTCGACGTCTAAACGCCTGCCTCGCTGCCGGATCACCTATACGAACTCTCTTCGGTCCCGGAACAACTGATAACTCAGCTAGACGCTCCTCTACCGAAAGAGCTGCATCCACCGCTGCCGCATACGTGTCACAATGCTGTATGCTGATGGCTAAGAATATCTGGGTAAGTAGGCCTCGAACAAACCTCTTCACCCTCATCTCCTCAGTCGCCACCAGGTATGGAGCATATATCGACAGCTCAGTAAACAATACATCATAATCCGACACCGTCATCCCCGGCGTCTGACGTAAAGACTCAAATCTGCGCGCTCGCGCATCCCTGACGCTCGGTGGAAGAAAACGAACGAGAAAAGACGTCACAAACTCAGCCCAGGTCATAGGAGCAAGATGTCACGACCCGAGAATTCGACTCGTGACCGGCACTTAACCACGCAACGTCTACAGGCGCAACGCGGCTAAGTAAGCCGAACCCAGAAATCAAAACCAATAATTATAGAGTGATTTAAAACATTTTGTAAAAGCAATAGTAAATGTCTGAAAAACTTCCATTTATTTAGTAGAAATCCCTTTCAAGTTCAAAAGTTATGAGTTTTATAATTTTGGTAACATTTCCTCTTTAAAACATTAGCCCCGAAAGTCGGGTAAAAGTAAGGTGTGGCGGAAATAACAAGTGACATGAATAAAGCATCACAATATAATATACGACGCCGTAGCGAAGAATACACAGTAAAACAAGGACAATATCATAAAAGATAAACTGCATAAAGTAACGTCGGCTCACATGCGAGCTCGACACCAGAATATAAAATCATACATATCGTCCTCACAACTGTCTCTAAGTCAATACATAAGGTAGATGGAGAGTACTAGATACATCAATATACAACTGAAAGATAACAGATACCGTACAAAACCCACCTAAACAGCAAAAGGGCTATCTCTGCTCAAAAGGGGTATCTGTGCCAAAAGATGAGGAAACAGCCAGCCGTGACTACTCCCAAGGGCAACCTGCAAACACTGTGGCACAACGGGGGTGAGTTGCCAACTCGTGAATAGAGATAACATATAAAGGTGATCGCAGGCATGCACATATAGCGTGGCTCTACTAATGCCAGCAGATGATATCAATGCATGTCAACAGTGGATACAGTAGTAATGCATGTACTCTAACAGGTAAATGCCACATGATGAGATGTATAGTAATCAATACTGAGTATGGGATAAATAATATCTACATGGACTATGTCAACATGGAAAGCAATGATCGGTGCCTCAAACTGCACCCAAATCCCACATATACTCAGACGCCGGCACACCCATCGGCCCTCAAATCCTGTATATCTCGGAGGAATCACGAGTGCCCAACATCGGCACCCAAAACATCATAAAATACCCGTGTCCAGCATCGACACGTAAATCCTCAAATATCGGGCGCCGTCAATCTGGACCGGCCCCACGGGGTCCGTCTGCGGTATCGGCCCTCGGCCCCGGCAGCACGGTCATCCCGCATCCATCACTCGACTCTGGTCAGTATCCTCCGGACAACTGCCAGGTCCAACCAATCATCGGTAGGTACTCGCCCGCCTCCAGACTCAATCGGCAAATCCCATCGATCATCTCGCCGAGGGGAACCATACCGGGCCCACCACGAACCCGCAAACGGAACATCCACTCCTCGAATCGGGTTTCAAGCACACGTCTCAGCACCGAGAAAACGCGTGGTGGACACACCAAAATATCATATCACGAGGTACCGGGTTTTTCAAAATAACATATCTTTCCCTAAATAATTCCACGGTCCTCAAAACAGAAATCACATGAAAATCCAATACCAATAATAAATCCAATGCGAGGTACAATATACATCAATCCATGGTATGGGTGTAAGGGGAAAACCGCTTTTTAAAGTAGTTTCATTTCCGGTTTTAAAAGATGTCATGCGGCTCCCAATATACATGAAAATCGTATCAATCACATGTAAGATGAACTACAGCAATAATACAACAGTATAATCATGGCAGTTCTACAGTGAGTGTGGCATGGCAATTACTAACGGTGTGTGTGTAGCATGTAAATAGTGCTCGTGCAACATAAACCGTTAGTAATAGTGTGGTGTTCTATCAGTTCTAGCATATATCAATAACACATAGCAGGGAAATGCAATATGAGATGGCAGTCCATAGGTAATACAATATGTAATACTGAGATCCTATCAGCCCTGACGCATAACGCCATGCGGGCGATATCCCCGTAGATGTGAAATCTACTCACCGTGTCTCGCGCTAAGTGTATCCAACCACTTGCTTGCCCTTCTTCGCAGCGTCCGTCTCACTGGCCTGCGAACCTAGAATCACATACACATATCACATATAAGCTTAAGTCACAAAACGCGACATTATAATCCAACAAGAAACCTGTGTCGCAAACCAATCGCGCGTGTGCGCGATACGCTAAAACGTGTAAACACGCGCCACGAAACTACCCCGACGCGCCGCGATACACAGAACCCAAACCTACTCACGTATCACGAGTGTCGCGAAGGTTAAGAAAAACGGCAAAACGGGTAACTGGTCCCAGATTTTCCTACAGAATTGATCTTACAAAAATATATATACCAAAACACTACCCACAGTAGCAGACACCCACTGGACCAAACCCCAACCCAAACCCTACCCATCTGGCCGCAATTGGCGGCCAGAATGAGGAAATTGGCGGCCTACTGTAGCTGTATGGGGGTCGGGTTTCACCTGGTGCATCATCTCTACTCCACTACACTACAGTCTTCCCAAAATCAATCTGCACTCACCGAGTTGATAGCAGTTCCAGAAAACACACATTTTGCCCAAATACGACATTTTGCATCAAATATGAAATCTGGTGGTATTTTAGTGTAATAGGGGTTCGACTAAGTTACAATGGCCTCAACAGACCACAATCATCCTACTGAAACCAAATCTCGCCTCAATAGCACAAGGTTCTCACTAATCACCCCATATCGCACTAAAACACACTAAATTCTAATAACCGATGCAAAACTACTCTAACTAGGCAAACTAGTGAAGCAAGATAGGAAATATACCTCACTCTCGACCCTAGGGAGCTGCAGGAAGGTGAAGAAGAGAAGAGAAGAGGCTGCAGTTGCTGTTGTGAAGCTTGGTGCTCACTGCTACACACTGTGCTGCTGTTGCTGAATGCTGCTGCTGCTGCTTGTGCTTCTGCTGCTGCTTCTGTTGCTTTTGCTGCTGCTTCAGTTGCTTCTGCTGCTGCTTGAAGAGGTAAGTGTGTGTGTGAGTGTGTTGGTGTGTTGTGTATGTGAGAGTGTGAGAGTTTGAGAGAAAACCAAAGAAAGAAATGAGAGCCACCCTAATCATCACACACAAAAGTCACCCCTCTCTCTCTCTCACCTCATTAATGGCAAGCATGGCTTGAGCCATGATGCCCCCCTCTCTCTCTCCTTCTCACAAGTCAACACCTTTACCATTTGAATTAAAGAAATCTTTTAGTTTAACTAATTAATTAAACCCATTTAAGAATCCAAAAGAATTAATCCTACAATTAACCCACCATGGTTAATAATTATGGTATTTCCTTGATTTAAAAACCCTAGTTTACATGCACATGTGTGTGCAAGCCTAGGAAAATTTTGGAAAAATATTTATTAAATTAAGAAAAATATTTAAAACACAGTTTGGTAAACTTTTTATTAAAAATCATTATTTAATTATAATTATACACTAACCCTTATCCTAAGGTGTTACAATCTCTCCCCCTTAAAGAAATTCGTCCCCGAATTTCAAAAAAAAAAAAAATCTAACTAAGGTTACCTTCAAAAAGATGGGGGTACGTCTTCATCATCTCGCTTTCGGTCTCCCAAGTGATCTCTTCACGGTTCTGACCACGCCAAAGTACTTTAACTGATGGAATCTCCTTCGATCTCAGTTTCTTCACTTGTCGATCCAAGATCATCACCGGCTGCTCTGCATAGGAAAGATCACGCTCAAGCTGGATCGTCGGAGGCTGAATCGCGTGCGAAGGATCATGTAGATATCTGCGGAGCATCGAAACATGGAATACGGGGTGCACGTCTGGAAAGCTGGGTGGAAGGGCTAACCGGTAAGCTACTGCACCGACACGCTCGAGGATCTCGAAGGGGCCCACATACCTGGGGCTAAGCTTCCCCTTCTTCCCAAACCTCATCACACCTTTCATTGGGGAGACCCTCAAGAAAACATGATCACCAACAGAAAACTCAAGTCTGCGTCGTCGACGGTCTGCATAAGCCCTCTGCCTACTCTGCGCTGCCCTCATCCTATCGCGAATCAACTGGATCTTCGCGGTCGTCTCCTCGACGATCTGGGGCCCTAAGATACTGCTCTCACTGAGCTCTGTCCAACAAGTAGGCGACCTACATTTCCTCCCATAAAGAGCCTCAAATGGTGCCATCTGAATAGTCTCCTGGTAGCTGTTATTGTAGGAGAACTTTACTAAGGGCAAATGATGATCCCAGCTACCTCCGAAATCTAGTACACAAGCTCGGAGCATGTCCTCGAGAGTCTGGATGGTCCGCTCTGACTGTCCGTCGGTCTGCGGATGAAATGCCGTGCTGAAACTCAAGCGAGTGCCCAAAGCCTCCTGAAGCCTCTGCCATAGTCTACTAGTAAACTGGGTGCCTCTGTCGGACACAATGCACGTCGGGACTCCGTGTAGTCGCACTATCTCGTCAATATAGATCTGGGCATACTGAGTAAATCCGAAAGTCGTCTTCACCGGTAAGAAGTGAGCCGCTTTCGTCAAACGATCCACGATCACCCAGATGGAGTCATACCCCCGACTAGTCCTGGGTAGACCCAACACGAAGTCCATCGAAATCTGTTCCCATTTCCACTCCGGAATGGGTAACGGCTGTAGCTCTCCCGCGGGCCTCTGGTGCTCAGCCTTGACTTGCTGACAAGTCAGGCATCTCGATACAAAATCTGCAATGTCCCTCTTCATTCCGTCCCACCAGTAAACCTCTCTCATATCATGATACATCTTGGTGGAACCGGGATGTACGCTATACACCGATCGATGTGCCTCCTCAAGAATCTCACGCCTCAGTCCCTCAGCATCAGGTACGCACAGTCTGACTCCAAACCGTAGTATCCCCTGATCATCGATCACGAACTCGGAAAATCGGTCCTGTCCCATCTGTGCCATGATCTCTGAACACCGGTCATCACTGAGCTGTGCCTCACGTATACGATCAATCAACTGTGGGCGTGCACGGACATGCGCTATCTGTCCTCCAATCGGCGTGAACTCGAACTGTACTCGACTGTCGCATAATATCTGCCAATCCGCGGATGACTGCTCCTGTACTGCGCTCAAACAAGATAAACTACTCCCGGGCCTCCTGCTCAAAGCATCCGCCACCACATTTGCCTTGCCCGGGTGATATAAGATCTCGCAGTCGTAATCCTTCACTAACTCCATCCATCGACGCTGTCGAAGGTTCAGGTCCCGCTGCTGGAATATGTATTTCAGACTCTTGTGATCCGTAAATATTTGGCACGACTCACCGTATAAGTAATGTCGCCAGATCTTAAGTGCGAAGACCACTGCTGCCATCTCCAAATCATGAGTGGGGTAGTTCTGCTCGTGCTTCTTCAATTGTCGCGAGGCATACGCGATCACCCTATCATGCTGCATCAGAACGCATCCCAATCCCACTCGAGAAGCATCACAAAAGACCACAAATCCGCCCGATCCGGAAGGTAAAGATAACACCGGTGCCGTCGTCAGCTGAGTCCGTAACTGCTGAAAGCTGTGCTCGCACTCCTCCGTCCAAACGAAAGGAACTCCCTTCCGGGTCAACCCGGTCAACGGTGTAGCAATACGTGAGAAGTCCTGCACAAAACGCCTGTAGTAACCGGCCAATCCCAAAAAGCTGCGAATCTCCATCACCGATGTGGGTCTGGGCCAACGCTGAACGGCCTCGATCTTCCTCGGGTCAACACATATACCGTCTCGTGAAATCATGTGACCCAAGAAGTCCACGCTGTCTAGCCAAAAAGCACACTTGGAGAATTTCGCATAAAGCTGGTGCTCCCTCAATGTCTGCAATGTAACCCGCAGGTGCTGCTCGTGCTCCTCACTACTCCGGGAATACACCAAGATATCGTCGATGAAGACTATGATGAACAGATCCAAATAAGGCCGGAAAATACGGTTCATCAAATCCATGAAGGCTGCTGGCGCATTGGTGAGTCCGAACGACATCACCAAAAACTCGTAATGGCCATAGCGCGTACGGAAAGCTGTCCGGGGAATGTCCTCCTGTCGAACCCGCAGCTGATGATAGCCCGATCGTAAATCGATCCTCGAAAAGTACCCTGCCCCCTGAAGCTGGTCGAACAAATCGTCGATACGCGGCAAAGGATACCTGTTCCGCACTGTCACCCTGTTCAGCTGGCGGTAGTCGATACAAAGACGCAAACTGCCATCCTTCTTCTTGACGAACAGGACTGGAGCACCCCAAGGAGAAACACTGGGTCGAATAAGTCCTTTGTCCAGCAAATCTTGCAACTGACCCTTCAGCTCACGAAGTTCCGTCGGGGCCATCCGATAGGGCGGTATAGAAATAGGCCCCGAACCAGGAACCAAATCAATACAGAAAGAAATGTCGCGCTCGGGCGGCAACCCAGGAAGCTCGTCAGGGAACACATCAGGAAACTCGCTAACTACCGGAACCTGATCCAATGGAACCTCTGTAGCGCGAGCATCGCGAACATAGGCGAGAAATCCCTGACATCCCTTCCTCAAAAGCTGTCCAGCGCGAAAAGAAGAAATCACACTGTGAGGGGCGGCACTACGGTCCCCCAACACAACAAAAACCGACTCACCGGGGAAACAGAATCTAACTGTCTTCTCACGGCAGTCCAAAGAAGCATAGCACGTGGCTAACCAATCCATGCCCAAAAGAACGTCGAAGTCCAACATCTCCAGAAGGATCAAGTCGACAGGCAACTCTCTCTCGCCAATACAGACGATACAGGATCGGAACACGTGCCTAGCAACAAACGACTCTCCCACAGGAGTAGTCACCACAAGCGGCTGATCAAGTAAGCCAGACTCTCTACCCAAACTCGGCACGAAGTGTGTGGATACGTACGAGTGTGTGGATCCGGGATCGAACAATACATGTGCATCAACTGAACATACAGGGAGGATACCTGAAACCACTGCATTGGACGCCTGCGCGTCCTGATGTGTCAAAGCAAAGACCCTCGCCTGTCCCCCACCTGTAACTGACTGACCTCTGCCTCGGTCATCTCGTCCTCTCTGAGCAACTCCTCCACGCCCACGACCTCTCTGAGCATAAGTCTGGCGCGGAGCAACGGTAGGCACAGCGGGCAACGCCCTCTGGGGTGGTGAAGGTGGTAAGGTAACATGCGGTGCTGCCGCCTCCCTCCGGTGTGTCTCTGGACAATCTCGAACGAGGTGAAGTAGGCTGCCACATCTGTAGCAACCCCGCGGCGACTGCTGACCGTCCTGGGGATACGAACTAAACATCCGACCCCGTCCCGAATCTCTGCTACCCCTCGTACCGGAACGATACCTGTCGCGGCGTCTGAATGACTGCCTCCGTGCGGAAATACTGGTACGAACTCTCTTCGGCTCTGGAAATACCGAAGTCTCAACAAGGTGCTCCTCGACCACTAGGGCTGCGTCTACAGCTGCTGCATAGGTCTCGTAGTGCTGCGCGCTGATCGCGAGGAACACTGGTGAAATCAAGCCTCGAACAAATCTCCGGACTCGCAACTCCTCGGTGGCCACTAGATGTGGGGCGTAGACTGCTAGCTCTGTAAACAGTACGTCATACTCTGCCACTGTCATCCCTGGCGTCTGGCGCAAAGACTCAAACCTGCGTGCTCGGGCATCTCTAACACTCCGGGGAAGGAAACGGGCTAGAAATATAGTCACGAACTCCGTCCAGGTCATAGGAGGAAGACCTGCTGCTCTGCCCTTCTCCACTGAATCACACCATTTCTGCGCAAGACCTTCCAGGCGAAAACTCGCGAACTCAACCCATCTCGCATCTGCACATCTGAGGGAACGGCATATCCTGGCCATCCTGTCGATGAAAGACTGTGGGTCCTCGGCTGTATCGGTGCCTGTGAAAACCGGAGGCTTCAGCCTCATGAACTCTGATAGTGATACTGTAATCACCTCCGTGGCTGCAGGGGCAACTGGCTGTGCGGTAGGCACCATTGCGGTCTCTGGAACTGGTGGAGCTACCTCTGGTCGCTGCGCTCGAAGCGTTTCAACTAACGATCCTATCATCTGGCGCATCTCCTGCATACCAGCCCCTAACGATGCGATCTGCTCTGTCACGGCAGGAACAGCCTGCTCAGGTACCACCGGCGTACTGCCCGGATCAGTCCTCGTCTCGGACGAGTCAACACGAATCTCGGCCCTCGCGGCCGCTCTCTGTGCCCTCGTAGTCTTAGGCGGCATATTGGCTGAAAGAAAATTTGGATTCGATAAGAACATGGAAATCGAATCACAAGAATATAAGGAGAAATCAAATCAACAAGTCCTAAGGTCGCGTAAGCGGAGTACCGTGTCGTGAGTATGCCGCGGAACATACGCACGCTACGCTACCCTGCTGCAGCTACCTACTCCATCATACCAGGGTCATCCTACACTCCGAAAGTAAAACCTACGCTCTGATACCAACTTTGTCACGACCCGAGAATTCGACTCGTGACCGGCACTTAACCACGCAACGTCTACAGGCGCAACGCGGCTAAGTAAGCCGAACCCAGAAATCAAAACCAATAATTATAGAGTGATTTAAAACATTTTGTAAAAGCAATAGTAAATGTCTGAAAAACTTCCATTTATTTAGTAGAAATCCCTTTCAAGTTCAAAAGTTATGAGTTTTATAATTTTGGTAACATTTCCTCTTTAAAACATTAGCCCCGAAAGTCGGGTAAAAGTAAGGTGTGGCGGAAATAACAAGTGACATGAATAAAGCATCACAATATAATATACGACGCCGTAGCGAAGAATACACAGTAAAACAAGGACAATATCATAAAAGATAAACTGCATAAAGTAACGTCGGCTCACATGCGAGCTCGACACCAGAATATAAAATCATACATATCGTCCTCACAACTGTCTCTAAGTCAATACATAAGGTAGATGGAGAGTACTAGATACATCAATATACAACTGAAAGATAACAGATACCGTACAAAACCCACCTAAACAGCAAAAGGGCTATCTCTGCTCAAAAGGGGTATCTGTGCCAAAAGATGAGGAAACAGCCAGCCGTGACTACTCCCAAGGGCAACCTGCAAACACTGTGGCACAACGGGGGTGAGTTGCCAACTCGTGAATAGAGATAACATATAAAGGTGATCGCAGGCATGCACATATAGCGTGGCTCTACTAATGCCAGCAGATGATATCAATGCATGTCAACAGTGGATACAGTAGTAATGCATGTACTCTAACAGGTAAATGCCACAGGATGAGATGTATAGTAATCAATACTGAGTATGGGATAAATAATATCTACATGGACTATGTCAACATGGAAAGCAATGATCGGTGCCTCAAACTGCACCCAAATCCCACATATACTCAGACGCCGGCACACCCATCGGCCCTCAAATCCTGTATATCTCGGAGGAATCACGAGTGCCCAACATCGGCACCCAAAACATCATAAAATACCCGTGTCCAGCATCGACACGTAAATCCTCAAATATCGGGCGCCGTCAATCTGGACCGGCCCCACGGGGTCCGTCTGCGGTATCGGCCCTCGGCCCCGGCAGCACGGTCATCCCGCATCCATCACTCGACTCTGGTCAGTATCCTCCGGACAACTGCCAGGTCCAACCAATCATCGGTAGGTACTCGCCCGCCTCCAGACTCAATCGGCAAATCCCATCGATCATCTCGCCGAGGGGAACCATACCGGGCCCACCACGAACCCGCAAACGGAACATCCACTCCTCGAATCGGGTTTCAAGCACACGTCTCAGCACCGAGAAAACGCGTGGTGGACACACCAAAATATCATATCACGAGGTACCGGGTTTTTCAAAATAACATATCTTTCCCTAAATAATTCCACGGTCCTCAAAACAGAAATCACATGAAAATCCAATACCAATAATAAATCCAATGCGAGGTACAATATACATCAATCCATGGTATGGGTGTAAGGGGAAAACCGCTTTTTAAAGTAGTTTCATTTCCGGTTTTAAAAGATGTCATGCGGCTCCCAATATACATGAAAATCGTATCAATCACATGTAAGATGAACTACAGCAATAATACAACAGTATAATCATGGCAGTTCTACAGTGAGTGTGGCATGGCAATTACTAACGGTGTGTGTGTAGCATGTAAATAGTGCTCGTGCAACATAAACCGTTAGTAATAGTGTGGTGTTCTATCAGTTCTAGCATATATCAATAACACATAGCAGGGAAATGCAATATGAGATGGCAGTCCATAGGTAATACAATATGTAATACTGAGATCCTATCAGCCCTGACGCATAACGCCATGCGGGCGATATCCCCGTAGATGTGAAATCTACTCACCGTGTCTCGCGCTAAGTGTATCCAACCACTTGCTTGCCCTTCTTCGCAGCGTCCGTCTCACTGGCCTGCGAACCTAGAATCACATACACATATCACATATAAGCTTAAGTCACAAAACACGACATTATAATCCAACAAGAAACCTGTGTCGCAAACCAATCGCGCGTGTGCGCGATACGCTAAAACGTGTAAACACGCGCCACGAAACTACCCCGACGCGCCGCGATACGCAGAACCCAAACCTACTCACGTATCACGCGTGTCGTGAAGGTTAAGAAAAACGGCAAAACGGGTAACTGGTCCCAGATTTTCCTACAGAATTGATCTTACAAAAATATATATACCAAAACACTACCCACAGTAGCAGACACCCACTGGACCAAACCCCAACCCAAACCCTACCCATCTGGCCGCAATTGGCGGCCAGAATGAGGAAATTGGCGGCCTACTGTAGCTGTATGGGGGTCGGGTTTCACCTGGTGCATCATCTCTACTCCACTACACTACAGTCTTCCCAAAATCAATCTGCACTCACCGAGTTGATAGCAGTTCCAGAAAACTCACATTTTGCCCAAATACGACATTTTGCATCAAATATGAAATCTGGTGGTATTTTAGTGTAATAGGGGTTCGACTAAGTTACAATGGCCTCAACAGACCACAATCATCCTACTGAAACCAAATCTCGCCTCAATAGCACAAGGTTCTCACTAATCACCCCATATCGCACTAAAACACACTAAATTCTAATAACCGATGCAAAACTACTCTAACTAGGCAAACTAGTGAAGCAAGATAGGAAATATACCTCACTCTCGACCCTAGGGAGCTGCAGGAAGGTGAAGAAGAGAAGAGAAGAGGCTGCAGTTGCTGTTGTGAAGCTTGGTGCTCACTGCTACACACTGTGCTGCTGTTGCTGAATGCTGCTGCTGCTGCTTGTGCTTCTGCTGCTGCTTCTGTTGCTTTTGCTGCTGCTTCAGTTGCTTCTGCTGCTGCTTGAAGAGGTAAGTGTGTGTGTGAGTGTGTTGGTGTGTTGTGTATGTGAGAGTGTGAGAGTTTGAGAGAAAACCAAAGAAAGAAATGAGAGCCACCCTAATCATCACACACAAAAGTCACCCCTCTCTCTCTCTCACCTCATTAATGGCAAGCATGGCTTGAGCCATGATGCCCCCTCTCTCTCTCTCCTTCTCACAAGTCAACACCTTTACCATTTGAATTAAAGAAATCTTTTAGTTTAACTAATTAATTAAACCCATTTAAGAATCCAAAAGAATTAATCCTACAATTAACCCACCATGGTTAATAATTATGGTATTTCCTTGATTTAAAAACCCTAGTTTACATGCACATGTGTGTGCAAGCCTAGGAAAATTTTGGAAAAATATTTATTAAATTAAGAAAAATATTTAAAACACAGTTTGGTAAACTTTTTATTAAAAATCATTATTTAATTATAATTATACACTAACCCTTATCCTAAGGTGTTACACAAGACCAGCGGCTCTGCCTCTCTCCAACGACTCACACCACTTCTGGGCCATACCCTCCAGACGAAAACTGGCAAACTCTACCCATCTCTCGTCGGAACATCGGAGTGAGCGACAAATCCCGGCCATCCGGTCGATAAACGACTGCGGATCCTCGGTAACATCTGTACCCGTAAACACCGGAGGTCTCAGCCTCATGAAATCCGTCAACGACACAGCAATAACCCCCGGAGCTGCAACTGCGACTATCGGAACCGTAGGTACCATCGTAGCCTCCGCAGCGGGTGGAACAACTTCCTGCCCCTGCGCTCGGATGGTCTCTACCAAAGTCCCCACAATCTGGCGCAGATCCTGCATACCAGCTCCAATCATAGCAATATACTCCGGTACAACAGGCGTACCATCCCTGTCAGTCCTCGCCTCAGGCGAGTCAACTCTGACCTCGGCCCTCGCGGCCGCTCTCTGAGCCCTCGTAGTCTTCGGCGGCATATGGGCTATAAATTGAAACAAGATTCGATAAGGAAACGGAAATCGAATCACAAGATGTATATCAATCATGGAAGGAATATCAATCAACAAGTCCTAAGGTCACTTAGGCGGAGTACCGTGTCGTAAGTATGCCGCGGAACATACGCACGCTACGTCACTCTGCTTAAGCCACCTACTCCATCATACCAAGGTCATCCTAGACTCCGAAAGGTAAAACCTAACGCTCTGATACCAACTTTGTCACGACCCGCAATTCGGCCCGTAACCGGCACTTAAACTACGTAACGTCTCCAGGCGTACGTAACTTAAGTAAGCCGAAAACCCAGAAATCTAAACCACCCAAGAATGGATCAACGGAGAAAACATAATTTAAAAGTGTTAGGAGTCGCCATTTAAAATCTCTAACTCTAGTTTTCTTTCATAAAAATTTCGGCAGCACCTCCTTTGTAAAACTAGCCCCGTAAACGGGTACAACACAGATAATAAAAATAAACATCCCAAGTGGGAGAAAAATCACGCCCACCGGCGGAGACAATCACCACAACAAGTATACGACGCCAAAGCGAAGAAATATCAAAGAGAACGACTATATCAAGAAGTAGACATATCCACAATCACCTGCTTCTACGAGCACGGTTCCCAAAACCAATATACAACACTGATAACTCACAAGTCGTCTCTAAGTCATATACAACAAGGGTAGATGGAGAATACTAGATCCAACCCAAAATGATATACAATGTACAACGGATAACCGCAAACCCACCTATAAAGCAACGGCCTCACTGCCAAGGTAGCGGTATCCCCAAAAATAATGATGATAAGCTGCCCCGCCGCGACTACTCAGAGGGTAAGTCCTGCAAAACTGTGGCACAACGGGGGTGAGTTGCCAACTCGTGAATAGTAAATAACATCAACAGTAATCGCAAGTATGCACTAACATCAATAATCAATAACATGTGAACTGATAGCATGAGTATGACAATATGAATATGAAACTATCATGATATCCATATCAAGTGAATACTGAGTGCGGAATAGTAGATAATCTCATACACATATCATAAGCATGAGAAACACGGTGTATCTCAACAACACCCAAATCCCAAATACTCAGATCGGCCCTCAGATCGGCCCTCAAATCCTGTACCTCTCGTGAAACCCGAGTGTCAAACATCGACACCCAAAAACATAATATCCATACGTTCCTCGAAAACCAAGTATCCTACCTCGATACTTGCGTTTTCACGTATCGGTCTTTCTGATATCCATACGTTCCTCGAAACCAAGTATCCCACCTCGATACTTGCGTTTCCACGTATCGGTCTGTCAAACCCCATATATCTCTCGGAAATTAAGTGCCCACATCGACACCTTAATTTCCCATATCGCATCTCAAATGCATAAGTCCATATAATGTATCTCGCGGATCCCAAGAATCCAAATCCAGAATACATATATATACAGCGTCCCATACCACTGATATATATGCAATACAATCATGTAAATCCAAATCCAAAATACATATATATACGGCGTCCCATACCACCGATATATATGCTATAAAAACTATAATATCTAAATCCAGAATACATATATACACAGCGTCCCATACCACTGATATATATGCAATACAACTGATCATATAACGATAGCAAGGTGTATGTGCTAACAAATAATATAGCATGGTATATGTGCGAACAAGTAATATAGCATGGTATATGTGCGAACAAGTAATATAGCATGGTATACATATGAGCATGTAGGTATACAGGTATGTTCTATGTAATATGCAATGTCGCACAAGTATAACTGTTTAATGTCGCTAACCAATAGCAAGGTATATGAATTAGCAATTGTGTTGTGCCTATCATGTCAATTATCAACAGTGTGTGTGTAGCATATCATTGGTGCTCGTGCAACATGGACTGTCGATAATAGTGCAGTGTACATCAGATATAATATCATGCACTACAAGTAACTATATGCAATGTGAATCATGCAATGTCTCTATATAAGCAAATGAGCATACGGCTAATATTATATCATATCTAGCCCCGACGCGTAGCGCCATACGGGCGATTCCCCGTAGATGTTAAATCTACTCACACTGTGGTCTCCAGCTATGAAGATCCGACCACCTGCTTCCCTTTGTTCGCAGCGTCTGAAGTCCCCGCTTGCGACGCTAAAATATCACAAACACAAGAAATAATGCGAATATCTTAGAAGCAATCTCAATAACGCAAAACCACGTATAATAGAACGCAACAACGCACCAAACCACATCACGAATACACGTCTAGCGCAAACACACGAAACGATACCTAAACCCAAACTGAGTACATCGCAGCACGACACACGACTCGTGTCGCAACACGTAACACGCGAACTCAAAACACACGATTATAGGTAATCGATCCCAGATTTTGTATACTGCATTTACTAACAAATTCAACAGTACCAAACAACCCCAAATAACAGCAGACAACTACCCACAGGAACCCCACCCCAAACCTCACCAAGTCGGCCGGCGTCGCCGGCCCCCTCTTCAAAGCTCGCCGGCCCAGACCGGCGGGGTGGTCCCCGTCTCCTGGGTGGTGTCTCAGGTTAACCTGCACATCACTCTGAAACTGTTTCCTCAATCACAAAACTCCCCAGATCATAGCAGATACTAATATCTCTAAAAATACACTAAAAACCCGATATCGCCTCAATCGATATGATTTACGTTCTACGCAGAAACTAACGATCAAAACCACACAAAAACTATAAATTAACAGTAGAGGGGTTATACCTAGCCACTTTGCTCTCAAGTTCCAAGCTTTCCCCTCTCCAAGTGATCAAGATCAAGAAAAACCCAAGTTTAAGGTATTTTTGTGATAGGTTTTGAGATGTTTGAGGATTTTTGAGATAGAAATGAATTAAAATGAGAAACAAATGAGCAAGGGCAGTAGGAAATGAGGGATTTTCGGCCAAGGGGTGAGGTGGAGGGTTGGTGGTGAATTTCCTAGCAATTTCCTCCATTCATTGCTCATTAATGCATTGCACACATACACACACACTCATGCATGCATCTAACTCTTCTCTTATCTTTTCTTTTTCTTTTAATTTCAAGTTAATTCTAGTCCACACAATACAATCCTAGGTGAGTGAGAAGGATTTTCCTAACTTAGAAGTTTTAAAGAAAAGATTGCAAACGGAAATTTTCCCAAAATTTAAATACCGCATTAAAATAATATTAAAAATTGGGAAAAACTAAAATGAACCAAAACGTCCCATATACTCCCAAAGTTCGCGCACTAGCTTTATTTTTGCTAATCTAGGTGCTGGCAAGTCTATATGGTCGTTTGTTCACAGTCGGGTAAAAACGGAAAATACCGACAAACTTACCCTAAAACGGACGAAATCGCATAACGATTTCCAAAACGTTACACTATGCGTCTTCGTCTTCTCCCATTTACCTTGTGCGATATAGCTGAGAAGTGGCTGTATAACACAACCGCACATTCCATTTCGAACTGGGAAGAATTCGTTGCAGCATTCCTAAGGAAATTCTACCCCAATCATAAAACATCTCGAGTCCGTAGCAAAATAAATCAATTCACCCAGCTTCCAAATGAACCATTCTCGAAGTGTTTTGAACGCTTCAAGGATCTGTTAGTTCAATGTCTACATCACGGAATCCCTAGATGGGATCTGTGCAGAATCATTTATGAGGGCATTAATCCTACCACAAAACAGAACCTTGAATCCATGCGTCAAGGCACTTTCATGACTAAAGATGATGGCGAAGCTTGGAAATTCTTAGAAGATTTCGCTGAAAGATCCTTACAGTGGGAGAGTGTAAACCAGTCATCGTCTAGGGGTGGCATTCACCAAATTGATGTTTCCATAGGAGTTAGAGCTGAAATGGCAGCAATGCAAAAGAAGCTCGAAGCTATGGAACATAAATTTTTAGCAGCCTCCCTAAATCCGATGTCGCTCCCCAAAACTGTATGTAGATGCTGTTCTGATCCATCACATCTCACGGAAGAATGTCCATTGAATTTTCCGTTTCAAGGTCATGAGCATACCAATGCTGCTTTCCAACAAAGACCTAGAAACGATCCGTATTCTTCCACATATAATCAGGGTCGGAGGAATCACCCTAACTTTGCTTAGAACCAACAACAGAATCAAAACACGGTTCCAAATCAAAACAGTTTCCAAAGGGCTCCTCCACCATAACAACAACCACTTCAACTGACTCAGCACCCCTACCAGTCATAAAATTTTCAAAACCAGGTCAACACACCTGCACCGTCTAAACCTTTGCAGTTGACCGGGTCTGATGAATTCTCTTCATTCGCACAAACCATGAATTTGCTCTTGTCAAATTTCATGCAAGTTTCGGCTGAAATAAAGACTTCCGTCGATGATATAAAGAAAAGCTCCACCTCCCAAGCGGAGAGTATAAAATCGATGGAAGCAGAAATTACACGATTAAAAGCCGAAATGAGTACGAGAGAGAAAGGGAAACTTCCGTCTCAACTCTTACCGAATCCTGGGCATTACAATGTAAATGCCATCACAACGTTGAGATCAGAAAGAGTGCTGAATAATCATGTTGGGGAAGAGATTGATGATACTGAAAAATCTATCAATAATACCCCGGCTGAGACCTTTCCTTCCACACACACTTCTACTTCTGATCCTTGTTCTTCTACCCCTCCGCCTTCTTGCGAGCCTATTCTCCGTTTCCCTCTAGGTTCGACACCTCAGCAACCCTCTTCTAGTACACTAAAGACCATCCCCACTCCTATTCTGGGATCACGTCCACACACACTACCTTCTCCAATGATGGACCCAGCTCTTATTTCTAAAGCTCCTTATCCAAATCGGTTAAGGGGTAACAAATCGAGTCCACATATGGAGAAGATTATTGAAATGTTCAAACATGTTAACATCAACATCCCTCTTCTAGATGCTATTCAACAAGTCCCCGCTTATGTGAAAATTCTTAAAGACTTGTGCACTAGGAAGAGGAAGACTCAAGTGCCAAAGAAGGTCTTCATGACTAATAATGTTAGCACTGCTTTTACCCCACAGCTACCAAAGAAACGTAAGGACCCAGGATGTCCTACGATATCGATTTCTATTAGGGGTAAAAACATCAACCGTGCTCTTCTTGACCTGGGCGTAAGTGTTAATCTGCTTCCATACTCTGTTTATGAGCAGTTAGGGATTGGAGAGTTGAAACCAGCTTATTGCACTCTCCAAATGGCAGACCGTTCAATCACCAAACCTAGGAGTGAACTAGAGGATGTGTTGATAAAAGTCGGGGAATTTGTATTCCCGGTGGACTTTATTGTTCTCGATACACAACCTGTAGCAAACCCACAGAGCTAAATTCCGGTGATTTTGGGTCGACCATTCCTTGCCACTTCCAATGCTGTCATTAATTGTCGAAACGGTTCAATGAACCTATCTTTTGGAAAAATGACAATTGAACTGAACATCTACAAAATTGGAAGTCAGCCATCTGAACCCTCTACTCATATACTTGATGTTTGCTCTGTCCACGAGATTGCTCCCGAAAGTTGCGGAGTTGATGAACTTTGCTTTGAAGATCTTGACGACACTAGCACATCAATGTTTGATCTTACACATCCTAGTGAGGACACATTTTCCATGCTTGAGTCCGACACTCTTGACTCATCACCATCCGAGTCTGTATCCGATGCAGGCTATGAGCTTCTCCTCGACTCCGAGTATCATTCGATGATCCCACCTTCTACTATTTCCCTGCCAGCATTAGATCTCAAACTTTTACCTTCTCATCTTAAATATGCATATTTAGGTGAGAATGAGTCTTTACCGGTTATCATATCCGCTTCTCTAGCATCAGAGCAAGAGAATGCGCTTTTAACAGTATTGAGATCTAATAGGCAGGCGTTTGGTTGGACTATGACAGACATCAAAGGGATTAGTCCCTTAATTGTTGAACATCATATACATCTGATGGATGATGCTAAACCAACCCGAGAACCACAGAGACGGTTGAACCCCGTCATGAAGGATGCGGTGAAGAAAGAAATCGTTAAATGTCTTGACAATGGTATTATTTACCCAATCTCCGATAGCCAATGGGTGAGTCCAATTCATGTCGTCCCTAAGAAATCTGGCATCACAGTCATTACCAATGAGACTAATGAGTTAATTCAGACACGAGCCCAAACTGGGTGGCGTGTATGTATTGATTACAAAAAACTTAATGCCGCAACGAGGAAAGACCACTTTCCTCTACCTTTCATTGACCAGATGCTGGAACGCTTAGCTGGACGTGAATTTTATTGCTTCATGGACGGATACTCTGGCTATAATCAGGTCCCTATTGCCAAAAAGGATCAAGATAAAACCACATTTACTTGTCCTTTTGGTACCTTTGCTTATAGACGCATGCCCTTTGGGTTATGCAATGCTCCCTCTACATTTCAGCGGTATATGATGGGGATATTCTCGGACATGGTCGAGAATTTTTTGGAGATTTTCATGGACGATTTCTCGATATTCAGAGACTCTTTTTCTGACTGCCTATCTCATCTTGACGCATTTCTTACTCGTTGTAAAGAGAAGAACTTAACCTTGAATTGGGAAAAATGCTATTGCATGGTCCAAGAGGAAATTATGCTTGGACATGTTATTTCACGAAAAGGCATTGAGGTTGACAAAGCCAAAATTGATGTCATTCAAAACCTTCCTCATCCCAAATGCGTCAAGGATATCCGATCTTTTCTTGGCCATGCAGGCTTTTATCGGAGATTCATTAAGGATTTTAGCAAAATTGCTAGACCCTTAACTCTTCTCTTGGCCAGGGACACGACCTTTCACTTTGACTCGGATTGTGAGGCAGCATTCGACTCACTCAAACACTCTCTCACTACAACCCCCGTTTTATCATCTCCAGATTGGAACCACCCTTTTGAGCTTATGTGTGATGCATCAGATTTTGCAGTTGGTGCATTCTTAGGACAACACATTGAAAAGATGCCACACGTGATCTATTATGCAAGTAAGACCCTGAACGATGCTCAAATTAACTATACAACTACCGAAAAAGAACTTTTGGCGGTTGTATTTGCATTAGAAAAATTCAGGCCTTACTTGATTGGCTCACCAATTGTTGTGTACACTGACCACTCCGCCTTGAAACATCTTTTGGCGAAGAAAGATGCTAAAAGTAGGCTAATACGTTGGATCCTTCTATTACAAGAATTTGATCTTGTTATTAAAGATAAGAAAGGATGTGAAAACGTTGTAGCCGACCATCTTTCGCGCATCTCTTCTTCACCTGTGACCCTGCCAATCAATGAGTCTTTTCCAGACGAACAACTCTTGAATGTATCCGATGAACCTTGGTTCAGGGATATTGTGAATTATCTTGCCACTGGACTTATTCCCGTGAATGGTCAAAACAGGACAAACATCGATTTCTATCCCAAGTAAAACACTTTTACTGGGATGAACCCTATCTCTTTAAGTATTGTCCTGACCAGATCATTCGCCGGTGCGTCCCGAATGAGGAATTCAAGAGTGTTCTATCTTTTAGTCATGATCAGGCATGTGGGGGTCACTTTGGTCCTCGAAAGACGCCGGAGAAGGTTTTGCAATGCGGTTTCTATTGGCCGACTTTGTTCAAAGATGCATTTGATCATTACAAAATCTGTACACAGTGTCAACACACGGGTAGGATTTCCCGGAGAAATGAGATGCCACAGCAACCCATCTTAGTGGTTGAAATTTTCGACGTTTGGGGCATTGATTTTATGGGTCATTTTCCCAACTCCTTTGGGAATCTGTACATGCTGCTTGCGGTTGATTACGTCTCAAAGTGGGTTGAAGTTATTCCTTGTCGCACTAATGACAAAAAGGTTGTCATTAAGTTCTTAAAAGAAAACATCTTTTCGCGATTTGGACACCCACGCGCTATCATTAGCGATAACGGGACACATTTCTGCAACAGGTCTTTCGAGACATTGATGCGGAAATATGCAATCAACCACAAACTTTCCACACCCTATCATCCCCAAACGAGCGGGCAGACTGAAATTTCAAACAGACAAATCAAACAAATTTTGTAGAAGACTGTTGCTAAGAATAGAAAAGATTGGTCGACCAAATTGACGGATGCTCTTTGGGCATTCCGAACTGCATATAAAACCAATCTAGGTATGTCTCCTTACAAGTTAGTGTTTGGGAAGGCTTGTCACCTTCCTGTCGAGATTGAACATAAAGCAATGTTGGCCATTAGAGAAATCAACTTTGACTTAAATCAAGCCTGCAACTTTCGGAAGCTGCAATTAAACGAGCTAAGCGAACTCCGCGATGAAGCTTATGATAATGCTGTAATTGTAAAGAATCGGACTAAGGTATTTCACGATAAAAACATTTTGAGGAAAACTTTTACACCTGGTCAACAACTCCTTCTTTATGATTCACGACTCCATCTTCACGCGGGTAAGCTACGATCTCGGTGGAAGGGACCTTTTATTGTGCGGTCTGTATACCCGCACGGGGCAGTTGAGGTAGAAAATGCTAAAAACGGTACATTTTTCAAAGTGAATGGACATAGATTAAAGCCGTATTTTTCCAGTGACCCCACGGAGGAGCTCCTGTCCTGTAAATTACTGCATCATCTTTAGAATGGAGGTGAGAGAAAAGAATAAGTTTGGGGGAGGATTTTCACGATCATATTTATTGCCCCCATTAATAAATTTCCTCCCAGGCTTACAGGTTTTCGAGATTTAGCGCATGGCAACAGTGAGGACACTGTTGAAAACAAGTTGGGGGGAGGTTTGTGCTTATTTGCGCATCATTTGCATATCACTTTGCATAATCACAAAACATTTTAAAAACCTATAAAAATTTAAAAAAATTTCAAAAGATAAAAATATTTTATATTTAATTTTGTACATAAATAAGATAATAAAAGATTAGATAGTGAAAAATTACATCCAAAAGATTGGAAAAATTTAAGAAAACCAAGAAAGTTAGAAGTTTTCTTAAACGAACTAGTAATAAGTAGTTATGAGCCGTTGTCCCAAGGGTTAGTAAGATGAAAGAAGTCACTAATCTGAGGATAAAAATAAGTCTGAAAAATAGTTCCTATTCTGGATGCCAAACATTTGAATGTTGATACCCTACTATACGCACTTACACACGTCCTGAAACTCGGGATAGTAGTGGATACCTTGAAATGCTTTTGTCTAAAAGCCAAAGTATGAAGGAAATAAAAAATGAAGAAAATATATAACGGTGAAGAAAAATGAACACTGGTTTTATTATCGCCAAGGCAGCAATAAAAAAATATAGCGAGAGTGCTTCATCACCTAGTGCCTTAGACGAACTGGTCTGGGAGTCACTGCTAAGCCTTAGATGGTGCAAAACGAGGAAAATACTAATACACCTAATAAGAAAGCACATGAGTAATCGGTCGGTTAGTATCTCAAGAAGTATTAACGATCGCATGAAAAATGTGTGAGCAAATCCATCTAAATATTCATCAAATTAAAAAGTACTGAGGCAGATGGACAAGAGTATGATAGCTTGAATTGAATTCTCCGGGTGTAGGGATGTCTATTACACACACGTAGGGTTATATGATCAGTGTTTGGAAGAAAGATAGGAATGAAGAATAAAGACGATGTTTTATTGAGGGATGATGTGATTTCTAATATCTTTTCATGACTATTAAGATAGGGCTCATGACAACCGAAAAGCTAGTATAGTTGGAAACTCTAATTTTCAAAGTCTTTCTTTTATAATTCTTATCTTTATATGTAACTTTCACGGTCTTCCTTTTATTATTGGATTTTGTGGGTGCAATCCGCTGAAAACCCTCAGGAGACAACACTCCTCCTATTAGGGACACCTAGAGGTTTAAAGGCTTGTTGCACGTGCTCAGTGCAATCGTGTTGCCTACGAAAGTGTGCTAGTTAGTTTTTCTTTTTCTTATATTTTCTCCTTCTCTTTTTAATAAAACAGTTTGCTCGAGACGACCAAAAATTAAGTTTGGGGGAATTTGATCAGTCGAAAATATTGCATTTTTAACACATCAATTTTCCTACCATTTGCACTCATCTAAAGGTGTTCGGTATGAATATAGCACATATTAGCAAAACATCTGTAAAATACCAAATAACTTGTGTTATATTTTATAACCGGCATTTTGAGGGAAATTGAGTGTTTATCATTGCACGCATAATCTTTTTATAGCGCAACACTTGTCTTGAGAATCTGTGCAGGAAATTCCAGGAAAAGAGCCGAAACTGTTAAAAGTACTGATAAAAATGCGCCAAGTCCAAGACTTGTGATCTGGCAGTGAACAAGAAATACTTAGAAGATTCCATACATCAGGAAGCAGTACTAAAGCCACCAGAGAAATTACTATGGAAATTTCATACACAGAGGCCTCCAAAGGGCCGCGGATCCGCGGCCGAATGGTCCTTCCCGCGGCGGATCCGCGGTCACGAAAAGATGACGTCAGCAACTTGTTGTTTTAGGGTTCTCATATCAAGGTCCAAATGTCTTCAAGCCACTGCAAATTCCAGAAATCTCCAGAAGCTTCTGTCCGAACAGCCATAGTTTTTTGTACAAGCTAAACACATCTAAGCTTCTCAAGAAAGCCACATAACTACCTAGACCTAGAAGCTTCTTCCTAACCTCTAAGCTTCTAAAAGAAGCTAGCTAGCTAACTAACTAACTCTAGAAGTTTCTACCTAACTACCAAGCTTGCAAGTGAAGCTAACCCAAACCTAGCTTCTAAAGGAAGCTAATCCTAATCAAGGCTATAAAAAGGACCTAAAGGCTTCTTCTCAAGGGTTGTTGATCGTTGTTCAACAATTCCTAACACAAGTTGAGTGACACAATTTGTAACCCTAATCCAAATACAAAGCCAAATTCAAGATCTCCGAGTACAAATTAAGCAAGAAGCCTTCAACCTTTTAGAAGCGACGCCGATCTTCAAACGAGCAAGTGATCCAAGACGATCCGCGACACATAGAGACGATGCGAAGCTAATTCGGCAATCGAGTTCTTTCCTCAATTCTTGTAGTTCTTGAGCGAATTGTAACGGAATTGATGAATAATAAAAGGTGAAATTTCTTAATCTTGCTTTCTTTACATTCTTGCATTGTGATGAGATCTCAATTCTTGATTATTTTCTTTGTTATGATGCTTGAGTAAAAACTCCGCTCGTGGAGGAATCGAGAAAATTGATAGTTGATGATGATTAAATTCTTGTACGATTCTTAAATCATATGAGTTTTGTAAACTCTAGTAAATTGAATCATCGACAACCTAGTTTCGAGCGAGATGCTTTCTTGATTGTTTTCGCTCTTAACTAGAGATCAACGATCGATGCTTGAATTTCCTAGAGGCTAGAATGTGAATGAAATCAACGAAAGGACAAGGGATTGATGATGAAACCCTAGTTTCCGCAAGAAATCCCTAATTCTCGTTGATTATCATCGATCTAGCAACAAATCATCAATGGATAAGAATACGTAATCACAAGTCTTCATCCCCACCATCGATTTGATCGATTCCTACGAGCCTCATTATAAATCTTGATTACTAATTCGATTTGGATATCATCAATTCTTGATTCTTGATTTTTAGTGTTCTTGATATTAGATCTAGATTTTAATAATTCTTGAAATTCACTTTTATAAATCTTGAATCGAATTGTCTTTTCTTTTCTCTTTAATTTTCAATTCATCTAAATCAAATACGATCAAATCACACTTTCTCTGTGGACGATCCGCACTCGCTAACGAACCTATATCGACACCGTTATTGATTGCGGTTTAAAAATTTCTTTGGTTGTGATTTCTATACATTTTCTACCTACACACTGAGAATCATATCAATCATGACTCTTTAAAATCAATTCCTTTTCTATTCAAACATACTTTTTGCTTGCTAAGTTTTAAATCAACAATATCCTTTTGTTTTGAAGTATTAGCAAAGGAAGCAATCAAAATCTCATTTTGCTCTTTGAGAGAAGCATTTTCCGAAATCAAAGAATTTTAACAAACAATTGAAGATTTCAAAGAATAAATATCATTAGTAAATTTTGAAATCAAATCAATATTTTCTTCTCTTAGGGTTTCACAAGAAAAAATCAATTTTTCATTTTCTTGCTTGAACGAAGAAACTTCGAAAGCAAGGGAATCATTTAAATTAATTTCCTGTTTAAAATCTAAAATCATATCATCGTTTTTCTTTCTCAAAAACTCATGAGACAAAACTGAATTTTCATTCTCATTTTTCAAAGCATCAATAATACCAGTTTGTGAAGCAAGGTTTGAAATTAACTTTTTTCTCAAATTCTAATTTTTCAAAAGATACCATATGAAAGTCATGAGAACTAGATAATGTATTATACTTATCAATGAAATATGTCACGTCCCGCTTCCCAGTGTACGGGTAAGGAGACGCGACGAGACCCGCTACGTATTTACTCAGAAGTAAACACGCTAAGCGTAATAAGCAATATAATAAAATACACAAGAAAAAAATGACAAGAGATATAAATGAACATCGACTTTTATTTATTAAATATTTTTTTACAATACAACTGAAAATGTAAATACAAGAATGGAAAGCAATGCATAAACAATGGCATAAACTGAAAGAAAAGTAAGTATAAGTAAAGCCTAAAGGTCGTGCTGCTCAGTGGTCTGCTCCAAGTGCTCCTGGCTGGTCTCGAACTCTTCAGAGTCGGGTCCTCCTGACAACATTCCAAAGAAAGAAGAGAAATAGGAATGTCGTCAGCGAACAATCGCTCGGTAAGATCCAAAAAGAGATAGAAATAGAGTAGACAGATGAATAGACAGATATGAGAATATAACTGGTGTATTATGAGTTGTTATGTTAACGCAGTTGTTTGTAGCTTGGTACAAAATATGCCAGTGTATACGAGAGGAGTCCAACTTACACCGTGGACTATGGTAACCTGTAGTATAAGGCTCCGTCGATGAAACCATGGAACAACGGTAATGGATGTATAGTTACGTCTTTTAATGATCATCTCGTGCCACTTTTAACACATTCTGTGCTAGTCTACCCCTTTAAAACTCCGTAATGTATTTTGTATCGATTTTTATTGTTTTGTAGTAATAGATGTACGACTTGCCGAAATCATGATATCATGTAAATGTAATGGATATAAATGGATAGTCATGTAATCAGAGTATATCCATGGTTTGGTTCAGTCGAGTCATGTTGATATAGATTGAATTTTGATATAAATGGATTCATGTTGAAATGGAGTTATACTTGAATCATATTCAAGGATAGATTAATTGATTGATTTTAGATTAGACTGAGCCTCTGTCTGAGTCAGACACTTAAAACAGAATTGAAGTCCTGAATTAGTTTTGATGTTATCGGTAACTGCTGCACATGGACGGCAGGATTTGTGTCTTTTTCCAAGACAATTACCATATTGATAACACTGTTTTTAGGTTGTCTATCTTAGATAGGCAAGCACCCATATTCTCCGGCTCCCAAAGGCTCAAGAGAACTAGTCCCGTTTAAACCTATATTTACTAGGGTCCTTATTGTAAATTAATATACTTGAGGGGGTTTTATAAAAAATAGTTTTGATATATTTTCAAAATAAACCTCAAGTATTTATTTACCGTCTTTAGGGTTTTCCTGGATGTATATTTTAAAATATAATGTTTTCTGGTGAATAGAACTTAGATTGCATTGTATATGGCATTTTAATGTAATATTGGAATTGTATTGATTTGTAATGGTGGTTTCATGAAATTTGTGATTCCTTTGATTTAGAAAACATGGAATATATATAATGTATATTTAAATTAGATATTTTGATAATATATATATATATATATATATATATATATATATATATAACTTGTTTATTAAATAGAAATCATATTTTTCTTAAAAATTGCATTAAAAATTCCATCGAGATCGGATGCTCCACGAAGAGATCTGCATCTCGCTCTACTAGGCCCGAGGATGTGCGATAAACCGCACCATCCTGATCGGGGTCCCCAAAATGGGTTGTAGAGGCGCATTTGCAAGGAATTAAATAATACACTTTTAAAGAAAAAGGTTTTTGAATGTTTATAGTATTTAAATGTAAACTCGTATTTATCTCACAAACTAATATTCCAAAAGCCATCGTGCTATGTCAAGAATGAGTGTTGTGATGAGGTAGGTCATCACCTCGTGAGTTTTCTAAAGGTAATATGATCAAAATGAATAAGCAAGATCGTATGTAAACATGATGGTATTTTACCGTAAAACTGAAATAGAAGTTGCAATACATATTATTTTGAGATGAAACTTGTTCTAATGTGTTTGTTTATGATTGCTAAACAATATACAAAAAGATCGTAAATTTGTTATTAAGATAAATGGTGTTTTTAGTTAAATTAGAAACGGAAGTCAGATTAACTCCGCTTCCGACTAGTTTTGAAAATGGAATTCGTTTTAATAGAAAGAGAAGAGGGAAAATGGGACTTACTGATTGATTATAGAGGGTGGAGGTAGAGAAATATTTTGAAGGTGTCGTGGAGTCGCGTCGTCGCCGGATTCTTCCCGAAACGTCGCCGAAACTTTGACCTTGGCTAACTCTACTTGCACAACTTTTGAACTTAGGAATTTTAGAGAGTTTTGGCAATGGAATTATGATGAGGAGGGCCAAAGTGTAGGGTTGTATTTATAGGATAAATTAGAGTTTAGGGTAATGAAGAATGGAAATATAATGTGCATTAAAATGGATTTAAGAGGGGAATTATCACTCTCTGGATAATTGCAGAGAAATCAAACAACATGGGGGTAGTAGGGTAGGCCAAGGGGTGCTAGGGAAACTTTTTAGGAGTATTTGCAACGGGAGGGCCCGGCGGCGTCGGCCCCATTGCAAATCTCGCCGGCCAAAACCGAGGGGATGGGGCTTGGATCTTGGCCACGTATCCTCGGCTGCTTAATTAACATTTTCCACATATTTGTTTTCTGTGTGACTTTTCATTTTATGTGTAGTGCACGTGCAAACTTTTGGGCTTCTAAAAGTTTAAAAGAAAATCAACAAAAAATATATGTGGCTGGGGGGATTCGAACACATGGGTTACGTCACAACAGTGCAAGGCTTTACCAATGAGCTACAAGTGCATTCTTGTTGTTCTAAAGCAAATTAAATTTATAACTTGTGCTCAGGCTAAGGTAATCCTTTCTGTATTTTAAAAAAAATTCTGTACAGAAAGTTTAGGGTTGTTACAAAATGACCACTCAATGTTTAAGAAGCTTCACAACACAAAGTCAACTCAGAAACTTCATTTTCATGAATACTATTTCTAGATGCAATCAAGTCATAACTATCATGAAGATTTTGGAATGCATCAAGTAATTGATCATGAGTAAGTATGCGGAGATCATAACATGAGATACTTACAACACCATGATCAACATTCTCCCTTTCCGACTCCACAGAGTTGGATGATCTCGTTTGTATCGCTTTTGATTGAGCTTCATCCAAAGTCACAATGGACGTCTGTTCCCACCAAAAATTTTGTCCCATAGCTTGTAGTTCCCTTATAAAAAAGGGGAAAAAAGAAAGAAGAAACGAATTCCTCCCATGTGCAAAGCACGTATGTATTCTGGCTTTGAGGAGAATTAAAACCCACAATTTAGACTCATGTATTAAACACGTGAGTGCTCATATGCTTTGCATATGAGCGCTGAACAAAAATAACCAAAAAGGCTAAACAGGCCTCACGTGTTAAACACGTGAGTGCTCATGTGCATAGCATATAAGCGCCGAAAGTAAATAACCAAAAGACAAACATGTCTCACGTGTTAAACACGTGAGCGCTTATATGCAAAGCATATGGGCGCTGAATATAGACATGCTAAAACCCACATTGGGGGTCACGTGTTAAACACTGAGCACATCATTTTGAAGCGCTAGCTTCAGATAGAATTAAATTCTATTTGGGAAGATATCCTCCCGATCTTTCCAAAACGAGAATTTTTTTTCTCTGTTAAAAAGAGAAACTTTGGATTTAAAATCCAATGGTGATGAAATATCATCAATTAAACCATGTGATAGAATTAAATTCTATGTGGGAAATATTTTCCTGATTTTTCTAAAATAAGAAAGATATTCTTTGTTAAACAGAATAAAATTCTATATTAGGAAAATATCTTCTAATCTTGCTAAAACAAACAAGAAATCTTTTCTGTTAAACAGAGTGTCTTTGCACTAAAAATCCACCGGTGAATAAAATTAACCGGTTGATCTAAAAGATCAATTTGATTGATTATGAAATCAATTATTATTTCTCAATGAAAGATTTTCTCAAAAAAATTGATTCTTTTTCTTCTCCTATAAATAGGAGTAAAGATAGGAGGAGAGAAGGGATATAAAAAAAAAGGAAGAGACCCCCCATAAGCTTCTGTAAATATACAGAAGGCTCTTTAAAAGCTTCGACAAAAACAACAGAGAATTGAATTCTCAATAAAGAAGATCGGCTTCCTTTTCAAAACCCTAGGTAAAGAAAAAAGTAGAGATCAAAACATCTCCTTTACCTATCATACCATATCTAAGGGTTCAACCTTTTAAAAGAACTTAGTTCTTTCTCTGGATCTGAGATCCACAAGACAGGTCTCCCATAAGTTGAGAATTTAATTCTTATTGGGAATATCATGCTCTTGAGAATCAAGGATTCAGGGAAGAATAAGGTTAAAAAGGATATGAGAGAAAAACATGAAGAAGATGGAGTCCATAATACTCCAGGAACTAAGTTCCTTTATAATCAAGAACTTAGTTCTTAAAGAACCTGATCCCAGATCCTCAAAATAGTGATCTTGGTGATCGTTAATGGTCAAAATACCATTAACAGAGGTTTAACCTCTCTGAAAACATCAACAGAGATTAAATCTCTAAGAAGACAGCGTCTCACATGAAACACACGTGAGTTCCAAAACTCAGCGCCTCACGTGAAACACACGTGAGCACTTAAAAGAAGCTAAAAGCTAAGTGCCTCACGTGAAACACACATGAATGCCGAAAGCTGAGAGCCTCACGTGAAACACACGTGAGCGCAGAAAAGACAAATGCTTAACACTATTTCAGCGCCTCATATAAAACACACATGAGTGCTATATATCAAAGTGCTTAGCACTACTGGGTAGTATAAAAACCCAATCTTAGCTCCAAATTGGCCAAGTCTGTGAAGCTAAAGCTTCCTCTTTGATTTTAAATCAACGGAGCCCATATGCTCGTGATACCAAATTTGATCTTAGTCCCATATATGACTAATGATCTTTCATCTATGATATCTAAGTTGATCTTAGTCCAATATATGACTAATGATTTTTATCTTAATCTCATATAAGATTAACGATTCTTAGATCCACCATGATCTTTTCCCTCAAATATGGGATTTGGTTTAAGGGTACATCTTTCCACACCTCTGAAATATGTCGTTGTAATTCCTCAACGTCTTCAGAGAGGTGGCAGGTCCCAACAACCAACACCTATTCATCCCTAAAATGGGAATGTTAGACCGAAATGTCCTTACACTAATATTCGTCCCAAATATAGGAATGATGGACCAAAATGTCCTTAAACTAATATTCGCCCCAAACATACGAATGATGGACCGAAATGTATTTAAACTAACATTAGTCCCCAAAATGTGAATGATGGACTGAAATGTTCTTAAACTAACATTCTTCTCCAAAATGGGAATAATGGATCGAAATTTCCTTAAACTAATATTCGTCCCAAACAGGGAATGTTGGACCGCGGCGTCCTTAAACTAATATGTTTTGCCCTACGGACCGTCTCTATACCGACTAGCATATACTATCCATGGGCTATTTATAAATGATCTAATGATTAGTCGAGCCCATATGCTCACTGTTCCTAAGTCAATCTTGGTCTCAAATAAGACTAAAGATCTTTAGATCAAACCAAAGTTTCCTATGAACGGATGTACCCCACAAATGTGAGAAATACGTCCTAAGTTTATTCCCGTTGGCAAACCAAGCTACCAACGCGGACCCTGTCAAGTAAATGCTTCACCCAAAATATCTAAATTGATCTTAGTCTCAAATAAGATTAACGACCCTTAAATAAAACCCAAATTTCATATGAATGGATGGACCTCACAAATGTGAGAAATACATCC
Organism: Agapanthus africanus; assembly: GCA_030015575.1. NCBI lineage: Eukaryota > Viridiplantae > Streptophyta > Magnoliopsida > Asparagales > Amaryllidaceae > Agapanthus > Agapanthus africanus. Next base: position 359,155,591 of record JASDDO010000008.1, read on the forward strand.
TAAGTTCATTCCCGTTGGCAAACCAAGCTACCAACGTGGACCCCGTCAAGCAAATACTTGACCCAAATCATGAAAATATATGTATGGATTTATACTAATCCGCACCCTACGGGCGACGATATAAAATAATCTTCGTATACAATCCATGGGCAATCTTAACAAACAAAATAACACACGACACGAAGTGAACTACCGGAGTAGGAGAAAGTGGTTATCGCAACGCGATAACGTAATTAACTGCAGAGGCTTGCACCTACAGGGAAGAGCGTCCCCACAATCAAAAACCCCTCACAAATGAGGGGGAATCTGATAAAGTATGCTACATCGGTCGCATCTATCCAAACCTACGATATACGGTGCCATAAATCAACTTGGTATCTTCGGAGAAGTGGATGGATATGTTCCAAATAGAATCTGCCAAAAAATTCAGGCTAAATGTCCCAATGCCTCATTCCAGTCTTCTACTGTAAACAGATTCTGGTACGTCCGGTGGGACCTTTTCCTCTTTCCACTCCACACTTCGTGTGTCGTGTTTTTCCGTGATTAAATAATCACGGTATATATGTTTGTAGTTTCCCTTGGGTGATATAATACTGAAGCTGGTGGTTCGTCTCTTTCTAGAATGGCGTTTGCTTCCACTCGCTGCAACACGAGCTCTGCTATATTTGGTGGAGTCATGTATGGGACACCTATAGCCCCAAATCTCTACAATCCGGCTCTTCAAGAAATCAGTGGGCTTATCTTTGGGTCTATACCCCCACCTTCTACCCTCGGTGCCTCGACGCCGAAGGAGGAAGCCCAGAAGAAGTCCGTCTTACACAGGCTGGCTCCCTAATCTTCAGCTCTGCTGACAGCATTGGTATTCATGCGGGTGGCACTTGCCAAAGACCAAGGTCAACATAGGGAGTAGAATAGTCAGGCTCTCAAAGAAAATAGGGGGAAAGCTCAGCAAATAAGACAAGCCGGAGGCAGTTCTCCATCTGTGTTGACTCCACTTGCTTCAACTCTGATGGCGAATGCTGCTGTTCCAACCGGGAACAGTTTCGAGCTACTGTGAAGGGTCAGACAAAATTCCCCCACCGCGGTACTAAAAAGGTCTCCACAGCCCGTGGAGATATAAGGAGAGCAAAAACCAGTTCGCTCCCTAAAAAAACTTTCCTCATCTATATATAAGATGTGGTAGCAGGTGAAGGACTCGGTCGTCGTCCGCGACCCCTCCCTTAAGCGTCAGTCAAACTCTGACAACTCCCTTTCTAAATACACAGGGACTCATCCCAAGACGGTTCCTGTTCTGATGGGTTCTCCTAAAGCTAATGCTTCTTCTTACAAAAAAGAAAGGCCTAATAAAGTCCAAACACGACCGAGACAAACTTCAGGGGTCAAGATTCCAAATGCCCCAAGCCTGGGGGCATGATAGTTCATACAGTCCATATAGTGAACTCCAAAAACAAAGGTCGTGCTTTTACTAGTCACAGACTGCATACTCGGTCTCTAACAAAAGCTTAACTACAACATGAAAAGCTGTAGAATATACTTGCTCAGGCGGCAACACTTGTTAATTCATTGCCTAAGGAAAATCCTTAAGACGCACCCGAATAGGACAGGAGTCAGATATTGATTTCCTAAAGCACGCTCTCAAGAAGAGAGATGAAGAAGCGGAAGCGATGTTCTCTAAAATAAACCAGATGGCCCTCTTGATCCAGAATATAGCTAAAATGATGGTCCATTTGGAACCACTGGCAGATAAACCGCCGGTAGTCGCTCTTAAAGACAAGGGTGACATTTAAAACCCTCTGCAAGCCTCATCAACGGTGAAGGAGGAAATGATTCCAAAAGCAAAGATGGATGCATATATCGCTCATCAAGTTAAAGCTCACTATACCAGTAAAGCTGTAAATAGGTCGATCAAGACTGGTCGACCGTATCCGGTGTGTTATGATCAAGTACAGTACCCGCCAGAATACATACTTCCGATGTTCCACATGTACAAAGAGACCGGGAATCCTCACCAGCACATCGCACGATTTAAATTTATTTGCGGCAATACTGGAGGAAATGATATACTGCTCCTTCGACAGTTCGTCAGCAGTCTGGAGGGCACTGCATTCGAATGGTATACGGAACTCCCAGATGACTCCGTGAATACCTTCGACGAGATGAAGATGCTCTTCTGTCAAAGATTCGCTAGTGTGAATAAACGCATTACTGTGACGATGTTGGTCAATGAAAGGGTTAGACCGAACGAGACCTGGGTTCAATATGTTACCCGATGTCGAAATCTCTGGTCTAAATGCGAGCAATTCATTGACGAAGATCCACTCGTGGGAATGTTCATAGCCACCCTCGATCTAAATTCAAAGGTGTTCCCATATATGGCCCTCTTCAAGCCGTCGACCTTTCAAGAGCTCATAGATAAAATGGCTCGATTGGATCAAATGGGTCAAGACACATCCTCTTCTGATGAAGATACATGAAAAGCAGAGGAAAGACGACATTTGTCGCCAACGCTCAACAAAAAATGAGCGGCTCTGAAGCAACCTGTCACCAAAATAGCGACATCACAGGTTCTACCTTTCGAAAGATTAGGATGCGAATACTAGCTCCCTCGAGAGATACGCAGGGGACATATTGCTCGCTGGTGGACGAATCTCTACGCGAGTTAGTCCTTTCTTCAAAGAACAGAAAGGATATTAAGGGACCTACAAGCGGGTCTTGCAATCAAGTAGAATAGCCTACATGAACCAAAAATCATGAAAAGGACATAGAAGCCATGTCCCACTCCTAAAATGGATGATGAGGGGAAAAGCCTCCAAGTCAAATTCATTCTTCCAAGGAAGAAGAAGACCTGGCAAAAGGAGTGACGTGATATCCCGTTCCTTCGTCAGCGTCAGAAAGCGACATTAATGAGCAGGGGGTAGGTGTTGTGTAATATGCTTGGTATTTCCCGCAAAACAACCCAATTGGTACAATGATAAAAGAAACAGTCTAAGAAGGTGAAGATAGCCTAAGACGTGAAGTGTCTGTGCATACAAAGGACAGGCAGCAGTGCCTCAGCAAGCAAGCGTTGGAAGGAATGAGTTATGCAACTCCCCGACCAAATGGTAAACTTTGGACCGAAATGTACCTAAACTAGCATTTGCCCCAAACACGGCGATGATGGACCAAAATGTCTCTAAACTAGCATTTCGCCCCAAACACGGCGATGATGGACCGAAACGTCCATAAACTAGCATTTTGCCCCAAATACGGGGATGATGGACATAAACGTCGCTAAACTAGCGCGTCGCCCCAAACACGGCAATGATGGACCGCAACGTCCCTAAAACTAATATGCGTCTTGAGATCTATATTGCAATTGAAGTCCCACCGGCGAATATTGCAACTCAAGTCCCACCGACTACATAGCTACTCCAGTAAAGAAGTCACCCTAAGTCCCACCGGAAAATAGACAGGTCACTTGCGGTGAAACTACTTTCGAGAGTTTCACCGTTGGCAAAAAAACAAAAAAGAAAAAGAAAAAAATGGTACGTACACAAGTGAAATGGGCACGGATGAAAACCCGAAAGGGCGCCGTAAGTAAAAACAACAGGACTGCCGGCGAGTTTATGAAAACCCGAAAAGGTGCAATCTCGTAAAAAATTGTATGTCTACAAGCAAAATAGGCACGGATGAAAACCCAAAAGGGCGCCGTAAGTAAAAATAGTTGGACTGCCGGCAAGTTTGTGAAAACCCAAGAGGGCGCAAATCCGTTAATGTGTACACTTGCAGGGTCCCTTCGATCTTGTTAAGGAGAAAATACCTGAATGAGATCCTTATGACTCATAAAGGAGTATCACACTTAGGAATCCATACGATTCCTGTTAGTGTATATAACCTAGAGGCCATTACTGTATCATACTAGTTTGTATATTACTTGATGGAAACTTGGGATATTCACAGTTGTATAGACAATCTTGCTCGAAATGGTAGTATGCTACTTGGTTTGTTTCTACTTTAATGTGTGCATGTGTTTCTTTTAGCATATCGTCTAAACACATTAGTGGAGCCCTTAGAATCTTTACTTGATTACCAGCGTTATGATGGCAGTCACACTAGTGGGGGCTGGGTAATCTACAAGCACATCCTTTTACAGGTCCCTAGTCGTTGGATTATCGAGACGGGGCATTGATACTCCGGAGTAGACTAGCGTATACGCTTCTCATCCCAGCAGGAGAGATGGTCTGTCCCACAGCCGTCAGTACGTCGTAATTGAGATAGTATGCGGGTGCTCGTTAGGTTACGAGTACACTGGACAGGACTTGTCGGGAACTGTTGGTTGGTACTATACCTATCGTCAGTTATCAGTTCCCAGATGAAATGAGTACAGCTTAGTCCGCTGACTTGACACTGTCACTTCGCCTCGAGTGTGTTCCCACTGTTCTTAGATTGATATCCTACCATGGCTCAAATGAGTCGTGCAAACAGGTAGCAGTTGGGTGCAGTCCCGAAGCACTTGGAGGCAGTGACGGTTAGACAGGATTCGTCTCTCCCAGTATTGGGGGTTGATATTGCGCTGTGTCAAGGAGAGCCATTACACATAGTCGTCCCTGGCCAGGGCAAGCGAGATATACTGGTAGGTTATCCAGTGTTATCTCAGAGTGTTCTGGGCTACACTCCGACACGACTTGTACCACTATTAGGGGACTCACGTTTACCACCCCCTAGGCCCGACATGCGATATTCTCAGACGAACAGACCGGACTGTATGGAGATTGTCACATTCAGGCTCAGTAGGAGTTCGGATGGGTTCACCTCATCAGTTTTCTTATCGGCATCTACCTGGGGACCGTTACGTACAGCTAGTACCGCTTGCAGCCTGTGGTTAAACCTACTACCAGTGTAGTGTCGAGTCTTTAGAGTCCCACACAGAGAGCTATTCGCCTTTGGGCAAAATAGAGTAGAGGTCGCATGGTTTTGCGACAGGGTTCGTTCACATCCGCTCACTTGTGCACGTTTGGTGTCCGGGCAGTCATTACTAGCGGGCTTTGGTTTAAGCCAGATCCTAGTATACGTTTTGGGATTGGTTTTATCTCATTGTATTCGTGTTCCTCGGAACACGGATGCGGGTGTGTATGCACAGTTGACAGAGGCAGAGGTAGAGAATTCTCATTAGGGTTGTTGACTGTTGACTTTTTCTAAACCCTAATGAGAATAAAAAAATATGATTAATAATATTAATTAAGTATTATTGTGCCATGGTTGAGTTGAAAGTTTGACTTTTGTTGACTTGTTGACTTTATTGACCGGTTGACTATTTTGGACTTGTTGACCATCATCATTTCATTGCTATGATTTTTGTTTACTTGTTGTTCTTTACAAAATGCATTAAATGCATGAAATGATAATGGCCATTGAAACTAACCATCACAATACTTAATTATTATTATTATCATGATTATTTTCTCTTTTGTGAATATGGTTGCAAATTATTGAGTTCATTCTATCATTCTCATTCTCTCTCATCCAAAGCTCACCCTCTTCCTCTCTCTTAAGGCTCTCATGTCTCATGTGTTGAGAAGCATGATCCATTGAGATAAAACCCTCAAAACTCTTCTCTACTCACTCTAGAGTACAAGGTCTAGCAAGCCAAGCACTTTAGTTTCCTCTCGGTTGAGGTAGGAGCTCAAGGTAAAGGCTTTCGGGTAGATCCTTCTTCGACAACAAGGAGACTACGAGGTGGAGCCGATCCAACCACTCCAAGGAGCAAGAAGAGAAGGAGTTCAAGACCTAGGTATAACCCTCTAACATAGTAGTTAAACTTCTAGTTAGTTTGCTAGGTTTTTGTTTAGCAAAGATCCTATTTTCTAGTCCATGTTACCTTACCATAAAAATCGTTTTTTTACCGTTTCCGCATCCCCGTAAGAACCGGGACGGGTAACGTGGACTTACAGTGGTATCAGAGTCTAGCTAAACAACAACTAGCATGTTAGCAAAGTATTTAGAATTTCGATCGGAGAAAAAAATCACAAAACACGTCCGAGAGTTGAGCTCTCTGCCGATTTTAAAACCGTTCAAAAAATGATTCCACATACACTAAAAATCGGCCCAGGGTTTTTTAGGAACACATAGGAAAAACGAGTCACTGACTCGGTCAACGCGCCGCGGAACCGCGACCGAGTTGACTCGGCCGTGACTCGTCTTTGCTGCAGTTTCATTAGTGTTCTGTTTTGGGATTTTTAGAATATTTTGTTTCTGCCCAGATTTTCCAGAGAACAAAGTTGTGTTTGGGGTAGTTACAAATCAGTATTTTTGATCGAAGTTCTGTAGACTTTAGCTAATGGGTTATATCTGTGATGTGATATATGCACTGAACGTCAACTAATCGCTATACGTCGATTAGTGGGGGTTGTGCATATCTGTGATCTGTAATGTTGATGGTTTGTGTATATGAACTCGTTGGATTGTCGCGGATGAATAGCCGGGGGGTTGTGAGATGAGAGTTTTCTTTATCTTTCATTTGATGTAATATATAAATTGATGTAATAGTATTTGTATGGCCACACATCCGGGATGAGCTTGTAGCCGCCATTGTATATTATTTCTTTTACTGTTTTTGCTCCTAGGATAGACCCAAGGTGGGGTGCACAAACTACCGGGTACCTCGAAGTGCCGAGTGGCCTACTCACGTTGTTGAGGGAGGTTGCTTCACTTCGGATACTTGGCGAGTAGTTTGCCACACCCGTAGGGGTCTAGGGTAGGGTCTTGGCTATTCATCGCGACCGTGTAATTCTCTTTTCGTTGCAGGCTCAAACGAAACGCGGATTCCTAGTATATCCAATGTGTTCATCTGTGATCTGGAATAGCTATCATTGCATCTGACGAATGTATATATCTATATATGATATCTAGTAAACGTTGCTTATGTTTTGCATCCGCACTAGTCCAGCCCCCGCTCTGTCGTTAGTTAAGTAACCTAACGGGTAATGACGGGGCCCCGTGGCGAATGCAGATGGCATAAGCGTATGTCATATTTTCGTTGTTTTCTGCAATGGTAGGATTAAATGATGGGACGCATTAAATTAATGCAAGAGAATAAACCAAAGTAAAAGTCGTTGGAACAATTTCAAAAACCACTCGGTTTCTTTTCAAAAACAACTTTTAAACGCAGAGCTTGAACCACTCCTTTTAAAAGCTACCACGTTCCATCGATTATATCAAGTTCACTACGTTCACGGTTTCGCCAAAACCATTCGTAGCCCTCCATCATTTCATATGGATAGCCAATAGTATTCAAGCTGTGTTTGTTGGCCAAAGTCAAGGCATAGTGATTGGTAGCTATTGGATATTCATATGTAGCATAGATAGATGCGTTGGTTTGGGACAGTCGTACTGCCTTGTTGGCCAAAGTCAAGGGTAGGTACGGATGGGTTCAAATTAACCTGGAGAATGACGGGTAGAACTTGACATGTGACTTATGATTTGTTGGCCAAAGTCAAGGTCATAAGAGCATGGGGAAAAATCCACATCAGGAGTTTCTAAAGAAACTGAAACATGCTAGTTCTGCATACCATTTGGAGTGTGATGATTCTGGTAGGATTCCTTCAGTTTTATCACACGATGATATTTGGATCCCGATCCTACTGTGAGTATATGCTACTCCTCGGGAACTTTCTCACTTAACGATCAATGTTATAAACCAAGTAGGTGTCTAGAAAGGTGTTAGCGGGGTGACGCCCACAGGGAAAAGAGATTATTTAATTAAGGAACTTCACGAAAGCGTTGGAAAACCTCCCTCGAAGTACCAACACTGGCCTGGCTGAACGGTTAAGCAAGTATTGTACGGTGAGATTGATACCGACTAATTCTTCTTTTTTGGTTTGAGGAAGGATTTGAGAAACAATGGGAGCCATCCTGTTTAGACAAACTAAAAACCACTCTAAACTTGCAAGAGCATCATGCTAAAGTGTTTCTTCTCTCTCTCCTAATTGCAGCGACCAAACATCATGACCGGACTTAAGTTACTACTAGATAAAAACATACTGACAGGGCCAAACTACAAAGATTGGTTCAGGAATGTCAAAATGGCAATCACTTATGACAAGTTGGGGTATCTCCTTACCACCAAAGCTCCCCCTGTCCCAGGTCCCAAATCCAGCGTCGCGGATAAGGAAATCCGTAAGACCTGGGAGATTGACAGTGCGAAGGCCAAGTGCCTCGTGCTTGCCTCTATGGACAATGAACATCAGAGGAGGCACGAGAATATGGACCTTGAATCCATATTTCTCCATAGTAAGGAACTAGATGGAGAGCAATCCCGTATCGCCAGATACGAAGTCTCAAAAAAGTTGTTTTCGGGGAGATTGGCCGTCGGATCATCGGTAGCAGAACACGTTCTTAAGATGATTGGCTTCATTGAAGAGCTCGCAGACCTTGGGACCACGTTAGAGAATGAGCTCTACACTGACTTGATTCTCCAGTCCCTCCCTTCCACTTACGCCCAGTTTATCCTGAACTTCAACATGCAAGGAAAAAAAGTTGAACTTCCGGAGCTCCTCAACATGTTGAGGAGTGCAGAGGGCATCTTACAGAAAGTAAGGGAAACACTTGCTTTGTCTGTTGGAGGACCTTCCTCTTCTAGGTCCAAGGCGAAAACCAAGGGAAAGAAGAAGAAAACCCCCACCAAAGCAAGGGGCGGTGTTAGAAAAGTGAAAGCGAAGGGAAAGGCAAAGGCAACAAAGATAGCGGGACAGCTTGTGGGGAAAGAAGAGTGCTTCTACTGTCATAAGAAAGGACACTGGAAAAAGGATTGCAGGGCTTGGAAAGCCAAGAACCAGGACCCGAAGCAAGTTGTGGCTTCGGCTTCAGGTGTGTATTTTATTGAAACTGTCTATCAGTAAACTCTACTTCCTAGGTATTGGATACCGGATCAGGATCTCATATCTGTAATTCTTTGCAGGCACTGATAAAGCGTAGGGTTTTGAAGGCAGGTGATATGACCCTCAGAGTTGGAAACGGAGCTGGCATGGATGCTGAGTCCGTGGGGGAATATCACCTGGGATTGTCAGATGGACATGTTTTGGTTTTGCGTGGTTGTTATTTTGTACCCAGTGCGACTTGTAATATCATATCTGTATCTTTAATGTCTAAAGAAGGTTATGATTTTGCATTTGTAAGCAACGTTGTAAACATTCACCTTAATCATATTCTGATTGGGTCGGATACATTAAGTAACGGTATATACGTATTAAACCAACCACAGATTTTCAATGTCCAGAATACACATAAAAGAAAGTCTCCAGAAATAAATCATGCTTTCTTATGGCATTGTAGATTGGGTCACATCAATGAGAGAAGGTTGACGAAATTACATACAGAAGGATATTTGGATCCGTTCGAATATCAATCATATGCAACTTGTCAATCCTGTCTCAAAGGAAAGATGACAAAGACTCCGTTCACTGGACACGGAGTAAGAGCGAGCGAGCTCTTGGGGCTCATACACAGCGATGTGTGCGGTCCAATGTCTACACATGCGCGAAGCGGTTATTCTTACTTCATTACTTTTACGGATGACTTTTCAAGGTACGGATATGTCTTCTTAATGAAATATAAATCTGAAGCCTTTGGAAAATTCCAGGAATACAAGAATGAAGTAGAAAAACAAACAGGCAAAAGTATCAAGACACTGAGATCTGATCGAGGTGGTGAATACTTGAGTGCCGAGTTCCTGGATTACCTAAAAGAGAATGGAATTCTCTCTCAGCTTACTCCTCCATACACTCCACAACATAACGGTGTATCGGAGAGACGGAACCGAATCCTATTGGATATGGTACGTTCCATGATGAGTAACGCAGAGTTGCCGCGATCATTCTGGGGATATGCACTTGAATCAGCTGCATACCTTTTGAACCGAGTTCCAACTAAGACAGTGCCTACCACACCATATCAGATGTGGAGTGGGAAGAAACCCTATCTTAAGCACATTAAGACATGGGGATGTCCAGCTTTTGTCAAAAAGCAGCATGCGGACAAACTCGAGGCACGCTCAGTACAGTGCAAGTTTATGGGATATCCAAAGAATTCCAAGGGATATTTCTTCTATTGCGAAGGGGAACAAAAGGTTTTTGTTTCTCGTCATGCCTGCTTCTTGGAAACTGAATTTTTGGAAAATCAGATAAGTGGGAGCGCAATAGAACTGGAAGAAATTCCAGAACCATGAGCTATTACTGAAAGCTTAGTAGAACTAGAAGGTTCGAAAGAACAGGGCATTCCTACGCCGCTCCGCAGGAGTAGTAGGCAGTCTCATCCGTCCGAGAGATACTACGGTTTTCTCATAGACGGGGATAGAGAGGATTGCATCATTGATAATGATGAGCCGACTAGCTTCCAGCAGGCCATTCAGAGCGTTGACTCAGTAAAATGGCTGGATGCAATGCGGACCGAAATGGAGTCCATGTACACCAACAAAGTATGGACTTTGGACGTTGCTCCAGATGGGGTAAAACCCGTAGGATGCAAGTATATCTTCAAGAGGAAGATTGGTGTAGATGGACAGGTTGAGACCTATAAGGCTAGACTTGTTGCAAAGGGTTTTCGTCAAAAACCTGGTTTGGACTATGACGAAATCTTTTCTCCAGTGGCTATGCTCAAATCCATTCGGATCCTTCTTGCCATTGCCGCCTTCCACGATTATGAAATTTGGCAGATGGACGTAAAGACCGCTTTTCTAAATGGAAATTTAGAGGAGTGTGTCTATATGGACCAGTCAGAGGGTTTCATTCAGAGTGGGAGCAGCGGACAGGTGTGCAAGTTGCTTAAGTCCATTTATGGACTAAAGCAGGCATCGCGGAGTTGGAACATCTGTTTTGATGAGACGGTCAAAGATTTTGGCTTTATCAAAAATCCAGATGAACCATGCATCTATAGTAAAATTGTAGCACGAACTGTATTATTCCTCGTTTTATACGTGGATGATATTCTCTTGATAGGAAATGACATTCCTATGCTACAATCTGTCAAAGGGTTCTTGTCACACAGGTTCTCCATGAGAGACCTGGGTGATGCCTCTTATATTCTGGGGATCCGGATCCATCGTGATAGATCCAAGAGAATATTAGGACTTTCACAGTCCAGGTACATCGACACCATACTGAAAAGATTCAGTATGGAAGATTCCAAGCGCGGTAATTTACCGGCTTGTCACGGGATCACCCTCTCCAAAGGGATGTCTCCAAGACTGATTTGGAAAGGGATCGCATGTCTATTATACCCTGCGCTTCTGCGGTAGGCTCTATAATGTATGCGATGTTGTGTACCAGACCAGATTTAGCTTATGCACTGAGTGTGGTAAGCCGGTATCAGTCAGACCCTAGGGAGAAGCACTGGATAGCGGTAAAGAACATTCTGAAGTACCTGAGAAGGACCAAGGACATGTTTTTCGTTTACGGCGGAAAAGACCTCCAGATGGAGGCCTTTGCTGACTCCAGCTTCTAGAGTGACAAGGATGACTCCAAATCCATGTCGGGTTATGTCTTTACCCTCAATGGAGGGGCGGTGTGTTGGAAGAGTTCCAAACAGGAAACCGTTGCTGACTCGACGATGGAAGCGGAATATATCGCTGCATCTGATGCCGCAAAAGAAGCCGTCTGGATGAGGAAGTTCTTGACAAAACTTCAGGTGGTTCCGTCCATTGTTGATCCAATACCTCTGTATTGTGACAACAACGGGGCTATAGCTTTAGCGAAGGAACCCGGGTCCCATCAGAAGTCCAGACACATCTTAAGGCGGTATCACTTGATCAGGGAGATCGTGGATCGCCGGGAGATCGAGGTTCGGAGGGTTGCTACAGAAGATAACACTGCAGATCTATTCACGAAGGCCTTACCCCAGACTCGGTTCGAGCGGCTGATCGAGATGATAGGTCTTCGATATGCCAATATATGGCCTTAGTGCAAGTGGGAGATTGTTAGTGTATATGCCCTAGAGGTCATTACTGTATCATACTAGTTTGTATATTACTTGATGGAAGCTTGGGATATTCACAGTTGTATAGACAATCTTGCTCGAAATGGTAGTATGCTACTTGGTTTGTTTCTACTTTAATGTGTGTATGTGTTTCTTTTAGCATATCGCCTATACACATTAATGGAGCCCTTAGGATCTTTGCTTGATTACCAGCGTTATGATGGCAGTCACACTAGTGGGGGCTGAGTAATCTACAAGCATATCCTTATACAGGTCCCTAGTCGTTGGATTATCGAGACGGGGCATCGATACTCCGGAGTAGACTAGCGTATATGCTTCTCATCCCAGCAGGGGATATGGTCTGTCCCACAGCCGTCAGTACGTCGTACTTGAGATAGTATACGGGTGCTCGTTAGGTTACGAGTTCACTGGACATGACTCGTTAGGAACTGTTGGTTGGTACTATACCTATCGTCAGTTATCAGTTCCGAGGTGACATGAGTACAGCTTAGTCCGCTGACTTGACACTGTCACTTCGCCTCGAGTGTGTTCCCACTGTTCTTAGATTGATACCCTACTACGGCTCAAATGAGTCGTACAAACAGGTAGCAGTTGGGTGCAGTCCTGAAGCACTTGGAGGCAGTGACGGTTAGACAGGATTCGTCTCTACCGGTATTGGGGGTTGGTATCGCGCTGTGTCAAGGAGAGCCATTACACATAGTCGTCCATGGTCAGGGCAAGCGAGATATACTGGTAGGTTATCCAGTGTTATCTCAGGGTGTTCTGGGCTACACTCCGACACGACTTGTACCGCTATTAGGGGACTCACGTTTACCATCCCCTAGGCCCGACATGCGATATTCTCAGACGAACAGACCAGACTGTACGGAGATTGTCACATTCAGGCTCAGTAGGAGTTCGGATGGGTTCACCTCATCAGTCTTCTTATCGGCATCTACCTGGGGACCGTTACGTACAGCTAGTACCGCTTGCGGCCTGTGGTTAAACCCACTGCCAGCGTAGTTTCGAGTCTTTAGAGTCCCACACAGAGAGCTATTCGCCTTTGGGCAAAACAGAGTAGAGGTCGCATGGTTTTGCGACAGGGTTCGTTCACATCCATGCACTTGTGCACGTTTGGTGTCCGGGCAGTCATTACTAGGGGGCTTTGGTTTAAGCCAGATCTTAGTATACATTTTGGGATTGGTTTTATCTCATTGTATTCGTGTTCCTCGGAACACGGATGCGGGTGTGTATGCACAGTTGACAAAGGCAGAGGCAGAGGATTCTCATTAGGGTTGTTGACTGTTGACTTTTTCTAAACCCTAATGAGAATAAGAAATATGATTAATAATATTAATTAAGTATTATTGTGTCATGGTTGAGTTGAAAGTTTGACTTTTGTTGACCGGTTGACTATTTTGGACTTGTTGACCATCATCATTTCATTGCTATGACTTTTGTTTACTTGTTGTTCTTTATAAAATGCATTAAATGCATGAAATGATAATGGCCATTGAAACTAACCATCACAATACTTAATTATTATTATTATCATGATTATTTTCTCTTTTGTGAGCATGGTTGCAAATTATTGAGCTCATTCTATCATTCTCATTCTCTCTCATCCAAAGCTCACCCTCTTCCTCTCTCTCAAGGCTCTCATGTCTCATGTATTGAGAAGCATGAGCCATTGAGATAAAACCCTCAAAACTCTTCTCTACTCACTCTAGAGTACAAGGTCTAGCAAGCCAAGCACTTTAGTTTCCTCTCGGTTGAGGTAGTAGCTCAAGGTAGAGGCTTTCGGGTAGATCCTTTTTCGACAACAAGGAGACTACGAGGTGGAGCCGATCCAACCACTCCAAGGAGCAAGAAGAGAAGGAGTTCAAGACCTAGGTATAACCCTCTAACATAGTAGTTAAACTTCTAATTAGTTTGCTAGGTTTTTGTTTAGCAAAGATCCTATTTTCTAGTCCATGTTAAAAATCGTTTTTTTACCGTTTCCGCATCCCCGTAAGAACCGGGACGGGTAACGTGGACTTACAATTTCTAGGGAGAAATTACACTTGCGAAATCCTCACGATTAGTAAGGAGAATTTCCCCCTATGAGACCCTTACGACTCATGGGATTCAAAAGCCTTAAGTTACAGGGATCTAAACCTGTTCTTAAGCCGTCATATCCCCCAAGTTGCCTTATAGGCAGTTCAATATTGACTCTTGTATACAATCCACAGGCACGAACAAAATATGTTCCAACTGAGTTTCACCAAAGACGAGAAATATGTAAGTCCATGCTACCTCTCCCGGTACTTTCGGGAATGCGGAATTTGGTAAAAAACGATTTTTACGGAGGTGGTAACATGGACCTAAAACCCGGATCTTGGTTAAACATCTATCTAACAACCTAACTACGAGTTTCTAGCTACTCGGTTAGGGGGTTATATCTTGCTTGTCTTGAACTCCTTCGTCTTCAAGCTCCGATGGTGGTCCGGATTGGCTTCTTCCCGTCGTCTCCGTACGCCGAAGATAGATCCACCTGAAAGCTCCAACCTTTGGCTCCTTCTTCGTTCTTTGAAGAAACTAGTTCACTCGGTTTGCTAAACCTTGTGAACTAGAGTGAGTAGAGAAGAGTTTGAATGGGATTTTATCTATGGTTCTTGATTCTCAACTCACGAGACAAGAGAACCATAGATTAAAGAGAGGGAAAAAGAGCAAGAGGGTGAGAGCAAAACAAGAGAGCTCAAGAACAAGAGAGAGAATGAGCAAGAAAGAATGAGCAAGTCTTTTTTTTTCTCACCCTCTCATAATCCAAAGTCATGATAACTCATCATACCAAATAAGTCTTATGTGATGGTTGAAGCAACCATAACCATATCATTTCATGCACTCATTTTACACAAATGAGCAAGCAAGCAAAAGTCTTTGCCATGAAATGATGGCTATGGTTATCATGATGGTCAACTAGTCAAGCCTAGTCAATCGGTCAACAAAGTCAACAAGTCAACAAAAGTCAACAAGTCAGCAAAGTCAACAGCCATGTCACCATAATACTTAATTAATATAATAGTTAATCACAAATCAAATTCTCATTAGGGTTGAGCAAAAAGTCAAATAGTCAACGGTCAACTGTCAACAACCCTAATGAGAATCCTCTGCCTCTGCCTCCCTGTCAACTGTGCATACACACCCGCATCCGCGTTCCGAGGAACACGAATGCAAACTGGATAAATCCAATCCCAAAAGGTACACTAGAATCTGGCTTAAACCAAAGCCCGCTAGTGTAAACTGTCCGGACACTGTACGTGCACAAGTGCACGGATGTGACCGAACCCTGTCGCAAAACCATGCGACCTGTCGCCATACCATGCGACCTCTACTCTTTTGCCTAAAGGCGAAAAGCTTTCTGTGTGGGACTCTAAAGACTCGACACTACGCTGGCAGTGGGTTTAACCACAGACCGCAAGCGGCACTAGCTGTGCGTAACGGTCCCCAGGTAGTGCCGACAAGAAGACCGACGAGGCGAAACCCATCTGAACTCCTACTGAGCCTGAGTGTGACATTCTCCGTACAGTCCGGTCTGTTCGTCTGATACATCGCATGGCGGGCCTAGGGGGCGGTAAACGTCAGTCCCCCAATAGCGGTACAAGTCGTGCCGGAGCGAAGCCCAAAACACCCTGAGATAACACTGGAAGCCTACCAGTATATCTCGTTTGCCCTGGCCAGGGACTACTCGTGTAATGGCTCTCCTAGACACAGCGCGATGTCAACCCCCAATACCGGGAGAGACGAATCCTGTCTAACCGTCACTGCCTCCAAGTGCTTCGGGACTGCACCCAACCACTACCTGTTTGCACGACTCCTTTGAGCCGTGGTAGGGTAGTGATCAAAGTACAGTGGGAACACACTCGAGGCGAAGTGACAGTGTCAAGTCAGCGGACTAAGCTGTACTCATGTCACCTGGGAACTGATAACTGACGATAGGCATAATACCAACTAGTCAGTTCCCGACGAGTCCTGTCCAGTGTACCCGTAACCTAACGAGCACCCGCATACTATCTCAAGTACGACGTACTGACGGCTGTGGGACAGACCGTCTCCCACACTGGGATGAGAAGCGCATGCGCTGGTCTACTCCGGAGTATCGATGCCCTGTCTCGATAGTCCTGCGACCAGGGACCTGCATAAGGATGTGCTTATAGATTACCCAGCCCCACTAGTGTGACGGCCATCACATCGCTGGTAATCAAGCAAAGATCCTAAGGGCTCCACTAATGTGTATAGGCGATATACAAAAATAAACACATGTACACATTGAAGTAGAAACAAACCAAGTAGCATACTACCATTTCGAGCAAGATTGTATATACAAGGTGAATATCCCAAGCTTCCATTAAGTAATATACAAACTAGTATGATACAGTAATGGCCTCTAGGGCATATACACTAACAATCTCCCACTTGCACTAAGGCCATGTACTGGCGTATCGAAGACCTATCATCTCGATCAGCCGCTCGAACTGAGTCTGGGGCAGGGCCTTGGTGAATGGATCTGCAGTGTTATCTTCTGAAGCGACTCTCCGAACCTCGATCTCCTGGCGATCCACGATCTCCCTGATCAGGTGATACCACCTCAAGATGTGCCAGGATCTCTGATGGGACCTGGGTTCCTTTGCTAAAGCTATAGCCCCGTTGTTGTCGCAATACAGAGGTATTGGATCAACAATGGACGGAACCACCTGAAGTTCTTTCAAGAACTTTCTCATCCAGACAGCTTCTTTTGCGGCATCAGATGCAGCGATGTATTCCGCTTCCATCGTCGAGTCTGCAACGGTTTCTTGTTTGGAACTCTTCCAACACACCGCCCCTCCATTGAGGGTAAAGACAAAACCCGACATGGACTTGGAATCATCCTTGTCACTCTGGAAGCTGGAGTCAGCAAAGGCCTCGATCTGGAGGTCTTTTCCGCCATACACCAAGAACATCTCCTTAGTCCTTCTCAGGTACTTGAGAATGTTCTTTACCGCTATCCAGTGTTTCTCCCCAGGGTTTGACTGATACCGGCTTACCACACTCAGTGCATAAGCTACATCCGGTCTGGTACACAACATCGCATACATTATAGAGCCTACCGCAGAAGCGTAGGGTATAATAGACATGCGATCCCTCTCCAAATCAGTCTTGGGAGACATCTCTTTAGAGAGGGTGATCCCGTGACAAGCCGGTAGGTTACCGCGCTTGGAATCTTCCATACTGAATCTTTTCAGTACGGTGTCGATGTACCTGGACTGTGAAAGTCCTAATATCCTCTTGGATCTATCACGATGGATCCGGATCCCCAGGATGTATGAGGCATCACCCAGGTCTTTCATGGAGAACCTGTGTGACAAGAACCCCTTGACAGATTGTAGCATAGGAATGTCATTTCCTATTAAGAGAATGTCATCCACGTATAACACGAAGAATACTACAGTTCTCGCTACAAATCTACTATAGATGCATGGTTCATCTGGATTTTTGATAAAGCCAAATTCTTTGACCGTCTCATCAAAGCAGATGTTCCTACTCCGCGATGCCTGCTTTAGTCCATAGATGGACTTAAGCAACTTGCACACCTTTCCGCTGCTCCCACTCTGAATGAAACCCTCTGGTTGGTCCATATAGACACACTCCTCTAAATTTCCATTTAGAAAAGCGGTCTTTACGTCCATTTGCCAGATCTCATAATCGTGGAAGGTAGCAATGGCAAGAAGGATCCGAATGGATTTCAGCATGGCTACTGGAGAAAAGGTTTCGTCATAGTCCAAGCCAGGTCTTTGACGAAAACCCTTTGCTACCAGCCTAGCTTTATAGGTCTCAACCTGTCCATCTACACCAATCTTCCTTTTGAAGATCCACTTGCATCCTACGGGTTTTACCCCGTCTGGAGCAATGTCCAACGTCCATACCTTGTTGGTGTACATGGACTCCATTTCGGTCCGCATTGCATCCAGCCATTTCACTGAGTCAACGCTCTGAACGGCCTGCTGGAAGCTAGTAGGCTCATCATAATCTATGATGCAATCCTCTCTATCCCCGTCTATGAGAAAACCGTAGTATCTCTCGGGCGGATGAGTCTGCCTACTACTCCTGCGGAGCGGCGTAGGAATGTCCTGTTCTGTTGAACCTTCTGGTTCCACTGAGCCTTCAGTAACAGTCTGTGGTTCTGGAACTTCTTCCAGTTCTATTGTGCTCCCACTTATCTGGGTTTCCAAAAACTCAGTTTCCAAGAAGCGGGCATGCTGAGAAACAAAAACCTTTTGTTCCTCAGCGGAATAGAAAAGATACCCCCTGGAGTTCCTTGGGTATCCCACAAACTTACACTGTACTGAACGTGCCTCAAGCTTGTCCGCATGCTGCTTTTTTTACAAAAGCTGGACATCCCCATACCTTAAGATACTTAAGACAGGGTTTCTTCCCAGTCCACAACTCATATGGGGTAGTAGGCACAGTCTTGGTGGGAGCCTTGTTCAAGAGATACGCAGCTGCTTCTAGTGCATATCCCCAGAATGATCGCGGCAACTCAGCGTTACTCATCATGGACCGAACCATATCCAATAGGGTTCGGTTTCGTCTCTCCGATACACCGTTATGTTGCGGAGTGTATGGAGGAGTAAGCTGAGAGAGAATACCATTCTCTTTTAAATAGTCCAGGAACTCGGCACTTAAGTATTCTCCACCTCGATCCGATCTTAGAATCTTAATACTTTTGCCGGTCTGTTTCTCTACTTCATTCTTATACTCCTGGAATTTTCCAAAGGCTTCGGACTTATGTTTCATTAGGAAGACATAACCGTACCTTGAGAAGTCATCCGTAAAAGTAATGAAGTAAGAATATCCGCTTCGCGCATGTGTAGACATTGGACCGCACACGTCACTGTGTACGAGTCCCAAGAGCTCGCTTGCTCTTACTCCATGTCCAGTAAACGGAGTCTTTGTCATCTTTCCTTTGAGACAGGATTGACAAGTGGCATACGATTGATATTCGAACGCATTCAAATACCCTTCTGTATGTAACTTCGTCAACCTTCTCTCATTGATGTGACCCAGTCTACAATGCCACAAGAAAGTCTGATTCATTTCCGGAGACTTTCTTTTGTGTGTATTCTGGACACTGAAAATCTGTGGTTGGTTCAATACGTATATACCATTACTCAATGTACCTGACCCAATCAGAACTTGATTAAGGTGAATGTTTACAACATTACTTACAAACGCAAATTCATAACCTTCTTTAGAAACTAAAGATACAGAGATGATATTACAAGTTGCGTTGGGTACAAAAAAGCAATTACGCAAAACCAAAACATGTCCATCTGACATTCCCAGGTGATAGTCCCCCACGGCTTTAGCATCCATGCTAGCTCCGTTCGCAACTCTGAGGGTCATGTCACCTGCCTTCAAAACACTACGGTTTCTCAACGCCTGCAAAGAATTACAGATATGAGATCCTGATCCGGTATCCAATACCCAGGAAGTAGAGTTTATTGAAAGACAGTTTTCAATAGCATACACACCTGAAGCTGAAGCTGCAACCTGCTTCAATTCCTGTGTTCTGGCCTTCCATGCCCTGCAATCATTCTTCCAGTGACCTTTCTTATGACAATAGAAGCATTCTTCCTTATCCACAAGCTTCCCCGCTTTCTTTGTTGCTTTAGCTTTTCCCTTCGTATCCACTTTACTAACACCGCCCCTTGGTTTGGCGGGGGCTTTCTTCTTCTTTCCCTTGGCTTTCGCCTTGGACCTAGAAGAAGATGATCCTCCTACAAACAAAGTGGATGTTTCCCTACCTTTCTGTAGGGTGCCCTCTGCACTCCTCAGCATGTTGAGGAGCTCTGAAAGTTCAACCTCTTTTTCTTGTAAGTTGAAGTTCAGTATGAACTGGGCGTAAGTGGAAGGAAGGGACTAGAGAACTATATCCGTATAGAGTTCACTCTCCAATGTAGTCCCTAGGTCCGCGAGCTCCTCAATGTAGCCGATCATCTTTAGCACGTGCTCGGCTACTGATGATCCGACGGCCATCTTTGTCGAAAATAACTTTTTCGATGCTTCGTATCTTGCGATACGTGATTGCTCTCCATACAGTTCTTTTGTATAGAGAAATATGGATTCAAGGTCCATATTCTCGTGCCTCCTCTGATGTTCGTTGTCCATCGAGGCAAGTACGAGGCACTTGGCCTTCGCGCTATCAATCTCCCAAGTCTTGCGGATTTCCTTATCCGCGACGCTGGAAGTGGGACCAGGGACAGGGGGAGCTTTGGTGGTAAGAAGATACCCCAGCTTGTCGTAAGTGATTGCCATTTTGACATTCCTGAGCCAATCTTTGTAGTTTGGCCCTGTCAGTATATTTTTATCTAGAAGTAACTTAAGTCCAGTTATGTCGATTGGTCGCTGCAATTAGGAGAGAGAAGAAGAAACACTCAGCATGATGCTCTTGCAAGTTTAGAGTGGTTTTTAGTTTGTCTAAACAGGATGGCTCCTACTGTTTCTCGAATCCCTCCTCAAACCATAAAGGAAGAATTAGTCGGGATCAATCCCACCGCACAATACTTGCTTAACCGTTCAGCCAGGCCGGTGTCGGTACTTCGAGGGAGGTTTTCCAACGCTTTCGCGAAGTTCCTTAATTAAAGAACCTCTTTTCCCTGGGGGCGTAGCCCCGCTAACACCTTTCTAGGCACCTACTAAGTTTATAGCATTGATCGTTTAGTGAGAAATTTCCCGAGGAGTAGCATATACTCACAGTAGGATCGGGATCCAAATATCATCGCGTGACGAAACTGAAGGAATCCTACCAGAATCATCACACTCCAAATGGTATGCAAATCTAGCAAGTTTCAGTACTTATGAAACTCCCGATGTGGATTTTTGCCCCATGCTCTTATGACCTTGACGAAGGTCAACAAATCATAAGTCACATGTCAAGTTCTGCCCGTCATTATCCAGGTTAATTTGAATCCACCCGTGTATACCCTTGACGAAGGTCAACAAGGTAATGCGAATGTCCCAAACCAACGCATCTATCTATGCTACATATGAATACCCAACAGCTACCAATCACTATGCCTTGACGAAGGTCAACAAACACAGCTTGAATACTATTGAATATTCATACGAAACGACGGAGGGCTACGAATGGTTTTGGCAAAACCGTGAACGTAGTGAACTTGATTTGGTCGATGGAACGAGATAGCTTTTAAAAGGAGTGGCTCAAGCTCCGCATTTAAAAGTTGGTTTTGAAAAGAACCGAGTGGTTTTTCGAAAGTGTTCCAACGACTTTAACTTGGTTTATTATCTTGCATTAGTTCTTTTAATGCGTGATATTCTTGCATTAGTTCTTTTAATGCGTCCCATCATTTAATCCTACCATTGCAGAAAACAACCAAAATATGACGTACGCTTATGCCATTCGCATTCGCCACTGGGCCCCGTCATTACCCGTTAGGTTACTTAACTAACGACAGAGCGGGGGCTGGGCTAGCGCGTCTGTAAAACATAAGCAACGTCTAAATAATATCATATATAGATATACTGCAATGATAAACATTTCAGATCACAGATGAATACATTGGATATACTAGGAATCTGTAATTCGTACGAGCCTGTAACGAAAGACAGATTACACGGTCGCGGTGAATAGCCAACACCCCACCCAAGACCCCTACGGGTGCGGCAAACTACCCGCCAAGTACCCGAAGCGTAGCAACCTCCCTCATCTCCATGAGTAGGCCACTCGACACTTCGGCATACCCGGTAGTTTGTGCACCCCCTCCATGGGTCTATCCTAGGAGCAAAAACAGTAAAAAGAAATTATACAATGACGGCTACAACCCCGACCCGGTTGTGCGGCCATACAAATAATTATTACATCAATTTACAAATTTACATGAATTGAAAGAAAAGAAAACTCTCGTCTCACAACCCCCGGCTATTCACCCGCGACAATCCAACATATTCATATACACATTCCAGCAACATTACAGATCACAGATTTGTATAACCCCCACTAATCGATATATAGCGATTAGTAGACGTTCAATACAAATATCACATTACAGAAAACCCGTTAGCTTAAGTCTTTTAGAAGTTCGATCAAAAATACGGATTTTCGGGACCCCAAAATAAAATTTTCGTTCTGGAAAATCTGGGTTGAAAATACATGTACCAAAATTCCCAAAATACCCCCAGAAGCACACTGTAGCAAAGAAACACCAGAGAGGGGCCAAGGAAGCCGCGGAATTGCGGCAATAGCAAGCTATTGCCGCGTTTCCGCGGTCGTTTAGGGGGATCTCTTGGTCATTTTTCTACAGTGGCTTTTAAAAACCCTGAGCCGATTTTAGGTGTTAAAATAATCAACTTTTGAGCAGTAAAAAAATCGACAGAAACTCGAATTTTTGGGGTTCGTTTTCGGGACTTTTTCTTTGATCGATCTTCTAGTTACTTGCTAACATGTTAGATAGAGTTTAACTAGGCTCTGATACCACTGTAAGTCCATGCTACCTCTCCCGGTACTTTCGGGAATGCGGAATTTGGTAAAAAACGATTTTTACGGAGGTGGTAACATGGACCTAAAACCTGGATCTTGGTTAAACATCTATCTAACAACCTAACTACGAGTTTCTAGCTACTCGGTTAGGGGGTTATACCTTGCTTGTCTTGAACTCCTTCGTCTTCAAGCTCCGATGGTGGTCCGGATTGGCTTCTTCCCGTCGTCTCCGTACTCCGAAAATAGATCCACCTGAAAGCTCCAACCTTTGGCTCCTTCTTCGTTCTTTGAAGAAACTAGTTCACTCGGTTTGCTAAACCTTGTGAACTAGAGTGAGTAGAGAAGAGTTTGAATGGGATTTTATCTATGGTTCTTGATTCTCAACTCATGAGACAAGAGAACCATAGATTAAAGAGAGGGAAAAAGAGCAAGAGGGTGAGAGCAAAACAAGAGAGCTCAAGAACAAGAGAGAGAATGAGCAAGAAAGAATGAGCAAGTCTTTTTTTTCTCACCCTCTCATAATCCAAAGTCATGATAACTCATCATACCAAATAAGTCTTATGTGATGGTTGAAGCAACCATAACCATATCATTTCATGCACTCATTTTACACAAATGAGCAAGCAAGCAAAAGTCTTTGCCATGAAATGATGGCTATGGTTATCATGATGGTCAACTAGTCAAGCCTAGTCAACCGGTCAACAAAGTCAACAAGTCAACAAAAGTCAACAAGTCAACAAAGTCAACAGCCATGTCACCATAATACTTAATTAATATAATAGTTAATCACAAATCAAATTCTCATTAGGGTTGAGCAAAAAGTCAAATAGTCAACGGTCAACTGTCAACAACCCTAATGAGAATCCTCTGCCTCTGCCTCCCTGTCAACTGTGCATACACACCCGCATCCGCGTTCCGAGGAACACGAATGCAAACTGGATAAATCCAATCCCAAAAGGTACACTAGGATCTGGCTTAAACCAAAGCCCGCTAGTGTAAACTGTCCGGACACTGTACGTGTGCACGGATGTGACCGAACCCTGTCGCAAAACCATGCGACCTGTCGCAATACCATGCGACCTCTACTCTTTTGCCTAAAGGCGAAAAGCTTTCTGTGTGGGACTCTAAAGACTCGACACTATGCTGGCAGTGGGTTTAACCACAGACCGCAAGCGGCACTAGCTGTGCGTAACGGTCCCCAGGTAGTGCCGACAAGAAGACCGACGAGGCGAAACCCATCTGAACTCCTACTGAGCCTGAGTGTGACATTCTCCGTACAGTCCGGTCTGTTCGTCTGATACATCGCATGGCGGGCCTAGGGGGCGGTAAACGTCAGTCCCCCAATAGCGGTACAAGTCGTGCCGGAGCGAAGCCCAAAACACCCTGAGATAACACTGGAAGCCTACCAGTATATCTCGTTTGCCCTGGCCAGGGACTACTCGTGTAATGGCTCTCCTAGACACAGCGCGATGTCAACCCCCAATACCGGGAGAGACGAATCCTGTCTAACCGTCACTGCCTCCAAGTGCTTCGGGACTGCACCCAACCACTACCTGTTTGCACGACTCCTTTGAGCCGTGGTAGGGTAGTGATCAAAGTACAGTGGGAACACACTCGAGGCGAAGTGACAGTGTAAAGTCAGCGGACTAAGCTGTACTCATGTCACCTGGGAACTGATAACTGACGATAGGCATAATACCAACTAGTCAGTTCCCGACGAGTCCTGTCCAGTGTACCCGTAACCTAACGAGCACCCGCATACTATCTCAAGTACGACGTACTGACGGCTGTGGGACAGACCGTCTCCCACACTGGGATGAGAAGCGCATGCGCCGGTCTACTCCGGAGTATCGATGCCCTGTCTCGATAGTCCTGCAACCAGGGACCTGCATAAGGACGTGCTTATAGATTACCCAGCCCCACTAGTGTGACGGCTATCACATCGCTGGTAATCAAGCAAAGATCCTAAGGGCTCCACTAATGTGTATAGGTAATATACAAAAATAAACACATGTACACATTGAAGTAGAAACAAACCAAGTAGCATACTACTATTTTGAGCAAGATTGTATATACAAGGTGAATATCCCAAGCTTCCATTAAGTAATATACAAACTAGTATGATACAGTAATGGCCTCCAGGGCATATACACTAACAAAATATCCCGATATGGTGAATGACACTTGTAAATCCTCTTGACTTACAAAGAGAAAATACTCTTGTAAGATCCTTACGACTTACAATAGGAAATATCACTTAGGAATCCCCACGACTCCTGTTCGTATCAGATTTTTGCATTTTTATACCACCCAATTTCTATCATATTGCTTATCGGTAGGTACTCTTGAGCCGTGTTTTCTAGTCAATTGCAGGATACAGGTTCTCGGCTCTAAACAGTGAAATTCATGGAAAAACACGACAAAATCCGGGTTCCTGCCAACCACAGATAAAATACGGGTCTCCGCTCTTTATCCGTCTGTTGCCACACACCAGTTTAGGAGACAAAATGGTAAATCGATTGTCACCTTCATGCACAAGGCTCAATGGCAACACAAGATCCAAGAAATCTACGGGGAGCTCAAGAAAATCATGACAAAAGATCCATGTCCAATCACCTTTTGATCCACTAGAATTCTGGAAGAAATGTGGAAAGATTATCAGAAAAAACATGTACCAGACAAAAGGGGACAGCAAAACAGGAAAAACCACCAAATACGATGAATCAATTCCCCTAAAGTGCCGCGGTTCCGCGGCTATAGCAGGCTTAGGCCGCGGAACCGCGGCCGTACAGTGGAGACAGAAGATGGGCTTTTAGGGTTATTTTGGTCTTTTTATATTGAGGAATAATTTTGCCCTATATTTTCAGTTCACTGCCTATAAATAGCCCAGAACCTTGTGAAGCCAAGGGTGCTTAATCT
This sequence comes from Agapanthus africanus, assembly GCA_030015575.1. Classification (NCBI taxonomy): domain Eukaryota; kingdom Viridiplantae; phylum Streptophyta; class Magnoliopsida; order Asparagales; family Amaryllidaceae; genus Agapanthus; species Agapanthus africanus. The sequence goes on from JASDDO010000008.1 coordinate 359,180,972, forward strand.
TGTATTTTTCTAGGGTTTAGAATACTTGTTCTTCTTCCTCTTCTCATCTATTCTCCATTGAAAAACTTGTAGTGAGCTTTTGTGAGTGAAGAATGATGAATAAAGAAGTTCATTTTATTATTATACTTGTCTTGCTTTTATGTTAATTGCTTGTAATTTTCATTTGTTAACTTAGTTGTTGTTATTTCTTGTTGTTTCTTTCTTTTCTCTTTTCCTTTATCCTTAAACAACCATGATGCTTACGCTTGATCCTTGCCAAGGTGAGGTCGCAAATAGCTAGTTGTTATCTTCTAATCTCTTTCTTTCTATCTTCCTATTTTGTTTTGTTTTCTTTTCGTTATGATGTGTGAGTAGTTTCCATACTTGTTAGGGTAAGATAAGGGAAGTTTGAGAGAAGGAAATCTCTCTCACTCTTTCCTTGCCCAACATCTTAAATCGACTCCCGTTAATTGAACCACAATCCGCTCCCTTCGGCACCCTATCCTACATGATAGCGGTGATTCCGTAGTGAGACCGATTGTGGTTGAATTAACCGGAGGTTATGGCTAAGAGCCAAGAACGGACGGACAAGCACCAAAAGGAAGAACTTAAGCGTTGGAAAGCCTAGCTTATACTTGCAAGTTCCTTCCTAGTCGTGCTAATCCCCGTTATTGCCGATTACCGTAACACCGACATTAAGAGTGGCAACGAAAGAAGTGAGCGACTCCTAACTCAAACTAACCTAATCCTAACCCTAACAAGCTCTCTTTACATATTATTTTAACACTTAGTTAATCACAAACAAATCTGGAAAATTGGACTTAACTCGTTAAAGCACATAGAAAAAGATTCCCATCTCCCTGCGGACGACCCATACTCAACCGGCTAGCTACAAGCGAAACCGTTTTGATTGCGGTAATTAACTAAACTTGAACACGCAGAATCTCTACCAATCAAATGGCGCCGTTGCCGGGAAGACGGTAGTTTATTTCTTTGTGTAATTTCGGGTTAACTTGTGAATATAACCGAAAAACAAAACAAAAAAATATATACTTTGTAAAAAAAACATCTTGTTATTTTTGATTAGTAATTGTGCAAGTGTGCAGGATAATACGAAGTTCGAGTTCAGTGCCAAAGACGTGGGAAGTTAGACCCACATCTCGCGGCTACACCGCGACGGATCAAAACGAAGCAAACGGTCTACTGTAAAAATTTGGAGCAGATACAGTGAGCAAATCAAGATTCAGAAAATCCAGAAAAGCAGAGGACTCCTAGAACAACACACCCAAAAATTTTGGAAGCATGATCCCTCCACATAGCCGCGGAACTGCGGCCTAAGCAGGTGTTTGGCCGCGGAACCGCGGCCATTTAGTGCCTTCAGGGTGCTAAATTTTTTAGGTGAGTTTATCTTCTCCTCCCCACTCCTCTGGACTCCAATAAACTGTGTTTTCTGCAGCATTCTTTGCGCAAACTCTCTTCCCCCTTCCAATAAACTGTTCTTGTGCAGGATTCTTTGCGCCGCGCTAAAAATAAAAATTGTTTGCAGTTGATTTGTTATCGCTTTGCATTCATTAATACGGACTTAAGGGGCTTGAAACCAATTCAGATTGGGTGGGGATTTCATCACCCTTCCCAGGACCCCAGAAATCACAAAAAGCATATGCATTAACCATTGTTAATTAAAAAATACTAGACTCAGCCCTAAGGACTTCGCGCTCAATAGGACAGAGGACTAGTTATAGGCATCGGCCGTTTATCCTATCTGACTTTTGCGGTGCCTAGGCAAGTGTGTCGAAGGCAAGTGGTTATTTAATTAAGGAACTTCGCGAAAGTGTTGGACAACCTCCCACTTACCTGGCACTTATCTGGCCGCATTTGACGGAGAAGAGACGGTTTGAGGTCCTATTTCTAGCCCTCTGGAACAGTTAGGAGCTGTCTAGCAGACCTAGGTGACCCTAGATCTAGGTGTGATTGTGCATATCTTGTTTGTGATTGCTTAAAGCCGTAAGTCCGTACATATTCCTGTAAAGCTCTTTCTAAAAAAAAAAAATCAAAAACTTTTATAAAAACTTGCCTTTTGTCGCCAAACCCATTTTTCACCCACCACCCATCGTATTTCTCCATTGACGTTTTCTTACCCTCACCTTCTCCGCTTTGACTATACTAAACTCGTTTAGTGTATGTCCGCTTGGACTCGGGACACTAGCGCCCGCCTAGTCCGCGTTACGTTAGTCGCTACCGACTACGCGATCGACTCAGACGTCGAAATTCCGTCCACGCCTCTTTCACCCCTTCCTTTGCCGGCCAACTCCGACGTTGACCGGAATTCTGTTCATACATCTTCACCATCACCAACCTCTTCTTCCGCGATGTCAGGATTTAATCCGAACATCTCTTTGACTACCCCTGGATTGACTCCACCTCCTACGGAGACCAATAACTCACCACCACCGCCTGTTGTAGCGCCGCAGCGAATCGCGCTCCAGGATCGTTTCTATCCCACCTGTTCTGCACTTCCCACCTGCCTTTCTCTTCCACCGGCCAATGGGGATAATTTTGAAATTAAGCCCCACTTCATCAACATGCTTCCATGATTTCATGGGCTTGAATCTGAAGATGCCTATATCTTCATCAATAAATTTCAAAACGTTTGTGCCATGATGAAAACCACCCAGCTGTCGGACGATACTATACGTCTATGGGTCATTCCGTTCACTTTATGCGATCTTGCTGAAAAATGGCTGTATAGCACCGCTTCCCACTCCATAACCAGTTGGGACGAGTTTGTTAAAGCGTTTCTCAAAAAGTTCTATCCGAATCATAAAACCGCAAGGATCCGCAATGAAATCAACCAATTCTCTCAGCTTTCTTCTGAACCCTTCTGGAAGTGCTTTGACCGGTACAAAGACCTTCTTGTTCAGTGTCCTCACCACGGTATAGAGAAATGACAACTTTGCCAAACCTTATACGAGGGCCTGAACCCAGCAACCAAGCAGTTGTTGGAAACCATCTGTCAGGGCCACTTCCTATCGAAATCTGACGAGGAAGCGTGGCAATTCTTTGACGACCTTGCGGAGCAAACGCTACAATGGGAGAGCACCAGACCGACTTCTTCTTCTTCTACCTCCACTTCTACCGGTCAGTCTAGGGTTGGAATTCACCAACTTGATGTCTCTATTGCGATGAAAGCTGAAATGGATGCAATAACGAGAAAGCTTGAAGCAATAGAGAGCAAATTTTCTTCTCCTGCTCCTGCCCCTGTTCTTCCCCTTCGTACCATCTGCGCTTGTTGTTCCGATCCTTCTCACTTAACCGAAGAGTGTCCTTACAATCCACCATCGCAAGGACAGGATCAGGTTAATGCTGCATTTCAGCAAAGACCGAGGAATGATCCATACTCTTCCACTTACAATCCCGGTTGGAGGAACCACCCCAATTTCGCCTGGAATCCGAATCAGAATCAATTCCAAGGCAACAATTTCCAAAGGCCCCCTCCGCCGCAACAACAAGCGCAACAACAAACTCAATTTCAGCAGCCCTTCCAACCCCAACCTTTTCAAAATCAGACGAACAACTTTGCACCCAACAATTCTTTTCCGCCAAACAATTTTGTTCCGTCAAACAACGATAAGGTTTCCTCGCTCGAACGAAGTCTGGAGGCGTTCGTTAAACAATCGACACAATCCACCGCCAACATCCAGTCTTCCATTCAGTCCTTAGTGCAACACACTGCCGCACACGGGCAAAGCATCAAGACCATCGAGGCCCAGATTGCACAGCTGAATGCGGCCTTAAGCGAGCGAGAGAAGGGGAAGCTCCCGTCCCAGCCACTCCCTAATCCCGGTCACCCACATAATGTACATGTTGCTCTTGAACAACAGAATCATAATGTGAGTGCCGTGACCACATTGAGATCGGGAAGGATGCTGCATAACAGCATCGGCACACGGATCAACGATGACACCCCGGCCGTTTCTTCTTCTACTACTTCTTCTTCTTCTCCTGCTTCTTCGTATTCTGAGCCTATTCTCCGTTCTTCACAAGGCTCTCCTTCCTCTTCTTCTGCTCTGAATGGACCCACTTCTCACTCCACGAAAACACCTGTTCTGGGATTCGTTCCAACTCCACAATCTCCTCCACAAGCATTAGACTCAACCAATTTTAAAAACGTCCCATTTCCAAACCGGTTGAGGTCTAATAAACAAAATCCATAAATGGAGAAGATTCTGGAGTTATTTAAGCAGGTTAACATTAACATTCCTCTTTTAGATGCTGTCCAACAAGTCCCGTCCTACGCGAAAATCTTAAAGGACTTGTGCACGAAAAAGAGGAAGTCTCAGGTACCCAAGAAAGTTTTCTTGGCTAGTGCTGTGAGTGATGCCCTTACCCAATCTTTACCACAAAAACGGAAGGACCCTGGCTGTCCTACGATTTCTATTACCATTGGGGATAAGAACATCAACCGCGCACTATTAGATCTTGGTGCCAGTGTTAACCTGCTTCCGTACTCAGTATACGAGCAATTAGGCGTCGGAGAGCTGAAACCCACACACTGCACTCTCCAAATGGCCGACCGATCGATCACCCATTCTAGGGGTGAGCTAGAGGATGTGTTAATAAAAGTCGGGGACTTCATATTCCCCGTTGACTTCATTGTATTAGACACACAGCCTGTAGCTAACCCCGGAATCAAATTCCGGTGATACTCGGTCGCCCATTCCTTGCAACCTCAAATGCTGTGATCAATTGTCGCAATGGTTCGATGAACCTCTCTTTTGGAAACATGACGATTGAACTCAACATTTTTAGGTTGGGGAATCAGCCCGCCGAACCTAATGCTCATATACTGGACGTCTGCTCGATCCAGGAGATCACCCTAGAAGAATGTGAATTCGAGGAGTTTCTATTTGATCACGATAATCTTGACGCCACTAATGCGTTCCTCCTCGAACCTGCTGTTGTTTCTGCGCCCGACAACGACTACGAGTGTTTCACGTTCTCGAACGATCTTAGCCGCTCACAACCCGAGTTTGAATCCTTCGAATTTCCGGATGAGTTACCTGAACCATCCAACTCGGTCGCTTACACTCGTTTTGAACCTTTGCTGGAGTCCTTTGAGTTCGAGACCTCTTCACCAATCTTGCCTTCCATCGTTTCACCTCCGACGCTCGAACTCAAGCCTTTGCCGTCTCACCTTAAGTACGCTTACTTCGGTGAGAACGAGACCCTCCCTGTCATTATCTCGGTTTCTCTAGCTCCAGAGCAAGAGAAAGCCCTTCTCGCGGTCTTGCACAGCAACATGCAAGCTTTTGGCTGGTCCATGGCGGACATCAAGGGGATCAGTCCCCTGATCGTTGAACATCATATTCATCTGATGGATGATGCCAAACCAGCCCGGGATCCATAAAGACGTCTCAATCCAGTCATGAAAGAGGCTGTGAAGAAGGAGATCGTAAAATGTCTGGATAGTGGTATCATTTATCCTATCTCTGATAGCCAGTGGGTTAGCCCCATTCACGTTGTCCCCAAGAAATCAGGTATAACGGTCATCACTAACGAGGCGAACGAGTTAATCCCTACTCGCACCCAAACTGGGTGGCGAGTATGCATTGATTACAGAAAACTCAACGCCGCAACGCGGAAAGACCACTTTCCGCTACCTTTCATTGACCAAATGCTTGAACGATTGGCCGGACACGAGTACTACTGCTTTCTTGATGGCTACTCCGGCTATAATCAAATTCCCATCGCCGAAAAAGACCAGGACAAGACCACATTCACTTGTCCTTTCGGCACGTTCGCATATCGTCACATGCCCTTTGGGTTATGCAATGCGCCCGCAATCTTCCAGCGGTGTATGATGGGAATCTTCTCAGACATGGTGGAAAAATTCTTGGAGATCTTCATGGACGATTTCTCCATCTTCGGCGATTCCTTCAACGAGTGTTTGCTGCATCTTGACGCTGTCCTTACCCGATGTAAGGACAAGAATCTCACTTTGAATTGGGAGAAGTGCCACTTCATAGTGCGCGAAGGTATTGTCTTAGGACATATCATTTCGCAAAATGGCATAGACGTTGACAAAGCAAAGATTGAGGTCATTTCCAATCTACCTCTTCCCCGATGCGTCAGAGATATCCGAGCCTTCCTTGGCCATGCCGGTTTCTATAGACGGTTCATCAAGGACTCTAGCAAGATTACTAGGCCCTTGACTCTTTTGCTGGCCAAGGACACGCCATTCGACTTCAACTCGAGCTGTGTGACTGCATTCGAGTCATTGAAAACCTCACTCACTTCTGCTCCCGTTCTTTCTTCACCTGACTGGACGCACCCATTTGAGATTATGTGCGATGCATCCGACTTTGCCATAGGTGCTGTCCTTGGACAACACATCAACAAGATGCCACACGTAATCTATTATGCGAGCCGAACCCTGAAGACGCCCAACTCAATTATACAACAACTGAGAAGGAATTCTTGGCTGTTGTATTTGCTTTAGAAAAGTTCAGGCCCTACCTCATCGACTCTCCAGTCATTGTCTACACAGACCATTCTGCCATGCGCCATCTTTTTGCGAAGAAAGATGCAAAATCTCGGTTAATACGTTGGATCCTCTTGCTTCAAGAGTTTGACCTTGTCATTAAGGACAAACGAGGATGTGAAAACGTAGTTGCCGACCATCTCTCACGACTTCCTTCTTCGCCTTCGTTTCCAATTCCGATCAACGACGTTTTCCTGGATGAACAGCACTTGACAGTATCTTGCGAACCCTGGTTCGCAGATATTGTGAACTATTTGGCCACAGGATTACTACCGACTGAATGGTCAAGTCAGGACAGACTTCGCTTCTTATCCCAAGTAAAACACTTTTACTGGGACGAACCCTATCTGTTCAAGTACTCTCCCGACCAGATTATTCGTCGGTGTGTCCCTGACGAGGAATTCAAGAGTGTGCTGTCATTTTTCCACGATCAAGCGTGTGGCGGGCATTTTGGGCCCAGAAAGACAGCTGAGAAGATCTTGCAATATGGTTTCTACTGGCCACAACTCTTCAAACACGCTCACGACTATTGCAAGACTTGCTCCCGGTGCCAACACATGGGCCGGATATCCCGGAGGAACGAGATGCCGCTCCAACCGATCTTGGTTGTGGAGATTTTCGATGTTTGGGGGATCGATTTCATGGGGCCGTTTCCCAGCTCTTTCGGGAACTTGTACATTCTTCTCGCTGTTGATTACGTCTCTAAATGGGTCGAGGCTGTGCCCAGCCGGACTAACGACAACAAGGTTGTCGTTAGGTTTCTTAAAGAAAACATTTTCTCCCGTTTTGGGCACCCCCGAGCGATCATTAGCGACAATGGAAGCCATTTATGCAACAAGACTTTCGAGGCCTTGATGCGGAAATATTCCATTAATCATAAGCTCTCTACGCCCTACCACCCCCAAACCTGCGGGCAGGCCGAAGTTTCAAATCGGCAAATCAAGCAGATATTGGAGAAGACGGTTTCCAAGAACCGTAAGGATTGGTCGTTGAAACTCACTGATGCCCTTTGGGCATTCCGAACCGCTTATAAGACCGATCTTGGCATGTCTCCCTATCGGCTTGTGTACGGAAAATCTTGTCACCTACCTGTCGAAATAGAGCATCACGCATTTTGGGCGATAAAACAACTGAATCTGTCTCTCGAAGATGCCGGCAGCCATCGGAAGCTGCAGTTGAATGAATTGAGCGAGCTTAGGGATGAGGCTTGCGATAACGCGGTTGTCGTTAAGAACCGAACGAAGGTGTTTCACGATAAACACCTTTTGCGCAAAACTTTCGTACCTGGTCAGCAGGTACTGCTTTACGACACCCGACTTCACTTCCATCCAGGAAAGCTCAGATCTCGCTGGAAAGGGCCGTATTTTGTGCGGAATGTGTATCCGCAGGGCGCTGTGGATTTAGAGAATCCAAAGGACGGTTCATTTTTCAAAGTGAACGGACACCGACTAAAACCGTACCTTAGCGCCGAACCAACAGAGCAGCTCCTGGTCTTACAGGAGCCGGTTTACCCTGCATAATCTTCCTCTGCCTACCACCAAACTTCGGTTATCCAGCCAAGAACAGTGGACACTATTCCAAATAAGTTTGGGGGTATGTATAAACCATTTTGTATATATTTGTGGATATTCTTTTCCATTCTTTTTCTTTTTCTTTTCTTTAAAAACAAAAACAAAAAAAATTGGTGTATCGCTAACCGACAATTTTGACCCTTCAAATGATCTCTTCATGCAATGACAGTGAGGACACTGTCCAGTTTAAGTTTGGGGGTACGCTCGGTACGCATTTCTAACCTTCGCATTCATATGTATATTTTGCATCTGCATACTAAATCCATAAAATCCATAAAAATCTGAAAATTTTCTAAAAACATAAAAACTTTTCTGTCAAGTTAGCTAGTGGGAGGACTCTGATTCAACATTTCGACGGTTTTGTTTGATAAAATAAGAATAACTAAATCTTATGTTTAGATTTTGAAAACCTGAAAGATAACTCTCCTTTGAAGTTAACTATAGCTGATATACGTCTTTACATCACACTACACGTGCCGTGAGTTTTTGGGAATTAGATGACAAGTCTTTTATGTCGAAAAACTTTTAAATGGATAAATGATTTTCTGAGGATCAAATAGGTTTGTTCTGAAATAAGTAATATCAAGAATAGTTTATGAAGTGAGAGAATATGAAGGAATGTTATTGATGCCTTAATTGGAACTAAGTCTGAAAAATAACCCATCTGAAACTTGATTAGAATGATTACACACCGAAACCACTAAACACGTCTTTTATCCAAAAAAATATTGAACTGCCGTTTATATCTCCGTTCGTATTAAATCATCATGATTTTCACGCCAAACTGTCTTTTGTTTTTGGACCTAGGTAACTTGAGTAATTAAGTCCGCTGGGGTGTTTCTACACCTAATGCCCTAAAACCAACTGGTTTGGGTGCATTGGCCCAAAGCTCGCTAAGAAGCCTAGAAAGTCCAGTTTAAAATAAAGTCAAGCAAGTGTTCTCTCCGAGTTAAAATTCCTAACGGTTCTTTGTGTGAGAATAATCTTGAAAAAAGACAGGCTTTTATAAAAAAAAAATTTAGCGGAGATATGAAGGTTTTATTCTATGATAAAGACTATTGCACGTTCACAGAGGTGTGTATGAAATGAAAACAAGAAAAAGGTGGAGTGAAAAATAAGACCTAGTTTCCTGTTAAGAAAGATAGAAATTCTAAAGTTGAAACTTTACTGGAAAACGAAACTTGAAAAATACTTAACTCTTTATGAAACTTATGTGATCCTTTCAAAATTTTTATCTGGGCTTTATTGTGTGACATGATGACATAAATCGATCCTTCTGGAAACTTAACGACACTATTTGCACCGCACGTAAAGACATATAAATCTGTAGTTAAACAAGAAGCGAGATGTGAAGAATAAGGGTTTGATAGTCTTGACTTAGGATAATAGAATTGTTATTTCCTGAAACAAAACTTTAGGGTTTGAATCATAAGTTATTTTGCAAAACTAGCTTGACCGGATTTTGTGGGTAGTATCCGCTGAAAACCTTCAGGAGACAACACTCCTCCTACTAGGGACACCTAGAGGTTTAACGGCTTGTTGCACATGCTCAGTGCAATCGCGTTCCCTGCGAAAGTGAGGTTAGGAAATTTTTGTGAATAAATTGGCTTCGCTCGGGACGAGCAAATGATAAGTTTGGGGGTATTTGTTCGTATCAGATTTTTGCATTTTTATACCACCCAATTTCTATCATATTGCTTATCGGTAGGTACTCTTGAGCCGTGTTTTCTAGTCAATTGCAGGATACAGGTTCTCGGCTCTAAACGGTGAAATTCATGGAAAAACACGACAAAATCCGGGTTCCTGCCAACCACAGATAAAACACGGGTCTCCGCTCTTTATCCGTCTATTGCCACACACCAGTTTAGGAGACAAAATGGCAAATCGATTGTCACCTTCATGCACAAGGCTTAATGGCAACACAAGATCCAAGAAATCTACGCGGAGCTCAAGAAAATCATGACAAAAGATCCATGTCCAATCACCTTTTGATCCACTAGAATTCTGGAAGAAATGTGGAAAGATTATCAGAAAAAACATGTACCAGACAAAAGGGGACAGCAAAACAGGAAAAACCACCAAATACGATGAATCAATTCCCCTAAAGTGCCGCGGTTCCGCGGCAATAGCAGGCTTAGGCCGCGGAACCGCGGCCGTACAGTGGAGACAGAAGATGGGCTTTTAGGGTTATTTTGGTCTTTTTATATTGAGGCAAAATTTTGCCCTATATTTTCAGTTCACTGCCTATAAATAGCCCAGAACCTTGTGAAGCCAAGGGTGCTTAATCTTGTATTTTCCTAGGGTTTAGAATACTTGTTCTTCTTCCTCTTCTCATCTCTTCTCCATTGAAAAACTTGTAGTGAGCTTTTGTGAGTGAAGAATGATGAATAAAGAAGTTCATTTTATTATTATACTTGTCTTGCTCTTATGTTAATTGCTTGTAATTTTCATTTGTTAACTTAGTTGTTGTTATTTCTTGTTGTTTCTTTCTTTTCTCTTTTCCTTTATCCTTAAACAACCATGATGCTTACGCTTGATCTTTGCCAAGGTGAGGTCGCAAATAGCTAGTTGTTATCTTCTAATCTCTTTCTTTCTATCTTCCTCTTTTGTTTTGTTTTCTTTTCGTTATGATGTGTGAGTAGTTTCCATACTTGTTAGGGTAAGATAAGGGAAGTTTGAGAGAAGGAAATCTCTCTCACTCTTTCCTTGCCCAACATCTTAAATCGACTCCCGTTAATTGAACCACAATCCGCTCCTTTCGGCACCCTATCCTACATGATAGCGGTGATTCCGTAGTGAAACCGGTTGTGGTTGAATTAACCGGAGGTTATGGCTAAGAGCCAAGAACGGACGGACAAGCACCAAAAGGAAGAACTTAAGCGTTGGAAAGCCTAGCTTATACTCGCAAGTTCCTTCCTAGTCGTGCTAATTCCCGTTGTTGCCAATTACCGTAACACCGACATTAAGAGTGGCAACGAAAGAAGTGAGCGACTCCTAACTCAAACTAACCTAATCCTAACCCTAACAAGCTCTCTTTACATATCATTTTAACACTTAGTTAATCACAAACAAATCTGGAAAACTGGACTTAACTCGTTAAAGCACATAGAAAAAGATTCCCATCTCCCTGCGGACGACTCGTACTCAACCGGCTAGCTACAAGAGAAACCGTTTTGATTGCGGTAATTAACTAAACTTGAACACGCAGAATCTCTACCAATCAACTCCTATCCTTACGACTCGTAGGGAGAAATACCTTTATGAGACCATTACGGATCATCAAGTCAAAAAGCCTCAGACGAAATGATTCTAACCCTGTTTGCTAAGCCATATTTGTTCAAATTGACAAAGGCAAATTATGCAATATCCCAGTTATAGCGATACTGATGCCTAAACTGGTGTCAAACTCTAAGTCCTTTCATGGAAAATGATTATTCGCTCCTGCCAACATTCCAGTTGTAGCGATGCCGATACCAAAATTGGTATCAGGACCCAAGTCCCCGACAAAATCAGCGAGCAAAAAAATTCATATGAAATAGCCGAAATGATCGGGCAACTCGCAAAAAAATTCAGCGAGCAAAAAAATAGACATATGAAACAGCCGAAATGTTTGGGCAACTCGCAATAAAAAGCAGTAAGTAAAAAAATAGCCGAAATAATTAGGCACCGCGAATAAAAAAGCCGAGATGGTTGGGTAATCGCGACTTTCGCGATATGAAAAGTTGAAAAGATAGAGTATAGCGGAAATAAAAAAAATGAAAATGAAACTTTTTCTGCCCTACAAGTAGGTCCATACTGACTCTTGTATATAATCCATGGGCTTAAATGAAATAAAGGGAACCATATCTTCCTACCAGGCTCAGTCAAAGGGAGAGCCAAGTCTTAACGGCACATCTACAACATAAAGATTATCCCGACATTCTTCTCATTCAGAAAGGGTGTAGACGTAACGTCAATAAGGACCTAAAGGTCGAACAAAAGTGGAGCAATGGCAAAATCTTAGCTCCAAATCTCGATGGTAACATTTACAACCTAAAGATCAGCTCGTCGTCCCTTCTCGATGCAGATATGACGTTAATAAGGACCCAAGGGTCAAACAAAAGTGGAGTGACGGCAAAATCCTAGCTCCAGATCAATACATACAGCATAGAGGTCTTATGGATGCCTACCCCTCTTCATCGAAGAATTGGCACGACATCATCAAATAAAAGTGGAGTAATGTCAAAATCTTAGCTCTAGCTCGATGTTCCTTCTCGGTGCAGACGCGACGTCAAAAAGGACGCAAGGGTCAAATAAAAGTGGAGTGATGGCAAAGTCTTAGCTCTAGGTCTCGATAGCAATGTATGCGGCCTAAAGACTAATTCGACGTCTCTCGTACTCCAGCAAAGTACAGACGGGGTTTCGACAAGGCTTCAAGAAGCCAAATAAAAAAGGAGTAATGAAAAAATCCTATCTTCAGCTCGACGTTCCTTCTCGGTGCAGACGTAACTTCAACCAAGACCAAAGGGTGAAACTTATAAAGGTAGAGCAATGGTAAAATTCTAGCTCCTGATCTCGATAACAACAACTAAAGCATAGAGATCAACTCGACATTCTTCTCATTCCAGTAAGGTGCAGATGCAACGTCATCAAGGACCCAAGGGTCAAATAAAAGCGGGGTAATGGCAAAATCCTAGCCCCAGCTCGACGTTCCTTCTCGGTGCAGACGCCACATAAACAAGGACCCAAGGGTCGAATAAAAGTGGAGCAATGGCAAAATCCTAGCTCCAAATCTCAATGGCAATATTTACAGCCTGAAGATCATCCCAACATTCCTTCTCATTCCAGCAGAGTACAGATGCGACGTCAACAAAGGACCCAAGGGTCAAATAAAAGTGGAGTGAAGGCAAAATCCTAGCTCCAGAACTCGATGGCGATATATACGGTCTAGAAGTCATACGGATGTCTACCTCACTTCAGCGAAGAATCGGCATGAAATCATCAAAGCAAAAACGAAGTGATGGTATATTCCTAATTTCGAGTCTTGACGGCAATACATACAAAGCCTAAAGACCATTGAAGATCATCCCACCCCAGAAGGGTGAGGTTATGACTCATCGGGGCTTTAAATTAAGCCTAACCTAAAGTAGAAAGCGCTATGGCAATACCTAACTCTTTTTCTTCCGATGGTAAAGTGAACATTCCAGCCTAAGAAGACCACTTGAAGACTCTTGTCCAGCCTCAGAAGAGATCCGAGACATGACAGACGTGAGGCTACTCAAGCAGCAACCTAAGGGACTGCATATCAAGAAATACATCGTCCAGCGCAGTGATACGATGGACTTAAACCTAATACCACAAACCTAATGGACCCCTATAAAAAAAGGGGTTATATATATTTCACGTTAGGATACACCTGCGAGATCCTTTCGATTCGTCTCAACTCATAAGGAAAAACATCTTTAGGAGATCCTCATGGCTCATGAAGGTGAAAGCCTTAGGCGATGGGGATATTAACCTGTTTCCTAAGCACCGTTGCCTTACAAGGAGGTCCATACCGACTCTTGTATACTATCCATGGGCCACATTCTCCAAAGTTGCATCCAATGAGGAGAAGAAGCCATTTACGGGTCCTCTCGACTCCTAAGGGAAAAATACTCTTGTGAAATGCTTACGACTCTAAATAGAAAACACACTTAGGATTCCTCACGCCTTCTAAGGAGAAAATACACCTATGAGATCCTCTCGACTCGTAGGGAGAAACATCTGTATGAGACCCTCACGGCTTATAAAGTTGAAAAACCTTAGGCGACAGATCTAAACCTGTTTCCTAAGCCATCGCTTCCCTATAAGGAGGTCACCATATAAGGAGGTCAAGACCGACTCTTGTATACTATCCACGGCCACATTCGCCAAAAGTTGCATATTGATGAAGTGAAGAAGCCACTTACGGGTCCTCTCGACCCGTAAGGGGAAAATATCTGCGTGAGATCCTTATGACTCACGAAGGTGAAAGACACTTAGGAATCCCCATGATTCCCAAGGAGAATATGCACCTGTGAGATCCTCTCGACTCTTAGGAAGAAAAAATCTTCTCGAGACCCTTACGGTTCTTGAAGATGAAAAGTCTTAGGCGACAGTGATCCTAAACCTAAACCTGTCTCCTAAGCTATCAATTCTATGAAGATGCATAACTCTGCACTACTTAACCCATGTACATACCTACGTGGACAAAGTGGTGGAGGCATTTGTTCCTAGCAAAAATTTTGGCCCAGAGCTTGTAGTTCTCTTATAAAAAAAGGGGGAGAAAAAAAAGAAGAAACGAATTCCTCCCATGTGCAAAGCACGTGAGCGTTCTGTCTTTGAGGAGAATTAAAACCCACAGTTTGGACTCACGTGTTAAACACGTGAGCGCTCATATCCAAAGCGTATGAGCGCTGAACAGAAATAACCAAAAAGGCTAAACAGGCCTCACGTGTTAAACCCGTGAGCGCTCATATGTAAAGCATATGAGTGCTGAAAGTAAATAACCAAAAGCCAAACAGGCCTCACGTGTTAAACACATGAGCGCTCATATGCAAAGCATATGAGCGCTGAATATAGATAGGCTAAAACCCACACCGGGGGTCACATGTTAAACACGTGAGCGTATTATTTTGAAGCACTAGTTTCAGATAGAATTAAATTCTATATAGAATTAGATTCTATTTGGAAGATATCCCCCCGATCTTTCTAAAACGAGAAAGACTTTTCTCTGTTAAAAAGAGAACCTTTTGATTTAAAATCCAATAGTGATGAAATATCACCAATTAAACCATCTGATAAAATTAAATTCTATGTGGGAAATATTTTCCCGATCTTTCTAAAATAAGAAAGATCATCTCTGTTAAATATAATAAAATTCTATGTTAGAAAAATATCTTCCTAATCTTGCTAAAACAAACAAGAAATTTTCTTTGTTAAACAGATAGCCTTTGGATTAAAAATCCAACAGTGAATAAAATTCACTGGTTGATCTAAAAGATCAATTTGATTGGTTAAGAAATCAATCATGATATCTCAATGAGAGATTTTCTCAACAAATTTATTCTTTTCCTTTTCCTATAAATAGGAGCAAAGAAAGGAGGAGAGAAGGGATATAAAAAGGAGGAGGATGCCCCCATAAGCTTCTGTAAATATATAAAAGGCTCTCCAAGAGCTTCGACAAAAATAACAGAGAATTTAATTCTCAATAAAGAAGATCGTATCCCTCCTCAAAACCTTAGGTAAAGAAAAAAGCAGAAATCAAAATATCTCATTTACCTATCATACCATATCTGAGGGTTTAACCCTTTAAAAGAACTTAGTTCTTGGTCTGGATCTGAGATCCACAAGACAAGTCTCCCATTAGTTGAGAATTTAATTCTCATCGGGAAGATCTTGTTCTTGAGAATCAAGGATTCAGGGAAGAATAAGGTTAAAAAGAATATGAGAGAAGAACACGAAGAAGATTGAGTTCATAATACTCCAGGAACTAAGTTCCTTTATAATCAAGAACTTAGTTTTTAAAGAACCTGATAGATCCTCAAAATAGTGATCTTGGTGATCGTTAATGGTCAAAATACCATTAACAGAGATTTAACCTTTCTGAAAATATCAACAGAGATTAAATCTCTAAGAATACATCGTCTCACATGAAACACACATGAGCACCAAAACTCAGCGCCTCACGTGAAACACATATGATCACTCGAAAGAAGCTAAAAGCTCAGCGCCTCACGTGAAACACACATGAGCGCCCAAAACTGAGCGCCTTACGTGAAACCCACGTGAGCGCCAGAAAAGACTAGTGCTTAGCACTATTTTAGCGCCTCACGTGAAACACAAGTGAGCGCTATATATCCGAGTGCTTAGTATTGCTGGGTAGTATAAAAACCCAATCTTATCCCCAAATTGGGTAAGTCTGTGAAGCTTAAGCTTCCTTTTTTATTTTAAACCAACCGAGCCCATATGCTCGTGAAACCTAATTTAATCTTAGTCGCACAATGACTAATGACCTTTCATCAATGATATCTATATTGATCTTAGTCCAATATATGACTAATGATCTTTATCTTAGCCTCATATAAAACTGACGATTTTTAGATTCACCATGATCTTTTCCTTCAAATACGGGATTTGGTTTAAGGGTATATCTTTCCACACCTCTGATATATGTCGTAATTCCTCAGCGTCTTCAGAGAGGTGTCGGGTTCCAACAACCAACACCTATTCGTCCCTAAAATGGGAATGTTGGACCGAAATGTCCTTAAACTAACATTCGTCCCCAAAATGGGAATAATGGACCGAAATGTTTTTAAGCTAATATTCATCCCAAAAACGGGAATGAAAGACCGAAATGTTCTTAAGCTAATATTCGTCCCCAAAAATGGAATGTTGGACCGAAATGTCCTTAAACTAACATTCGTCCCCAAAATAGGAATAATGGACTGAAATATTCTTAAACTAACATTCGTCCCCAAAATGGGAATAATGGACTGAAATGTCCTTAAACTAACATTCGTCCCAAATAGGGAATGTTGGACCACGACGTTCTTAAACTAATATGTTTTGTCTTGCGGACTGTTTTCATACTGACTACCATATACTATCCATAGGCTATTTATATATGATCTAATCATCAGTCGAGCCCATATGCTCACTGTTCCTAAGTCGATCTTGGTCTCAAATAAGACTAAGGGTCCTTAGATCAAACCCAAATTTTCTATAAATGGATGGACCTCACAAATGTGAGAAATACATCCTAAGTTCATTTCCGTTGGCAAACCAAGCTACCAACATGGACCTTGTCAAGTAAATACTTCACCCAAAACATCTAAGTTGATCTTAGTCTCAAATAATACTAATGATGCTTTGATCTTAGTCTCAAATTTCAAATGAACGGATGGACCTCACAAATGTGAGAAATACGTCCTGAGTTCATTTCCGTTGGCAAACTAAGCTACCAACGTGGATCCACTTAAGCAAATGCTTGACCCAAATCATGAAAATATATGCACGGATTTAGATTAATCCACGCCCTACGGGCGACGACATAAAATAGTCTTCGTATACAATCCACGGGCAACCTTAACAAACAAAATAACAAACGACATGAAGTGAACTACCGGAGCAGGAGAAAGTGGTTATCGCAACGCGATAACGTAATTAACTGCAGGGAAGAGTGTCCCCACAATAAAAAAAATCCTCATAAATGAAGGGGAATCTGATAAAATCTGCTACATCGGTTGCATCTATCCAAACCTCTGACATACGGTGCAATAAATCAACTTGGTGTCTTCGAAGAGGTGGATGGATATGTTCCAAATAGCATCTGCCCCTAAATTCAGGATAGACGTCCCAACATCTCAGTCCAGTCTTCGGCGGTAAACAACGTCGTTCTCTTGGTTTTCTCTTCATTATGGCAAATGGCTTGCTCCCCATAGATGTTTTCCAAGGATCACCATAAATCATGAGCCGTATTGCAAGAAAAGACTTTGTTAAGAGCATCAATATTTAAAGCATAATGCATATATTTAAGAGCATTACTGTTCAAAACAAAAAAGTATATTTCATGAGTACTCCACAAAAATTATCATTAGTAGGAATAAAATACTCACGATCCAAATAACCACATACTCATGCTAAGAGATTCAAGAAAACTTTGCAATTTAATTTTCTAAATATTGAATTTCTTTCCATCGAAATGAGGAGGATCAAAAATAGAATCACTTTCGATGAAAGAGAAATTTTATGAAAACTGTTGGATATGTATGTCCTAGAGGCCTGTATTGTATAGGATGCTAGAGATATGTATATACAGGACAATCTTGCTTAGTTGTATATAGTATATTATTTGAGTTGTCTTTATCTTAATATGTGTATTTCTTTCTCTCTTGTTGCTTTATATGTTTACACATATTGATAAAGACTCGATACAATAGTATACTATTTTGGTTTTTCTTTATCTTAACATGTGCACATATTGTACTCGATATCACATATGGCGGATACATGTTGATAAAGCCCGTAAGATTTTCCTGACTACCAGCGTTATGATGGCGATCATATTTGTGGGAGCTGGGTAGTCCATCCTTAAAAGTCCCAAGTCGCAGGAATATCGAGACCGGGCATCGTTATTCTAGCGCAGACTTGTGTATATCTTTTTAGACCCCGACAAGGGGCACTGTTGGTCCCACAACCATTGGTGTGATCATCTAAGATTGTAAACATATGCTCACTGGGGGTGAGTACACTGGACGGACTCGTCGAGAACCTCTAGATGGTATTATACCTATCGTTAGATAGTGGTTCTCAGATGATATAAGTACTAGTTAGTCTTTAGACCCGAGATCATCATTTGCCTCGTGTGAGTTCCCACTGTGCTTTGATCACTACCCTACCACGGCTCTACCGAGTCGTGCAAACAGGTTTTGGTTGGGTAAAGTCTCGAGCCATATGGAGGCAGCGAGTGATTGTCAGGGATTCGTCTCTCCCGATATTGGGAGTCGATATCGCACTGTGTCCGGTTGCCAGAACCATAAGACCTTGGTCAAGGAAGTTGAGATTTACTGATAGTTAGATCAGTAGTTTCTCAGATTGGTCCTGAGCCATATCGACACGACTTATCAGGCCAGTAGGGGTCTGACGTTTACCACCCCCTAGACCCGGTATGCTATACTCTTAGACGAAGAGACCGGACTGTACGTGCCACGGATAGGCTCAGTAGGGGTTCGGATGAGCTTGCTCGTCGGCCTTCTTTTCGACAGGTAGTTGGGTAGCCTTTACATGCTTGTGGTTAAACCCACTGTCAGCGTACTGTCGAGTCTTTAGAGTCCCCACAGAGGGTTTCTCTGGTTCAGGCGAAACAATATGATGGTCGTATGTTTATACGCGCAGGGTTTCGATCGAATAATAATACTAACCGGCTTAGGATTAACCCAGACTATTAAATCAAGTATTGATTTAATAATTTACATATACACATTTCGATATGTATATTCTAGTGTCATCAAGGTTTTCGATCGAGCAGGGTTCCGATCGAATGATAATACTAGCTGGCTTAGGATTAAGCCAGATTATTAAATCAGGTATTGATTTAATAATTTACATATACATATTTCAGTATGTATATTCTAGTGTTATCCAGGTTTTCGATCGGACGGTCGATAATACTAGCGGGTTTAGGATTAAGCAAGTTTGTTAAATCAGATATTGATTTAATGCTAGTATTATATTAGTGGTATTATTCTATCTCCTGGGTATTCATATTTTGGTACGAATACGAGTATGTATATACGGTAGAATGTACTCCGTATTTATACGGAAAACATTCTAGAAGGTGGACACTTCATTTTTTATTTATCCATTTATTTCTTTAAATAGAAATGAGGTGTAAAGATAGTAAGGAGAGATATGGTGAGAACCATGCTTGAATAGTCTTGAAAGATGAATTTATAATTCATTTGTGTAATCTATTCAAGTATGGTTGATATATTTATATTGCAAAATATGTTTTATAAAACCATGATTGCTAATGATTTTTCTCATTCTCACCATGAGCTTCTCTCTCCTCTCTAGCCTTTCTTCAGTTCCTCCTCCTCCTTCTTCATCTTCCTCCCTACCATCTCATGAGTTCATAATCAATGGAGGAAGAGAGATAGAAATACACTAGAAAAATCACTATATCATCTTAGGAACCTAGATTAGCAAACTAGGTTGTTTAGTTGCTTCATTAGTGAAGCTAAATTTGGATTACAAACTCTCGGGTGGATCATCTAGGACCGAGGAGGCCGGTCATCAAGGTTGATCTAGGAGATCCCTGGGAGCTTAAGAATAGGAGTGAAGACCCGAAGGACACGGATCTTCTGGTATAACCTTCTCTCATAATAGATAAAACTTCTAGTAGTTGCTAGTTTAGGGCTATGGATTGATCACTTGGGTTAAGTTGGTTTTGCTTGCTTAAAAATTTAATTTTTATGCATTCCGCCTCTCTACTTCGATGTAGAGTGAGCACAACTCACCAACATGGTATCAGAGCTACTCCATAAACCTTAACTAGACTAATTTGCACTAATTTAGAGTTTCGATCGACGGAACATTCCGAATCACATTTCCAAATCACTGCTTGCTATTCGAATTTTAAAGTTATTCAAAAAAAAATTCTGGTTGCATTAAAATTATGTGCAGGCAAAATTAGAGCCAAGAAAAAAATTTGGGCACTTAAACCCAAAATTCGACCACAAAACAGAAGCTAAATGCACCATTTAGCCATTGAACCACGGCCCAATTTTGGTTACAGTGGCCCAAATTTTTTCTAGGGTTCTAAAACATGGAAATATGATTTTTGGAATATTTAGTTTTGGCCCAGATTCATTTGTGTACTGGTTTATACTTGGGGCCAATACGAAAAGTTTTAATCGATCGAAATTTTAAACTCTTGGTTTTTAGTGCATTTATTTCTACGACCGTGAATATCATAGCGCGGTATAATCCGAATGGTTGCTATATGTACAATCAGACGGGTTTACAGACATGATATTCGTGTTGATGTTCTGTGTTGCACTGATGTTATTGATGGATTGTCGTGGTGGATGGCCTATAGTACAATGGTTGTTGTACAGTGTTGATTCATTTGTATATTCATTATTGTGGGGCGACCGTCCGACATGTGGATTGCCGTCTCTGCCAGTTTGTATATTCTTTTATTGGAGTACGGCCGGGTTGAGGTCGATATCACCATTTGTATATATATATATATATACATATATATATTCTTTTCTGTACTAGGATTACCCCACGGAGGAGTGATCGAATAGCCACGATCTAGAGGGCAATGGGTCCGCATCTCATGGCGTTGAGACAGAGAAAGCTTTACTCTAGAATTGACAGGCTATTCGTCGCACTTGTACGGGGTATAGGATGACCCATGGAGGGGTGATCAAGTTACCGGATTCCGTGAAGTGCTGGGTGGCCCATTCACTTTATTATTGGGGTTGCCAAACTTCTGGGATTGGTGGGTAACTTGCCGCACTTATAGGGGTCTAGGTTTATCATTGCATAGGCTATCCACACGACAGGGGAACGTAGAGTTTCATTTGCGGCTCAAATGAAACCCGGGGCTCCTATATTATCCGTTATTCTATGTTGCTTATTGATATTCTGTGATGTTGCTTATATCATGCCTAGGACCAATAGTTATATATATATATTTATACATACTAGTAGATGTTGTATATGTTTTGCATCCGCGCTAGTCCTACCCCCGCTTTGTCATTAGTTAAGTAACCTAACGGCGCATGACGGGGCCCCATGGCGAATGCGGATGGCATATACATACATTTTATTTTTATTCTTTTCTGATGTGATAGGATTTAATTGATGGGACCACATTAATTTTAATTAATGCAAGAAAAAGAAACCAAAAAGATATTGGAACAAATTTCGAAAAACTATAATCATACTCTTTCGCTTTGCATAGTGGTATTCGGTTAAGAATATCCTGCACCTCATTCGAGGAGGCAAAAGCCTAGATCCCTTCACGGGGAGTGACCTCTTGAGCAAAAGTTTATGTTACTATAGATTACTCAGTTTTCTTCAAAACCACTAATTTTCAAAAGCGGAGCTCAAACCACTCCTTTTCAAAACTACACGGTTCCTTCAACGATATCAAGTTTATTACGTTAAAAGGTTTTTCGCCAAAAACCCAGTTGTAGCCCTCCGTCATTTCTTACAAATATCACCTAGTATTCATGCTATGTATGGTGATCTACGTCAAAGCATAGTGAATGGTAGCTGGGTAATGCTTGTTTGCTGCATAGATATGCGATTATTTAGGACAATTATACAGTTATTTTGGCCTACATCAAGGACTTGTACGAGTGGGTCTAAGTTAATCCAGAATAATGACGGGTTGAACTTGACTAACGACTTATGATATGTTGGCCTATGTCTAGATCATAAGTGTTAGGGGTAAAAACCACATCAGGAGTTTCAAATATACAGGAAACTTGCTTGTATTGCATACTGATTACTCGAAAATATTGCATTTTTAACACGTCAATTTCCCTACCATTTGCACTCATCTAGAGGTGTTCGGTATTAATATAGCACATATTAGCAAATTGACTGTAAAATACCAAATAACTTGTGTTATATATTAAACCGACATTTCTGAGGGAAATTGAGTGTTTATCATTGCATCGCATAATCTTTGTATAGCGCAATACTTGTCTCGAGAATCTGTGCAGGAAATTCCAGGAAAAGAGCCAAAACAGTTAACAGTGCTGAGAAAAATACGCCAAGTCCAAGACTTGAGATCTGGCAGAAATCATGAAAGCCAAATGAGATTCCACATATTAGAACAGTGCCACAAAGTCAGCCCAATTAAAGCCCAGAAATTCCATGCAGAGAAGCCCTCTTTGGACCGCGGATCCGCGGCCAAAAGGCCATTCCCGCCGCGGATCCGTGGTATGATGACGTCATCAGTGCAGCAAATTTTCCCATGTGCTTCATTGTAACGGCTTTAGCTTCCAGAAGACTCCAGAAACACCACGTGGCTTCATCCAGAAGGCTCGGCCTAACAAACTCAACCTAGAATATACCTTATTCTAGAATATTCCTTCCAACAAACTATTTCTAGAAGCCTCTCTCTAACAAACTTTTGGAGGAAAATTTGAAATTTGAATTCTAGATCTAGGGTTGAGATGGCTATAAAAGAAAACCTAGATCTAGGGTTTTGGGGTTGTTCATTAGTTGATTCCTACATCAATTCCCAATACAAATTGAGTGACACAACTTGTAACCCTAACCCTAATTCAAATCCAAAGCCAAAAATCAAGAACACCGAGTACAATTCAAGCAAGAAGCCTTCAACCTTTTAGGAGCGAAGCCGATCTTCATCCGAGCAAGTGGTCCAAGACGATCCGCGACTCACGAAGACGAGCGAAGCCAAATCGACGATCGAGTTCTTTCCTCATTGTAGATCTTAAGAGAATTGTAACAAAATTGTTGATAAATAAAAGGTGAAATTCTTTATCTTGCTTTCTTTACATTCTTGCATCATGATTAGATCTCGATTTGTGATTGTGTTCTTTGATGTGATGTTTGAGTAAAACTCCGCTCGTGAAGGAGTCGAAAGAATCAATAGATGACGATGATTAGATCTTGAAACGATTCTTAATTCCTATAAGTTTTGTAAACTTTAGTAAATTGAAGAATCGGCAACCTAGTTTCGATAGATGCTTTCTTGATTGTGTTCGCTCTTAATTAGTGATCCACGATCAATTCTTGAATTTACAAGAGGCTAGTTTTTGAATGAGATTCATCGAAAGGACAAAGGATGAGATGAAGAAACCCTAGTTTCTTCGAAAGATCCTTAAACCTCGATTAATCCTCATCGATCTAGTATCAAATCATTAATGGATAAGAAAACGTAATCAATAGTTTTCATCACGTCTATAGATTCGATCGATTCCTACGAGCCTCACTTTGATTCTTGATTATTGGATTGGATATCATCAATTCTTCATTCTTGATTTTAAATGTTTTCTTGATTTTAGATTTAGATCTAGATAATTCTTGAAATTCACTTTTAAATCTTGAATTGAATTGTCTTTTCTCTTTTCTTTAATTTTCAATTCATCTAATTCGAATTCGAACGAATCTCACTTTCCCTGTGGACGATCCGCACTCGCTAACGCGCTACAATCGACACCGTTATTGATTGCGGTCAAAAATTTCTTTGGTTGTGATTTCTATACATTTTCTACATACACACCGAGATTTCAATCAATCAAATGGCGCCGTTGCCGAGGATCGTGTGCTAATTTATTCGTTTTTGAAATTTGAGTTGAAAATTTATTCCGTCAAAATTTTTAAATCTAAATTCTCCCAAACACTAAACGATTCGTTGTGATTTGTTGCGAGGAAATCTGGAATCTGTGGAGCTTGTGGAAAAATTTTCTGAATGTTCCAGAGAGCTCAGGGAGTGAACAAGAGGCGCTGAAAAAAAATTTGTGCAGTGATTCATCATACATGCGGCGGATCCGCGGCATACGAAGCTTCCCGCAGCGGAACCGCGGTGGGGCTAGCTATTTGCTGTTCTAAATTTCTCAGGTGACTCCTTCACTGTCTTATCTCCTTCTCTGTCTGCTCCAATAACAATTTTCTGCAAGTTTCTTTGCAAAAATTCGCAGCGCCGCAAAAAGCAAAAATTATGCGTGTTTGATCTTGGTTGTTTGCATATCAATACGGAAATTAAGGGGCAAAGACCAAATTCAGATTAAGTGGGGAGTTCATTACCCTTCCTAAGCCCCGAAAATCACAAAATTGCATCCGCATTACCCTCATTAACTAAAAGAAATCTAGACATGACTCTAAGGACCGTCGCGCTCACTTAAGACAGGAGAAGGTCGTGGGTAATCTATTGCTTATCCGCGTTTCTTTTGTGGTGTCTAAGGCAAGTGTGTCTAAGGCAAATGGTTACTTAATTAGGCCCACTACTTACGTAGTGGAGAACCTCCCACTTACCTGGTACTTACCTGGCCACAGGAGGGACAAAGAGGCAGTAGAGAATTGATCCTGCGATTTGTCTTCTGGCAGTTAGGAGCGGTCTAGAGACTTGACCTAGGTGACCACTAGACTTAGGGTTGTGTGTGCATTTTTGTGATTTGCATTTTTTTCCAAAAATCCATATCTTTTTCAAAACAAACACCACTTCATCTTTCCCCTAATTATATCAACGTTGCCACTTGTACTAAACCCTTTAGTGCAAGCTTGGCTGGACACGGGATTCTAGTGCCCGTCTTGTCCGCGTTACCTTTTCTTTTTCCCACCACCACAGCAATGGATGGTTATCCATCAAACTTTTACACCACTCTATCACCGCCCGCAGGTACGCAGAATCCTCCACGCATTTCTCTTCAAGAAAGATGCTATCATTCACGTGTTCCCCTTCCCACCTGTCTTTCTATACCACCAGCCAACGGGGAAAATTTTGAAATCAATCCCCAATTTATCAAACTGTTACCCAAATTTCACGGACTTGATTCTGAAGACGCATACGTTTTTATCTCCAAATTCGAAAATGTATGCGCAATGATTGGAACATCACAACTGTCTGTGGATGCTCTGCGTTTACGTTTTCTCCCATTCACTTTGTGCGACTTAGCCGAGAAGTGGCTTTACAATACAACCGCACATTCTATTTCAAAATGAGATGAATTTGTTACAGCATTCCTTAAGAAATTTTATCCCAATCACAAGACCAGTCGTGTTCGAAGCGAAATCTCCAAATTTACCCAACTTCCTAATGAACCATTTTGGTAATGCTTTGAACGGTTCAAGGATCTTCTTATCCAATGTTCTCATCACGGAATCTCTAGATGGGATTTGTGTCGAATTATCTATGAGGGTATTGATCTCACTACTAGACAGATGCTTGAAACCATGTGCCATTGCCGATTCCTATCTAAAGATGATGGTGAAACCTGGAAATACTTAGAAGATTTAGCTCAAAACACTTTACAATGGGAAAGTGTTAGACCACCACCGCCTAGGGAAGATGTCAATCAGCTCGATATTTCCGTCATAATGAGAGCCGAAATAGCCACAATACAAAGGAAACTCGACGCTATAGAAAACAAAATCTCTTCAGTCTCCCTAAACCAAAACACACTTCCCAAAATCGTGTGTGGCTGCTGTTCAAACCCATCACATTTGATGGAAGAATGTCCTTTGAATGTACCGTTTCAAGGTCACACTAATGCTGCATTTCAGCAAAGACCTGGAAACGATCCTTCTTCTTCCTCATATAATCAAGATTGGAGGAATCACCCTGATTTTTCTTGGATCCAACACCAACCTCAATACACGGATCTAAACCAGAACACTTTCCAAAGGGTCCCTCCACAACAACAGCAACTACCATAACCGAGTCAGCACCCCTTCCAACCACAAAATTTTCAAAACCCGGCCAACAACTTTGACCCTTTTTCTGCCAGAACCAATAACACCTCTGCACTCGAACAAACCATGAATTTGTTTCTGACAAATTTCATGCAATTTACGGCAAATTTTCAGTCTTCCGTCGATAAAATCCAGAAAAACTCTGACTCCCAAAGTGAGAGTATTAAATCGATGGAAGAAAAAATTGCACAATTAAAAGCCGAAATGAGTGCAAGAGAAAAAGGGAATCTTCCAGCTCAACCCCTACCTGATCCTGGACCTTCACATTACACAAATGTGGATGCACTTACCACGTTGAGATCTGGAAGAGTGCTAGACAATCATGTGGGTAAACAGATTAATGTTGAGGAATCAAGTGAACCCCAGACTTCCACTTCCACTTCCACTCACACTTCTACTTCTTATCCCATTTCGTCTAATTTACCGTCTTCTTCCGAGCCTATTCTCCGTTTTCCCAAAGGCTCGAACTCTCCACCCACTTCATCCTTCCCACCCCCACAACCTTCTCCACAAATGTTGGACCCAACACTTATTGATAGAGCTCCATTTCTAAATAGGTTGAGGCCCAACAAACTCAATGCCCAAATGGAGAAGCTTGTGGACATGTTAAAGCAAGTTAACATCAACATCTCTCTCCTAGATGCTATCCAACAAGTTCTGTCCTATGCGAAAACTCTTAAGAACTTGTGCACTAGGAAGAGGAAGACTCAAGTGCCCAAGAAGATATTCATGGCAAAGACTGTAGACACGGCTTTCCCCCAACAATTACCAAGGAAACGTAAGGACCCTGGCTGTCCTACGATTTCCATTTCTATTGGGGAAAAACACATCAACCGTGCTCTACTAGACCTTGGCGCTAGTGTTAACTTGCTTCCATACTCGGTTTACGAGCAGTTAGGTATCGGAGTGCTAAAGCCCTCGAGCATAACTCTCCAGATGGCTGACCGATCAATCACCAAATCTAGGGGTGAACTGGAGGATGTGTTAATAAAAATCGGAGAATTTGTATTCCCTGTGGACTTTATTGTAATTGATACACAGCCTGTAGCGAACCCACAGAATCAAATTCCGGTGATTTTAGGTCGCCCCCTTTTGGCCACTTCCAACGCTATCATCAACTGTCGTAATGGCTCTATGACCCTATCCTTCGGGAATAGGTCAATTGAGCTGAACATTTACAAGTTGGGAAGTGTACCCTCCGAACCTACTGCTCAGGTCTGTTCTGTCGACTTAATGGATGTCGACAGCAGCGAATTTGACGATCCTCATGATACCGATCTAAACTCTTTGCATACGTTGATGTTTGACCCAACTATGTATCATACACATACAGACTCTTCCACCGGGTTGTCCGGGTCAACAACTAACACTGATTATGAACCGTTTTTAGAGTCTGAAGATCACCCCGAGCTTTGTGATGACATTATTCTTCGGGGTATTGATGGGACTTTTGAGGAAATCTTCGCTGATGAACTTGCATTTTTGAATGACACGGGTGTTGAGATGAATCCACATCAAAACAAAGAAATTGAACCTCCACCCCTTCTTTTGAACTGTAAAAAGAATGCGAGTAATCCATCACATACACTGCATCGTCTCTCCAATACGAGACACAAACACATTCTATTCCACCACTTACCCTTTCCCCACTTCTTCTTCCACCAACCTGAGCACTACATTGATAAAATCTTCGAATAGTTGGTGTTGACTTTCGGTCTTTGCAAAGCTTGGCATCGACCAATGATTTTTGACTCCCTCATGTGATTTTCAAAGCTTAACATTGTTTAATTCAAGTTTGGGGGGTATAATCTGGCTCTTGAAAAGAAATTTTTTATAAAATGATGAGCCAATAATAAGTTTGGGGGAGGATCTTCACTTAAATATTTTGCCCCCATTAATAAATTTCCTCCCAGGCTTACAGGTTTTTGAGATCTAACGGATGGCAACAGTGAGGACACTGTTGAAAACAAGTGTGGGGGAGGTTTGTGCTTATTCTCGCATCATTTGCATCATACTTTGCATAAGCACAAAACATTTTCAAAACCTATAAAAATTTCAAAAATTTCAAAAATTTCAAAAAATAAAAATAAATTTTTTTTGTACATAAATAAGATAATTAAAGTTAGATAGTGAAAAATTACATCCAAAAGATTGGAAAAATTGAAGAAAACCAAGAAAATTAGAAGTTTTCTTATACAAACTAGTAATAAGTAGTTATGAGCCATTGTCCCAAGGGTTAGTAAGATGAAGGAAGTCACTAATCTGAGGATAAAAATAAGTCTGAAAAATAGTTCATATTCTGGAAGCCAAACATTTTGAACGTTGATACCCTACTATTCGCACTTACACACGTCTTGAAACTCGGGATAGTAGAGGATACCTTGAAATGCTCTTGTTTAAAAGCCAAAGTATGAAGGAAATAAAAAATGAATAAAATATAAAATGGTGAGAAAAATGAACACTGGTTTTGTTATCGCCAAGGCAGCAATAAAAAAAATATAGTGAGGGTGCCTCTTCACCTAGTGCCTTAGACCAACTGGTCTGGGAGTCACTGCTAAGCCTTAGGTGGTGCAAGACGAGGAAAAACACCGTATAAGCAAACACATGAGTAATCGGTCGGTTAGTACCGCAAGAAGTATTAAAGGTCGCATGAAAGTGTGTGAGCAAATTCATCTAAATATTCATGAAATTAAAAAGTACTGAGGTGGATGGACAAGAGTATGATAGCTTGAATTGAATTCTCCGGGTGTAGGGATGTTCATTACACACACGTAGGGTTATATGATCGATGTTTGGAAGACAGATAGGAATGAAGAATAAAGACGATGTTTTATTAAGGGATGATGTGATTTCTGACATCTTTTCATGACTATTAAGATAGGGCTCATGACAACCGAAAAGCTAGCATAGTTGGAAACCCTAATTTTCAAAGTCTTTCTTTTACGATTCTTATCTTTATATGTAAATTTCACGGTCTTCCTTTTATTATTGGATTTTGTGGGTGCAATCCGCTGAAAACCCTCAGGAGACAACACTCCTCCTACTAGGAACACCTAGAGGTTTAAAGGCTTGTTGCACGTGCTCAGTGCAATCGTGTTGCCTACGAAAGTGTGCTAGTTAGTTTTTCTCTTTCTTTATTTTCTCCTTCTCTTTTTAATAAAATTGTTCTCTCGAGACGACCGAAAATAAGTTTGGGGGAATTTGATCAGTCGAAAATATTGCATTTTTAACACGTCAATTTCCTTACCATTTGCACTCATCTAGAGGTGTTCGGTATTAATATAGCACATATTACCAAATTGACTGTAAAAATACCAAATAACTTGTGTTATATATTAAAACCGACATTTCTGAGGGAAATTGAGTGTTTATCATTGCATCGCATAATCTTTGTATAGCGCAATACTTGTCTCGAGAATCTGTGCAGGAAATTCTAGGAAAAGAGCCAAAACAGTTAAAAGTGCTGAGAAAAATACTCCAAGTCCAAGACTTGAGATCTGGCAGAAATCAGGAAAGCCAAATGAGATTCTACATATTAGAACAGTGCTACAAAGTCAGCCTAATTAAAGCCCAGAAATTCCATGCAGAGAAGCCCTCTTTAGACCGCGGATCCGCGGCCAAAAGGCCATTCCCGCCGTGGATCCGCGGTATGATGACGTCATCAGCGCAGCAAATTTTCCCATGTGCTTGATTGTAACGGCCTTAGCTTCCAGAAGACTCCAGAAACGCCACGTGGCTTCATCCAGAAGGCTCGGCCTAACAAACTCAACCTAGAATATACCTTATTCTAGAATATTCCTTCCAACAAACTATTTCTAGAAGCCTCTCTCTAACAAACTTTTGGAGGGAAATTTGAAATTTGAATTCTAGATCTAGGGTTGAGATGGCTATAAAAGAAAACCTAGATCTAGGGTTTTGGGATTGTTCATTAGTTGATTCCTACATCAATTCCCAATACAAGTTGAGTGACACAACTTGTAACCCTAACCCTAATTCAAATCCAAAGCCAAAAATCAAGAACACCGAGTACAATTCAAGCAAGAAGCCTTCAACCTTTTAGGAGCGAAGCCGATCTTCATCCGAGCAAGTGGTCCAAGACGATCCGCGACTCACGAAGACGAGCGAAGCTAAATCGACGATCGAGTTCTTTCCTTATTGTAGATCTTGAGAGAATTGTAACAAAATTGTTGATAAATAAAAGGTGAAATTCTTTATCTTGCTTTCTTTACATTCTTGCATCATGATTAGATCTCGATTTGTTATTGTGTTCTTTGATATGATGTTTGAGTAAAACTTCGCTCGTGAAGGAGTCGAAAGAATCAATTGATGATGATGATTAGATCTTGAAACGATTCTTAATTCCTATAAGTTTTGTAAACTTTAGTAAATTGAAGAATCGGCAACCTAGTTTCGAGCGATGCTTTCTTGATTGTGTTCGCTCTTAATTAGTGATCCACGATCGATTCTTGAATTTACTAGAGACTAGTTTTTGAATGAAATTCATCGAAAGGACAAAGGATGAGATGAAGAAACCCTAGTTTCTTCGAAAGATCCTTAAACCTTATTAATTCTCATCGATCTAGTATCAAATCATTAATGGATAAGAAAACGTAATCAATAGTTTTCATCACGTCTATAGATTCGATCGATTTCCACGAGCCTCACTTCGATTCTTGATTATTGGATTGAATATTATCAATTCTTCATTCTTGATTTTAAATGTTTTCTTGATTTTAGATTTAGATCTAGATAATTCTTGAAATTCACTTTTAAATCTTGAATTGAATTGTCTGTTCTCTTTTCTTTAATTTTCAATTCATCTAATTCGAATTCGAACGAATCTCACATTCCCTGTGGACGATCCGCACTCGCTAACGCGCTACAATCGACATCGTTATTGATTGCGGTCAAAAATTCTTTGGTTGTGATTTCTATACATTTTCTACATACACACCGAGATTTCATTCATTCACATACCTTCTGGAGTGTGGTAACTAGAGTGGCTTTCATCTTGGTTATCATATGATGAAAGTTGGATCCCGATCTCACTAATGAGTAGGATTACTCTTGGGAGATATTTTTCACTTCACAATTAGCTAACCTATTAGGTGTTTAGAAAAGCGTTAACGGAGCTATGCCTCTGCGGAAATTATCAGTCAAATTTATTGCACATTTGTATGGATATTTTTCCTATTATTATTATTAACTACTAAAAGCTGTTAATTGTAAATAAAGAACATATGCGGGTTTATTTATAAAAAGATTATTATCATATGTTTCTTCATTTATAATTAATATAATTAGGGAAAATATATGCATATCATATTTAAATAAAATATTCATGAGATTGTTTATTTTTAAAATATGCATATCATATCAAATATTCTTAACCATTATTATCAAGATATCATATCAATTAATTGGTTAGAATAATATCTCAAATAAAAACAAGTGCTACTAATAAGATGATTTGAAATATTGTGCAGGTATTATAATAAGATCAGCTCAGGTCTGACATATAAGTAGGCGATCCACAGCAAATTGATCCACCAAACCAAATCTGCCGAATATTAGGAGAAAATTAAAGAATCTCGCAGCGGCAGAGACTAAGAGATATATTTTCAGAATCTTTTTATCAGAAGGATCTCCAAATATCGAGAGAAAAAGGCATGGAAAATTTGGAAGCTCAAACCCACCATACGACGGCGGATCCACGGTCAAAAGAGGATATAAGCGGCGGTTGCGCGGTCTGTTAGGGGCCGTAGGATGTGAAAACTCAGGGACTTGATCGTAATTACACATACTTATTTATGACATCTATGGTTTCACATTCCGGAGCCTATAAAAGAAACAAGTGCTATCAATCAATGAACTATCCATCGATCGATTAAGATCTAGCGAGCAAACTAGGGTTTTGTAAATTACTTTTTCACCGAGCAACTTTTGTAATACACTAGTAAATTAATAAAGGTAGTTCTTTCTTTTAATTCTGTCGCATTTACTTTCCGCATTTTCATTCCACAATTACTTTCTGTATTTTTAATTTTAATTATGGGTTCCGTTTTCTTCCACCTTTTTTCTACTTCATTGATCTCCATGAGCGAGTAAGTTCTTGCTTGCTAGGGTTTGTAGGATATGGTAGAATAATGGATGAAAACTATAAATTGAATTCTTTTTAAAGTTTTAATTTTTATAATTTTAGTAAAATGAATATTAACCCTCTTATCGGGCGCGCTATAAATTCATGATAGTCACGACCACGATTTGAGATTCATTAATAATCGTTTTGTTAAGGGCTTGAGACAAATAGGGATCAATAGAAGGACAACGGTCAGTAGAGGGAAACCCTAATTCCCTCTAAGAATCCTAATCCATATTCATCGCTATTTCTCTAGTATTAAATAATTAAAAGATAAAGAGAATTATTTTTAAAACTCCATCCATTAACCACTAAATCCTATAAATCCTATAAGCTCTTCTATTATAAGATTTTAAAACCTTCCTCGTATAAAACGATAACAATTCCACCTTTCTTCTATCAACTCATCTAAAACAATAAAAAACAGTTCACCGTTTCTCTGTGAATGACCCGTACTCACTAGCGGCTAGCTATTGCGACACCGTTATTGATTGCGGTATTTAGAACACACATAGACACTTTTCACGATCAATCAAATGGCGCCGTTGCCAGAAAAACAGTCGTAATTATTTTTCTTGTTATTCGGGTTAATTTCTAATATAAAACCAGAGAACATAAAAATATAAATAAAAAACTGCATTTTGTATTTTTAACGATTTTTGTGCGAGTTTTGCGAGAAATCTGAAGAACTTAGAGCGAACCAACAGAGATTCAGAGATTTTCAAATTGGACCAGAGGAGCATAGAAGTGCTATGAAGAAGTTTGAAGTGGAGAACTCATCACATGGCGGCGGAACCATGGCCAAAAGAAGCATTGGGTAGCGGAAGCGCGGCCATAGTGGGGAGTTGAACCCCCAAATTTTTCTGGTATTATTCTATCGTCTTCCTCTTTCCTCTAAAACTCCAATAAACTGTTTTTACCTACATGATTCTTTGTAAACAGCGCCGCTAAAAAAAATCTTTTGGCGTGTTTTAGATTTTGGTTTGTTTTGTATATTTAAATCGGATATTAAGGGGCAAGAAACCCAAATTCAGATTAGGTAGGGATTTCATCACCCTTCTTAGGCCTCACAAATCACAAACAAGCATACGCATTACCCTACATTAATAAAAAATATCTAGACCAACCCTCTAAGGACAGTCGCACTCAATTAGGAAAAAAGAGGGTCGTGGGTAATCTATTGCTTATCTGCATTTTTCTTGTGGTGTCTAAGGTAAGTGTGACTAAGGAAAGTGGTTAATTAATTAAGCCCGCTATTTTAGTGATTAGTATAGCGGATACCTCCCACTTATCTGGCACTTACCTGGCTGTAAGATTGATAAGGAGGTGATAGAGGATTTATCCTACGTCTTGTCCTTTGGAAATTTAGGAGCGGTCTAATGATTTGACCTAGATGACCCTAACTCTAGGGATTGTTTGTGCACGTTTTTGATTAATTGAATCGAGTCCCTCTTTTAAAGCAAAACAATTTCAAATTTTTTTAAAAAAAAATATTATCACCCTCTTTTCTTTCTCTTATGATGGGTAACTCAAACCGACGAACTCTTGGTGAGCTTTGCTACACACAACCAGATATTTCCTTGTATCGTTATTACTTTGGTAAAAATTTCGACCCTACCATTTCTTTAAGGGATATGATAGAATGCTCTAGAAATAACAGTTGGACACCTCACTCAAATTCCTATCAACCGTGTCAAAAGGCAGCATCTTCTTATGTTGATAATCCTTTTAAGGCTGTGAGGAAACTTCTAAACCTATATCCATTGCTGAGCATATTGCGAAGGCTCGTAACCAAAGTTTCATACCTTTCACTTCTCCAATAACCAGACGACAACAATTACAATCATTTCCATATGAAAATGTTGATATTCCTTTTGTGGCGAATATGACAACTTCTAAACCCATGACCATTGCTGAGCAAATTGCAAAAATCAGTCGCCAACAATTTAACCAATCTCAATTTTCTTTATATCACAATATTGATCCTAATCCTGTTTATGAAAATTGGATACATCTTTCTAATTCTTATGAACAGTACCAAACTTTCACACCCTCTCATGTTGATACTTCTCTTGAGGCTAATGTGGCAAGTCGTAAACCCATTTCTATTGCGGAATACATTGAACTCGCCCGTAGCCAACAATTAAACACATTTCAACCATACTCAACTTTTTCACCTTATCTAGACAAGGCTTCTGAACATCAATTAGGAAGTTCTACGGTTCAAAGAGAATCTTTCATTGAAACTTCTTCACAAACTATGTCTAGTCTTGAAGTAGAGTTGAAATTGAGTAGTGAGAAATAACCTAGGATCCCTCCAAGTAAAACCAGACCCGATTCTTTTGATCTCGACACCTTCAATCCTGAACCCCAACCGAATGTATTTTTTGATCAACCACTTAATAGTCTAATTGATGATGTGCCCGAGAATAACATGTTTGACTTTTCCAATTATGAGTGTGAAAGAGAGCCTTACACCATTCCAAATCAAACCGATTTTTATCCGACTACACTTGACATTTCAAACCTTCCAATTCCATTAAGTGAACCAAGTGATCCATCGAATGAGAATAATATAATTGATGAATTTTTAAAGAACTATTCGTTTGATTTGATTTAATGTGCTAGTGAGATCGGTGATGATAATATCTTTGAAGATGAACTCGCTATGTTGGATGAGTTGGATTTTCCGACCCATCATGTCCCTTCCATTGAATGTGAATATCTTCCTGTGCATTTAATATATTCTATTCTTACTACCAACTTATCTGATATGCAAAACGATAGTCAGCCTTCATCTCCCATTTCTGGTTCTACAATGCCCGACACTCAAGTTCGCTTACCCGTTTCATTACACACTCTCTTTAGTTCTTCTTCTCATCTTCTTTCACTTCCACCGAGATTTGATGAACCACACTCCGATATTTCGAGTTCTATGATTCTTGAAAAACCACTCGAGATAGACTCTTTTGAACATAAGGTAGACGATCTTTTCGAGTCTCTTACCTCCATAATTTCTGACGAATCGAGTGTTTTGAATCCTGGTACGCAACATATTGACCTTGAAACTTTCAATCTTCCTAGTAGATCTTCCTATTCCACTTATTTTTTTCTTTCTAATGAGATTATCATTTGGAATATCGATGAAAGTTTCGAAAGTATTTTTCGCCGAAAAACTCGCGTTTCTTGAAGACTTGGATACTGTGATAAATCAACCTCCACCGGAAATTCGTGCGCCTCGCTTTGAGATCGAAAAAGTTGAACCACCACCCCTTATTCTTATCACATACGAAACTTCGACTATTCCACCCATTCCTTATTTATCACATTCTCGTTTTCATTCACACTCACTTTTTCGTCTCCACCAACCGAGACGTAAAACATTTCGATTATACCTCTTATCTTACCCCCACTTCATCTTTTCTCGATACTCTCATTTCTGTTTCTTCTACTCGAGACATGATACAACCTCCATTCTTATACAGTCTCGAGTGTTCTTCACGTATATCCGTTTCGCATTCTTTTACCAACCATGGTGTTACCTAGATAAAATATTTGAATGATTGGTTTTAACTTTTGGTCTTTGTAAAGTTTTGTGTAGACCGATAATATTTACCCCCCTTTTATGTTGAATTTCAATACTTAGTAATGAAAACTCTATTTTACTCAAGTTTGGGGGGGAGAAGAAAAATATTTTAAAATGGCTCTAGAAAGAAAAAAAAATTTACACAATTGTGAGCCAAGTACAAGTTTGGGGGAAAATTTCACTGTCATTCACTCTTGACCCCTTCTTTATACCATCTTATTGAACCGTTCCTCATAGTCTTCAGGTTTTGAGCTTACATGACAATATCAGTGAGGACACTACTGCAAACAAGTTTGGGAGGATGGTTTGTATTTATCCATGCATCATATGTAAATATTGCATTGCATAAATTTTGAAAATAAAAGTTAGAAAGTGAAAATACATATGAAAGATAGGAAAAGATCTAAGAAATGCAAGAAAATTAGATATTTTAAAACGAAACTAATAATACATAGTCATGAGCTGTTGTCCCAAGAGTTAGTAAGATGAAAAAATTACTAATCTGCGGATAGAATTAAGTCTGAAAAATAGTCCCTATTCTTGAGTCCAAACTTCTGAACGTTGATACCCTACTATACGCACTTGCACACATCTTGAAACTTGGGATAGTAGAGGATACCTTGAAATACTCTTATCTAGAAACCTTAGTATGAAGGGAAAAAATATAAATTAAAAAAAGAAGATAAATGGTGCAGAAAAATGAACACTGGTTTTGTAATTACTTAAGGCAGCATAAAATAAAATAGCGAGGGTGCATTATCACCTAGTGCCTTAGACCAACTGGTTTGGAAGTTACTGCTAAGCCTTAGGTTTTGCAAGATTAGGATATTGTTAATTACGTTTTAATAAGTGAGCACATTCGGTAATCGGTTGGTTAGTACCTTAAAAAGTATTAACGGTCA
The DNA here is from genome assembly GCA_030015575.1 of Agapanthus africanus. Classification (NCBI taxonomy): domain Eukaryota; kingdom Viridiplantae; phylum Streptophyta; class Magnoliopsida; order Asparagales; family Amaryllidaceae; genus Agapanthus; species Agapanthus africanus. Next base: position 359,217,654 of record JASDDO010000008.1, read on the forward strand.
TATGAAGAATGTATGAGCAAATCCGTATAAAATATTATCGACTAAAAAATACTAAGGACAAAGGGTATGAAAGCTTGAAATGGATTCTCCAAGTGTAGGGATGATTTTTACAAACACGTAGGGGTATATGATCGATATTTGGAGGATAGGTGGGGAGGAAGACTAAAGACGGTGTTTTATTGAGGGAGGATGTGATTTCTGACATCTTTTCAAGACCATTAAGATAGAGCTCATGATAACTAAAAAGCTAGTGTAGTTTGAAACTCTTATTTTCAAGTTTTTCTTTTATATGTTCTTAATGTTTGCATGTAATTTTTATCTTCTTTCTTTTATTTTGGGATTTTGTGGGTGTAATCCGCTGAAAACCCTTAGGAGACAACACTCCTACTAGGGACACCTAAAGGTTTAAAGGCTTGTTGCACGAGCTAAGTGCAATCGTGTTGCCTACGAAAGTGTGCTAGGTTTTTCTTTTTCTTTTTAATAAATAGTTTGCTCGGGACGATCAAAGATAAGTTTGGGTGTATTTGATCAGTCAAATTTATTGTACATTTGTATGGACATTTTGCCTATTATTATTAACTACTAAAAGGTGTTAATTGTTAATAAAGAACATATGTGGGTTTATTTATAAAAAGATTATTGTCATATGTTTCTTCATTTATAATTAATATAATTAGGGAAAATATATGCATATCGTATTTAAATAAAATATTCATGAGATTATTTATTATTAAAATATGTATATCATATTAAATATTCTTAACCATTATTATCAAGATATCATATCAATTAATTGGTTAGAATAATATCTCAAATAAAAACAAGTGCTACTAACAAGATGATTTGAGATATTGTGCAGGTATTATAATAAGATCGGCTCAGGTATGAAATACAAGTAAGAGATCCACAGCAAATCGATCCACCAAACCAAATCTGCCGAATTAAAGAATCTCATAACAGCAGAGACTAAGAGATATATTTTCAGAATCTTTTTATTAGAAAGATCTCCAAATATTGAGAGAAAAAGGCACAGAAAATTTGGAAGCTCAAACCCACCATACGGCGGAGGATCCGCGGTTAAAAGAGGCTATAGGCGGCGGTTGCACGGTCTGTTAGTGGCCGTAGAATGTGAAAACTCAGGGTCTTGATCGTAATTACACATACTTATTTATGACGTCTATGGTTTCACATTCCAGAGCCTATAAAAAAACTGAGAGTTATCAATCAATGAACTATCTATCAATCGATTAAGATCTAGCGAGCAAACTAGCGTTTTGTAAATTACTTTTTCAGCGAGCAACTTTTATAATGCACTAGTAAATCAATAAAGGTAGTTCTTTCTTTTAATTCTGTCGCATTTACTTTCCATATTTTCATTCCGCAATTACTTTCTGCATTTTTAATTTTAATTATGGGTTCCGTTTTCTTCCACCTTTTTTCAACTTCATTGATCTCCATGAGCGAGTAAGTTCTTGCTTGCTAGGGTTTGTAGGATAGGGTAGAATAATGGATGAAAACTATAACTTAAATTCTTTTTAAAGTTTTGATTTTTATAAATTTTAGTAAAATGAATATTAACCCTCTTATCGGGCGTGCTATCAATTCATGATAGCCACGACCATGATTTGAGATTCGTTAATAATCGTTTTGTTAAGGGCTTGAGACAATAGGGATCAATGGAAGGACAAGGGTCAGTAGAGAGAAACCCTAATTCCTTCAAAGAACCCTAATCTATATTCATCGCTATTTCTCTAGTATTAAATAATTAAAATATAAAGAGAATTATTTTTAAAACTCCATCCATTAACTATTAAATCATATAAACCCTACAAGTCCTTCTACTATAAACTTTTAAAACCTTCATAGTATAAAACGATAACAATTCCACCTTTCTTCTATCAAATCGTTTAAAATAAGAAAAGTAGTTCACCGTTTCTCTGTGGACAACCCGTACTCACTAGCGGCTAGCTATTGCAACGCCGTTATTGATTGCGGTATTTAGAACACACATAGACACACTTTTCACGATCAATCAGGAAACGAGATTTATTTTAATTAAGTCTGTGCGAGAGCACGGGGAACCTCCCTCGGAATACCAACACTCACCTGGCTAAACGGTCAGCAAACTTGTAAGGTACAAATGATCCCGACTAGTTCTTATTTTAAGGTTTGGAGGGGAATTCGACGAAACAGTAGGAGTCATCCTGATTTGATAAACTAATAACCAATCTAATCTTGCAAGAGCACACGCTAAGTATTTTCTCTCTCTCTCCAGATAGCAACCATGTCATGCCCTAATCAAGATAATAAAATGTTTAACTTGACCGAACCGGATTATTACACTGGTCTGGGGAATGTTGGTTCGACTCAAACTTGTGACAACGGTCACGAGTGTGGGTAAGCGAAAGAGGACTGTAAGGAATTCCAGATACCCCCATTGAAGGAGAATCATTCTAATGCATCTTCTTCGGGTGTATTTGTTATTGAAAACTGTTTTTCGGTCAACCCTACATCTGGGGTATTAGATACCGGATCAGGATCTCATATCTGTAATTTATTATAAGGACTGAGAAAAAGTAGAATGGTTGGACCGGGTGATATGTCCTTCAGAGTAGGGAACGGAGCACATGTTAATGCTGCCGCCGTTGGTAAATATCACCTAGTATTGCCAAGCGGCAAGACTATGATTTTGAACAATTGCTACTGTGTACCTTTCATACTTTGCAACATCATATCAGTTTCTTTACTTGATAAAGATGGATCCAACTTTGTTCTAAATAGAAATATCATGAACGTTTACCTTAATCAGGTATTGATTGCAGAAGGTACACTGTGTAATAGTATCTATGTTCTTAATCAAAACACGGCCTTCAATATACAAAACACAAGCAAAAGGAAAAATTCAGATACGAACGAAGCCTACTTGTGGTATTGTAGAATTGGTCATATCAATGAAAAAAGACTATCTTACATAAAGATGGATATTTGAATACATTTGAATTTTTGTCTTATGAAACTTGTCAGTCCTGTCTCAAAAGAAAGATGACTAAAACTCTGTTCACCGGGCACGGAGAGAGGGCTACAGAGCTCTTGGGACTCATACACAGTGATGTATGTGGTCTGATATCTACACATGCGAGAGGTGGGTTCTCGCACTTCATTACATTCACTGATGATCTCTCTAGGTACGGATATGTATTTCTCATGAAACACAAATCTGAAACTTTTGAGAAATTCAAAGAATTTAAAAGCGAAGTAGAGAACCAGACAGGAAAAAGTATCAAGATCTTTCGATCAGATCAAGGAGGGGAGTACTTGAGAACGAAATTCCGTGACATTCTAAAAGAGAATAGTATTCTCTCTCAGCTTACTCCTCCGTACACACCACATCACAACGGTGTATTGGAGTGCAGGAATCATACTCTATTAGATATGGTTCGCTCTATGATGAGTAATGCCCAGTTACCTCTTTCTTTCTGGGGATATGCACTTGAGACAACAACATATTTATTGAATAGGGTTCCGACCAAATCTGTGCCTACCACTCCATATGAAATATGGAGTGGTAAGAAACCATGTCTTAAATTCATTAAGATATGGGGTTGTCCGGCTTATGTTAAAAATCAAAATCCAGACAAACCGGAGGCACGTTCGGTTCTACATAAGTTTGTGGGATACCCCAAGCATTCACGGGGGTATCTGTTCTACCACACCGAGGAACAGAAGGTGTTGTTGCTCGTTACGCCACCTTTTTAGAATGGCAATTTCTTGCAAGAGAAATTAGTGGGAGCACTGTAGAAGTGGATGAAATTCTGGCACCACAAACTGAAACTGAAGAATTGGTGAAACCTCAGGATTCAATAATCCCGGACGAACCTCAGCCACTCCACAGATTTAGTAGGATTTCTCGTCCACCCGAGAGATACTACGGTTTTCTTATAGATGAGGATCGAGAGGATTGCATTTTGGAAGAAGATGATCCTAGTAGTTTCGAGCAGGCCATTAGCAGTACGGACTCTGTAAAATGGCTTGACGCTATGCAATCCAAAATGGAGTCCATGTACACCAACAAAGTTTGGACTTTGGATGTTGCTCCTTCTAGAGTAAAACCCATTGGATGCAAGTGGATCTTCAAAAAAAAGATTGGTGCAGATGGACAGGTGGAAACCTATAAGGCTAGACTTGTTACAAAAGGTTTCTGTCAAAGACCAGGAGTGGACTGTGATGAAACCTTTTCTCCAGTGGCTATACTGAAATCCATTCGGATCTTACTTGCCATTGCTGCCTACCATGACTATGATATCTGGCAGATGGACGTTAAAACGGCTTTTCTAAATGGAAGTTTAGAAGAGTGCGATTATATGGATCAGCCGGAAGGATTCATAGACAGTGGGAGCAGCAGGAAGGTGTGTAAGCTGCTTAAATCCATTTATAGATTAAAGCAAGCGTCGCGGAGTTAGAACATCTATTTTGATGAGACAGTCAAGGAATTTGACTTCATCAAAAATGAGAACGAACCTTGTATCTATAAGAAAATTATAGGGAGAACTGTTGTATTTCTCGTTTTTTACGTGGATGACATTCTCTTGATAAGAAATGACATTCTTATGCTGCAATCGGTCAAGCTGTTCTTGTCATAAAAGTTATCTATGAAGGACCTGGGTGATGCCTTCTACATTCTGGGGATTAAGATCTACAGAAATAGATCTAAGAGACTGTTGGGACATTTACAGTCCAGGTACATAGAGACCATACTAAAGAGATTTAGTATAGAAGATTCCAAGCGCGGTAATATACCCGCATTGGATAGAATCATTTTCTCCAAAGAGATGTCTCCCAAGACTGATGAGGAGAGGGTTCTCATGAGCACTATACCCTATGCTTCGATGGTAGGATCTATAATGTATGTGATACTGTGTACCAGACCAGATATAGCATATGCGCTTAGCGTGGTGAGCCGGTATCAGTCGAACCCGGGTGAGAATCATTGGACAGTTGTGAAGAACATTCTTAAGTAGCTGAGAAGGACTAAGGAGATGTTCTTGGTGTATGGTAAAGGATATCTTCAGATCGAGTCCTTTACTGACTCAAGCTTCCAGAGTGACAAAAATGACAGCAAGACTATCTCGGGTTTTGTGTTTACCCTCACTGGAGGGGCGTGTGTTGGAAGAGATCTAAACAGAATATAGTCGCAGACTCGACGATGGAGGCCGAATACATTGTTGCCAATGATGCCGCAAAAGAAGCGGTCTGGATGAAGATGTTCATTGCTGAACTTGAGATGGTTCCGTCTATTGTTAATCAATACCTTTGTACTATGATAACAATGGGGCTATTACTTTAGCAAAGGAACCACGGTCCCATCAGAAGTCCAGACACATCTTAAGGCGGTATCACCTGATCAGGGAGATTGTAGATCGCCGGGAGATTGAGATATGGAGAATAGATATGAAAGACAACACGGCGGATCCATTTACTAAGGCCCTCTCTCAAGCGCAGTTCGAGCGACTTTTTGAGATGTTGGGTATGCGGTACACCAACAACTGGCTCTGGAGCATACGTTGGGTATTTGGTACGCCAATTACAGGCCTTAGTGCAAGTGGGAGATTGTTGGATATGTATGCCCTAAAGGCCTGTATTGTATAGGATGCTAGGGATATGTATATACAGGACAATCTTGCTCAGTTGTATATAGTATATTATTTGAGTTGTCTTTGTCTTAATATGTTTATTTCTTTCTCTCTTATTGCTTTTTATTGCTTACACATATTAATAAAGACTCGATATAGTAGTATACTATTTTGTTTTTTCTTTATCTTAACATGTGCATATGTTATACTTGATATCACATATGGCGGATACATGTTGATAAAGCCCGTAGGATTTTGGTTGATTACCAGCGTTATGATGGTGATCATACTTGTGAGAGCCGGGCAGTCCATCCTTAAAGATCCCAAGTCGTAAGAATATTGAGACCTAGTATCTATATTCCAGAGTAGACTTGTGTATACGTTTTTAGACCCCAACGAAGGGCGGTGGTTGGTCCTACAGCCATTGGTGTGATCACCTAAGATTGTATAAAGGTGCTCACTGGGGTGAGTACACTGGACGGACGCGTCGAGAACCTCTAGATGGTATTATACCTATGTCAGATAGCAGTTCTCAGGTGACATGAGTACAAGTTAGCCTTTAGACCTGAGATCATCATTTGTCTTATGTGAGTTCCCACTGTACTTTGATCATTACCTTACCATGGCTCTATTGAGTCGTGCAAACAGGTTTTGGTTGGGTATGGTCCCAAGCCACATGGAGGCAGTGAGTGATTATCAGGGATTCGTCTCTCTCGGTATTGAAAGTCGATATTGCACTGTATCCGGTTGGCCAGAACCATAAGACCTTGGCCAAGGCAGTTGAGATTTACAGATGATTAGATCAGTAGTTTCTCGGATTGGTCCTGAGCCACATCGACACGACTTATCAGGTTAGTAAGGATCTGACGTTTACTACCCCTAGACTCGATATGCGATACTCTTAGACAAAGAGACCAGACTGTACAAAAATTGTCATGGATAGGCTCAGTGGGGGTTCAGATGAGCTTGCTCGTCGGCCTTCTTTTCGACAGGTTCCTGGATAGCCATTACATATAGCTAGTGCCGCTGACGTGCTTGTGTTTAAACCTACTGCCAGCGTACTGTCGAGTCTTTAGAGTTCCACACAGAGGGTTTCTCTTGTTCAGGCGAAACAATATGGTAGCCGTATGTTTATACGTGCAGGGTTTCGATCGAATGATAATACTAGCCGGTTTAGGATTAAGCCGGATTATTAAATCAAGTATTGATTTAATAATTTACATATAAAGATTTTAATATGTATATTCTAGTGTCATCCAGGTTTTTGATCGAGTAGGGTTCCGATCGAATGATAATACTAGCCGGCTTAGGATTGAGCCGGATTATTAAATCAGGTATTGATTTAATAATTTACATATACATATTTTGATATGTATATTCTAGTATTATCTAGGTTTTCGATCGGACGGTTGATAATACTAGCGGGTTTAGGATTAAGTCGGTTTGTTAAATCAGATATTGATTTAATACTAGTATTATATTAGTGGTATTATTCTATCTCTTGGGTATTCGTATTTTGGTACAAATATAGGTATGTATGTTGGGGTCAAAATTTGCACCCCGGTTGACCAAGTCAAAGTCAAGGTCAACCCCAAGCCAGGTGGGCCCAAGCCCAGGTCAAGCGGCTCATGCTCAAGTCGAGCCCCGCGGCCGGCCTCCCCATGCTGAAATAAAAAATCATGTACTAAATAATTTTGATGTAATTTTTTTATGCAAAATGGGCATAAGGCCAATTTTTTTTGTAAGCCCATGGCTTATGTGCAAAAAGAAATGGCACATGAGCCATGGGATGGGCAAAATGTCATTTTGTAAAGCCCAATGGGCTATATGTAAATATGCAAGCTTATATAAGGCAACATGATGATGAATAAAAGATATACTTTTTGATTCCCCTCAAAATCTAGGGTTTGTGCCTCTTTCCCCTTTCTGAAGGTTCTAAACCTTCTTCTTTCCTTTGAATTAAATCAAGAGTTTTACTCTTCCTTTTCCAAAACTAAATAGTTTTTCACCACAAAACCCACAAAGGGGAGCTTAGATCTCCCATAAGATCTCAAATCTTGATCTTCAAGATCCTGCCAACAGAGGAGGAAGAATGAGGCCCATCTTCGAAACCCTTATTTTTGGGAAGACCCAGGGCTCCAAAGAAGAACCCCTTTCATCAACTCCAAAATATCTTAGGAGTTTAACTCCACTCTAAATCCTCTTTTGGGATTTTAAATCCTATTTCTGGGACTAAAAACCCCTTTTTCCTCGCCGGCGCCCGAGCGCCTGAGCGCTCAAGCGTCCAGTGCCCACGTGCCGGGCACGTGGTGCGCTAGCGCTCGAGCGCTCGAGCGCCCAGCGCCCACGTGCCGAATACGTGGTGTGCTAGCGCTCAAAGCGCCCAGCGCCCACGTGCCGGACACGTGGCGTGCTAGCGCTCGAGCGCCTAGCGCTCAAGTGCCCTACGCCCATGTGCCGGGCACGTGGCGCGCTAGCGCTTGAGCGCCTAGCGCTCAAGCGTCCTGCGCCTAGCGCTCAAGTGCCCTGCACCCATGTGGCGCGCTAGCGCTCGAGCGCCTAGAGCTCGAGCGCCCTGCGCCCACGTGCCAGGCACGTGGTAAGCCAGTGCCTAAGCGCCCAGCGCTCGCGTGTTAGACACACGAGGCGCTGGTCCCTACTCATCCTTTGGATGCCCTGTCCCTTTATAAATATACACACACACACACACCTACACACACACACACATACTCTAGAACACTGTCCCTCTCAAAAAAATTTGGGCCGGGCTGCTGCCCCGTACCCCGCAAGGGGGCTGCTATCCCCCTTGACCCCCAGCCCGCTATTCGGGTAGCGGGACCCCCGTAAAAACTCTGCGGGGCCCTCGATATATCCAAAAACCCCTTCAAAACACAACACTGCACATTGAGTTCGCATGACCAGTTTAACCCGTTAATCGGAGGTTCTCTCGCTCCAAAAGCGAGGGGTAATTAACGGCAGCTTAGTCCGCGGCTGCCGGAGATTCGGATCCCCACAATCAATAAACCCCAGCCTAACCTAGGCAGGGGGAATCTGTAATGCGCCTGACAAGCGCGCGCGTATTCCCATCTCAATGGGGTGACGAAAAACACCCTACAATGTATATACGGTAGAATGTATTCCGTATTTATATGGAAAACATTCTAGAAGGTGGACACCTCATTTTTTATTTATCCATTTGTTCTTTTAAATGGAAATGAGGTGTAAAGGTAGTAAGGAGAGATATGGTGAGAACCATGCTTGAATAGTCTTGAAAGATGAATTTATAATTCATTTGTGCAAACTATTCAAGTATGGTCGATATATTTATATTGCAAAATATGTTTTATAAAATCATGATTGCATTATTGTTTCAAGTGATGATTTTGCTCATTCTCACCATGAGCTTCTATCTCCTCTCTAGCCTTTCTTGAGTTCCTCCTCCTTCATTTTCCTCTCTACCATCTCATGTCATGAGTTGATAATTAAGAGAAGAAGAGAGATAGAAATACACTAGAAAACTCACTACATCATCTTAGCAACCTAGATTAGCAAACTAGGTTGTTGAGGTTCTTCATTAGTGAAGCTAAGTTTGGATTACAAACTCTCGGGTGGATCATCTTAGACCGAGGAGGCCGACCATCAAGGTTGATCTAGGAGATCCCTAGGAGCTTAAGAATAGGAGTGAAGACCCGAAGGACAAGTATAACCTTCTCTCATAGTAGATAAAACTCCTAGTAGTTGTTAGTTTAGGGTTATGGTTTGATCATTTAGGTTAAGTTGGTTTTGCTTGCTTAAAAATTTAATTTTTGTGCATTCCTCCTCTCTACTTCGATGTAGAGTGAGCACAACTCACTAAAAAAGACGATGCTATGAGGATCACTCTAGAATGTAAAGCCTATAAAATATGAGAACTAAGATCTGATACCAATTGAAATAAGTCCTAAAGAGGGGTGAATAGGACCAAGCTACCGATATGCCAAAATTAAAAAATCTATAATATCAACACTTGCTAAATGAATCACAATTGCAAATATAGACAAATGATAACTAAATAGGGATGCGAGCTAAGCACAAATACCAATTGTGAATCTATAGCATATAACAAGTAAGTGACAAATAGTAATCAAGCAAGAGCGATGAGCATCGGATATCAAGTAAGCAATTTCTAAGTAAATAAGCTAGAGAGAAATAGAAATTGCAAACTCAAGGCAATCGCAAACACAATCTCTTTTAGAGAGGTTCGGTCTCTGATAACGTTTCAGCTCCCAGTGCTCTATCTTTAGGCCCGCAAGCCTATTCCCTTGATCTTCAACACGTTGTCTTTCCAAGATGACACTTATAATACATCACTCGACACACGAGTTACTCTTCTCTCTCAATACAAGCACACATGCTCCAACTCAAGTACTTCTTCTCTCTACCGGCCATTCTCTATACAATAGATGCTCTCTTCTCCTACAATGACACCCTTACACTTTAGAGCCCATACATAAAGAAAAGAAGAATAAAAATGAAGATCAAATGCTCTTAATTAGAGTTTCTCTTAAAGATCAAACTAATACTCAAAGAGTATGGATATTCAAAATAAGCTCTTGATGATTTGAGTGTGTGAGAGAGATGAAAGATAATCAAAATCAAGTTTTTCTATCACAAGAAATGAGTAAAATCCTTTTGGTAATGTTGGTAAACTTCTGCACTCAAAACTTACTTAAAAACCCAAAGGAAAACTAATAAATAACACTCAAATCAAAACTAGCCATTATGAGCGACATCGGCAGTTTTTGACTGTTACCAGACGTCTACAGTTTAAGAGGGCAAACGTATGAATAAAAGATGTCTCGATTAAAAATTCACTACAGACCTCTACCCCGATGAGCTGTAGATGTTTGGCCGAAGTTTTCAAATAACAGAGCGAAAACCAGACGTCTGAAGTTCAAATAGGCAGACGTCTGAAGTTAGAAAAACCCATTATGAAAATCTTATGCAGACGTCTGCCAAATTGAACTGCAGACGTCTACAAGCAAACTGATATCTGATTGCTACAGTAGCCAGACATCTACAGTTGTTTCTGGCACACGTCTGTCCTTGCACAAAAGCTAAAACTTAGGCATTTTTGAAAATGGAAAACTTTGCAAACTTACGCCCGATATTTTGATCAAATGCAAAAGCTCTTTTGTGCACGTGAGTGTGTAAGATCAGGAGCTCTAATGATGTATCCATAAACTATAGACTATTTACATCAAATCCTATGTCGATATCACTTCGTCTTCGAAACTTGAATTCTTCGATATTTCGACATTGATCTCTGAAGACTCGGCGCCTTTCTTGAATCTTGAACTTTGGCGGGTAGAATGTAATGGCCCTAAAATTCCTACATCCTCATACTGTATCTCTCCATCTATTTTTGCCTATCCTATAATTTTTCAAACCCCGAAACCCAAGCCCCTCATCAAGACGGTTCTATTTGATTCCTTTTTTTTCTTTTTCCTAAGCCTGTTTCCTATTCATGCAACGACATATATTTAATTCTTGTTAAATATATGCAAGAAACATTTTGTAGCCCATTAGTTAAGCCTCTACACTGCTGTCCATAGCCCGCGTGTTCGAATCCATGCAGCCCTATTATTTTATTTTCTTTTTCTTTTTTACATTTTCAAGGCCTGGAAACTCACAAGTGATGCACACGGTGTTCGGAGCCTTTATAAAAGAAAAAAAAGTATGCAATTGGACCAAATAAGGCGATACGAGACCGAGGTTCGAAGCTCGAACCCAGCGGCCAAGAGGGACCCGAATGGATCGGCCCTTGGGCGGGTACAGGCAGCCAGACTTGTCCCTTGTGTGCTAATCCAGTGAGCACGTGTCCCTTAGACTCCCGATTGCTCGTTTCAATATCCTAAACGTCCCCATTCAACAAGAGACTACTCCATCTCTTCATTTTCCCATTTAATCCCTTTTTTAATGTCTTTAAATCTCTTATTAATTCACCGTACCCTCATTTTCTTTTCCTTATTAATCCTTGGCTGCTTAAAGCTCTTTCTCCTTCGGACTTATTTTGGAATTTCTCCCAAAAACACCTTGAAGAACTTGACTAATCTCCCAAACATCGAAGCCCCACAATTCGCCAAAGGACGTCGGAAGATCAACTCGCCACCCTCTTCGTGTAGCAGTCTTGGTTCTTCAACCCGAGAATTCCTTTCCATCATCTTGCTGTTCACAACTCTTCTCCTATGAATTTCCACTATACGAATCTCCAAAGTCAAGTTCAGGATTCCATCAATAGCCAATCGCCATACTCCTCCTCGGACGTCGAAGCTATGCTCAAGAACCCTCCTTCCCTTAAATCGGTGAAATCGATTGTTTTATCGATTCACAACGCGGGTAAGTCCTCTTCCCATCCTCTCCTCGATCTCTCTTTTCGACTCCTACTCTCCCTTTCGGTCTCTCCCTTTCTTTGTGAAAATCCACCGCCTAACTCGTCGTAGTTCCTAAACATTATATATTATATGCATAGATTCTTTTTATATTAGAAGTAGTTGTGTTTCTCATTTAACACCATGATCATGAATTATTTCCATGCCTAATAATAACACTATATATGCCATAGAACGTGAAAATATGAAATAGTAACCTTGCGAAATAATGTAATACAATATTGCCAAACGTAGTGTTTGTTTTACATATAGTTTGTTAAACTCTAATTATAGATAATGCACGGGATAACGAACTACCTTACACACACACTTTTAAATCATAATACACGCGCATGTTCGTAGCAAAATTTCTAAAGAATAGTTTTGTACTAAAATACCCTCGGTTATCCTTTTTGACTATTTCGCCTCTACAACTCTTATGAGGGGAACCTTATTGCAGATGATGCTGGTTAAAATACGTCTTGGGTCTAGTAAGGCAAGATACAAAGCTCTTCATAGAGCATGGTCTTTAAAGGAAAGACAACGAACTTTAAAACAATTTATAGAATATTAGATAATAAGATAAGATGATAAATTAAATTAATTGGTTTTATATCCATTATTTATCATTAGTATTTAGTTTAAAAGAAAACAAGTTTCAAATTAGAGTTTTCAAGAAAATATTGTTAACTCTAGAAGGGTTAGTTTTTACTAAAATACCATAAAATTAAGTTTTTCACTAAAATACCCTAGCCTTTTAAAAGTATACTTTTTATCAAAACATTCTCGAGATTTTAAGATATATTGTTTTATATAAAACCTCTTGAGAATTTAATGGCTTGTTTTACATCAATACCATGATTATTCTAAATGACATCTTTTCACATAAATACCATGGAATTTTTAAGATTAGTGATTATAAATTAACTAGGTAATAGATGGGTTTAAGTGACCTATTCTTTCTTGTGCCTCGGGGAGCTGGAGACAATAAGTGCTTTCGCTTGCCTAATCTCCCTAGTCAAACAAATTTGTTCGACTTGACTTGAATACAACTTGACATGTATACTTGCACTTGATATGACTACTTGATCTTAACATGAACTCAATTGTATCTACATGACTTACTCGATGAAACTTATTACATGCTTGAATCAACTTGATCCAAATCGTGAATACGTAATGACTTGACATGAATACTTGAACTTGACATGAATACATGAACTCGACTTGAATCTTGAAAGGTACACTTCTTATGTATTCAATGGTTCGGATAAGACTTATGGCTATAATTGTAAATTAGACTTCGCGGGGTGTTGGGGTAGTTTGAGCGTGAATCCAACGAAATCTCAAGAGTCCCCCTAGTATATGAATCCATGAATACTAACATATGCAATCTATCATGAGGGCCCGTGTTTCCTTGCCTCTGGATTATAGCCTGTTGGGTTTGGAATACTTCAATGACGGTTGAAGTCCCGTTACCAACACTTGATTCGAGCCCGTGGATCTTTACCCCTGGATTATAATCTGTTGGATTCAAGAACATTCTTAAGATTGCTTGACATTCATCCTTGAACTTACGTTAGATTAGTTTACCCTTGTAGAGAATTTTTAGGACACACTAGTATGCACTTCATGTTACCACCACACCCTTATTGCATGCTATAGAATTGTCATGCTTATATACATTGCCATTCTTAGTTGCCATTAATATTGTCATGTTATACTTGTTCATATTTCATGATTTCCATTCATGCTATATCACCTTTCACTTAAATCATATAATTCATACCTATCTTGGGGACTTAAGTTCGCTGACGGGCATCCATCCTGTTTCTTTTTTTTTCTTTGGATGTTCATCAGGTGACTTAGGATCAGAGGAAGTGGAACAGACAGAAGAGGAGTACAACCATCTAGCTTCACAGGTCGACGACTAGTTCTTTACTTCAGCTTTTCCTTTCTGTATGTCATCTGTTTAGGCACTTTATGTTCATGTTTCTGGTTCAAACATATTGTATCAGTTTAAACTCAGAGAAATTTGGAATGTAAATATATAAAGTTGGAATTCATTATCATGTTCATTCTTTCCATTTTTATATTGCTTATATACACTTAGTGTATTTATTCTGAGAAAGGACTTTCTCGGAATAAATACGTCACATGCTTGTCACGTGCCATTACCGCTCTTTTGGGAAGCGGGGCATGACAGTGGAGATGAGTAGGTTGCTCTGCTCCGGCGGTGGTCGATGGTGGCGTCAAGGTCGTCGGAGGTGGTCGCCGCATGGGAAGCTCGATGGGTTCGGGTCTAAAAGTTGGGTTGAAAGAGGAAGTGGAGTGGGAATGGGGCAGTGGTGGTTGCGGTGATGGTTGTAGGGGAGCTCAGTGTCGTGCGGTGGAGTTAGAGGAAGGAGATTGGAATCACCGATGGTGAGAGGAGGTGGTGGTTGCAGTGAGGGGGAGAGAGATATTTAGATAGTGAGGGAGATATATATATAGCCAGGGTTTTGAATTGGGCAGTGGGATTGGATTCTGTAGGCCCAACTCCAAAGATGGGCACGGGGATCGTGGAGGAAGTTGGGGCGAGGGCTTGGTTGTGGGCGAGAGGAAAGGAAGGAGAAGAAGGAGAAAGAAGAAGGGAGAGGAGAAGGGGAACCGGTTGGGCCTATGGGCCAAAAATAAAAAGGAAAGAAAAGAAAAGGAAAAGAGAGGGATGGGGCTTGCTTGGCTGGGCCTTGGGCTGGGTGGAGAAATAAAAGGAAAAGAAAATAAAGATGGAAAATAAAGACGGAAAGTATAGGAAATATTTGGAAAAAATAAGGAAATTATTATTATTCAAATATGGAAAATATAAGGAACTGGGTATTACATCATACCTCCCTTACAGAAAATTTCGTCCTTGAAATTTAAAGAACAAAAAACAACGATAACAAGCTACTCAAAGAAGTAGGGAAAGCATTGAAGGAACTCTTCCTCGCGTTCTCCAAGTAGGTTATGGGCCTACCACGCTTCCGCTGTACGAAACTGATAGGAACTTAATGGTATGAAACGTGATATGACAATTTTGAAGAAATGAAGACGTGAGAATGGATCGGGTCCGGAAAGAAACGTAGGTGTGAAAAATACCGGTAAGAAAGGTACAAGGATGAAGAAATGGAAAACAGATTTGGAAACTCTGGAACGGTATAAGCTAACAAGGGAGATAGAAATTTGAAAATAAAAATAAGAATATATGGTAGGGTAATACTCAATTGATAAGGTAATCAAAGTTAGAACTTCAAGTCATTCAAGCAGAGTATCACATTGTAACTATACTGCAGTTCATAGTTACAACTACATAACGCTACTAAGTTACCAAAAACTCTACCGAATAGGGTCAAAATATGTAGCAGAACACACTATAGGAATCCTAGTCAAGAAGGAATTTCTAATCGGGAAACAAGGTTATAATCTAGACCGATTTGGCGACTTCAATTGCCAAGCCCTAGTCAGAACTGTAATCTCAATCTAAACCTGGTGCTTTGATACTAACAAAACTATGTCACTTCCCACTTCCTAAAATATGGAATACGATATGTGACTAGGCCAGCAATGCTCTACGGTTAAGGAAAAATAACGTTACATGGCAAGTAGTACTCAAGCACAGATAAAAAGAAATATAGTTACTAATTTATTACATTTAAACAAATAAGAGTTCAATGGATACAAGTCTTTAAATAGCACAAGGGACAACTAACAAATGATAACAGTTGTTCTTTTATTGAAAGCAGAATTAAACGATAAAGCTGATGTCGCTGGTCTAGATTTTTGCGATCTCATCGAAATAAGGCAGGTCATGTTCTGGGGTCAGGTCCACTTCTTCCTCTGAGTATGCATACTCAGGTCGTCAGGACTACATAATATAATAATACAAAATATAATATGTTGCCAAAACAATAACATGAAGTAGAAACTATAAAGCAATAACATGAGAGTAGAATAACATGAACATGTAGACAGTATTACATATGAATCATGGCAATAATCAAAGATAATATGCATGTTACT
The DNA here is from genome assembly GCA_030015575.1 of Agapanthus africanus. Lineage (NCBI taxonomy): Eukaryota > Viridiplantae > Streptophyta > Magnoliopsida > Asparagales > Amaryllidaceae > Agapanthus > Agapanthus africanus. The sequence goes on from JASDDO010000008.1 coordinate 359,233,735, forward strand.
AAATCTAATAGTTTTTATGTCATTTGATATCGAACGGTGGAAAAAAGTTCTCATGTTTAATAAGGGTCTCATGCATGCCCGAGATTACGGTCAATAGTGCCCGGGACATAACCTTGCAGCCGTGCCGTTAGGCAGAACTACCTAAAATATATCAATATCACTAATATCGAATGATCATTCTTTAAAGAAGTAATCCTTGCTAAATACAAGTCCGATTCCACTCTCGATTTCCCCATTTTCCCTGGGTTAAAGAATACGTTCATGACTCAAATAGATTGTGTACAAGTACGTATCACTTCCTTTATTCATTCACACTTTCACGTATAACAGTCTCGTTTTCAATCATTTATGCACTAACGTGCTTGCCACAACCCAAATTACTAATACATTCCCACTCGAGAATGCAATACAATCACTGGGATGCCAATATAGGTGGATACTAAACATGAGTGCAAAACAATTAAACGGTATGGTAGAAATACACCAAATAAATTTAACCATTATCTACGTATCGATATAGGTCTTGACATATCAATATATTTATATGGGGTTATATCAAGGTTTCAAAGCAGACGACAATAAAGAACACCTCTATTAACAGGAGTCCAGAGCCGTATTTCTCCCCAGTTTACGACAACATAACCACATAATTTTCAGTAAAGTTTGTTACATGTATTTATTATGTTAAGTTAGATTCGATACGAATCCACGAATGCTACAAGACGATTCTTATGTAATTTATTTTTATTTTCACAAGGCGACATATACAGGGATATTCAGGTTTGTCGTCGCCTATTGGGGACGGCATTTCATATGAGAAATTTCGAAATTTTAATCCCAATTTTCTACAAAACACTAATTACTAGTAAATGAATCCAGTGACCATAAATTTTAGCGTTTTAAATTAGGGTTTTGGTTCATGACATGTGATTGAGCACTTAGTATATAAATCTGTAACTTTTGGAATTACGGTAGGTTTTATCTAACTGATTCGAGCAAGATTCGATCCCTGTAACTTCTATATATTTAACACGAGGTATTGAACCCATTATATGCTCAATTCTTCATAGTTCACAACATTACGATTCACAATTAAATTCTAATCGATCACAGACATGGCATATATTTATAATTGCATTCCTATTGTTATATAGTTTAAATATTTAGTATGACAGCAAGTGAGGGATTGCTTGCCTTAGATCGCTGAAATAGATGTGACACGATGCAGGGGATCGCTTCGACACACAAGACGGCGACAAGATAGCACGGTGTTGGACATAGTGCGTGGTGCGTGTGTGGTGTGCACTGGGTGTGTGCGCGACATGGGTGTGGTACGGACGCGATGCGAGTGTGGCTCGAACGCGATGCGGGCTATGATGGATGTGTGCTGGTGTGGCTGCAATGGAGTCGGCTGCTGCTTTGGTGACGGGGACAGTGGCTTAGGTGGCGGTGCTGACAACAGGCACAGCGATGGCGACTACCAGTGTTCATCGCGGGGCAGTGAGCTCGGCCCAGTTTGGAGGTGCTTGAAGGGGTTGGGTGCAGGGGCTGACAAGGAGGTGTGGGGCTGACGAGCTTGCTGTGCTCCGGCGGTGGTGTCAAGATCACCAGAGGTGGTCTCCGCAGGGCAACTCGGTGGGTTAGGATGCAGGAGTTGGGTTGAAAGAGAAATTGGGGTGGGAATGGGGTGGCGGTGGTCGGGTGATGGTTGCAAGGGAGCTCGGCATTGTACGGTGGAGTTAGAGGAAGGAGATGAAAATCTCCGGCGGTGAGAGGAGGTGTGTGTGTGTGTGTGTGTGTGGCCAGGGTTTTGATTCGGGGAGTGGGCTCAGATTTCATTGGCGCAACTCTGGAAGTGGGCGCAGGGATCGTGGAGGAAGTTAGGACAAGAGCTTGGTCGTGGATAGGAGGAAAGGAAGGAGAAGAAGAAGAAAGAAGAAGGGAGAGGAGGAAGGGAACCCGTTGGGCCTATGGGCCAAAAATAAAAAGGAAAGAAAAGAAAAGGAGAAGGGAGGGATGAGGCTTGCTCGGCTGGGCCTTAGGCCGGGTGGAAAATTAAAAGGAAAAGAAACTAAAGATGGAAAAGAAAGGGGGAAATATAGGAAATATTTGGGAGGGAAAATAGGGAAATTATTATTATTCAAATATGGAAAATACAAGGAACCGGGTATGTATATATGTATATATATATATATATATATATATATATATATAAAAGTAGGTTTTAATACAACCTTCTTTGAGGGATTTTTCCAAAACACCCCCAAAGATTAAATAAGAAATTTAGAAACAGCCCTCAAAGATTTTTAAGTTAACTAAAAAGGACCCTGAAGTTAAATTGTGTTATTAACGGTGTTAAAACTAGCTAAAGAGCTTGTCAAAGATATTTTACCCCTTCCTTTTTATCTAACATTTCCAGCGCCAACCATGCCTTGGATTTTTTTGATGTACCGGTTGATCAATTAGAGGCGAATGAGTTTAGAGGAGATGAAGAGGATCTTGTGAAGGAGAGAAGAGAGGGATGAGGGAGTGAATGAGAGTGAGGTGGCAGATGTGAGAGTTGAGAATGAAAAAAGATCCCAAAAGAGGAGAAGATGGAAAGAGTTATATAAATATTGGTTGAAATTGAGGGTTTGAGTTGGAGGAGGAGTTGATTGATAGCTTGCTTTTAGAAAATGAAAAAGGGAGGAGAAACTAAGGTTTTTGGATAATGAGATGAGAAAGGGGCATGATTTTTAGGGATGATGGGATCTTAAGGATTGAGAGTAAATTGGACATTTAATTTATTTGAAAATATCCTAAATAACCATGATTAATCGTGAACCAGGATTAAACATAAGTAAGTGCAATAGACGGTTGTATTTAGTTAACGACCAATCATTGAGGATAGTTTTTAAAAGTTTTAATCTTTGTTGGTATTTTTTCAAAATCCCTCATCTTTGAGGGTTGCATTAAAAACCCAAAAAAATATTTTCCTCATCTTGCATTAATTAACCTAATCAAAAACAGCACTTTATTTTTTCGAAAATTACCGCTATGTTAGTGTAACATTTCAGAAAATGGAAAATATTATTTTGGAATTTAAATAATAATATAATGAGTGTTACAGATATTATACCGAGTACGGATTTGTGCTTTTATAGATTGGTATAATTATACACCTCTATTTTGGAAAATAATTGAAATTTAAAAATAAATTATTAATTATGTGAGAATTTATTTAATTGAACTTTTCTTAAATAAGCATGTAATTATATCCATACAAGTTTAATATTAAAGTTAATTTGTGTTTTCCTATTTTGTGCACTAAACCTAGTTTTATTTTTGTTAACCATGCTTAGTGTGCATGACATGTTAATAAATGAGGGTATATTAGTTTTCTTTTTATTATTCTTTTCCATTTGTGTTTATGGTTTTATATTTTTTTTAAAAGAAAAGGAAAAGAGACATGAAAGCATGGTGGCGTTATTATATTGAAGCATGGGTATGAGAGAGTGGGAAAGAGTGAAAGGGTTATGATTGCCTTAGCCATTTTCTTAGCCATTTTCTTCATCTCTTCTTCTTCCTTCTCTTCTCCTTCTCCATCTCCTCCACCCTCATTTACAAACCACAAACACCACACAAATCTCCTCAAACCATCATGTAACCTACACAAAAAATGTTCACATCCTCATACTACACATCATGTAACCTTCACAAAAAATGATCTAGTCTCCACTTTGGGGCCTTTTTGCAAGCTTGGAAGTTTCCTTAGTTTCTATTTGGAGGTAAAAGTCCCACCTTTTAACAAGCTGTAAATTTCTTGCCTTCACAAACTAGAATTAGAGCTAAAAGTGTATGTTTTCAAGACTTATGATTTTCAAAAGTGGGTTTTTATGGATGCAACTTATAGTTGTGGTATAGTAGACGGTTAGTGAGTGATTACCATCCCACCGGTGATAGATGATGGTACTTTAGTGGAGGTATCACTGGTTTAAAAGTGTTTAAGTTTTGAAACATGAGTTAAGATTTTTAAATGTCAGTTTTCTTTGAGTTTTTGATGTTCAAATCAAATCTGGAGCAACTAGAGATCTTTGGAAAAAATTTAGCGTGTATATTAGACCTAGTTAGACCACCAAGAGACACCACTATGAAGACGAAACCCTAACTCCAAAATCGAGCCGCAAATTGCGGGTAAAATGAATTTTTTGGCGGTTTACTGGAGCAATTAGGTGTCAGGGTTTAGTCTGTAGGTGTTTTAGGAAAAATCTACTATGCAAGGGCTTGCATGGTGCAAGCCCTTACATAGCCCTTGGATGGGCTCCCCCCACATGCAAGGGGAGCCCATCCAAGGGCTCTAGAGGGGCTTGCACCATGCAAGCCCTTCTAGAATAGTTTTTTTCGGTGTTTTATATTATATATAAGCATATTTTATATGTTATTTTGTCCCAGATTTCCTTAGTTAAAATCTGGAGTTGTTTTATTTAGCTTTTAACGATGTTTTGAAATTTGGTTTTCGGATTTCTATGTTGTGACGTGGTCGTTCGACGTTCGTACGTCGACGCCGGGAGTATTTTATCGGATTTAGCACGCGTTGACCATAGGTTCTAACCTATATGTGCTTCGCTCATCGTATCGGTTTTGATGTGGGTTTTTATGCAATTCAATATGAGATAATATGATATGATATGAGATGATATAATATAATATGAAACGATATGAAATGATATGAGATTATATAAGACGATATGAGAGGATATGATGTACGCGACTATAGATCCGTACTATATTGATTGGATGATATCATACGAGGGATATTCCGTACGTGATATGATGATGATTGATAGCCGGATACGGCTGATATTATTTCGACTCAAGCAGTCTTGCTAAATCACAAAAAAGGAAATTCATGAGATATTTAGAGTCATACTTACTTTCAAAACTAATGATTCGTTACGTACTTTTAAATGATAACGTCAAGGGTGCGCTACGACTTTTCAAATGATATTTAATTTCAAAAATATTGTTGTCCCTTATTTCTAAAACAACGTTTCGTGCTATTTTAAACTATAACTGTATGACTCATACGTAGTTGGATATTTTAATACTTATTCTTGTTACGATTTCATTATTATGTATACGCTCGCATTTCAATTTCTTATTTCTGCATACATTCACGCTTCGATCATTTACGATATATATACTACGTTTATACCTTTAGCTCTACTTGACTTCGTTTGTTAGGACACGCGCATCATTACCAATGACTTACATGCTGCACGTATACATACCCGTATGCTCACACACACATCTTCGGTAATTTCCATACCATGTACACAGATAGAACTCTCTATGTCACCCTATCACACTATACCCTGTTGCATTTTAGATTTCTGTTAGTACCCAACACCACGTACTGTTTCAGATATTGTACTTTCTTTATATTGCTTATATGACATACTTATATGAACACACTTGCCATGCATTATATTATTGTTCTGTGCCTTTACATATTATTCCATTATTGCCATGTTATTATGAGATAGCGTTTTCATAAGATTTCTGGATTTGAGAAACCGCAGATACAATTTTATAAAACTTGTGAATGATTTAAAAAATATGGTTTTCTCTTGATATGATATTTTGTCGTCCACCATGAGATTTCTTGGTTCTAAGCTATGATTATTATCCGATTCAAGGAGTGAGAAGTCACTGTCAGCGGATACAAGGTGGACCCGGTAAGGTACCCAGGGGCAAGAAGATCGTATACAAACGCGTTGAGCCTGGTTGGGAATACTACCTACCGGTGACAGTATGAGACTTGGCGGATATCCAGAGGATACCGACCGGAGTTATATGATACAGATGGATATAAGGGCCGATCTGATGCGACGGCGCCTGTTCATATCAGAATTTTGCACTATTATACCCCCCATTCTTGATCGCATTGCACATGATAGGTATTTTTTATCTGTGTTTGCTCAATAAGTGCAGGAAAACAGGTACGAGAGCAATTGACAGACTTGTGAGATTAAAATGGAGCAATTTGAACAAAGTCAAAGCAACAAGTCAATGGTCAACGCCTGGAGATTTCAATGAAGCCCAAATACAAATATTAATAGCCTAAAAACCCAGAAACTTGAGCAGAAGACCACTGAAGAAAACTGGGTGCCTAACTCAACTGCACCGCCGCCAACTGTGTAGGGGAGCCGCGGATCCGCAGCCGTACAAGCGCCTTTCATCACGGAATTTCTGGTGCCGCTTGGTCTTGTCAAGTTGGGTCTTCTCACTGCTACAGTTGCCCATTCCAGCCCCTATAAATACTCCAGATCTGAATTGAAAGAGCCATGTATATTTTTGTTTAAAATGGTGATAAAATAGTATAGTTTTCTTCTTCTTCATCATCTTTCCTCCATTAAAATTGTAATGATAGAATTTGAGTGGATGATAAATAAAGATTGAGAGTTATTTCTTGTCTTGTCTCATTTTGTAACTTAGTGTATTTATAGCTTTGCTATTTTTTTTAATAAGTAGTTGTTGGTTTTTATCTTCTTCTTTTTCTCTTTTCTTTTATCCTTGCAACTATGATGCACAAGTGTGATCCTTGCCTGGGTGAAGTCCCAAGTAGATAGTTGTTCTTTTCTACTTTTCATTCTTTTCTATCTTCTTTTCTACTTCTTGTTTTCTTTTTGAACATGAGTGAGTAGTTTTTTCACTTGTTAGGGTAGGATAAGGAAAGTTTGAGATAAGGAAATCTCCATCATCTATTCTTTTGCCCAACAACTTGATTTGAACTCCCGTCAAAATATCCACAATTCGCTCCCTACGGCATCATATCCTCTATGATAGTGGTGACACCCTAGTGAGACCGGTTGTGGATGAATTGACCGGAGGTTATGGGTAAGAGCCAAGAACGGACGGACAAGGATCAAAAGGAAGGGACTAAGCATTGGAAAGCTTAGCTTATACTCGCAAGTATCCTTCCTAGTCGTGCTAATCCTCATTGTTCCCGATTACCGTAACATCAATATCAAGAGAAGCAAATGAAAGAAGTGGGCGAATTTCTAACTCAAACTAATCTAATCCTAACACTAACAATTTTTCTTTAACTTATTTAACTAAACACATAGTAGCTTGAACAAACTTGGACAAACTTGACTTAACTCGTTAAATCATAAAGAAAAAGACTCTCATCTCTCCGTAGATTGACTCGTATTCAACCGGCTAGCTACCAAGCGAACCCGTCTTGATTGCGGAATAGAACTTTAAAAACTAGGGTGAAAACCTCCCAATCAGCACCTGAGAGAGGGCCGATCCGAGAGACGACATCTGTGATATGAGGATTTACGTGTTGATGCTGGACACAGGATTTTATGAGGATTTCGAGTGTCGATACTGGACACTCAGTGTTTTATGATGATTTCGAGTGTTGTTGATGGACACTCATTAGATGATATATATACATGATATGGATGACATGTTACCACATATTGATAGAAACACGATATTACACGCACACACACACACGTTTATTTTCGTTACCACATTGTATGATATTATATTACAGTGTGATCTAGATAGATTGTTATGCATTCCATTTATACCTGATAATATTTTCTACTCACGGGTTGGTAACTCACCCCCGTTGTGCCATAGTTTTCTTGCAGGACCGACCGTTCGGATTAGTAGCGGCTTACTGTCACGTTTCTCTTTTTGGGTGATTGCTGGATAGGTGGGTTACATTACAGATCGTAACCACCACTTGTATATTTATATTCATTTATAATCTAGTTAAAAACTCTATCGACCAGACTTATATGTATATTTTGTGGACTTAGAGATTTGTATATTCTTTTGGACTTAAAGACGCGACTTGTATGATATTCTTTACAGTTAATATTGATGATGTTGTTGGTATTTTTTTACTCTTTTCTTGTGTTGATCTTTGTCTTGGGCGTCATATATACTGCGTGGTTGTGATTCCGCCAATTGGCGATGAGATAGTTCCCGATTGGGGATACTGATATTATTATTGTATATGTACTGGTTTTGATCAAAATTTACAAAGGAGGTACTGCCCAAATTTCAAATGACGAAAATATTTTCAAACTATAGTATACAATCCACTTGTATTTTTAACGAACTTTACTTATATTTCAAAAAGCGGAAACTCGATTTCATTAATAACCATTTTCCAAAACTTCACCTCCATTATTTACTTTAAAAGATTTAGATTCCTTGTTTTCGGTTTACTTAGGTTACGGTGGAGTCCTATAGGTTTCACGTGATTCAAGTGCCGGTCACGTGTCATTTCCGGATCGTGGCAGTTAGCTTTGATGATGACCCCGCTACTTAATCTTTGCAAATAGAATTATTATTGTTGGAAAGTATGGATAACTAATATGGATTTCATTTCAATTATCAAATCTTCCTTCCTTTTTTATTAAACTAAAAAAAAGCAAAAAAAAAACTAACTAAAAGTTAATCCATTTATTTGCATATTTGCATATGAGAAAGTTGGTGTGTTTAAATTAAATTCTTTGATATTTATTTAAAAAATCACTATTAGAAAAATAAAGTTATTTCGTCGGGCGTTACCCGACGAAAAAAATAGATACCCGACGAAATAACGTTTTTCCGTCGGCTGAAGCCTGACGGAATAAAATACGACATAAAAAACTTTAATTCGTTGGGCTCTTAGTTTATTTCGTCGGTCAATTCCCGACGAAATAAGTTATATACGGTGAGAAAACAGAACTTATTTTACGTTGTTTTCGAGTATTCAACATAATCAATTCAATACAAAAAATTCAATTGAATTCAATATAAATAACCACAACCACAACTTCTTAAAACGAATTCGATTCAATTCAATTAAATGCAATAATGATTTCAATTCAATTCCAAACTCAATTCATTCATTAAAATCGTATTTTATCGCTTGTTAAAATGAAAAAACGTACGAAATGGATACAATCCATCGATGCGAGTGCATTTTGTGCTTTTCCACTCCATTTCGAGCTCACTCGGCGCCGCCATTGTCGTCTGGAAATTCAGTGAAATCGAGCAGGTACTATAGTGTTATCAATAGACAAGTATTAGTATACAATATTCTCAATAATTATATGAAATTTGTATATAAAGCAAGGATTATCAAACTAATATCCGGTACTTTCTTTCCTTGAGAGATTAAGCTTCAGAAGATCTCTCTCCTTGCCTCAAAATCGGAATGGACTTCATCTTCATCCGAATCTGACAAGAGTACCAAAATAAGTGATTTCCAAGTTTATATGAGTGGGTAATTAAATAGTAACCGGCCACTTAGTATAGCAACAAGTTAAAATGACAACTATTGTTTTGTATGCCTTTTGCATACTTCACACTGGAATAGGATCCCGTAACATAATCCTTTCGCCGTTAACTTATAAGAACTCTACGAATCTGCAATATAAATTTTAAACATCACCATCTTCATGGAGTCATGTAAAATTCAATAGATAAAACATACATCACAGGTTTAATTGTATGCTCAAAATTTCTGTAAATAATAACTATACAAGCTAAGCGGTTATCTTACCAGGCACAAGTAAAAATTAGTTTTGGAACAAAAATCTGAAGCATGTTTCTGTTAACTTCGCAAAAGCATCATTAAAGTCACCAACAGTCCTATAAATCAAATTAGGTCGTAAAAATCCGATTATGATTTCAATGAGGTTAATAAAAGATGGTCTACATCAAGCAAATATTATCCTTCAAACACAAATTCCTTTTTCTCTTGTAATTTCAGTATTCTTTGCTCAATTGTGTCCTCAATTACAAATCTCACGATTCTAGTAAACATGTATAATATGATCAATAGACAAGTATTAGTACACAATATTCTTGATAATCATATGAAAATTTTATTGAACCAAGAATTATCAAACTTACATCCGATACTTTCTTCCCTTTAGATCTTAAGCTCTGGATGATCTGTATCCTCACCTCGAGAGCGCTAGTGACTTCTTCTTCTGACATCCTCCTTCATGAACTCGAAATCGACGAGGGGCCAGATGCAAGAGGAGAAGAGATGATGCGTGCTCGAGAACCCGCGGGAGTACGAGGAGACGAGCCACAAAACAACTAAGCTAGTAGATCTCTTACCACAAATAAACCAAGCAACCATCCTAGTCTCTCTCTCTCTCTATTCACTCATTTTTCACATCAAAAAAATGTATAGAGAGTGAGACATAAGGTACAACACTCGCCGACGCTCGATGACAGACTTTCACCTCAATTTCAATTTGGGAAAGTATGGCATCGAGCTTCGGCGAGTGGTTGTAAGTGCACGGCGGCGCCCTGGCCGTCGATTCGACGCCGGAAATGCGGAAACGAAAAACTTTGCAAACTAATAAACCGGCACCACCGCGCACTTTTATCCCGGATCGGGCCATTAACCTAGCTACTAGCAAACTAAAAGATGGGTAGAGAGATATACCGAGCGATCCGTGTCTTTCGGTCTTCGTCTCCACTCCGATCTCTCGCGGAATCTCCGTCCGTCACCTCCTCGTCGGAAAGGGCACCACGTAGCCGATTTCTTTTACGGGCTCCCACCTCTGGACCGAGGCAACTCGGGCGTGAAGTTGGCAAGCCGACGCGTCCAAGGGTACTGTAGGTGTAGTGTAAAATCTATGTCTCTTTGGGGTTTATGTTGCCATGATATTGTGGAGGAAAGAACAAAGAAAATGAACTTGGGATTTTGGTGTGAACCAAGAATGATATGAAGAATTTCCCACACCAAAAGAACCCCTCTCTCATCACTTTCTTTAAGTGGCCGGCCAAGCAAGGAATAGATGATGGAATAATGTAAATGAGAATAATGTGTGATGATATATAAAAGGATTAAAGTCACACCAAAAACTAATCCAAATCCCTTCACATAACAATCACCATAAATGCAAAGGATGAGATGGAAAAGGAATCTCATGATGACAAGAACCATCATGAAGCCACACATATGCAAGAAACCCCCTCCACAATAAGTAATTTGCACAATTGCAAATTACCCCCTCCATCGGAAAAGTCCGGCCGGGAAGGAACAAATGAAAACTGGCCGGAACGGAATGCAAACTGGCAACTTCATAAAAATGATCCCGTAATAAATTACAGGAAAACCCCGCTACTGCATATACATGCCCGCATTTGTATTCCCACTGAATACAAATACAAAGAGACAAAATCTACACTTTCTAATACTAGGATCCGACTTAAACCAAAGCCGGCTAGTAAAATCCGTCCAATCACGATCTGTGCAATACCGCACGTATCTGATCGAACCCTGCCATATCTCCATACGGCCTCTACAGCGTTTCGCCCGAAACTTGAGTAACTGTGTGTGGGGGACTCTAAAGACTCGTCAATACTATGGCTGTGGATTTAACCACTAGCACGTCATAGGTATCAGCCATACGTAACGAGCTACCAGCTATTGACCAAAAGGGACGTCGATGAGTGAACTCATCCTGACACCCTACTGAGCCTGTCAGTGACAATATCCGTACAGTCTGGTCCGTTCGTCTATGAGCATCGCATGGCGGGCCTACGGGGTTGGTAAAAGTCAGACCCCCAAAAGCGGTACAAGTCGTGTCGGAGTGAAGCCCAGAACATCCTGAGATACTACTGGAATACCTACTAGTAAATCTCCTGCCTCGGCCGAGGGCTTTGTGTAATGGCTCTCCTAGACACAGCGCGACCTCACCCCCAATATCGGGAGAGACGAACCCCTGCAGATCCGCTCACTGCCTCCATGTGGCTCGGGACTGTACCCAACTAAAACCTGTTTGCATGTCTCCTTTGAGCGTAGTAGGGTAGTAATCAAAGCACAGTGGGAACTCACACGAGACAAATGACGATCTCAGGTCGATGAACTAACATGTACACATGTCACCTGGGAACTGCTATCTGACGTCTGGTATAATCCCAACCAGCAGGTTCCCGGCGAGTCCTGTCCGGTGTACTCATAACCCAATGAGCACCTGTATACATCTTAGGTGAACCAACTGACACCAGTGGCTTGTAAGACCGGCCACCGCCCCTCGTCGGGGTCTCGACTGTATACACTAGTCTACTCTGGAGTATTGATGCCCTGTCTCGAAACTCCTACGACTAGGGACCTTTTAAGGATGTGCTTATAGACCCCAGCTCCCACGTATATGATCGCCCTCATACTGCTGGTAGTTAAGTAAGAATCCTAGGGGCTCTATCAACGTGTAATAGCGACCTGTAAGGTCACCTAAAGCAGTACACGATGATAAAGATAAACCAGATAGCATACTATCATCTCGAGTAAGACTGTCCTACCGGCATAGGTCCTCCCTCAATCATTGCAATCACGTGCCTGTGATCCAATAATTGACTCTGAGGGCACTATATCCAACAATATCCCACTTGCACTCAAGGCTAATTATTGCGATGTCGCATACTCACAGCTCGTGTGATACCGAACACCCAACTCCTCTACTAGTCAGTCTCACAAAGCTCGTTTGCAAAACTATTGCGTTCGAGAAATAGCCTCAATGAGTGGATCCGCTCTGATGTTTCTTTCTATGTCTCTCTATATCTCAAGTTTGCGGAGAAAGCCATCTCCCGAAATGAGCAATACCTGTCTTAGAATGTCTGGATATCTGATGGGACCTAGCTCATAAATGAACTCCAAATCCAAACTTCTTAGACTGTACCGTCAACTGAACTTAATCAGCATCCTGCGCCATGCCCCCTCAGTATCCGTTAGGACCACCTGTCCAAAATACTGCCCTTCGTCAGAAGGAAAACTATAACTCTGACAGTCACTCTGTTATCCAGGTCACCTTGGAAGCCTGGAATGATAACCGTCTCCTAAAGGAGGCTACCGTTATCAAATCCCTAGAACATCCACTTATGTTCTAAAACTGCTTCCTAATGTTTCTCCAGGATTGGATTAATACCAACTTATTGCATCTACTGCAAGAACAACATCTGGTGTGGTACTTTACATCTCATGATCGACTCAATTGCCTAAGCAAGTGATCTGCCAATCATGCACATCCTTCTCTACTTTAGTCTATAAGACACCTTTAGAGAGGGTGACTCCAATACCTGCAGGTACACTACCGTGCCAGGAGTCGTCCATTCTAAATACTCTTAGAATGCTGTCTAAGTACCCAGATTGGGAAACCACCCAAATCTAGATCTAACACCATAGATCTAGTAACCAGCATGTCTTGATATTATATCCAAGTCCCATGTGGAGAAACCACTGTGTGACAACCAAAGTATAACCGATCGTAGTATAGCAATTTCACTTCCTACTCTGTGTATGTCATCCAAATACCAGGACAACACACCCTACTACCTTCCTAACAGATCCATCCCCTGTTCTGATGAAGTCAAACCTATGACTGCCACATCAGAAATAGATGATCTATCTCCGCTATATCTGCTTTAGTCTATAAATAGACATAAGCCACCTGTCCACCAATGCTTCCGCTGCTCCCACTGACCATGACAACCCTCTGGCAGAGTCATATAGACGTATACTTCTAAATCTAGTTTAGAACGATGCTATACTCATCCTCCTGCCGGGTCTCATAGCCTGGAACAACAGCAATGGCAAGTCTGGGTAAACAAGAACCTCCCCGCTACCGTTCTTGAGGCTACCGGAGTACCTCTCGGGTGCCTGAGGTTACCCACCATATCTGCGGAGTGGCTAATGGAATGTCAATACAGATTGAATCTTTAGGTTCTTATCAAATCTTCAGTAATCGTTTACGGTTCTGGAATCACTTCCAGTTCTACCATACTCCCACTACTGTTTTCTGAAAAAATCCATTTCTTTTAAAATTGTGGCGAGTCAAGAACAATATCACTATTGATCTTTCAGATGGTAGAAAGTCAACCCTCGTCATAGCCTGGATCAACCCACAAACAGCCATTACAGAAATGTGCCTTGAGTTATCCAGAGTCTGGTTTTAAGCATAAGCCGGACAACTCCCCGTACCTTAACAATGTCAAGATATGAACTGTTCTATATCCAATATAGAAACAGAGGCACTGATTTAATTGAACCAGATTCAAACCATGCAGCTATCTCCAGTGCATGTCAACTAAATGGAAGGAGGCCGATCAGCGTTACTCAACTTAGGAATGCTTCCAATTATGAGTAACCTAAAAGAGAAGCAAGTTCTCTTAATCATTACTATCAACTGAATACCACACACAAGTATCTACATCTTCGATCACCTTGAAGAATCCCGATACTTGCTACACCTGGTTCTCTACTTTATTCATATACCTATAACTTCTCAAAACTCAGAACATGCATTTCTTCGAAACACATGTCTAAGAACTAGAGAAGTCACAAGTGAACAGAATATAGTACGAGTACCAACCCCTCTGTCCTAATGGACATTGGACAATATACAATACTCTGTATAAGTCCCCTGAGTCTAATAACTCATTCACTGTGTGTCGTAGGTTGAAAACTGTACTTATGGTTAAGAAGAATTACACCACTGTTTTATGCTCCTTACCTAATCATCCACTGATATAGGTAAATGTTATAGACACAATTTCAAAAAGGTATATCTCACTCTATAAAAATAGACGTACAGATATATCAATTTGAAATTGGTGCACAACGACGGATATTCAAAACCCAATATTTGCCGTCCGGCAAACAACCCAGGCGATTTCCTCAAATATCACCAATTACAACGAATCCCGATATAATGAGGATGATCACCTAATACCCAATAACTTACTCCCACTCATCATCTGTAAAACCATACAGATGTGAGAATCATACCTGGTAAATACATACCCTGGAGCAAGTGTCTAATCGGGAAATCAGTTTTCTTTTAACAGTACACAGTGAAACTGAAACATTGAAATATTTCGATGGGGTATCCTGGTATTCCTAGTAATGCCTCTTCCATTATCCAGATTCACAACTGTAACCGTATAATTCTTTGCCATCTCTCCAAATCCCTTTATATGTCTTTAGTCATTACCTTCTGCACACCCCTTTAGGCCAAATGGTTTTCTTCCTTCCCTACCGTTCAGCACCAGCCTAAGGTTTGGAAGAAGACTATCCAATAAGCATAATGGGTGTACTGTCCTAATCTTAGGAGCACTCGCAATGCGAGAGAAGGTGAAGATAAAAGACAACCGAATAAACCTTATTCCTATTTCTCCTGAACCAGAGTCATCCCCGAACTGGAACAAGTTCCTTTCGAGTTCGTATATAACCATACGATAGAATATCCAATAAACTGTGGATCTTCGTAGTGATACGGTGTGTCCTGGAGAAATACAAAGGTGATTTAGGATTGGCGAAGAAATATTTGGTTTGGTCGTGAATAGCAGTCGCAATTTACTTTGCCCTCTTACTAATCCCTTTCTTTGTCTTAACTTAATACCTTCTGTACACCGTTTAGGCTAATTGATTTTCTTCATTCCCTACCGTTTGTCACCAGCCTAAGGTCTGGAAGAAGACTATCCAATTTGTGTAATAGGTGTACTATCTCCTAAACCAAGGAGTACTCGCAACCTGAGAGAAGGTAAAAGGAAAAGACAACTGAATAGTCCTATTCGTTTCCTCCAGAACCGGAAACCATCCTCGAATAAATTCCTTCGAGTTCGTATATAACCATACGATGGTTTTATCCAATGGAAGTGGACGTTCGTAGTAGTACGGGGTGTCCTGGAGAAAATGGTAAAAGTAGGAGTGGCAATGAGGTTTGCAACTCTGACAATCCAAAAGCCAGTGTATTAAGAAGGGTCAGTCAACTTGGTCACTGAATCATAATCTAGGGTCGGGTCATGGTCGCTGCCAAAGAGAGAGAGAAAAGAAACACTCAGCGTGCACTTTAACCTAGATCAGAATGGTTATCACTTTATCTAATCAGGAAACCTCCCACTGTAACGTCAAATTCTTCCCCAAACCTGAAAGAAGAATTAGTCGGGATCACCCGAGGAGTAAACCAACTCATCAGTGGGAATCGGGATCCAACTATCATCGCATGATAACGTGACGGAATCCGCTCACGTTATCACACTCCAGAAGGTATGCGCATATCTGGCAAGTTTCAGTTTCTTTAGAAACTCCCGATATGGATTTTTTCCCCATGCTCTTATGACCTTGACTTTGGCCAACATATCATAAGTCACATGTCAAGTTCTACCCGTCATTGTCCAGGTTAATTTGAACCCACCCGTACATACCCTTGACTTTGGCCAAAATAGTAGTACGACTGTTCCAAACCAACGCATCTATCTATGTTGCATATGAATACCCAATAGCTACCAATCACTGTGCCTTGACTTTGGCCAACATACACAGCTTGAATACTTATTGACTATTCATATGAAACGATGGAGGGCTACGGATGGTTTCTGGCGAAAACCTTTAACGTAATGAACTTGATATCGTTGAAGGAACATGATAGCTTTATAAAAATATAGTGGCGAAAACCTTTGCTAAAGAGGTCACTCCCGGTGAAGGGATCTCGGCTCTTTCCCCGTAGAATGAGGTGCAGGATATTCCAACTGAATACCACGATGCAAAGCAAAAGTAAACGACTATAGTGAAGTTATTGCCCTGACGCAAACTTTTGTCCAAGGGGTCACTCCCGGTGAAGGGATCTCGGCCCTTGCCTCGTCGACTGAGGAGTAGGATATTCCAACTGAATACCACAATGCAAAACAAAAGAGAACGCCCTTGCAATAACAGCTTTTTGAAAAGTGTTCCAACAACATCAGAATAGGTTTGTTTAGCTTGCATTGATCCGAATCAACGCAGTCCCATCAATTGATCATACCACAAAAGAACGAAAATAATGATGTACGTATATGCCATCCGCATTCGCCACTGGGTCCCATCATCACCCGTTAGGTTACTTAACTAACGGCAGAGCGGGTACTGGACTAGCGCGGATGCAAAACATATACAACATCTACTAGTATATATATCAATATAAAATATTTCGCTCAAGGCATGATAAAATGCAACATCATAGAAATGTACAGCATTATAGAACAATACAGATATCTGGGATCCCCGGGTTTCACAGAGCCGCTACTGAAACCCGAAGTTCCCCTGGTCGTGTAGATAGCCTGTGCAATGAAATCCTAGACCCCTACGGGCGCGGCAAGTTACCCGCCAAAACCTGAAGCGAGGCAGCCCCCTTCAGCAATATGAATGGACCACCTAGCACTTCACGGAATTCGGTAACTTGGGCACCCCTCCTGGGTCAACCTATACCCCCTACGAGTGCGGCGAATAGCCCGCCAATTCTAGAGTGAAGCCCCCTCCGTCTCAACGCCATGAGATGCGGGCCCGTTGCCCTCTAGAACCCGGCTATCCGTGCACCCCTCCGCGGGGTAATCCTAGTACAGAAAGTAAAATATACATACAACGGGTACATCGACCTCAACCCGGTCGTGCCCCAAAAGAATAATACAAACAGGCAGTGACGGCAGTCCACATGTCGGACGCTCTTCCCGCAATATCAAATGTACATATATAAAACAAAACTGTACTAACATCGCATCCAGGCTATCCCCTACGACCAATCTGCAATATCACAGCACAACACAGAACATCAACGTGAATGTCACGTTCGCAAATCCGTCTAAAAGGGCTATAGCAGTTAGACAGGATTTACCGATCAAATGCCATTCACGATCGCAGATATAATGTAAATATTGTGAACTAACATGTTTAAAATATCCGATCGAACAAGTTTACCGAAGTGGGCCCCAAGCACTACTGTAGCACTCTAAGAAAATCTGGGCCCAAAAAGAATATCCCAAAACCCTTATTTCGAACCCAGAAGCATACTGTGAAAATTTTGTACTGCGTTGACTTCTTCCAACTGCGGAACCGCGGACAAACAAGGGGTTTGGCCGCATTTCCGCGGTCGTAATGAAGCAACACGCTACCAAATTTTTACAGCATACTTAAAATTCCCTGCACATGTTTCTGCAACATACTGAAAAAAATTTCGAGCCAAAAAAAATTCGACAGAGAACAGATGCTCTGAAAATACGGTTTTTGGGATTTTTGTTCGATCGAGTTTTAAACACACTAGACTAAGCTAGACTAGGTTAATGGCGTGTCTCTAATACCAATGTAAGTGCACGGTGGCGTCCCGGCCGTCGATCCGACGCCGGAAACGCGGAAACGAAAAACTTTGCAAACTAGCAAACCGGCACCACCGCGCACTTTTATCCTGGATCGGGCCATTAACCTAGCTACTAGCAAACTAAAAGATGGGTAGAGAGATATACCGAGCGATCCGTGTCCTTCGGTCTTCGTCTCCACTCCGATCTCTCGCGGAATCTCCGTCCGTCACCTCCTCGTCGGAAAGGGCACCACGTAGCCGATTTCTTTTACGGGCTCCCACCTCTGGACCGAGGCAACTCGGGCGCGAAGTTGGCAAGCCGACGCGTCCAAGGGTACTGTAGGTGTAGTGTAGAATCTATGTCTCTTTGGGGTTTATGTTGCCATGATATTGTGGAGGAAAGAACAAAGGAAATGAACTTGGGATTTTGGTGTGAACCAAGAATGATATGAAGAATTTCCCACACCAAAAGAACCCCTCTCTCATCACTTTCTTTAAGTGGCCGGCCAAGCAAGGAATAGATGATGGAATAATGTAAATGGGAATAATGTGTGATGATATATAAAAGGATTAAAGTCACACCAAAAACTAATCCAAATCCTTTCACATAACAATCACCATAAATGCAAAGGATGAGATGGAAAAGGAATCTCATGATGACAAGAACCATCATGAAGCCACACATATGCAAGAAACCCCCTCCATAATAAGTAATTTGCACAATTGCAAATTACCCCCTCCATCGGAAAAGTCCGGCCGAGAAGGAACAAATGAAAACTGGCCGGAACGGAATGCAAACTGGCAACTTCATAAAACTGATCCCGTAATAAATTACTGGAAAACCCCGCTACTGCATATACTTGCCCGCATTTGTATTCCCACTGAATACAAATGCAAAGAGACAAAATCTACACTGTCTAATATTAGGATCCGGCTTAAACCAAAGCCGGCTAGTAAAATCCGTCCGATCACGATCCGTGCAATACCGCACGTATCTGATCGAACCCTGCCATATCTCCATACGGCCTCTACAGCGTTTCGCCCGAAACTTGAGTAACTGTGTGTAGGGGAGTCTAAAGACTCGTCAATACTATGGCTGTGGATTTAACCACTAGCACGTCAGAAGTATCAGCCATACGTAACGAACTACCAGCTATTGACCAAAAGGGACGTCGATGAGCGAACTCATCCTGACACCCTACTGAGCCTGTCAGTGACAATATCCGTACAGTCCGGTCCGTTCGTCTATGAGCATCGCATGGCGGGCCTAGGGGGTTGGTAAAAGTCAGACCCCCAAAAGCGGTACAAGTCGTGTCGGAGTGAAGCCCAGAACACCCTGAGATACTACTGGAATACCTACCAGTGAATCTCCTGCCTCGACCGAGGGCTTTGTGTAATGGCTCTCCTAGACACAGCGCGACCTCATCTCCAATACCGGGAGAGACGAACCCCTGCAGATCCGCTCACTGCCTCCATGTGGCTCGGGACTGTACCCAACTAAAACCTGTTTGCACGTCTCCTTTGAGCGTGGTAGGGTAGTAATCAAAGCACAGTGGGAACTCAAACGAGACAAATGACGATCTCAGGTCGATGAACTAACCTGTACACATGTCACCTGGGAACTGCTATCTGACGTGTGGTATAATCCCAACCAGCAGGTTCCCGGCGAGTCCTGTCCGGTGTACTCATAACCTAATGAGCACCTGTATACATCTTAGGTGAACCAATTGACACCAGTGGCTTGTGAAATCGGCCACCGCCCCTCGTCGGGGTCTCGACTGTATACACTAGTCTACTCTGGAGTATCGATGCCCTGTCTCGAAACTCCCACGACTAGGGACCTTTTAAGGATGTGCTTATAGACCCCAGCTCCCACGTATATTATCGCCCTCATACTGCTGGTAGTCAAGAAAGAATCCTAGGGGCTCTATCAACGTGTAATAGCGACCTGTAAGGTCACCTAAAGCAGCACACGATGATAAAGATAAACCAGATAGCATACTATCATCTCGAGTAAGACTGTCCTACCGGCATAGGTCCTCCCTCAATCATTGCAATCACGTGCCTGTGATCTAATAATTGACTCTGAGGGCACTATATCCAACAGTGGTGTGCCTTGTTTCTCACTCTCTATCCATCTTTTGGATGTGAAAAATGAGTGGATAGAAGGAGAGAGACTGGAATGGTTGCTTAGGTTATTTGTGGTAAGAGATATACTACCTAATTTGTTTTTCCTTATTTTTTCCTTGCATATTTTTATTTGTATGTTAATATATAACATTTGCTCTTAGGACTTAGTGTTTTGACAACTATCATGTAGTTTTATCTCATGATCAGGAGGAGGGTGCAGCTAGGAGGAGGGGTCGACAAGGAGAGGGCGGCAAAGGAGGACATGCTGAAGACTAACTTAGGGTTTGCAACAAACAATTACACACACGCTCTCTCTCTCTCTCACGCACGCGCACACACACACACTCACACACACACACACACACACACACACTTACACACTTACATGCACATCTCACACGCATGTGCGCACACACACTTACACACACACTCACACATACACACACACACACTCTTACATACATACATACACATATATTTACTTCTCAACAATTCCTCTTGTTCTCCCAAAACTAATTTTTAAAACTTTATCTTAACGGTCCTTACATACACACGCAAACATACACACATACTCATACATAAACATCATTAACGACATATTCATTGCTCAACAATTTCTCAACTCTTGTTCACAAATACCATATAGAAATAAAAAATTAACTTGATCACCATATCGGAATAAAAGTGTGTGCGATAGTAAGAGATAGACATGTACCTTGATCAGCAGCAACGACAAGAACGGCGGCTGATCTGCGTCGAGGAGACGGCGGCGGATCTGCGATAACGGAAGATCTATGGTGAGGAGGAAGTGGACTGCGGCTGTGAGAGTGTGTGTGTGTGAGTGAGATAGAGAAAGATACATAGAGAGAGAAGGGGCTTACGAGGGGGAGGGTTAAAGCGGCGATAGCGAATGTAGGTGACGGCGACTGTAGGCGACGGCGGCGACGGCGGCTGCTGCAGGTGGATGAGGAGGAGGAAGAAAGGGGTCGACGGTTGGAGGCGGAGGGGGCTTAGGTCGGCGGCTGAAGAGGTCGGAAGGAAAGAAGGAAGGGGTCGGCGGCGGTGGTAGGAGGGAGAAGGACCGAGGAAGGGATCGGCGGTGGTCGAAAGGGGAGAGGGAAGGGGTTTGTAACATTTCAGGAAATAAAATATTATATTAGAACTTAAATAATTAAAATAATAATTTCAGGAATATTATTAAGTACAAGGATTGGTTTTAATGAAAGGGTATAACTATATATCGATAGTTTGGAAAATTGATATAAATTATTAGTTTTGAAGGTATTTATGTGATTTGGACATCTGATGAGCCATTAAACAATTAATTGTGTATGGGTTATTACTAAACTCGATTAGTGTTTACTAATTTTTCATTGAGTAAAAAAAATGCATAGCATGCAACATGATATGTTGCATAATACTTGTTACACCTTTTAATTTGTTTGAGAAACCATGCTTCATGTATTTTATTACTTGGGTTTTCGTTTATGATTTAAATTAAAAAAATTAAGAGAGATATTTTGAGACCATGAGGTATGGGCTTAGGGGAGAGAGAGGGTGAAGGGTCTTCTTTGACCTTAGCTCATTTTTTCTTCACTTCATTTTCTTCTTCTCCTTCTCCTCATGGCTGCCTTCTCCCTCCACCTCCTCTACCTTCTCACAACATCCTCAAATACACATCAAAACCTTATATCCCCTTCTTTAAAATTGTGCACAAGCTCACTACAAGCATGGTGGACTAAGCAAGTTAGGATTTTGAGCACTTGGGGCAACTCAAGAATTTTCTTGAGTTGCCAAATGTGGTATTTCTTTCACCATTAGTGTAGTAATTGATTTCCTTTAGCTTCTATTTTAGTTTAGAATTGATTAAGTGAGGTTTAGTGATCTTAGAAAATTCCAATATGAAGTTTAGGGGATTCTTGAGTTGTGATGGTGCAATTGAGATGTAATTGGTGACTACAACCCTCTTTAGTGTTAAAAACCTAGATCAAACCAGAGCCTAGGCCATGAAACGTGAGTTAGAAACTTTCCGTGTCGGTTTTTGTGGTTTGTGATGCCTATAGGGAATCTGGGGTGACCTGAGACTTTTACAGGAAAAACAAGCAACTCTATTAACCTAGATTAAACACTAGAAGACCACCCTGAGAAGACAAACCCAAACCAAGCAGGTAAAATCAGCCTCGCTGGAATTTCTGTTGTTCTCGCCGAATGAATTGTGGGTATTGGTGTTAAGGTTAGTTCTATAGCTCACATACCCTATAGACTACCCCACTGCACTGCTTGTTTATCCCTAATTCACCTGACCAAAGTTCTGGAGCTAGTTTTCTGAGATTCTGTTTTGGTTTCATGATAGTTTATGACTTAAGTTCAGATATGGGTGTTTTATCTTGATCGATTGGCGTTTGTACGTCGATGTCGAAGGTTATTTGGTTCTTTTGCATGCGTAGACCATAGGTTTTAACCTATGTGTGATTCGTGTGCCGTTTTGGTTTTCGTATGCGATTTCTGTTTACAATGCTATGTGTTTATATATGTAGGCACCTTCACGTGGACTTCAGATAACAAGGAAGAGCATGGTGACATCAACTTCGGCAAGCAAGGATCAAGGTGAGTAGATATATATCTACGGGGGAAGTCGAGTGGATGGCATATAGCACCCCCGCAATTTCGTAGGGTAGGATGCGAATATGATAAATATACATATGTGTTATTGTGAGACGTGAATAACTAGCAAGAAAGGCTTTAGGAGACCATGGGTTGGTTTTAGCGTAATTGGAAGAAAGTGCTTTAGTTTAGTTTATTGTCACGAAACCCTAGAGTAAAGGTTGACACACACACACATGCACACACGTGATATGATTTTAGGTGTATATGTTTATATGTGTGTGTGTGTGTGTGCGCTTGTGTGTGTGGATGCGTTGGGGTGTGTGTGTGTGTGTGTGTGTATACATATACACGGATGTTAAGCCCAGTATATGATACTTGGAGATGAGCCGATATGATCGGGCATGATGCCGTGAGATTGTGATATGTGATTGGGTCGTGATATGATATACGATATGACATTATAGTGGATCGATGGGCAATGTGTTTTCATACACACGAGGATATATGTTTGATGATATTGGAATGTACTAGACTTTAGAACGGTACCCCTAATTCATGATTTTATGATAATGTTACCATATGAATAATGAGGTATATGTGATATT
Organism: Agapanthus africanus; assembly: GCA_030015575.1. NCBI lineage: Eukaryota > Viridiplantae > Streptophyta > Magnoliopsida > Asparagales > Amaryllidaceae > Agapanthus > Agapanthus africanus. Next base: position 359,257,196 of record JASDDO010000008.1, read on the forward strand.
TGACCCGTACCCCGATTTGGGATGTCGTACGATGGATTTTACCGTACGAGGTATAGATATAATGATTGATCCGCACTCTTGACTCGAGGATGTCGTACTATGTATTTTACCGTACGTTACGCTATTGAGACGGGATCGCCGACTACTAGATATATCGACTCGGACTTTAGGTGGATTTCCTTACCCTTTCGACTGGGCTCGAGTCATACTTACTTTCAAAACTAACGAATCATGAGTATTTTTAAAGACAGGCCAAGGGATATTACGGATTTTTCAAAAGACGGTATCTTTTCTCAAAGACCCCGTAGCCCCTATTTTTCTAAAACCACGATTCATGCTATTTCAAACACCAAAAACTGTATGACTCGTATATGGTAATGTATATTCTTCAATGTTGTGGTTACTACATCTTTTTCCGTATATTCATGCTGTTCTCATCGCATCGCATGCTTATAAATATGTTTTTTTAGTTATTATGAACCCCTATTGTCAGGACACCAGCACCATTACCGATGATGTGTATGCTCCGCGTACACTTGCTTGCCGGCTCACACACATCATCTTCGGTAATTTCCATGTTACGTACACATTAGAAAACATTACTTCATTGGTATAATTTACTAGTTGGTATTTTCAACATAGTACTAGTACGCTTGCTTTCATATGCTAGTGTAATTATTGCATTCCTTATTTAGATACCCGGTGCATTCGTATATTCATTCGGTTATGTACTGTTCTGGGGCTTTATGCCGATATTCATTGTTCACCGACTCGTGATTTTGATATTTCTGGATTTGGGAAACCGCATGTGAATTTTTATAAACTTATGATTATTTTAAAAGAGAAAGATGTGGTTTCCCTTGATATGATGAGTAGCGTCCACCATGATATTTTCTCGGTTCTGAGTTGGTTTTCGAGACCCGATTCGAGAAGTGGAGGAACCTTCTGTGGGTACATGGTGAACCGGTAAGATACCCTGGGACGAGAGAGAGATTTTGTGGGGATGACGATGAGCCTGGCTGGGGAGCACTACCTACCGGTGATTGTATGGAAACTCGACGGATATCCAGAGGATACCGTTCGGAGTTATGAGAGAGATGGATATAAAGGCCGATCTGAGGATGCGGCTCCTGAGATATGAGGATTTATGTGTCACTGTCGGACACGGACTTCGTGATGTTTTGAGTGTCGGTGTTGGGCACTCGGCGTTTATCATGATTTGTGTGTCGTTGCTAGACACACGTTGGATGGTGCATTAGTACATGTCACGCATCGATATATTATTATTCTTGACACAGACACGAGTACTTTGATATCACACTTATGATGCTGTTACCTTTGTTGTAGCATTGAGTATTTTCATTGTAAGACCTAGGAGAGCGTCATACATGCAATTTCTTCTCGGTGATGTTTTCTACTCACGAGTTGGCAACTCACCCCTATTGTGCCACAGTTTCTTACAGGTTTAGCCGTACAGGTTCCATGGCGGCTTTGTTGGCACACTTCTTCCTTCCGGGTGAATGCTTGGGTAGGTGGGTTCACTTGCATCGTGACCACCGTTGTACTTTTATTTATTCAGTTGTATCTAGTAAACTCCATCAACCAGACTTGTATTATTTGATAGACTTTGAAAACCAGTTGTTTATTCTTTCGACCTTAGAGTCGCGCGCTTGTATTATTATGGTTCTTCTCTGGTTTTCTTGAGGATGTTGGTTTTCTTTCTGAGTTTTGATCCTCGCCTTCGGCGTTGTATATTTGTATTACTTGCGTGGTTGTTTTCGCCAATTGGCGAAGAGCTAGCTCCCGCTTGGGGATGCCTTTATTCATTACTTATGTATATGCATGTTTGTACCCGTTTGGGGCCAGTATTTACAAAGGAAACTCTGCCGAAATTTTTGGGAAAAACTTAATGCTTTTAAAAATGCTTACTGCGACTTTCAAAGTGATTTTGTATGTTAACTTTTAAATAAGTATTCATTCACTCCTTCTTTTAAATGGTTTAGATTTCTGGGCTTTGGCTTACTTAGATTACGTTACGCCTCTAGACGTTTCGTAATTTAAGTGCCAGTCACGTTCCGTACTTTCGGGTCGTGACAGGGCTGCATGGGATCGGAGAGGAGGGGGTCGGCCAGGTCTGGGTCATCGGTGAGGAGGGAGGAGGAAGGGAGGGGGGATCGTGTTAGGGTTTTTAATTTTTTTTTGGATGAAGAAGATAGGAACGATCTGATCTCTGCCCATTTTATTTATTTGGTTTATTCCATCGGATACTAGCCGACAGAATAACCCAAATAAATATTTTAAATTATATCTGTATTTAATGGGTTTATTCCGTCGGGTTGGGGGTTTATTTCGTCGGGTAATAGCTGACAAAATAACCCCCCGACGAAATAAATGCCATTTTCTTGTAGTGAGTGCTAATTGTCTATGCTTGTTGAAATTTAGCATGATCATTCTAAAAGCCCACGCATCGTGTCCATGCGCTAGGGGTGAAATTCAGCTCGGGTTTGACCCGATCCCGACAGGAATTTCCTGTGTTTTTTAGCATGTTATATATGCCCGAACCCATACTGTTGGGTTTCAAATTACTTATAAATTTATTAGGTCAGATATGGGTTTAGTTCAAATCCCGTCCATCCGAACTCTAAAACCGGTCCGAACCAAACCCGCTTGACTCAAATCATAATTGGTACACCATAAACAAATTTTATACCATTATGATTTATTGTTCTGTACTTAGCTTATAATGTATTCATATAATTCAGCATGGTATATTTAGTACATAAATTTTACATATATATATTTATATATATATTTAGTAGAACAACCAGCAAGTTTTACCTTTTGGATTGTTATAATAATTTACAACAGGCCTATTTATCTACTTCCGTCCACCGTCCAACCAACGAACTTAAACCTTATAATAATTTACAACGGGCCAACCTCAAAATCCAACCCATCCACTTAAACCCCAAAACCTATCCGAACCCGCCTTAAACATAAAGTTTCTGATAATGCCCGATATTGGCGACCCTCAAGATCAGGGCACGTGGCGGACAACACGTCCCAGAACTCAGAAGGAAGGGCCCACAAAGGCAGGCCATGCCACCCCTGTACCCGTCCGGCCATTGCATGCTAGCCCTCCTCGGGGCTCCCCGCATATCGGGCTCCTCGGCCTCTCAGCTCGCCCCGGGCAGCCGCCGGACCAAGTCTCCTCGGCCTTCTCTCGCTCATCCCCGAGCCCCTTTGCCAAGGCTGTATTCCTCGGCCCTCCGACCAGTTCTGCCACTCACAGGCATAACCGCAGCTCCGCGAATCTCGCCATGTGCGGATTCTCCGCGAGCAACATCCTACGTTCCACGCCTCCACGATCCCCATTTATGGGCGATCCGCTCTCTATGCGGGCGTGACATCGGGAGCGCAACTGCTGGCGAGATCCTCGCGCCTGCTGCTGCAAGCCTCCACCGCTATATAAACTCCCATCACAGAAGGGTCAAGTAAGCCATTTTTACTCTACCTAGCTATTACGCTGCTCGGATCTAGTACTAACTTGATCGTCGGAGGGTCCTCGGTGGTGACAAACCATCCCGGGACTTCTTTGCAGGTACCTGGCGTCAAACTCCTCCAACTACCAAATCTCCCCAAAACCCACTGAGACCCACATTCAACGGGGGATCCCCTCCAGAGTCCACCGGGAGATCGACGGAAGACAACATCTGAGGGAGATCTGAAAAGGATCCCCATCAGTTGGCGTCGTCTGTGGGAACCAAAACTCCACAAAAACAAAGTTGGCCTTCCGATCTCCATCCACATGGCGAATAATCGCCCCGAAGATCCAGGTCCCAGCCGCCACTTTCCCCTCAGCGAAGATGTGGGCGACCGCCCGAGCAAAAGGGCTAGAGGCCACGAGCCCATCACCTTTGGCGACGGAGATCTCCATGGCATATCCGTGCCCCCACAACGACCCACTGGTGATCACGGCCCAAATCCACCGGTACGAAGTCCACCGGATACTCGTTGATTCGGGCAGCTCGGCGGACATCCTCTTCCACGACTGCTTTCTACGTATGGAGCTCGCCCCAGCAGACCTGAAACCGACCTCTCATGTCCTTTCGGGGTTCACCAACCACTCCATCCCGGCACAAGGCGTGGTCACCCTGCAGTTCACGATCTGGGAGCCCGGCCGCACGCGCACGTTGCTTATGGACTTCATCATAGCAAAAGTCCCATCGGCCTACAACATCCTCCTCGGCTGCCCGACGCTGAACTCCCTCCAGGCCCAGATATCGACCTACCACCTGGCGATAAAGTTCCCTCTCGATCGGGGCGGGATAGGTCGGTCCTACGAGAGCCAGCGGGTCGCAAAGATAGGCCTCACCGAGACGTCTTCGCCCGAGCAACCGACCGACGACGCCGAGGCATATGGCGACATCAAGGGTTCCCTGGACACCCGAGATGAGCGGAAGGAGGTCCGTGGGGCACAGGTTGAACCTCTGACCGAGGTACCCCTAACAGAAGGGGACCAGGGAAAAACCGTCCAGGTCGGATCGCTACTGACGGGGGCTCAGCGAGTTGACCTGATCGGATTCCTCAGAAACAACTCCGACGTCTTCGCCTGGGCGCCTGCTGACATGCCTGGGATCGATCCCAAAATCATCTCCCATAAGCTCGGGTCGATCCTGCAGCCCGACCCGTCAGACAGAAGAAAAGAAGCTTCGCCCCGGTCAGACAGAAGGCTATCGAAGAGGAGGTTGATCGGCTCATCGCTGCCAACTTCATCAGAAATGTACCCTACTCGGAGTGGCTAGCAAACGTAGTTCTGGTCAAGAAGTCAAGCGGGAAGTGGCGTATGTGCGTCGACTTCACCGACCTCAATAAGGCCTTCCCCAAGGACAACTTTCCACTCCCCCGGATAGACCAGCTCGTCGACAGCTCGGCCGGCCACGAGCTGCTGAGCTTCATGGATGCTTTCTCCGGCTACAACCAAATCCGTATGAATCTTGAAGATGAAGACTTGACCGCATTCACAACGGAATGGAGAGTGTATTGCTACAAGGTGATGCCCTTCGGCCTCAAGAATGCCGGGGCCACGTACCAAAGGCTGGTCAACTGCATGTTCAAGCCACAGATCGGCAGGAATATGGAAGTCTACGTTGATGACATGATCGTCAAATCCATCTCGTTGGCCGACCATGCCAAGGACCTGGGTGAGGCTTTCGAAGTGCTCCGCAAGTTCAACATGAAGCTAAACCCCACCTAATGCGCATTCGGGTTCACCGGGGGAAAGTTCCTCGGGTTCATGGTCACTCACCGCGGAATTGAGGCTAACCCAGAGAAGATCGACGCTATCCTCAACATGGTCACGCCCAAGACCAACGTCGAGATTATGCGGCTCACGGGGCGAGTCGCCGCTCTGAGCCGTTTCATGTCTATGTCGGGGGAGAAGTGCCTTCCGTTATTTAAGGCACTGAGGAAAATCTCGAGGTTCGAGTGATCGGAGGAGTGATAAGCCGCCTTCGACCAATTGAAGAAGCACCTCACAACGCCGCCGCTGCTCACCCGACCAGTGGAAGGAGACGAGCTGTCGTTGTATCTAATGGTATCCGACCAAGCAGCAAGCTCGGTGCTCGTCCGGGAGGCTGAGGGAGCGCAGAAGCCGGTGTACTATGTGAGCCACGTGTTTAAGGACGCAGAAACGTGGTACCCCGCCATAGAGAAGATTGTCTTAGCCCTCGTGGTATCCTCGAGGAAGCTGCGGCACTACTTCCAAGCACACACCATCATCGTCCTCATCGAGCGCCCGTTGGGGGCTATCTTAGCATCACCGGAATCCTCGGGCCGCTTAGAAAAATGGAGGTAGGAGCTATCTCAGTTTGACATAAGGTATCGCCCGAGGCAGGCCATCAAGGCGCAGGCCCTGGCTAATTTCATCGTTGAATGCACCATCCCTAGCAAGAAGCCGGAGCCCACGCCGCCCCTCGCAACCCAGTGCCCCATCGCAGAAGGGCCTGGCTCGGTTCCGAAGTGGGTCATCTACGTCGACGGGTCTTCTACCGAGGAAGGCTGCAGTGCCGGCCTCATTATCCGGGCCCGAACGAAGAAGAGATGGAGTATTCTTTGAGGCTCGATTTCAAAGCCTCGAACAACGCGGCAAAGTACGAGGCCCTCCTGGCCGAACTGCGCATGGCTGCCGGACTGGGACCGAAGATAATTCGAATCCGCAGCGACTCTGCCCTTATTGTCGGTCAAGTGACCGGCCGCTTCGAAGCTCGGGAGCCTCTGATGATGAAGTACCTAAACGAAGTGAGGAAACTCCGAAGAAACTTTGACGAAGTCCAGGTAGAACAAATACCCAGACAGCTGAATGCCCAAGCAGACGCCCTGACCAAACTGGCTTCGTCATACTCGGCCGACAACAAGCAGTCTATCCTCTTTGAAACCTTGCCTCAACCCAACGTGGGAGACGGAGCGACGACACTCCACGTGTACGCGGCCCAGGAGAGCAACCAGGATTGGAGGAAACCCCTCGTGGAATTCATGAAGGACGGCACGCTCCCAGAGGACCGGGCAGCCACCCGCCGCCTCCGGGCCAAAGCCCACCACTTCGTCTGGAGCAACGGGAACCTCTACAAGAAGACCTTCACTCAGCCCTTGCTCCGGTGCGTTGACCCCCACGAAGCCGACTACGTCCTTCGGGAAATCCATGAAGGGGTGGGCAGTGCACACCAGGGGGCTCGAACCTTGATCCAAAAGGCGTTGCTCCAGGGGTACTACTGGACCACCATGCACGATGACACCCTGAAGCTAGTCTGGAGGTGCAAGAGCTGCCAGCTTCACGGCAGCATTCCCCGCCTCCCGGCTACTAAGCTGACTGCCCTAACATCCCCATGGCTGTTTGCCCAGTGGGGATTGGATATGATCGGCCAGTTTCCTACCGGAACAGGCGGGCACAAATACGTCCTCGTCGCGGTGGACTACTTCACCAAGTGGATCGAGGTCGTCCCCATCAGAAAACCAGACGCAGCCACAACCATCAAGTTCCTGAAATACAACCTGATACTCCGGTTCGGCATCCCTAGGTGTATCATCACCGACCACGGGACGAACTTCGAGAACGAAAAAGTGAAGGACATCCCAGGAGGTCACCCATCCTAGTACTACTCTTGCCCAAGCACGCTTAACTGCGGAGTTCTAATAGGATCCAGTGCTTTAGTGCTTTAATGCGGAGTTCTGAAGGACTTCTGCAAAGAATACCATATCCTCATGAAGTTCGCCGCGGTCGCGCATCCCCAATGCAACGGGCAGGCCGAGGTCGCTAACCGAGAAGTCCTCCGAGGTCTCCGGACCCGCCTCGAAGGATGACAAGGCAGTTGGGTCGAAGAACTACCCCGGGCCTTATGGGCCCTGCGCACGTCGAAAAAGACTCCCACCGGGGAGACCCTCTTCACCCTCTGCTACGGAACCGAAGCGATGGTCCCAGCGGAGATCGGGCTACCCAGTCACCGGTTCGAGCACTTCGACGATGACGCAAACACCTCGGCGCTACGGACCAACCTGGACATCTTGTTGGAGAAGAGAGACCGGGCTCAGATCAGAGCCGACGCTTATCAACAACAAATGGCCCGATACTACAACGCTCAGGTCAAACACCGCTCCTTCAAGACCGGGGATCTGGTCCTACGGCGAAACGAGTTCATCGACCATGGTAGGCTTCATAAGTTCTCCCTAAGGTGGGATCGTCCCTTCCTCGTCTCTGAGGTGCTCCCCGGCGGAGCCTACCGCCTACAAGACGCAGATGGACGAAAGCTTCCGCGACCTTACAACGCCGAGAAGCTCAAGCTATACTAGTGAAGTCAAAACCAGCGAGTGTGTACCCCCCCTCTTTTTTCCTTTCGCAAAGATGATGTAAAACGTTCTCTAAAAATCCTGTCCATACGAATAAAGAAACGTCGAATCATCCCGAGTAGAGTTCCGTCTTTACAATCCAAAGCCCTCGCCAAGAGGCGGCCGCGCAGCCCTACTGCCCGGTGTCCTTAGCAGGCTCCCTACATCCCCCCGACGCTAAGGAACAAAGTCCTCCTTAAAGGCGACCCAGAAGCTACCCTGCTCGGTATCCCTGGCGGGTAGCCTCCCTACCGCAACGTCAGGGATCGGAAAGCCCTCCCAGAGGCAGTCGAGCCCGACAGTCGCTCGGCTATCCCCGGCGGGCAGCTTCCCTGCCGCAACGCCGGTGATCAGAAAGCCCTCCCAGAGGCAGTCGAGCCCGAGGATCCCTCGCTCGGCTATCCTTTAGGACAGAAGTCCTCGCCAAGGGGCACCGGACGGTAACTCCGCCCGGCCAAGGGTCCTTGGTAGGCTTCTACAGCCCCTCCCGCGCCAAAGACCAAAGTCCTCCCAGAGGCAGTCGAGTCCTTGCTCAGCTATCCCCGGCTGGTAGCATCCTACCACGGCCAATAGGGATCAAAGCCCTCGCCAAGAGGCACTGGGCAGTAACCCTGCTCGGTCCCCGTCCTGAAGGATCAGAGCCCTCATAAGAGGCAACCGCACAGCTTCACTGACCGGTCGATCCCGGCGGGTAGCTTCTCTATCGCAACGCCCAGGATCAGAAAGTCCTCCCAGAGGCAGTCGAGCCCCTGCTCGGCTATCCCTGGCTGGTAACTCCTTACCCGTGACACCAGGGATCAAAGCCCTCATAAGAGGCACTCCCAAGCTGGCAGCTACCTACCTACAACGCCAGAAATCAGAAGCCCTCACCAAAGGGCAACGGGACAGCTTCCGTTCATCCTCGGCGATGCTTGGTAGGTGATCGAAGTCAACTCAACGGATAGTCGCTGAACAGGTGGCCGACCTGACATGAAAGCCCAGCAGCACAAACAGAAGATAAAGTGCGGACCAATGAAACCGAAGAAGAAGTTTTATTATCAAACGCACAGTCTTTACAAAGGGTACTTCGGGCTCCCCAGCCTTACAAACTGCCTGGAGGCTTACAAAAGGGGGCAAGGAAATATCAAAAAGACCTAAGTCGCGAACCCTCTCCACCCTGCGCCTCGCTTCCCTCATCGCTGGGGGCTTTACCACCGGAGGTTTTGCCACCAGGGGCGCGCCTCGTTCCCTCCATCGTTGTCGGCCGGAGACCTTGCCACCGGAAGCGGGACCCGAGCACGAAGCTCGCCATCGGCGAAATCGGGAAGCTGCTCCTTCACGGCATCCAGAGCCTTATTCCACGCGATGGCAGAATAGTCACCGAGCTTGACGTAAAACTGCTCCGACACCTGGTGATCAGCCACGGCTTTCCTGGCCTGGGCCTCAGCGGCCTGAGCCGACAGAAGTGTAGGGTTACTAGTGTAAGTGCACGGCGGTGCCCCGGCCGTCAATCCGACGGCCAAATGCGGAAGCGGCGATAAACTTTAATTTCACTTGAACTGGCAAACCGCCGCGCACTAATACCCGGATCGAACCACTAACTAGTCCTAGCTATCTACAAGAATGGGAAGAGAGATATACCGATAGATCCGAGTCCTCCGGTCTTCTCGTCGTCGTCCCGATTTCCTGCGGAATGTCCCGTCTCCTCCTCGTCGCCGGAAGTGCACCACATCGCCTACTTCTTTTACGGGCTCCCACCTCAATGCCGAGGCAACTCGGGCACGAAGCTGGCTAGTCGACGTGCCCAAGATTCGCTGTAGAATATGGTGTACAAGTCTCATTTTGGGGTTGTAGGAATTGCCTTTTAGTGGAGGAAATGATATGAGAACAATGTGGAGGGACTTGTGGGATTTTACAAAAGCAAAAGAGCAAAAATCCCATATGCAAAAATTTGGACAGCCCCCTAATGCTTTGGCCGGCCATGACTCTTGGAGAGAGGAGAATGAGAGTGTCGTGTGATGGATAATGAGAGAGCCATCTAATTATCCAATGGAGAGAGAGAGAGAGAAAGCTATCATACAAAAGAAAATGATCACCAAATCAAAACCCACACTCAACCACCTACCACCAACCTCATCATCAACAACCATGATGATTTACAAAGTCAAGCAATCATGAGTTTATGAAGTCAAATGATGGGACAAGTATCATGACAAGATAAAATGCAAAGACCCCCTCCACAAACACTTATTTGCAACAATGCAAATAAGCCCTCCTCCACCAATCTTCGGCCAATGAACGGAACAATGGAAATCGGCCGAAACGGAAAGCAAACTGGCAACTCCAGAAAACTGGTCCCGTAATAAATTACAGGAAAACCCCGATACTGTGCATACACACCCGCATCTGTATTTCGACCGAAATACAAATGCAATGAGACAAAATCTACACTGTACTATACTAGGATCCGGCTTATACCAAAACCGGCTAGCAATATCTGTTCGATCCTGATTCGTGCAATACCGCACGTATCTGATCGAACCCTGCCATATAACCATACGGCCTATAGTACAAACTGTCTGATTCTGATCCGTGCAATACCGCACGTATCTGATCGGACCTTGCCATATCTCCATACGGCCTCTACAACCTTTCGCCCGAAAGCTGAGTAACTGAATGTGGGGGACTCTAAAGACTCGTCAACACCTTGGTTGTGGATTTAACCACTAGCACGTCAGAGGTATAAGCCAATACGTAACGGGCTACCAGGTATTGACTAAAAGGGACGTCTGTGAGCGAACTCAGCCTGACAACCCTATTGAGCCTGTCAGTGACAATATCCGTACAGTCCGGTCCGTTCGTCTATGAGCATCGCATGGCGGGCCTAGGGGGTTGGTAAAAGTCAGACCCCCAAAAGCGGTACAAGTCGTGTCGGAGTGTAGCCCAGAACACCCTGAGATACTACTGGAATACCTACCAGTAAATCTCCTTGCCTCGGCCGAGGGCTTCGTGTAATGGCTCTCCTAGACACAGCACGACCTCACCCCCAATACCGGGAGAGACGAACCCCTAAAGATACGCTCACTGCCTCCATGTGGCTCGGGACTGTACCCAACTAAAACCTGTTTGCACGACTCCTTTGAGCCGTGGTAGGGTAGTAATCAAAGTACAGTGGGAACTCACACAAGACAAATGACGATCCCCAGGTCGATGAACTAACCTGTACACATGTCACCAGGGAACTGCCATCTGACGTCTGGTATATGACCAACTAGCATCTTCCCGGCGAGTCCTGTCCGGTGTACTCATAACCCAATGAGCACCTGTATACATCTTAGGTGATCCAACTGACACCAGTGGCTTGTGATACCGGCCACCGCCCCTCGTCGGGGTCTCGACTGTATACACTAGTCTACTCTGGAGTATCGATGCCCTGTCTCGAAACTCACACGACTAGGGACCATTTAAGGATATGCTTATAGACCCCAGCTCCCACTTATATGATCGCCCTCATACTGCTGGTGGTCAAGCAAGAATCCTAGGGGCTCTATCAACGTGTAATAGCGACTTGTCAGGTCATCTAAAGCAGTACACGATGATAAAGGTAAACCAGATAGCATACTATCATCTCGAGTAAGACTGTCCTACCGGAATAGGTCCTCCATCAATCATTGCAATCACGTACCTGTGACCTAATAATTGACTCTGAAGGCACTATCTCCAACAATCTCCCACTTGCACTCAAGGCTAATTATTGCGATGTCGCATACTCACAGCCCGTGTGATACCGAACATCCAACTCCTCTACTAGTCAGCCTCACAAATCTCGTTTGCGAAACTATTGCGTTCGAGGAATAGCCTTAGTGAGTGGATCCGCTTTGTTGTTTCTTTCTATGTCTCTCTAAATCTCAAGTTCGCGGAGAAACCCATCTCCCGAAATGAGCAATACCTGTCTTAGAATGTGTCTGGATGTCTGATGGGACCTAGCTCATAAATGAACTCCAAATCCAAACTTCTTAGACTGTATCGTCAACTGAACTTAATCAGTATCCTGCGCCATGCCACCCTCAGTATTGCCTTGGATCACCTGTCCAAAATACTGCCCCTCGTCAGAGGAAAAACTATAACTCTGACAACCTCCTTGTCGTCCATGTCACCTTGGAAGCCTGGAATGATAACTGTCTCCCGAATGAGGCTGTCGTTATCATATCCCTAGAACATCTACTTATGTTCTAAAACTGCTTCCGACCGTTTCTCCAGGATTGGATCAATGTCAACTTATTGCATCTAGTGCAAGAACAACATCTGGTGTGGTACTTGACATCTCATGATTGACTCAATTGCCTGAGCAAGTGATCTGCCAATCATGCACATCCCTCTCCCCTTTAGTCTGTAAGACACCTTTAGAGAGGGTGACTCCATTACCTGCAGGTACACTACCGTGCCAGGAGTCGTCCATTCTAAATACTCTTAGAATGCTGTCAAAGTACCCTGATTGGGAAACCACCCAAATCTAGATCTAAAGCCATAGATCTAGTAACCAATATGTCTGATATAAAATCCATTTCCTTTGTGGAGAAACCACTGTGTGACGACCAAAGTATAACCGATTGTAGTATAGGAGTTTCCTTTCCTACTCTGTGTATGTCATCCAAATACCAGGATATCACACCCTACTACCTTCTCAACAGATCCATCCCTTATTCTGATGAAGTCAAACCCATGACTGTCACGTCAGAAATAGATGATCTATCTCCGCTACATCTGCTTTAGTCTATAAATAGACATAAGCTACCTGTCCACCAATGCTTCCGCAGCTCCCACTGACTACGACAACCCTCTGGCAGAGTCATATAGACGTACACTTCTAAAACGAGTTCAGAACGACGCTATACTCATCCTCCTGCCGGGTCTCGTAACCTGGAACAACAGCAATGGCAATTGTGGGTAAACAAGAACTTCCCTGTCACCGTCCTTGAGGCTACAGTAGTACCTCTCGGGTGCCTGAAGTTACCCACCTTATTTGCGGAGTGGCCAATGGAATGTCAATCCAGATTGAATCTTTAGGTTCCTTATCAAATCTTCAGTAATCGTTTGTGGTTCTGGAATCACTTCCGGTTCTACCATACTCCCACTACTGTTTTCTGAAAAAATCCATTTTTAATAAAACTGTGGCGAGTCTAGAACAATATCGCTATTGTTCATTCAGATGGTAGAAAATCAACCCTCGTCATAGCCTGGGTCAACCCACAAACAGCCATTACAGAAACGTGCCTTGAGTTGTCCAGTGTCTGGTTTCAATCATAAGCCGGACAACTCCCCGTACCTTAACAATGTTAAGATATGAACTGTACTATATCCAATATAGAACCAGAGGTACTGATTTAATTGAACCAGATTCAAATCATGCAGCTGTCCCCAGTGCATGTTCCCTAAATGGAAGAAGGACGATCAGCGTTACTCAACTTAGGAATGCTTCCAATTATGAGTAACCTGAAAGAGAAGCAAGATCTCTTTATCATTACTATCATCTGAATACCATACACAAGTATCTACATCTTCGATCTCTTTGAAGAATCCCGATACTTGCTACACCTGGTTCTCTACTCTATTCAAATACCTATAACTTCTCAAAATTCGGACCCTGTGTTTCCACGAAACACCTGTCTAAAAACTAGAGAAGTCATAAGTAAACCGAATATAGTACGAGGACCAACCCCTCTGTCCTGATGGACCCTGGACAACATACAATACTCTGTATAAGTCCCTTGAGTCTGATAACTCATTCACTGTGTGTCGTAGGTTGAAAACTGTACTTATGGTCAAGAAGAATTACACCGCTGTTTAATGCTCCTTACCTAACCATCCACTGATATAGGTAAATGTCATAGACATAATTTCAGAAAGGTATATCTCACTCTATGAAAATAGACGTACAGATATATCAATTTGAAATTGGTGCATAAAAGCGGATATTCAAAACCAAATATTTGCCGACCGGCAAACAGCCCAGGTGATTTCCTCAAATATCACCGATTACAACGAATCCCGATATAATGAGGATAATCACCCAATTCCCAATAACCTACTCCCACTCATCATCTGTAAAACCATACAGATGTGAGAATCAAGCCTGGTAAATACATACCCTGGAGTAAGTGTCTAACTGGGAAATCAGTTTTCCTTTAACAGTACACAGTGAAGCTGAAACATTGAAATGTTTCGATGGGGTATCCTGGTATTCCTAGTAATGCCTCTTCCATTATCCAGATTCACAACTGTAACCGTGTAATTCTTTGCCACCTCTCCAAATCCCTTCATATGTCTTTAGTCATTACCTTCTGCACACCCCTCAGGCCAAATGGTTTTCTTCCTTCCCTACCGTTCGGCACCAGCCTATGGTTTGGAAGAAAACTCTCCAATAAGCATAATGGGTGTACTGTCCTAATCCTAGGAACACTCGCAAAGCGAGAGAAGGTGAAGATAAAAGACACCTGAATAAACCTTATTCCTATTTCTCCTGAACCAGAATCCATCCCCGAACTGGAACAAGTTCCTTTCGAGTTCGTATATAACCATACGATGGAGTATCCAATAAACTGTGGATCTTCGTAGTGATACGGAGTGTCCTGGAGAAATACAAAGGTGATTTAGGATTGGCGAAAGAATACTTTGGTTTGGTCGTGAATATCTGTTGCAATTTACTTTGCCCTCTTACTAATCCCTTGCTTTGTCTTAACCTAATACCTTCTGCACACCATCGTTATGCTAATTGGTTTTCTTCATTCCCTACCGGTCGGCACCTGCCTATGGTTTGGAAGAAGACTATCCAATTTGCATAATAGGTGTACTACCCCTAAACCAAGGAGTACTCGTAACCTGAGAGAGGGTAAAAGGAAAAGACAACTGAATAGTTCTATCCGTTTTCTCCAGAACCGGAAACCATCCTCGAATAAATTCTTTCGAGTTCGTATCTAACCATACGATGGTTTTGTCCAATGGAAGTAGACGTTCGTGGTAAAACGGGGTGTCCTGGAGAAAAGGATAAAAGTAGGAGTGGCAATGAGGTTAGCAACTCAGACAATCCAAAAGCCTGTGTTTAAGAAGGTTCGGTCAACTTGGTCACTGAGTCATAGTCTTAGGGTCGGGTCAATGGTCGCTGCCAAAGAGAGAGAGAAAAGAAACACTCAGCGTGCACTCTAACCTAGATCAGAATGGTTACCAATTTGTCTAATCTGGAAACCTCCCACTGTACCTCAAATTCTCCTCCAAACCTGAAAGAAGAATTAGTCGGGGTTACCCGAGGAGTAAACCAACTCATCAGTGGGAATCGGGATCCAACTATCATCGCATGATAACGTGACGGAATCCGCTCACGGTGTCACACTTCAGAAGGTATGCGCATATCTGGCAAGTTTCAGTTCTTTTGAAACTCCCGATGTGGATTTTTACCCCATGCTCTTATGACCTTGACTAAGGCCAACAAATCATAAGTCACATGTCAAGTTCTACCCGTCATTATCCAGGTTGATTTGAACCCACTCGTACAAGCCCTTGACTAAGGCCAACAAGGCTATACGACTGTCCCAAACCAACGCATCTATCTATGCAGCATATGAACACCCAATAGCTACCAAACACTGTGCCTTGACTATGGCCAACAAACACAGCTTGAATACTATTGACTACCCATATGAAACGACAGAGGGCTACGAATGGTTTCTGGCGAAAACCTTTAACGTAAAGAACTTGATATCGTTGAAGGAACGGATAGCTTTTTTTAAAATATAGTGACGAAAACCTTCGCTAAAGAGGTCACTCCCGGTGAAGGGATCTCGGCTCTTTCCCCGTAGAATGGGGTGCAGGATATTCCAACTGAATACCACGGTGCAAAGCAAAAGTAATCGGCTATAGTGAAGTTAATGCCCTGATGCAAACCTTTTGTCCAAGGGGTCACTCCCGGTGAAGGGATCTCGGCCCTTGCCTCGTCGACTGAGGAGCAGGATATTCCAACTGAATATCACGATGCAAAATAAAAGAGAACGTCCTTGCAATAACAGCTTTTTGAAAAGTGTTCCAACAACATCAGATTAGGTTTGTTTTTAAACTTGCATTGATCCGAATCAATGCAGTCCCATCAATTGATCACACCAAAAAGAACGAAAATATACTGATGTACGTATATGCCATCCGCATTCGCCACTGGGTCCCGTCATTACCCGTTAGGTTAGCTAACTAACGACAGAGCGGGGACTGGACTAGCGCGGATGTAAAACATATACAACATCTACTAATATATATACCAATATATTATATTTCGCTCAAGGCGTGAAAGAAATGCAACATCACAGAAAATGTACAGCATCACAGAAAACAATACAGATATCTGGGATCCCCGGGTTTCACAGAGCCACTACTGAAACCCGACGTTCCCCTGGTCGTGTGGATAGCCTGCGCAATGAAATCCTAGACCCCTACGGGCGCGGCAAGCTACCCGCCAAAACCTGAAGCGAGGCAGCCCCCTTCAGTGCCGTGAATGGACCACCCAGCACTTCACGGAATCCGGTAACTTGGGCACCCCTCCTGGGTCAACCTGTACCCCCTACGAGTGTGGCGAATAGGAGTGAAGCCCCTTCCGTCTCAATGCCATGAGATGCGGGCTTGTTGCCCTCTAGAACCCGGCTATCCGTGCACCCCACCGCGGGGTAATCCTAGTACAGAAAGTAAAATATACATACAATGGGTACATCGACCGCAACCTGGCCGTGTCCCAAAATAATAATACAAACAGGCAGTGACTGCAGTCCACATGTCGGACGCTCGCCCCGCAAAATCAAATGTACATAATACAACCACAACTGTACTAGCATTGCATCCAGGCTATCCCCTACGACCGATCCGCAACATCACAGCAAAAACAGAACATCAACGTGAAAGTCACGTTCGCAAATCCGTCTAACCGGGCTATAGCAGTTAGACCGGATTTACCGATCAAGTGACATTCACGGTCGCAGATATAATGTAAATGCTGTGAAAAATGTGTTTAAAATATCCGATCAATTAAATTTTAACAAGTGGGCCCCCAAGCATTACTGCAGCAGATCAAGAAATTCTGGGCCCAATGTCAATATTCCAAAACCCAAATTTAAAGCCCATAAAGCTACTGAAGAAATTTCACACAGCAAGCGCACTGTTCGGCGGCGGAACCGCGGCCCAAAGGGGGGTATTGCCGCGGTTCCGCGCTCTGTTCGTCGACTGAATGTGTC
The DNA here is from genome assembly GCA_030015575.1 of Agapanthus africanus. Taxonomy (NCBI): domain Eukaryota; kingdom Viridiplantae; phylum Streptophyta; class Magnoliopsida; order Asparagales; family Amaryllidaceae; genus Agapanthus; species Agapanthus africanus. Next base: position 359,274,322 of record JASDDO010000008.1, read on the forward strand.
GAATTTCTACAGTATGCTTATAACATCCAGTGCATCACTATTTTACAACCTGAAAAAATTTTCGAGACCAAAAATTTTCAACAGAAACTGATGCGAACTAAAATGCAGTTTTGGAACATTCGATCGATCGAAACAGAAAAACACATTACACCAAGCTAGACTATGTTAATGGCGAGGCTCTGATACCACTGTAAGTGCACGGCGGCGCCCCGGCCGTCAATCCGACGGCCAAATGCGGAAGCGGTGATAAACTTTAATTTCACTTGAACTGGCAAACCGCCGCGCACTAATACCCGGATCGAACCACTAACTAGTCCTAGCTATCTACAAGAATGGGAAGAGAGATATACCGACAGATCCGAGTCCTCCGGTCTTCTCGTTGTCGTCCCGATTTCCTGCGGAATGTCCCGTCTCCTCCTCGTCGCCGGAAGTGCACCACATCGCCTACTTCTTTTACGGGCTCCCACCTCAATGCCGAGGCAACTCGGGCACGAAGCTGGCTAGTCGACGTGCCCAAGATTCGCTATAGAAAATGGTGTACAAGTCTCATTTTGGGGTTGTAGGAATTGCCTTTTAGTGGAGGAAATGATATGAGAACAATGTGGAGGGACTTGTGGGATTTTACAAAAGCAAAAGAGCAAAAATCCCACATGCAAAAATTTGGACAGCCCCCTAATGCTTTGGCCGGCCATGACTCTTGGAGAGAGGAGAATGAGAGTGTCGTGTGATGGATAATGAGAGAGCCATCTAATTATCCAATGGAGAGAGAGAGAGAAAGCTATCATACAAAAGAAAATGATCACCAAATCAAAACCCACACTCAACCACCTACCACCAACCTCATCATCAACAACCATGATGATTTACAAAGTCAAGCAATCATGAGTTTATGAAGTCAAATGATGGGACAAGTATCATGACAAGATAAAATGCAAAGACCCCCTCCACAAACACTTATTTGCAACAATGCAAATAAGCCCTCCTCCACCAATCTTCGGCCAATGAACGGAACAATGGAAATCGGCCGAAACGGAAAGCAAACTGGCAACTCCAGAAAACTGGTCCCGTAATAAATTACAGGAAAACCCCGATACTGTGCATACACACCCGCATCTGTATTTCGACCGAAATACAAATGCAATGAGACAAAATCTACACTGTACTATACTAGGATCCGGCTTATACCAAAACCGGCTAGCAATATCTGTTCGATCCTGATCCGTGCAATACCGCACGTATCTGATCGAACCCTGCCATATAACCATACGGCCTATAGTACAAACTGTCCGATCCTGATCCGTGCAATACCGCACGTATCTGATCGGACCTTGCCATATCTCCATACGGCCTCTACAACCTTTCGCCCGAAAGCTGAGTAACTGAATGTGGGGGACTCTAAAGACTCGTCAACACCTTGGTTGTGGATTTAACCACTAGCACGTCAGAGGTATAAGCCAATACGTAACGGGCTACCAGGTATTGACTAAAAGGGACGTCTGTGAGCGAACTCAGCCTGACAACCCTACTGAGCCTGTCAGTGACAATATCCGTACAGTCCGGTCCGTTCGTCTATGAGCATCGCATGGCGGGCCTAGGGGGTTGGTAAAAGTCAGACCCCCAAAAGCGGTACAAGTCGTGTCGGAGTGTAGCCCAGAACACCCTGAGATACTACTGGAATACCTACCAGTAAATCTCCTTGCCTCGGCCGAGAGCTTCGTGTAATGGCTTTCCTAGACACAGCACGACCTCACCCCCAATACCGGGAGAGACGAACCCCTAAAGATACGCTCACTGCCTCCATGTGGCTCGGGACTGTACCCAACTAAAACCTGTTTGCACGACTCCTTTGAGCCGTGGTAGGGTAGTAATCAAAGTACAGTGGGAACTCACACAAGACAAATGACGATCCCCAGGTCGATGAACTAACCTGTACACATGTCACCAGGGAACTGCCATCTGACGTCTGGTATATGACCAACTAGCATCTTCCCGGCGAGTCCTGTCCGGTGTACTCATAACCCAATGAGCACCTGTATACATCTTAGGTGATCCAACTGACACCAGTGGCTTGTGAGACCGGCCACCGCCCCTCGTCGGGGTCTCGACTGTATACACTAGTCTACTCTGGAGTATCGATGCCCTGTCTCGAAACTCACACGACTAGGGACCATTAAGGATATGCTTATAGACCCCAGCTCCCACTTATATGATCGCCCTCATACTGCTGGTGGTCAAGCAAGAATCCTAGGGGCTCTATCAACGTGTAATAGCGACTTGTCAGGTCACCTAAAGCAGTACACGATGATAAAGGTAAACCAGATAGCATACTATCATCTCGAGTAAGACTGTCCTACCGGAATGGGTCCTCCATCAATCATTGCAATCACGTACCTGTGACCTAATAATTGACTCTGAGGGCACTATCTCCAACAACTAGGCACTGTCACAAGGGTCTATAAGGCATCAACCATGCCCAATTTAAAATTTAGACGTGCTGAACAACCCAAAGCGGGGATCTTTACTAGATTATTAGGGTTAAATATGCAAGTAAACATCTTTACATCTAAGAGAGAGGGATTACAACCTTTGTAGTCCGCTCCTTCACTTCATAAGCTCTGAGTAGTAGTACCTTCGCCGCAATCCATGATCTCCCAGACTCAAGAGAGGCTCCACAAGCCGAACGATCCATGCTTGCTTGAAGTTTTCCTTTTCGAAGATGATCTACCTTGAAGAATTTTTAACTCAAGCTCTCACTTCTCTAATCAAGTATTAGAGAAGAGAACACCCTAATCTAAGTGGCTAGAATAGATGAGGATGATGAAGTAGGAATTTAGCTCTCTTTTGTTTTCATAATCTCACACTAATCCATAACAAAAGAAAAACCTAGAAAGTTTTTCAAGAGCTCAAGAAAGAAGAAGAAGAATCAATCCTTTTGTGATGAATAATAAATTGTTATTATCATTACAATTGCAACCATGGTTAAGTCAAGAAAGACTTAACCATTGTAGAGATTTAACTAGGGTTAAGGGTGTGGGTTGGGTTAGGAAAATATCTCCAAAATATCAACACATAATATCTTTGCAAGAAACAAAATAAAAGCTTCTGGAAGCTACATGAAAATTCTAACCCAAATCAAACCTTAACTATGTTTATCTCCAATAATCATGTTGCATTTGTAATCATAACTTGTTACAATATTATATATCACATATATAATATATTTTTGTAACAAAAGAAAATAATACAATTAACATATATCGCATATATATCAATGTATTATTCGGTGAGAAAACGAATCAATAAAGCGAGCTTATATTAGATAATGTAATGTAATATATCACATATATAATTATACATTAAATTATCGAATCAACACTTGATCCGACAATCCGGTTATATCGAATATAACAGACTAATATAACATGTACCGATCGAATCAACACTTGATCCGATGACCCCGATTATATCACATATACCCAGCCGATATCATATATCGCGAGAATAGAATACGGTATCTCATATCGTATTATTCTCGGTCCCGCACATATCACATATGTGCTCCTATTTCGTTTTGCCTGAGTCAAGAAACCTCTGTGTAGGACTGTAAATCCCCGTTCCCATCAATAAAATCTTTCTACTTTTCCCTAATTCCCCGAATATTTCCCCTTTTCTTTTTCTCGTAATTTTGTAGGAAATTGGTTGCTAGATTTGTCGTATTTAAATTTTCCTAAACCTTTAAAATCAAAAATCAAAACTATATATATACCCATCTTCCCTTTACCCAGATTAATTAAAACTAAGCATATATACAAATACCCGGCCCAAACAGAATAAATTAAACTTTAATTATCCAGCCCAAACAAACCCAATTCCCTAAAGCCCAACAGAATAAAACCAATTTTAACTAAACATATAATTAAATTCCCAACTCTTTCCCATTAGCCGGCCCAGCCCATTCTCACGCCCGCGCCCACAACTCAAACCCGACCCGACCCGCTTCATTTCTCTCCTTCCCCACTCGTTTCTTTCCCGCTCGATTCCTACTGCGCAAACCTACGTCGCCCACATCGCCAATGCCCCAGCTCGTCGCCCACGACCTCGCAAGCACGTCTCAACCGCGCCTCGAGCTCCTCAACCCCTCGTCCCCCCTCTCTCCTCTCTCCCTCCTCACTCTCGATCTTTCAAACTCCTCCTCTTCTCTCTCTCCAAAGAAAACCCACTGCCATCATCCCTCACCCCACCGCCGCCGCCGACGACGACGACTACGACCACCACTATTCCTCCCTCACATCTCTCTCTCCTCTTCACCCCTCGCCTGCACAGCCCACCTCCACCTATCGAGCTCCCTCTCCCCACCATCTCAAATCGTGGAGCTCAAGCCTCCCCTGTACCCTCATGCCGACGAGCTCCCATCGCGCCGCCGGCCACATAGTCGACGCCTCTGCATCCTCTGCATCACCATCACCTACCAACTCGAGCCCTCACTACCTCACTCCCTCACTCCAAAACCCACACCAAACTCATCGCCTCGAGCCTCGAACCCCTCGCTGTGGCCATCGCCGGAACGACCATCGCCGACCCCGGCATGCCCCTGGAGATCCACAGCACCACACTCCGCCTCCAGTGATCGCGAGCCATCCCCGGGCAACTCCGATGACGAACCCGAAACGCGAGCCGAGGCCGTGAATCCAAACCGTGTCATTCGTCGCGCGTTCGTGCCGTTACCGCTTCCGTGCGTCGCCAAAGCGTCTCCAGGCAAGTACCCTACTTTCTACATGCTAAATTATTTCCGTTACAAATCAAAACCGTATTAATTCCATGTTTACGATTCATGAAAACTTATATGACATGGCTGTTTGATCAAAACCCGAATGAAAACCTTCCATTAAACTGACGGAACTTGATTATATATGCTGGCCCGTGTGGCAATGAACATTGTGGTGAAATTTGACTGGAAAATTTTCTCGTTACTGTCTTGAACGATCACCCCCAATTACACCCATTAAAACTGAATACTTCCCGCGTCTGAAACTTGTTAAAATCATAATTAAGTGTGTACACATTGAAATGATGCGTTCAAGGGCTCAAATCAAAGCCGACTCGACGACCTAGAACCCTATACAAGTTCTTAATTGTTTCTGTACTGAAATTATGACGAGAATTGGTTCGGAGAGCGGCTCTTGACTGCAGTCCAGAGGAGCTCCGGCTGTTGATTTCTATCTCGTAATGCTTACTACTTTGCTGCCTGAACTTGTATGTTGCGGAACCCTATACCTTATGGAAGATAGAACTGTTAGCTAAATAACTCAAGTGATTTCACCCCTTGTTATCGTCGTTTACTATTTAAACTGCAATGTAAAAGAACAGGACGTATAGCAGTCACAAACAGAAACAAAACTGATACCCTAGTGTTGAACAGTGTGTAACTTCTGACGTAGAGACGCGATTGAGAATCCATCTGGTACGTTGGAAACCCTATCGAAAACCCTAAATTTCATTCAACTGTAGCGTCGCTAAATACTGATCCCAACAGGGTGATAATTATGCCGCGAAACGGACGTTCAGTTCAGAAACTGAATTTCCTACAGCGAGCACTTAAATTGAAATGGATGTAACTTGAATAACAGATATCCGATTGCACTGAAACAAATTTTTCTGAACTTCCGACAGAGTGTACTTGTTACCGTATTTGTATCGTTTCACTGAATTCTGAACATATGAATTACTGCAATTTTTGTAAGCTCATGAAGTGCATAATAGTTCATATTACACATGACTTGTTAACTGCATAAATATACATATCTTACCCAATTGCCATATACATAGTGATAGTGCGCGTTATTATTCAGTGGACATTGCATTATCGTGCGTGAATGATATTGGTTTAGGAGTGTCAAGTACGCCAATGGAAAAGTGAATGATTCGTGACAGTGATCGATACAGTGAACAGTGACAAAACCGTGTTATTGGTGCATACTTGTACACGACTAAATCATAATCGTCAATAGTGTAAACCTGGGGGAAAAGGGGAAATCGAAGTGGAAAGAGCATCGTATTTAGCGAGGACCGTGTTTTAGAGGATGATCATTCGAACAGCGACTCTTATATATATTAGGTAGGATCTAGCGATCCGGCTGACAGGGTTATGTCCCGGGCGTGTGGGCCGTTGTCTCGGGTATGTACGAGACTCCCGTTAAAGATGATCCTCCTTTCCACAACTCGATTTCAAACATGACTTAGAGACTGATAGGGACACAGATCATACTTTGCATCATTTAGTGACATAGTGATTATCAGCATTTTACTTCCACTGTTATTACCTTATTTGCCTGTTTCATGTCATTATTATAATATTGCTATTACGTCGTTCTGACGACCTGAGTATGCATGCTCAGACCTCAAGGAAGAACCGGCGCAGGAGTCAGATTTACCCTTCGAGCTAGCGGAGATTTAGTCTGGAGTATCTCTTTCATCTTTTACTGCTTTTCCTAAAAGAGACCTTGTACTCGAACTTGGTTAGTAGTTCTTTTCTTATTTATTTGTAAATTGTGGACAATGAACTTTGATGTAATATTTTAGTGATGTATTTCCTTTACTTCTGTGCTTTGTTTACTGATTACCATGTAATGCTAGAAGCCGAAGTGTGACTACGGCGGGATTATTCCTTGACCGTAGGAGCATGGCTGGCCTAGTCATCCCTCGTTTTCCGTATTTTGGGAAGCGGGGCGTGATATGATTTTTTTGGTTTCAGAGCCGTGTTTAATAGTAAGGAATAACATTAACTATACTGTATTACATTATTTTCGCTTTACTATTCCTGATTTTCATCCTTGTATCTAATCATATCCTTTGAATATCTTCCAGCGATATGACGTCCCCGAACGACCACTCCTCGGACTCAAGTTCTCAGGATCGCATGGAGAGGATACTTAGTGCATTGACTTCTCTCGCAGAAGCTCAGGAGAGGAAGACGGACCTACTTGCCGAGGGACTCAGGGCTATTACCGCTGCAGGGGGACCGTCCGCACTCATTACCGCTCCCGAGGGCACTACTCCACCAGCTTACTCTGCGAGGGCTGGCACCGTGTCAGATTTCCGGAGGTTGCATCCAGCTGCATTTACAGGGATAGCTGAACCACTAGAGGCCGAGCAATGGCTAGTTAATATGGAGAACTTACTGACGGCTGCCAGGGTACCAGAGGAAGATAAAGTGAATGAAATAAAGATCCAGTTGGAAGATGAAGCCCGTACATGGTGGTCAGTGGAAGAAAGCAGGCTAGACAGGCCGATCGAATGGAGCAAATTCAAGGAGTGCTTCTTGGACCATATTTCCCTTCCACCGCCAAGGCCGAGATGGAAGAAAGATTCATTCTGCTGAAGCAGAATGGCCGTCCCGTAGACGTATATGCGGTAGAGTTCAACCGTTTGAGCCGATTTGCTCCGTACATGGTCGCTTCAGATGCCACCAGGGCCAGACGCTTCTTACAGGGACTCGATTTCGAGCTGCAGCAGTTGATCGCGTCACTCGAATTCCAGACTTTTGCATAGGTACTCAACACGGCGAGGATTCAGGAGAAATTGATCAACAAGTTCAGGAAGCCCCCAGTCGTTCCAACACGCACACACGCACCTTCTCGAGGAGTCATACCAGTTCACAGGCCTGGAACGACACAGATGAAGCGTTCGTTCGTGCCCCAGCATCGCCCCCAGAGCAAGAACGTAGTTTGCGGCTACTGCAACAGAGATGGGCACACCCAGAAGGACTGTCGCCGCGCCAAGGGACAGTGCTTGATTTACAGATCCAGTCAGCACAGAATTAGCGGTTGCCCCAAGCGAGCAGAGATACAGGGAGGGTCTGGACCACAGCCGCAGAGATCACAGGAGCAGAGGCAACCCTACACAGGCCGCGGTCAGGGACGGGCTTTCACCTTGACCGCCGAGCAGGCAGAGGCTTCAGGAGAAGTTGTTACAGGTATTCTACTCGTACATTCCTTACCAGCTAGAGTACTATTTGATTCTGGAGCATCGCACTGTTTCATATCTGCGAATTTCGTTGATATACACTCCATACCACATGAACCATTAACTAAGGGTTGGGAAATACATACGGGTAATGGCGTGATAGTATTTAGTCGAGAATGTAGATCATGTCCGGTTGTAGTGTATGGCAGGGAATTCTATGCGAATTTCCTTTTGATCGGGACAGGCAGCTATGACGCAATTCTGAGGATGGATTGGATGAGTACCTTCCATGCGGTTATTGATTGCCGAGCAAGGAATGTGGTCTTCCGCATTCCCAATCACCCGGAGTTTATTTTCGAAGGCGGGAGTGAATCTTTGGAGCCAGCCAAGTATAGAGCCAAGCCAAAGGAGCTGACAGCTATGGAGATTGATGAGAGCCCAGCCCCAGAGATTGTTCGAGATTTTCTGGATGTGTTTCCTGAAGATTTACCCGGTCTACCACCTCTACGCGTCTTGGAATTCTCGATCGACTTGACTCCAGGTACAGCACCAGTTTCTAAGGCTCCGTACAGAATGGCACCGTTTGAGTTGGCAGAATTGAAGAAGCAAATTGAAGAACTCTTAGAGAAGGGATTTATCCGGCCGACCGTTTCACCGTGGGGTGCACCAGTTCTATTGGTAAAGAAGAAGGATGGATCGCTGCGGATGTGTATAGACTATCGAGAGCTGAACAAAGTCACAATAAAGAACAAGTACCCAATTCCGCGCATCGACGACTTATTCGATCAATTAAGTGGGGCCAAGGTATTTTCGAAGTTGGATCTCCATTCTGGATATCATCAGATCAGAGTAGCAGCCGAGGATGTATGCAAGACGGCTTTCAGGACCCGATACGGACACTATGAGTTCCTCGTGATGCCGTTCGGTGTTACCAATGCTCCAGCGATATTCATGGACTTGATGAACAAGGTGTTTGCGAAGTACTTGGACACGTTTGTCGTTGTATTTATCGACGACATACTAGTCTACTCGAAGACCCGAGAGGAGCATGTTGAGCATTTGCGCACGGTTCTAAAAATCCTTCGGGAAGAGAAGCTGTATGCGAAATTGAGCAAGTGTGAATTCTGGCTCGACAAGGTTCAGTTCTTGGGACACATTGTTTCGGGCGAAGGCATCTCAGTGGACCCGGCAAAGATAGAATCTGTCAGAGATTGGCCAACGCCGAAGTCAGTGGCCAAGATCAGAAGTTTTCTGGGACTGGCAGGATATTATCGGCGGTTCGTCCAAGACTTTTCAAGAATCACTGAACCGTTGACGAGGCTGACGCGGAAGGATGTACCATTTGCGTGGACAGAGGAGTGTACCCAGGCATTTGACACACTGAAGCAGAAGTTAACCACGGCGCCTATTCTTACAGTACCGGATGATTCTGGTGGTTTGGTGATACATAGTGATGCCTCAGGTAAAGGATTGGGCTGTGTTCTGATGCAGCACGGTCGGGTGGTTGCTTACGCCTCTCGACAGCTGAGAAATCATGAGAGGAACTACCTTACGCATGACTTGGAGTTAGCTGCAGTGGTTTTTGCGTTGAAGATTTGGAGGCACTATCTATTGGGCGAGAAGGTGGAGGTGTACACGGATCATAAAAGTCTAAAGTACGTCTTCATTCAGAAAGAACTACACATGAGGCAGCGTCGATGACTAGAACTGATGGCAGATTACGACTTGGACCTTCAGTATCACCCTGGGAAAGTAAATGTTGTACCAGATACTCTCAGTCGCAAGCCAGCGGTCATGATGTTTACCAGTCAGAGGAGCATTATTGAGGACTTTCAGAGACTCAAGCTTGAAGTCGTCACACCGAGCGCACTCAGTCAATTTTGGAAACTACAGGTGCAGTCTTCCCTTGTGGATCGCATCAAGGATGCACAAGCGGATGATCCTCGATTGTAAAAGTTCAGAGCGCAGGTAGAAGCCGGGCTGAGAACGGACTTAATCATACATGAAAACGGCTCTCTAAGATTCGGTAGCAGACTCTGCGTACCTAAAGGGGATGTTCGAGAAGAGGTACTGGCCGAGGCACATAGCTCAGCTTATTCTGTGCATCTAGGAGGTACAAAGATGTATCGAGACCTAAAGCAGCATTTTTGGTGGAACGGGATGAAGAGAGAAATTGCGCGGTTCGTATCCAGGTGCTTGGTATGCCAGCAGGTGAAGGCGGAACATCAGAGGACAGCAGGATTATTACAACCGCTTCCGATACCAGAATGGAAGAGGGAGCACATTACTATGGATCTCGTGACGGCCTTACCACGGAGCCCTAGGGGTAACAACGCCATTTGGGTTATCGTCGACCGCCTCACGAAAGCTGCACACTTCTTACCATTCCGAGTGGGACAGTCGACAGAGTTACTGGCAGAGAGATACATGCAGGAGATAGTGCGACTTCACGGAGTCCCGGTCGGTATTGTGTCACATCGAGACACCGGATTTGTTTCGCACTTTTGGAGGAGCTTACAGGAGAGTTTGGGTACCCGCCTCAAGTTCAGCACAGCTTATCACCCGCAGACGGACGGACAATCCGAGCGAACGATTCAGACGCTCGAGGATATGTTGAGGGCCTGCATGTTGGATTTTTAGGGTTCCTGGGAGGATCATCTGCATCTAGTCGAGTTTTCTTATAACAACAGTTACCAGGCTAGCATCAGATGGCTCCTTTCGAAGCACTTTACGGGCGGAAGTGTCGATCCCCAGTTTGTTGGGATGATGTGGGAGAGCGAAGATTACTGGGTCCCGAGCTCATTGTTCAGACAGTCGACAAGGTCCAAATGATCAGGCAGCGTATTAAGACGGCAGGATCGACAGAAGAGTTGGGCAGATACCAGCAGGAGAGCGTTAGAATTTGAAGTCGGAGATCATGTTTTCCTGAAGATTTCCCCTACCCGTGGAGTTATCAGGTTCGGAGGTCGTGGGAAACTCAGTCCCCGTTTCATCAGACCTTTTGAAGTGCTAGAGCGAGTAGGAGAGGTGGCTTATCGACTTGCCTTGCCTCCATCGTTAGCTGATGTGCATAATACCTTCCACGTGTCTCAGTTGCGGCGTTATGTTCGGGATGAGAGCCATGTTCTGGACTATTCGGAGTTAGCTTTGGATACCGACCTATCTTACGAGGAGCAGCCCTGTAGGGTGTTTTTCGTCACCCCATTGAGATGGGAATACGCGCGCGCTTGTCAGGCGTACTACAGATTCCCCCTGCCTAAAGTAGGCGGGGGTTTAATGATTGTGGGGATCTGAATCTCCGGCAGCCGCGGACTAAGCTGCCGTTAATTACCCCTCGCCTTTGGGGCGAGGGAACCTCCGATTAACGGGTTAAACTGGTCATGCGAACTCAATGTGCAGTGTACGTGTGTGTTGTTTTGGAAGGGGGGTTTGGAAATATCGGGAGCCACGCAGAGTTCTAATAGGGACAGTGTCGTGGTGTATGTGTGTGTGCACATATGTATATATATATATATATATATATATATATATATATATATATATATGTATGTATGCATGTATATATAAAAAAAAGGGAAAAAAGGCATCCAAAGGATGCGTGGGGGCAGCACCTTGGGCGTTGTGCGCCCAGGTGCTGTGCGCTCAAGCGCTAGAGTGCCACGTGTCGGCACGTGGGCGCTCTGCGCTTGAGCGCAAGCGCGCCACGTGTCGGCACGTGGGTGCTTTGCATTTCAGCGCCTGACGCTCGAGCGCAAGTGCGCCACGTGTCGGCACGGGGGCGACTTGCGCTTGAGTGCTGGGCGCTTGAGCGCAAGTGCGCCACGTGTCGGCACGGGGGCGACTTGCGCCTGAGCGCTCGCGCTTGAGCGCAAGCGCGCCACGTGTCAGCACCGGGGCGACTTGCGCTCGAGTGCTCGCGCTTGAGCGCAAGCGCGCCACGTGTCGGCACCGGGGCGACTTGCGCTCGAGCGCTCACGCTTGACACGTGTCGGCACCGGGACGACTTGCACTCGAGCGCAAGCGCGCCATGTGTCGGCACCGGGGCGACTTGCGCTCGAAAACTTGCGCTCGAGCGCAAGCACGCCACGTGTCGACACGCGGGCGCTCTGCGCTTAAGCGCCGGCGAGAAAAAGAGGCTTTTAGCCTAAAAAGTTTCTCGGAAGAGAAATCAGAGAGGAGTTGGACTCCTGAGTGTGTGTTTTTTTTGCGGTTTAGTGATAGGGGTTCTTCTTCTTCCTCCTCTGTTAGCTACATCTTGAAGATCAAGAGATGTGAGATCTCAAAATCTCTCCTTTTTGGGATCTAAAGACAGATCCAAGTTCCCCTTTGTGGGTTTGGTGGTGAAAAACTATTTTGTTTTTGAAAAGGAAGAGTAAAACTCTTGATTAATTCAGAAGAAAGAAGAAGGTTTGAGACCTTCAGAAAAGGGGAAGAAATACAAACCCTAGGTTTTTTAGAGAATGAAAAGTATTACTTTATTCATCATCATGTTGCCTTTTATAGGCGTACATATTTACATATAGCCCCTTGGGCTTTACAAAAATGGCATTTTACCTATCCCATGGCTCATGTGCCATTTCATTTTTGCACATAAGTCATGGGCTTACAAAATATTGGCTTTATGCCCATTTTGCATACATTCATGTATAAAAAATTACATAAAAAATTATTTATTACATGATTTTGTTGTTGGCATGGGGAGGCTAGCCGCGGGCTCGACTTGGGCATGGGCCCGCTTGACCTGGGCTTGGGCCCACCTGGCTTGGGGTTGACCTTGACTTTGACTCGGTCAACCGGGGTGTAAATTTTTACCCCAACAAAGTGCCCCCCATCAATAAATGCACACCGCACATTTGAGTTGTGTGCATGAAATTGATGGATCTTGAAGTTAAACTTCGAGGTGGAACATCATTCCGTGGGCGAAGCATCATCCCGGGGAGCATGATTCCCGGGGATCGGAGCATCATTCTGATTTGCGGAGCATAATTCCAGGGTCGGAGTATCCCTCGGGAAGCATGATTCCCGGGGATCGGAGCATCATTCCGATGAGCGGAGCATGATTTCAGGGTTCGGAGCATAATTCCAGGATTCAGAGCATCATTCCGAAGGGCGGAGCATGATTCCAGGATTCGGAGCATCATTCCGAAGAGCGGAGCATCATTCCGAAGAGCGGAGCATAATTCCAGGATTCAGAGCATCATTCTGAAGGGTGGAGCATGATTCCAAAGATCAGAGCATCGTTCCGATGAGCGGAGCATAATTCCAGGATTCGGAGCATCATTCCGAAGGGTGGAGCATGATTCCAGGATTCGGAGCATCATTCCGAAGAGCGGAGCATAATTCCAGGATTCGGAGCATCATTCCGAAGGGTGGAGCATGATTCCAAGGATCGGAGCATCATTCCGATGAGCGGAGCATAATTCCAGGATTCGGAGCATCATTCCGAAGAGCGGAGCATAATTCCAGGATTCGGAGCATCATTCCGAAGGGCGGAGCATGATTCCAAGGATCGGAGCATCATTCCGAAGAGCAGAGCATGATTCCAAGGATCGAAGCATCATTCCGAAGAGCGGAGCATGATTCCAAGGGTTCGAAGCATCATTCCAAAGAGCGGAGCATGATTACAGGGGTTCGGAGCATCATTCCGAAGAGCGGAGCATAATTTCAGGATTCGGAGCATCATTCCGAAGAGCGGCAGACATTCTGACCGAAGCATAATTTCGATGAAGAGGTTGATTCCCAGGCGAAGCATAATTCCGATGGGGAAAGCAAATAGTCTGAGGCGAAGCTTGATTTCGACACGGGGTATATTCTGAGACGAAGCATGATTTCGACGCAGAGCTTGTTGGCTGACTTGATTCCGAGACGAAGCATAATTTCGACAGGGAAGGCAGGTACGCCGAGGCGAAGAATCATTTCGACACGGGATGCATTCTGAGACGAAGCATGATTCCAATGTAGAGCTTGCTGGTTGACTTGATTCCGAGGCGGAGCATACTTCCGACGAGCAGGTCGTTGGTTGATTCCGAGCCGAAGCATAATTCCGACAGGGAATGCAGATACACCGAGGCGAAGCATCATTTCGACACGGTGTGCATTCTGGGACGGAGCATGATTCCGCCGTAGAGGTTGTTGGTTTGATTTGATTTGGGTTGACATCAGCATCGCTACATTGGAATATGGTACCAGGAGCGAATCATCATTTGTCATGAGAGGATTTAGGAATTGGTTTTTTTTTTTGTTTGGCATCAGCATCGCTACACTGGAATATGGTACCAGGAGTGAATCATCATTTGCGTTTGCTTATTAGGAAACGATGGCTTAGGAGACAGGTTTTAGGTCCCTATCACCTAAGGCTTTTCAATTTTATGGGCCGTAAGGGTCCCACAAAAGCATTTTCTCCCTACGAGTCGAAAGGATCTCGTAGGTGTATTTTCTCCTTAGGAGTCGTGGGGACTCCTAAGTGTGTTGCTCCTTTGTGAGTCGTAAGGATCTCACGCGGGAATTTTCTCCTCACAAAGTCGAGAGGACTTTGCGAGTGCATTTCATCTCTTTTTTTTACGAGTTTGCGCCCTTTCGGGTTTTCACAAACTCGCCGGCAGTCCTGCTGTTTTTACTCACGGAGCCCTTTCAGGTTTTCATCCGTACCCATTTTGCTTGTGGACATACATTTTTTTAATATTATTTTATTTTATTTTATTTATTATTATTATTATGATTTTTTTTTGTGGGACTTTGAATGTGGTCTCACCGGTAGGACTTGGGAGAGATTGGGATCGTTTTACGCCCGTGGATTGTATACGGTTTTGCAGGATGTATGATCCAGACCGTAGGGCCAGAAAAATTTCGGGACTATGTTAGCGTCTGCATCGCTGCACTCGAATATGGTATCAGGAGCGACTCATCATTCGCCACTTAGGGATTGGGATTTGGAATTTGATTGGCGTCTGCATCGCTGCACTGGAATATGGTACCAGGAGCAACTCATCATTCGCCACTTGGGGATTGGGATTTGGAATTTGATTGGCGTCTGCATCGCTGCACTGGAATATGGTACCAGGAGCGACTCATCATTCGCCACTTGGGGATTGGGATTTGGAATTTGATTGGCGTCTGCATCGCTGCACTGGAATATGGTACCAGGAGCGACTCATCATTCGCCACTGTGGTATGGGATTTGGAATTTGGTTGGCGTCTGCATCGCTACACTGGAATATGGTACCAGGAGCGACTTATCATTTGCCACTTGAGGATTGGGGAGCGAATGCTTAGGAGACAGGTTTAGATCCCTATCACCTAAGGCTTTTCAATTGTATGGGCCGTGAGGGTCCCATAAAAGTATTTTCTCCCTACGGGTCGTAAGGATCCCATAGGTGTATTTTCTCCTTAGGAGTCGTAAGGACTCCCAAGTGTGTTTCTCCTTTATGAGTCGTAAGGATCTCACAAAGATTTGTTCTCCTCATATATCGTAAGGACACATTAGTGGGTCTTCTCAATGGAGCATAATTCCAAAGGCGGAGACCAGCCGCGTAACTGGTAATTATGGAGGGGCATGGGTATGATGAGAATTATTTGAGCCCGTGGATTGTATACGATGGTCAACTTGGGGACCCACCGTAGGGCCGGAAGAATTTTGGAAAATTGGATTTTGGTTGGCGTCTACATCGCTGCACTGGAATATGGTACCAGGAGCGACTCATCATTCGCCGTTGTATTGTTTTTTTTTGTTTTGTTTTGATTTTGTTTTTTTGTTTTTTTTGTTTTACCGCGATTGCTCTATCATTTCAGCTTTTCTTATCGCGAAGGTCGCAATTGCCCCATCATTTCGGCTTTTATTCGCGGTTGCCCCATCATTTCGGCTTTATTTCATCTTTATTTTACTCGCTGATTTTTATTGCGAGTTGCCCCATCATTTCGGCTTTATTTCATCTTTATTTTACTCGCTGATTTTTATTGCGAGTTGTCCCATCATTTCGGCTTTTCTTTATTTTTCTTTTATTTACACATTTTTCGTTTATTTACATTTTTTTTTACATTCCCAGTTTAACGACTTAGAGGTCGATTATTCCCAGTTTAATGACGTGGTGGTCGATTGTTCCCAGTTTAATGACGTGGTGGTCGATTGTTTTCAGAGAAAGACAGATGTCTGAGAGAATCAGTTTCACGAAGAACTTCGGTCTCCGTTTGTATGAAATTGGCGGTCGCAGCTGGACTGTTTGTTAATACGCCTTTAGACAGTTCTATCTCTCCTGCCTTGTATTGCTTTTTGACCCAATCTTTGAAGACGAAGCAGTCCTCAATGGCATGACCTATCACTCTATGATAGGGGCAGTATTTGGGGTCGTCGGTCCTATTCACTTCCTGCGGTCTTTTTGACTCTGGCAGTTGTAGACCGTTCTTCAGGGCGTCTTTGAATATTTTACGGATTTTGTCCCTTCTGAAGGAATAGACCTTATCCAGCTTCTCTTTGAGTGGAGATTCTCCTCCCTCTCCGAACACTGGCTTTCGAGGCTGGTTGGCGCTAGGCCCGCTCATCCCTTGCTTATTTCGGTTAGCCGAAGTGTTGAAAGATTCAGAATCATCAGAGTTTCCGCCTTTGCGATTATCGTCCTTTCGGTTTCTCCAGGACCTATTGTTATTTTGGGAATCCGAGGAGGACTCCTGTTTTGAGCGCTCCAGCATCTGAACTTTCCTGGTCAGCTCTTAGAATGTTTTGAGACCCACGGTGCATAGAAACGGGGCCATCCAATTGTTGAGATTTCCGACGAGGAGACTGACAGATTGGTCCTACACTATCGGCGGTTCGCATTTGACAGAGAGATTGCGCCATCGGGTTATAAAATCCGTGCAGCTTTCGTTGTTCTTGGGCTTAGTCCTTACGAGCTCGGCAATGGTGATCTTATCGCTGACGCTCATGAATCTTTGTTGGAACAAAGATTCCATTTGGACGAAAGTAGTAAAGGAGCCATCCGGTATGCTCGCGTACCAGTCGAAAGCAACATCGGTCAAGCTATTAACGAACTGGCGGAGGAGAAGCGCCTCATTGCCCACAGTATTCCCGCATGAGGCTTTGAAGTGGGCGATGTGTTGATTCGCATTTCCCGTCCCATCGAATCTTCCGAATTTGGGGATGACATAGCCGCTAGGAAATTCTACCAGATCATACTGAGCAGGATATGGTCTCCCACTACTGCTGATATCTTTTTGCGCTTCGGCTTCGGCCACCAATGTTTTGACTTTGCTGGCAACCAAATCCATAATTTGATCTTGAGTTAGCAGGCTACTGTCATCGGTAGCCAAGACATTTCCCGAGATAGGATGCGACTGATTTTCATGCGGTTCACCCACTTTTGGATTTGAGGGAATAGGCGTCGGCTGCTTTGGGACACCATTTCCTGGTTCATGAGAGCCCTGCGCCTGATTGGGCGGCTGAGAGGCAAGTTGGGTCGTGAGCTGTAAGACGACGTTTGTCAAGTCGTCAATTTTTTAGTAGAGCTTGGCCATCTCCTTGTCTTTGCTTGTGAGCTGTTTTCGGAGCTCTTGGAGAAGTTGCTGCTCTGCGTTCTTGGGACGGAAGATTGGCTCATCTTCGCTTTCCGAGCCCGACTCCTCGTGAACCAAGGGCTCTCTCTGCCTATCAGCCTCACCTAGAGGGTTTTCATCATCTAGCGGAGGCGGCTGTTCTTGGGAAGCGGCAACCACATTTAAGTCAGATTGGATTTGAGATGTGGTGGCCCCGTCCTTCCTCTTGCTACGCGTGCCCACCATGTAGACAGTGTGGACCACATACCCAGTCATTTCCTCGTCTTCAGCGGGGTAACCCTGTTCTTCGAACCTCATGAAGTTTAGCCTGGCAGGAGCCCTAGCCCTTTTGTTAGCTCTATATCTGAGCCTTTTCTCCCTCAGCTTCTCGATTTTGAAGGCTTAGCGGGCATCCGCTATCCGGGAAGCCATTGTGAGTTGATCAGAGGGGAGCTTAGAGAAGACACCCGAGCGAGCAGTGGTCAAGGGCACCGCTAGAGCTTGCTCGGGACGCGTTATAGCTTTGTTGGTGTTGATGGCCTTGCCCCCAGCTGGGGCCATGGAGAGTCGTTCGGAAACGGACTTGCGCTTAGGCTGAGGTGCCCTCGCGACCACCACATTTGGTCTCCTGCCTTTCGAGACCGGTTTGTCTGCCACCGGGGCTTGAGGAACCGGGATGGCGCCAACAGGTATGAACATAATAGAGCTGAATGGTAGCAGCGGCTCCTCCCATTGTCGCCCGAGACTGGCCGGAAGGACCGTCCTGGAGTCTATCTTCATCGTGTAGGAGACGGGAGCTGAGTTCATCATCGAAGACATCGTCGGAAGGTGATTGCTTGGAAATTTGCATGAAAGAGAATTATTTTAGTATAAATACAGGTATGTATAATGATTGAGTTCGCATGAATGCTTAACCCGAAATATGGGAGGAGAGATTGGTCCCACCGGGCGTGCCAGAATCTGTAGGGTGTTTTTCGTCACCCCATTGAGATAGGAATATGCGCGCGCTTGTCAGGCGTACTACAGATTCCCCCTGCCTAAGGTAGGTCGGGGTTTAATGATTGTGGGGATCCGAATCTCCGGCAGCCGCGGACTAAGCTGTCGTTAATTACCCCTCGCCTTTGGGGCGAGGGAACCTCCGATTAACGGGTTAAACTGGTCATGCGAACTCAATGTGCAGTGTACGTGTGTGTTGTTTTGGAAGGGGGGTTTGGATATATCGGGAGCCACGCAGAGTTCTAATAGGGACAGTGTCGTGGTGTATGTGTGTGTGCACATATGTATATATATATGTATATATAAAAAAAGGGAAAAAAGGCATCCAAAGGATGCGTGGGGGCAGCACCTTGGGCGTTGTGCGCCCAGGTGCTGTGCGCTCAGGCGCTAGAATGCCATGTGTCGGCACGTGGGCGCTCTGCACTTGAGGGCAAGCGCGCCACGTATCGGCACGTGGGTGCTTTGCGCTTCAGCGCCTGACGTTCGAACGCAAGTGCGCCACATGTCGGCACGGGGGCGACTTGCGCTTGAGCGCTGGGCGCTTGAGCGCAAGTGCGCCACGTGTCGGCACGGGGGCGACTTGCGCCTGAGCGCTCGCGCTTGAGCGCAAGCGCGCCACGTGTCGGCACCTGGGCGACTTGCGCTCGAGCGCTCGCGCTTGAGCGCAAGCGCGCCACGTGTCGGCACCGGGGCGACTTGCGCTCGCGCTTGACACGTGTCGGCACCGGGGCGGCTTACGCTCGAGCACTTGCGCTTGAGCGCAAGCGCGCCACGTGTCGGCACCGGGGCGGCTTGCACTCGAGCGCTTGAGCGCAAGCGCGCCACGTGTCGACACGCGGGCGCTCTGCGCTTAAGCGCCAGCGAGAAAAAGAGGCTTTTAGCCTAAAAAGTTTCTCGGAAGAGAAATCAGAGAGGAGTTGGACTCCTGAGTGTGTTTTTTTTGGGGGGGTTTAGTGATAGGGGTTCTTCTTCTTCCTCCTCTGTTAGCTGGATCTTGAAGATCAAGAGATGTGAGATCTCAAAATCTCTCCTTTTTGGGATCTAAAGACAGATCCAAGTTCCCCTTTGTTGGTTTGGTGGTGAAAAACTATTTTGTTTTTGAAAAGGAAGAGTAAAACTCTTGATTAATTCAGAAGAAAGAAGAAGGTTTGAGACCTTCAGAAAAGGGGAAGAAATACAAACCCTAGGTTTTTGAGAGAATGAAAAGTATTATTTTATTCATCATCATGTTGCCTTTTATAGGCTTACATATTTACATATAGCCCCTTGGGCTTTACAAAAATGGCATTTTGCCCATCCCATGGCTCATGTGCCATTTCATTTTTGCACATAAGCCATGGGCTTACAAAATATTGGCTTTATGCCCATTTTGCATACATTCATGTATAAAAAATTACATAAAAAATTATTTATTACATGATTTTGTTGTTGGCATGGGGAGGCTGGCCGCGGGCTCGACTTGGGCATGGGCCCGCTTGACCTGGGCTTGGGCCCACCTGGCTTGGGGTTGACCTTGACTTTGACTCGGTCAACCGGGGTGTAAATTTTTACCCCAACAAGCCCACCACCATCCTCGACCGCAGAGAGAAAGTGCTGAAGAACAAGGTCATTCCGTTAGTCTGAGTGTCTTGGGGCGGTCGTTCCCCCGGAGAATCTACCTGGGAGCGGGAGGAAGATTTCCGTGCACGTTTTCCACATCTCTTTGTTTAGTACTGTTGTTTCATTGTATCCTTGTTAAATTTCGAGGACGAAATTTTTATAAGGGGGGGTATGATGTAAATCCTCGTTCCCATCAATAAAATCTTTCTACTTTTCCCTAATTCCCCGAATATTTCCCTTTTTTCTTTTTCTCGTAATTTTGTTGGAAATTGGTTACTAGATTTGTCGTATTTAAATTTTCCTAAACCTTTAAAATCAAAAATCAAAACTGTATATATATATATATATATATATATATATATATATATATATATATATATATATATATATATACCCATCTTCCATTTACCCAGATTAATTAAAACTAAGCATATATACAAATACCCGGCCCAAACAAAATAAATTAAACTTTAATTCTCCAGCCCAAACAAACCCAATTCCCTAAAGCCCAACAGAATAAAACCAATTTTAACTAAACATATAATTAAATTCCCAACTCTTTTCCCTTAGCCGGCCCAGCCCATTCCCACGCCCGCGCCCACAACCCAAACCCGACCCGACCCGCTTCATTTCTCTCCTTCCCCACTCGTTTCTTTCCCGCTCGATTCCCTACTGCGCGAACCCACGTCGCCCACGTCGCCAACGCCCCCGCTCGTCGCCCACGACCTCGCGTCTCAACCGCGCCTCGAGCTCTTCAACCCCTCATCCCTCCTCTCTCCTCTCTCCCTCCTCACTCTAGATCTCTCAAACTCCTCCTCTTCTCTCTCTCCAAAGAAAGCCTACTGCCATCATCCCTCATCCCGCCAACGCCGCCGACGACGACTACGACCACCACTGTTCCTCCCTCACATCTCTCTCTCCTCTTCACCCCTCGCCTGCACAGCCCTCCTCCACCATCCGAGCTCCCTCTCCCCGCCATCTTCAAATCACCGAGCTCAAGCCTCCCCTGCACCCTCACGCCGACGAGCTCCAATCGCGCCACCGGCCACATCGTCGACGCCTCTGCATCCTCTGCATCACCATCACCTACCAACCCGAGCCCCCACTACCTCACTCCCTCACTCCAAAACCCACACCAAACTCATCGCCCCGAGCCTCGAACCCCTCACTGTGTCCATCGCCGGAACGACCATCACCGACCCCGGCACGCCCCTGGAGATCCACAGCACCACACTCCGCCTCCAGTGATCGCGAGCCATCCCCGGGCAACTCCGATGACGAATCCGAAATGTGAGCCGAGGCCGTGAATCCAAACCGTGTCGTTCGTCGCGCGTTCGTGCCGTTGCCTCTGCCGTGCGTCGCCAAAGCGTCTCCAGGCAAGTACCCTACTTGCTACATGCTAGATTATTTCCGTTACAAATCAAAACCGTATTAATTCCATGTTTACGATTCAAGAAAACTTATATGACATAGCTGTTTGATGCAAAACCCGAACGAAAACCTTCCATTAAACTGACGGAACTTGATTATATATGCTGGCCTGTGTGGCAATGAACATTGTGGTGAAATATGACTGGAAAATTTGCTCGTTGCTGTCTTGAACGATCACCCCCAATTACACCCATTAAAACTGAATACTTCCCGCGTCTGAAACTTGTTAAAATCATAATTAAGTGTGTACACATTTAAATGATGCGTTTGAGGGCTCAAATCGAAGCCGACTCGACGACCTGGAACCCTATACAAGTTCTTAATTGTTTCTGTACTAAAATTATAACGATAATTGGTTCGGAGAGCGGCTCTGGACTGCAGTCCAGCTCAGCTCCGGCTGTTGATTTCTATCTCGTAATGCTTACTACTTTGCTGCCTGAACTTGTATATTGCGGAACCCTATACTTTATGGAAGATGGAACTGTTAGATAAATAACGCAGTGATTTCACCTCTTGTTATCGTTGTTTACTATTTAAACTGCAATTTAAAAGAACAGGACGTATAGCAGTCCCAAACAGAAACAGAACTGATACCCTAGTGTTGAACAGTGTGTAACTTCTGATGTAGAGACACGATTGAGAATAAGTCTAGTGCTTTGGAAACCCTATCGAAAACCCTAAATTTCATTCAACTGTAGCGTCGCTAAATGCTGATCTCAACAGGGTGATAATTGTGCCTCAAAACGGACGTTCAGTTCAGAAACTGAATTTCCTGCAGCGAGCACTTAAATTGAAATGGATGTAACTTGAATAACAGATATCCGATTGCACTGAAACAAATTTTTCTGAACTGCCGACAGAGTGTACTTGTTACCGTATTTGTATCATTTCACTGAATTCTGAACATATGAATTACTGCAATTTTTGTAAGCTCATGAAGTGCATAATAGTTCATATTACACATGACTTGTTAACTGCATAAATATACATATCTTACCCAATTGTCATATACATAGTGATAGTGCGCGTTATTATTCAGTGGACATTGCATTATCGTGCGTGAATGATATTGGTTTAGGAGTGTCAAGTACGCCAATGGAAAAGTGAATGATTCGTGACAGTGATCGATACAGTGAACAGTGACAAAACCGTGTTATTGGTGCATACTTGTACACGACTAAATCATAATCGTCAATAGTGTAAACCTGGGGGAAAAGGGGAAATCGAAGTGGAAAGAGCATCGTATTTAGCGAGGACCGTGTTTTAGAGGATGATCATTCGAACAGCGACTCTTATATATATTAGGTAGGATCTAGCGATCCGGCTGACAGGGTTATGTCCCGGGCGTGTGGGCCGTTGTCTCGGGTATGTGATTATCAGATCATACTTTGCATCATTTAGTGACATAGTGATTATCAGCATTTTACTTCCACTGTTATTACCTTATTTGCCTGTTTCATGTCATTATTATAATATTGCTATTACGTCGTTCTGACGACCTGAGTATGCATGCTCAGACCTCAAGGAAGAACCGGCACAGGAGTCTGATTTACCCTTCGTGCTAGCGGAGATTTAGTCTGGAGTATCTCTTTCATCTTTTACTGCTTTTCCTAAAAGAGACCTTGTACTCGAACTTGGTTAGTAGTTCTTTTCTTGTTTATTTGTAAATTGTGGACAATGAACTTTGATGTAATATTTTAGTGATGTATTTCCTTTACTTCTGTGCTTTGTTTACTGATTACCATGTAATGCTAGAAACCGAAGTATGACTACGGCGGGATTATTCCTTGACCGTAGGAGCATGGCTGGCCTAGTCATCCCTCGTTTTCCGTATTTTGGGAAGCGGGGCGTGACAAGGACTCTTAAGAATCGTCAATACGCCGGCAGTAGGTAATGATCATATCAAACACCCACAAGCTGCAAGCGGTCAGCTAAACGTAACAGCCATCCAGGTATTGAACGATCAGAAGATCAAGAAGAAAGCCTGTACATTCTCCTGTGAATCCAATCAGTAATACTACCGTACAGTCCGGTCTCTTCGTCTGATATGTTGCATATCTATTCTAGGGGTGGTAAACGTCAGACCCCAGTAACCGATAAGTCGTGTCGATGTGAGGCTCATAACGGGTCGAGAAACTATTGGTAATACTTACCAGTAAATCTCTATATCAGCCCTGGCCAGGGACTTCCAGTTATAGCCAATCGAACATAGCACAACATCAACTCCCTATACCGGGAGAGACGAATCCCCTCCTATCGCTCATTGCCTCCATGTGATTCGGGACTGTACCCAAAAGCCACCGTTTTGCACGCCCTCTTGGACGTGGTAAGGTGGAAATCAAAGCACAGTGGGAATCACACAAGACTCTATGACGATCTCGGGTCTACAGACTAACCTGTACTAGTGTCACCGGAGAACTGCCATCTGACGTGAGGTATAATACCATCTGGGAGTTCTCCGCGAGTCCGTCCAGTGTACCCAGTCTCTACTGAGCACCCGTACACCATCCTTGATGTCAAACACCGATGGATATGGGATCATCCATCACCCATCATATGGGTCAAGATGCGTATACGCTAGTCTACTCTGGTGTATCGAAGCCTTGTCTCGATACACCCTCGACTAGGAACAGTTATAGGATGTACTCGTCGACTACTCTGGCCCCACTAGTATGATCTCATCATATCCCAGTAGTCGAGTACATATCCTAAGGACTTTATCAGCATGTGAGAGCAAGACAGTAAACTAATATAAGTCAACATGTTAAGACAAAGTGAAACCAAATAGCATACTATCATGTCGAGCAAGAAAGTCATCTCTATATATATCCAAGTATCCACTATAATATACATCATATGTACAACAATGGCCTCAAGGGCATATATATAACTAACAATCTCCCACTTGCACTAAGGCCAGCTGTTGTAGTATCTCATACCTAACATCCCGAATAATCTCTCAAACTGTATCTGGGGAATGGCCTTCGTGAGTGGATCCACAGTGTTGTCCTTCGTATCAACTCTCCTGACCTCGTTCTCCCGGCAATCAACTATCTCCCTGATCAGGTGATACCGCCTCAGAATATGTCTGGACTTCTGATAGGACCTGGGTTCCTTGGCCAAAGCCACAGCTCCATTATTATCGCAATACAAAGGTATTAGATGCTCAATGGACGGAACCACACCAAGTTCAGTGATGAACTTCTTCATCCAGACAGCCTCTTTGGCAGCATCGTTGGCAGCGATGTATTCAGCCTCCATCGTTGAGTCTGCAATGGTATCATGTTTGGAACTCTTCCAACACACCGCCCCTCCATTGAGGGTAAAGACAAATCCCGAGTGCGACTTAGAGTCGTCCTTATCACTCTGGAAGCTCGAATTGGTAAAGGACTCCACCTGGAGTTCTCCGTTACCATACACCAAGAACATCTCTTTAGTCCTTTTCAAGTACTTGAGGATGTTCTTCACAGCTATCCAGTGACTCTCTCCAGGATCTGCTTGATACTGACTCACTACACTTAGTGAGTATGCTACATCGGGTCTGGTACATAGCATCGCATACATGATAGAGCCTACTGCCGAAGCATAGGGTATCCCTTGCATGCGAGCTCTCTCCAAATCAATCTTGGGAGACATCTCTTTGGAGAGAGTGAGTCCAGAGACCGTGGGTTGGTTACCACGCTTGGATTCTTCCATACTAAACCTTTTTAGTATGGTGTCAATGTACCTGGATTGGGACAATCCCAATATCCGTTTAGATCTATCTCTATAGATCATAATTCCCAGTATGCAGGAGGCATCACCTAGATCTTTCATTGAGAATCTTTGTGATAAGAAGAGCTTGACCAACTGCAGCATAGGAACATCATTTCCTATCAAGAGTATGTCATCCACGCACAATACGAGGAAGACGACCTTACTCTCTGCAACCTTCTTGTATATACAAAGTTCATCTATATTTTTGATGAAGTCAAACTCTTTGAATACAACATCAAAGCAGATGTTCCAATTCCGCGATGCCTGCTTTAACCCATAGATGGATTTAAGCAGTTTGCACACCTTTCCGCTGCTCCCACTATTTACGAAGCCCTCTGGCTGAGTCGTGTACACGCACTCTTCTAAATCACCATTTAGAAAGGCGGTCTTAACATCCATCTGCCAGATTTCGTAGTCATGGTATGCAGCAATGGCAAGTAAGATCCGGATGGACTTAAGCATAGCCACTGGAGAAAAGGTTTCGTCATAATCCACACCTGGTTGTTGACGAAAACCCTTTGCAACAAGTCTAGCTTTGAAAGTCTCAACTTTTCCATCTACACCAAGTTTCTTCTTAAAGATCCACTTGCTCCCAATAGGTTTTACCCCTTCAGGAGCAACTTCCAAAGTCCATACTTTGTTGGTGTACATGGATTTCATCTCAGATCGCATTGCATCCAGCCATTTCACAGAGTCAGCACTTGTGATGGCTTGCTCGAAACTAGTCGGGTCATCATCTTCCATGATGCAATCCTCGCTCCCACCATCAATGAGAAAACCGTAGTATCTCTCAGGTGGATGAGAAACCCTACTAGATCGGCGGAGAGGCTGGGGTTCGTTGGGAACTACTGAATCCTCTGGTTCCAATAAATCATCAGTTGTAGTTTGTGGTGCTGAAACCTCTTCCAGCTCTACCTCTTTGCTACTAATTTCTTTTGCAAGAATTTTCTTTTCTAAAAAGGTGGCGTATTGAGAAACAAACACTTTTTGTTCTTCAGCGTGGTAGAAAAAATATCCTTGAGAATTCTTAGGATATCCCACAAACTTGCAATGAATTGATCGTGCCTCGAGTTTGTCCGGATTTTGCCTTTTGACATAGGCCGGATAACCCCATATCTTAACTCGTTTAAGATACAGTCTCTTCCCACTCCATATCTCATATGGTGTGGTAGGTACAGATTTAGATGGAACTTGATTCAATAGGTATGCAGCTGTCTCCAGTGCATGTCCTCAGAAGGAAATAGGTAACTCAGCAGTGCTCATCATAAAGCGCACCATATCTAATAGGGTGCGCTTCCTCCGCTCCGATACACCGTTGTGCTATGGTGTATAGGGAGGTGTAAGCTGAGAGAGAATCCCATTCTCTTTTAGATAATCCAGGAACTCATTGCTTAAGTATTCTCCTCCTCGATCAGATCGAAGGATCTTAATACTTTTGCCCGTTTGGTTCTCTACTTCATGCTTATATTCTCTGAATTTCTCAAAAGCTTCAGACTTGTGTCTCATCAGGAACACATGTCCGTATCTTGAGAGATCGTCAATGAATGTAATGAAGTAGGAAGAACCATTCCTGGCATGTGTAGACATGGGACCGCATACATCACTATGTACCAGTTCTAAGAGTTCCTCAACTCTTTCTCCGTGTCCACTAAACGGAGTTTTGGTCATTTTACCTTTGAGACATGAATGACAAGTATCATAAGATGATAATTCGAACGGATTCAAATATCTATCCTTATATAACTTAGCTAGCCGTGTCGCATTGATATGACCAAGTCTACAATACCATAAGAAGGATTCGTTCATTTCTGAACTCTTCCTCTTATTTGTGTTTTGTATATTAAGGACTGTATTTTGATTGAGAACGTATATGCCATTATGTAACGAGCCTGATCCAATCAACTTTTGATTTAGGAATATGTTCATAACATTATCCTGTATTACAAAATTATATCCTTCTTTACTTAATAAAGAAACTGATATAATGTTGCACATCATGTTCGGTATATAATAGCACTCGTTCAGAATCAATGTATTACTGCTTGGTAATACAAGGTGATATTCGCCAACTACTTTGGCTGCAATATTTGCACCATTCCCTACTTGTACGGAATGATCACCCTTTCCCAGTTCTCTACCTTTACGTAGCCCACATAACAATTTACATATGTAGGATCCCGATCCGGTATCTAATACCCACGACGTAGGGTGAACTGAGAAACAGTTCTCAATAACTAACACACCCGAAGAAGATGCATCAACATACTTGTTCTTCGTTTGGGCGGTATGAGAATCCAGATATTCTCCTATTTTCTGCTCAGTCTTATAACACTTATAAGAAAGAACGGGACCAACGTTCCCCTGCTCAGTATAATAAGCGGGTTCAGTCAATACATCCATATTATTATCTTGATTAAGGCCTGACATGGTCTCTACCTGGAGAGAGAGAGAAGAAAACACTTTAGCGTATGCTCTTGCAAGATTAGATTGGTTATTATCTTATCTAATCAGGATGTCTCCCACTGTTTTTATCAAATCTTCCTTCAAACCCTAAAAGGTAAGATTAGCCGGGATTAATTACACCCTACAATTTCGTCAATCTTTCAGCCAGATCAGTTTTGGTACTTAAGGGAGGTTCCCCGTGCTTTAGCACGGACCTAATTAAAATAAACCTCGTTTTCCCATAGGCATAACCCCGTTAACACCTTTCTTAACACCTACTTGATCGGCTAATTGTCCTGTGTAAAATTCTTCCAGGAGTAACTCTTACTCGCAGTGGGTATCGGGATCCATCTATCTCATAGGAGGTATGCAATCTCATTGCAAATTTCAGCACTTGAAATTTCCGATAATGCTTTTGCCCCTAGCAACTTATGACCTTAACATAGTCAACAAATCATAATTGCTAGCCAAGTTCAACCCGTTATTTCCCGATTGAATTAAACCCACCTGTACGACCCTTAACATAGTCAACAAAGTCGTACAACTACCCTAATCCAATCACATCTCATGTTTTAGCAGATAAGTATTAATTAGCTACCGCACACTACGCCTTAACATAGTCAAAAAACGTAGCACGAATACTAAGTAGTACTCATCTGAAATGACGGAGGGCTACGCAGGTTTTTCATAAAACCATCAGCGTAATGAGCTTTATATCGTTGTAGAAACACGTGATTTTGAAAAGGAGTATTTTTTAGGCTTTTCTTAGTTTTGCTAAAGAGGTCACTCCCGGTGAAGGGATCTCGGCTCTTTCCCCATCGAATAAGGTGCAAGGTATATCATATATACCGCTATGCAAAGCAAGAACTATTTAAGCTATCAAAAACTAAACCGCGAGTTTTGTAGCATCTGCCAGTTTTGCTAAAGAGGTCAGTCCCGGTGAAGGGATCTCGGCTCTTTCCTCATCGAATAAGGTGCAGGGTATATCATATATACCGCTATGTTAGGTTTCGATTCTACAACATCTTTTAGGTTTCTTTTCTTTTATTAATCTTATTAATAAAATCTCATCAATTAATGCTTCCTAAGCATCACAGAAGAAACGAAGTCAGTAATATTTATATATCAACATATATATATAGTATAAGCATTCGTCTCAGGCAGTAATATGATCTCATCACAGAACATTGCAGCAGAAGATAACATATGAAATATTGGATATACTAGGACGTCCGTGTTTTATTTCGAGCCTGTATAAAACACAGATTCCACGGTCGCGATGAATAGCCAAACCCACATCCCTAGACCCCTATGAGAGCGGCAAGCAACACTGCCAATTCTAGGGTTAGGAGACCCGGTCTCGACTCCTCGAGATGGCCTCCCACTGTACCCTAGAACCCGGTTACTTATGCTCCCCTCCTCGGGTCTAGCTAATGCGGAAAAGTAAATAATATACAATGGTGACAACAACCTCAACCTGGAAGTGCCCCAATAAAAGAATATTACATACAAATGAATTTTACATGAATGAAAATAAAAACCCTCATCTCACATAAAACCCCCGGCTATTCAGAACACGACGATCCAATACAACATATCACAGCAACGCATAATATCTCATATCATCAACGTAAGCAAGTATGCGTATCCCGATTGTCGTTGATGTATAGCAACGAAGCCGGCGATACATCACATACTACGCTTACGGTCACAGAAAAGAAAGTGTAAAACTACAACATTTGGAATCCATAATCACTTTAGACATCATAAATCCGAAATATCACATACTTCGTATTTCATGCCTAACTATATGAATTTCACATATTGTATCACATTCCAGATAAATAGACAAAGTTAAACTTTCCGATCGAATAAGCAAACACCCAAGATTTCCCAAAGAGCTCAACAATTGAGCGGAGTTCAAAAAACCCAGAACATGTCACAGCCCCAATGAACCAGCCGTAGAAGGGTCAAACCAATGCCTCACATATGGCAACGCTAAACTACCACAAACCCTAGGGTTCAGTGACAGTTTTGACGGTCACATAATCGAGTTAAGGTTACGTTCTTCTAGAGGGTCCACAGATATGCTTGCATGTTTTTCCGAAAGTTTTAAACTCAAGAAAAATTCAACACTTGAAAGTTTTTCGTGTCGGGAAAAAGTGAGTTATTGATATCCCTTCGAACATTATAACATGTTCTAAAATATCCGGAAAACGAAACGAAATTAAACTTTCCGATCGAATCAACGAATACAAAGGATCTCCAGAAAAGTCAACACTTGAGTAATATTAAAAATTCCCAGAAGTATATAATAATACCTACGGATAAACCCTACAAACACATGTCCCTAACACCCAAGTACGGTCATGGAACCGCCGCGCAAAGCTTGTTCCTGCCGCGGTTCCGCGGCGACTTGAGGGTGTTAGAGGCTCGTATTTTACAGTAATCCCTAGAATTCCCTGCTGAATTTTCTGAGTATTTTTAATACGGAAAAATCATATTTTAAAAAATTTTCCAAAGAGGGGTCAAATTTTGACGTTTCGGGGTCCGATCGGACTTTTAACTTCGTATACACGTCGCCTAATGCTCTAGCTTGTCTCTGATACCACTGTAGGGTTACTAGACACTGTCACAAGGGTCTATAAGGCATCAACCATGCCCGATTTAAAATTTAGATGGGCCGAACAACCCAAAGCGAGGATCTTTGCTAGATTATTAGGGTTAAACATGCAAGTAAACATCTTTACATCTAAGAGAGAGGGATTACAACCTTTGTAGTCCGCTCCTTCGCTTCATAAGCTCTGAGTAGTAGTCCCTTCACCGCAATCCATGATCTCCCGGACTCAAAAGAGGCTCCACAAGCCGAACGATCCATGCTTGCTTGAAGTCTTTGTTAGTGTTTATGCCCTAGAAGGCCATTACTGTATCATACTAGCTTGTATATTACTTAATGGAAGCTTGGGATATTCACATGTATATAACAGTCTTGCTAAACATGGTAGTATGCTACTTGGTTTTTCTATCTTAATATGTGAGTGTACGTATTGATAGAGCTCTTAGGATCTTGCTTGTCTACCAGCGTTGTGATGGCAGTCACACTAGTGGGGGCTGGGTAGTCTACAAGCACATCCTTATTCAGGTCCCTGGTCGTTGGATTATCGAGACAGAGCATCGATACTCCGGAGTAGACTGGTGTGTACGCTTCTCATCCCAGTTGGGGAGATGGTCTGTCCCACAGCCGTCAGTACGTCGTACTGGAGATAGTATGCAGGTGCTCGTTAGGTTACGGGTACACCGGACAGGACTCACAGGGAACTGTTGGTTGGTTTGATACCAGTCGTCAGTGAACAGTTCCCAGGTGACATGAGTACAGCGTAGTCCGCAGACTTGACACTGCTACTTCGCCTCGAGTGTGTCCCACTGTTCTTAGATTGCTACCCTACCACGGCTCAAAGGAGTCGTGCAAACAGGTAGCAGTTGGGTGCAGTCCCGAGCACTTGGAGGCAGTGGCGGTTAGACAGGATTCGTCCCTCCCGGTATTGGGAGTAGATATCGTGCTGTATCAGAGAGCCATTACGCAAAGTCCCTGGCCAGGGCAAGCGAGATTTGCTGGTAGGTTCCAGTAGTTTCTCAGGGTGTAATGGGCTTCACTCCGACACGACTTATACCGCTATTAGGGGACTGACGCTTGCCGCTCCCCTAGGCCTGATATGCGATAGTCTTGGACGAACGGACCGGACTGTATGGAGATTGTCACATCAGACTCAGTAGGAGTTCGGATGGGTTTTCTCATCGGCCTTCTTATCGACAACTACCTGGGGACCGTTACGTACAGCTAGTGCCGCTTGCGGTCTGTGGTTAAACCCACTGCCAGCGTAGTAGTCGAGTCTCTAGAGTCCCACACAGAGAGTTTCCTACTCCAGGCGAAACGATATAGAGGTCGCATGGTTTTGCGACAAAGGGTTCGGACGCATACATGCGTTTACGCACGTACGACTTTCGGACAGTTTTTTATCAGTCGGCTTTGGTTTAAGCCAGTTACTGGTATCCGGTTATTGGATTTTTACAGTCTAAAGTTTTTCCGTATTTTTGCGGATTGGAGGGGCGTTCTCGTAATTGTACGAGAAGCTTCTAGAAGATGTGACTAAGGAGGTTACTTATGGATAAGAAAGTGAGTCATGAGGTGATTCATCATTATCATTATTGCACCATAAATGATAATGACACATGCTTAATGAATCACCTCTTTTCATTTATGAAGCATGCTTATTCATTTCTTTTATTTCATTATTCTTAAATAAGAATGCTTCATGATATATTATGATACACTCATTTTCTCATCTCATAATATTATTCACATTCTCTCTTCTCAAGCTCTCATCTTCAAGAAGACTAATCCTTAATCCTCATGTGTTGAGATCAAAGGATTAGTTAGACTTAAACATCCATTACCTTCACTCTACATCATCCTTTCATCTTTGATTAGCAACCAAAGTTGATTAGTTACCTCAAGTTAGAGGTGTAGCTTGGTGTTTTGCTCTCGGGTGGATCGTCTACTACCTAGAGAATGTCGAGGAGAACAAAGGAGGACACAAAGACGAAGGACTAGTTTCGATAGGTATAATCCCTAAGCATAGTAGTTTAGAATAACTATATGTACGATTATTTATAGTTTAGCTTCGATTCAAGCGGTTAGTCGATGTTCGTTCTTTAAACATGATCGTTTTTGAAAATTCCGCCTCCCCACAAGTACTGGGGTGTACTACATCGACTTACAGTCTTCCTTTTCGAAGATGATCTACCTTGAAGAATATTTAACTCAAGCTCTCACTTCTCTAATCAAGTATTAGAGAAGAGAACACCCTAATCTAAGTGGCTAGAATAGATGAGGATGATGAAGTAGGAATTTAGCTCTATTTTGTTTTCATAATCTCACACTAATCCATAACAAAAGAAAAACCTAGAAAGTTTTTCAAGAGATCAAGGAAGAAGAAGAAGAATCAATCCTTTTGTGATGAATAATAAATTGTTATTATCATTACAATTGCAACCATGGTTAAGTCAAGAAAGACTTAACCATTGTAGAGATTTAACTAGGGTAAAGGGTGTGGGTTGGGTTAGGAAAATATCTCCAAAATATCAACACATAATATCTTTGCAAGAAACAAAATAAAAGCTTCTGGAAGCTACATGAAAATTCTAACCCAAATCAAACCCTAACTATGTTTAATCTCCAATAATCATGTTGCATTTGTAATCATAACTTATTACAATATTATATATCACATATATAATATATTTTTGTAACAAAAGAAAATAATACAATTAACATATATTGCATATATATCAATGTATTATCCGGTGAGAAAACGAATCAATAAAGCGAGCTTATATTAGATAATGTAATGTAATATATCACATATATAATTATACATTAAATTATCGAATCAACACTTGATCCGACAATCCGGTTATATCGAATATAACCGACTAATATAACATGTACCGATCGAATCAGCACTTGATCCGATGACCCCGGTTATATCACATATACCCGGCCGATATCATATATCGCGAGAATAGAATACGATATCTCATATCGTATTATTCTCGGTCCCGAACATATCACATATGTGCTCCTACTCCATTTTGCCTAAGTCAAGAAACCTCTGTGTAGGACTCTAAAGAATCGTCAATACGCCGGTAGTAGGTGATTATCATATCAAACACACACAAGCTGCAAGCGGTCAGCTAAACGCAACAGCCACCCAGGTATTGAACGATTAGAAGATCAACAAGCAAATCTATACATTCTCCTGTGGATCCAATCAGTAACACTAATGTACAGTCCGGTCTCTTCGTCTGATATGTTGCATATCTAGTTTAGGGGTGGTAAACGTCATACCCCAGTAACCGATAAGTCGTGTCGATGTGAGGCTTATAACGGGTCGAGAAACTACTGGTAACACTTACCAGTAAATCTCTATATCAGCCTTGGCCAGGGACTTCCAGTTATAGCCAATCGAACACAGCACAACATCAACTCTCTATACCAGGAGAGACGAATCCCCTCCTATCGCTCATTGCCTCCATGTGATTCGGGACTGTACCCAAAAGCCACCATTTTGCACGCCCTCTTGGACGTGGTAAGGTGGAAATCAAAGCACGGTGGGAATCACACAAGACTCTATGACGATCTCGGGTCTACATACTAACTTGTACCAGTGTCACCGGAGAACTGCCATCTGACGTGAGGTATAATACCATCTGGGAGTTCTCGGCGAGTCCGTCCAGTGTACCCAGTCTCTACTGAGCACCCATACACCATCCTTGATGTCAAACACCGATGGATATGGGATCATCCATCGCCCATCATATGGGTCAAGATGCGTATACGCTAGTCTACTCTGGTGTATCGATGCCCTGTCTCGATGCACCCTCGACTAGGAACAGTTATAGGGTGTACTCGTCGACTACTCTGACCCCACTAGTATGATCTCATCATAGTCCCAGTAGTCGAGTACATATCCTAAGGGCTTTATCAACATGTGAGAGCAAGACAGTAAACTAATATAAGTCAACATGTTAAGACAAAGTGAAACCAAATAGCATATTATCATGCCGAGCAAGAAAGTCCTCTCTATATATATCCAAGCATCCACTATAATATACATCATATGTACAACAATAGCCTCAAGGGCATATATATAACTAACAAGAAGCGCCGCCTCGACATCCCTCCGGCTGGCATCTCTCTCCTTCTCCATAGCTGCGAAACGATCAGCCAGATCCGCCAGCTTCCTCTCGGCAACCCGGGGAGATGCACTCAGGCGACGACAGACGCCCTGGTTCGTTGAATTGGCAAGCTCCGCAGACTCCGCACGAGCTGCCAGAACATCGGCCCTGGCCCTAAGGTCACGCCGCTGGGGATCGACCTCCAAAGGGAATGCCTCTACCGGGCTCGGCGCGTGGAACGCTCCTTCGGCTTCCATACGAGCGGTGATGGCACAGTGTTGAAGGACCTGACAGGAAGTGAGTGAGAAACCAGGAGTCACTCGGGCCAAAAAAAGGAAGGCCAAAGACAACGCGTAAAGGGGTTCGTACCTGGACCGCCCCGTGGGCTATGACCTCTATTTGGGCCCTCAGGGTGCCACACGGAATTCTCCCTCTTGTCGACTCTTCCATCCCGGCGAACAAGCCGGCAGCAACAGAAAGCCCGGACGGAACCATGAAGACGGCCTCTCCCTCGTGCACGGGGATCCCTTCAGGGGCCATTGACGGCTATGCACGAGAGATTGTCCTTTTCCTCTGAAGGGGGACCCCGTCCTCGCCCCCTCCTCCGTCTCCCGTCTGAGGCTCGGGTGACCGCAGGCGCCTCTGACCGCCGCCGGAGATACCCCCAGGAGCCGCCAACGGAGCGGACGACCCTGCCGCCGGCAGAACATTCGACGCAGAACCTCGGCCACCCAGGGGCACGCCCACGTCGCGGGCCTCCCTCTGGGACGGGTGACCCAAAGAGTGAGAACGAACCATGTATCCCCAAAAGGAAAAAAGGGGGGAGCGCCGAGCAGCCAAAACTTAGAAGAAAGGTGAGATGAAGGATTGGGGGCCATGGAGCAGGCCCCACCCCTATTTATCGCCACGAGCAACCTCATCCAACGGTGCCCTCCGTCTCCCGCCGAAACACCTCCTCGCGTCCAGAAGGCTCCAATCGCTCCACCTGTCGTTCCCACATTGGACCGCGCCCTTTCAGTCGTCACAAGTCTATGCACGTCGCGTCAGCCAACCGACGCTGGACACGTGGACCGCCAATTTAAAGACAAGATATACGAATGGGCGCACCCTCCTTAAATGCAGAGATCTCGCCCTGATTCGCTAGCGGAAAAGACAGCTCACGGCCCGGGGACGCGTCTCGACGAAACCTTAGGAGGGAGCTTACCCCGGGCGGCCCGGCAGTACACTCCTGACCCGACCCGATAGCTGGTACGGAAAAGAGTGGGGGGCTAATAATAATGCCCGATATTGGCGACCCTCAAGATCAGGGCACGTAGCGGACACCACGTCCCAGAACTCAGAAGGAAGGGCCCACAAAGGCAGGCCATGCCACCCATATACCTGTCCGGCCAGCGCATGCTAGCCCTCCTCGGGGCTCCCCGCATATCGGCCTCCTCGGCCCCTCAGCTCGCCCTGGGTAGCCGCCGGACCAAGTCTCCTCGGCCTTCTCTCGCTCGTCCCCGAGCCCCTTTGCCGAGGCTGTATTCCTCGGCCCTCCGACCAGTTCTGCCACTCACAGGCGTAACCGCAGCTCCGCGAATCTCGTGTTGGATATAGTGCCCTCAGAGTCAATTATTGGATCGCAGGCACGTGATTGCAATGATTGAGGGAGGACCTGTACCGGTAGGACAGTCTTACTCGAAAGGTTTATATACTATCTGGTTTGTCTTTATCATCGTGTACATACTTTAGGTGATATTGTAGTTCACCATTACACGTTGATAGAGAATAGTATGCTACCATGGTTTGTCTTTATCATCGTGTACTGCTTTAGGTGACCTTACAGGTTGCTATTACACGTTGATAGAGCCCTTAGGATTCTTGCTTGACTACCAGCAGTATGATGGCGATCATATACGTGAGAGTTGGGTAGTCTATAAGCACATCCTTAAAGTGGTCCCTAGTCATGGGAGTTTCGAGACTGGGCATCGATACTCCATTAGTAGACTAGTGTATACAGTCAAGACCCCGACGAGGGGCGGTGGCTGGTCTCACAAGTCATTGGTGTCAGTTGGTTCACTTAAGATGTATGCAGGTGCTCATTGGGTTATGAGTACACCGGACATGACTCGCCGGGAACATGCTAGTTAGTATTATACCTGACGTCAGATAGCAGTTCCCTGGTGACATGTGTACAGGTTAGTTCATAGACCTGAGATCGTCATTTGTCTAGTGTGAGTTCCTACTGTACTTTGATTACTACCCTACCACGGCTCAAAGGAGTCGTGCAAATAGGTTTTAGTTGGGTACAGTCCCGAGCCACATGGAGGCAGTGAGCAGATCGGCAGGGGTTTTGTCTCTCCCGGTATTGGGGGTGAGATCGCGCTGTGTCTAGGAGAGCCATTACACGAAGTCCTTGGCCAAGGCAGGAGATTTACTGGTAGGTATTCCAGTAGTATCTCAGGGTGTTCTGGGCTACACTCCGACACGACTTGTACCGCTTTTGGGGGTCTGACTTTTACCAACCCCCTAGGCCCGACATACGATGCTCATAGACGAACGGACCGGACTGTACGGATATTATCACTGACAGGCTCAGTAGGGTGTCAGGATGAGTTCGCTCATTGACATCCCTTTTGGTCAATACCTGGTGGCCCGTTACATACGGCTAGTACCTCTGACGTGCTAGTGGTTAAATCCACAGCCAAAGTATTGACGAGTCTTTAGAGTCCCCCACAGACAGTTTCTCAAGTTTCGGGCGAAACGTTGTAGAGGCCGTATGATATATGGCAGGGTCTGATCATATACGTGCGGTTGCACGGATCATGATCGGGCGGATCGTACTAGTGGGCTTTGGTTTAAGTCGGATCCTAGTATTAGATTTGTTGGATTACTTTAGACTCATCGCATTTGCATTCGGTCGGAATGCGGATGCAGGTATGTATATACAGGTGAGGGGTATCCTTTTGATCCATCACGAGTTTACTTTAGATGTTGCCGTATCTTTTTATTGTTGCAAACATTTGGATTAATGTTTGTTAATGGAAATTGTGAGCTAAATATCATCATTTGGAGCATTAATTGTGACACATGCACAAGTGGTGACTCATGGTCTCTTTCTTTGTGCATGTGTCACATTATTTGATAGATTTGTGATGATATGATAAGAAGAGAGAGAGAGAGGGGCTGCCATATAGAAGTTTTGGTCTTTTATTTTTCATGCTAGAGTTGTAGGGTTACTAGGCACACTCAAGAGGTTCCACAAGGCATCAACCATGCCAAATTAAAATTTTACGGTGCCGAGAAACCCTAATATAGATCGTTAACTAGAAGTTAAGGCGAAAGAACATGCAAGTTAACAACTTAACTACAAGTGAAAGGGATTACAACCTTTGTAGATCCGGTCCTCCACTTCTTTAGCTCCGTGTTGACTCCCTCCACTGCGATCATTGGGATCCCGGACTCTAGCAATGGTTTCGTCGGAGAAATGATCGGGCTAGGTCATTGACTTCGAGGCCGAAGATGATCTACGTCGGGGAGACTCAAACTCAAGCTATTCCTTCACTTGGTCAAGAACTTTGTGAAGAGAACACCCTCTACTAAATGGCAAGTAGTAGAGGATGATGAAGTAGGAAGGTTGCTCACTTTAAAATTGATTTTCTCACATTTTTCCTCAAGGCACCATTAGAGCTAGAAAGCTTTTCAAGGAGCTTGATGAAGAAGAAGAAGAAGTGAATTATTCATCCAAATGAAAACTTATCCTCTTGAATAATTCACCCATGATTGAGTTAAGCCCTCATGCTTAACTCATGTAGAGAATTAACTAAGGTATGAGGTTTAAGGGTTAGGTTAAAGAAATATCAAGAGAATTGACAAAAGAGTGGACTTTGTCAAAGTTTCTCCAAGTTTCTTCAAGCTTGACAACTTTGACTAAGTTTAACTAATTTGTTAAATCTAAAGATAATCCAATAACCCTATTCTTAACCCTAATCTTAGTATAAGTCTCATACACCCATCTTGTGTGTATCATCAAGCATGATACATACATGTACACTTGCATATATCACATATAAACAATGTGCACAAACTAGTGAGAAAATAAATCTTAAGTGAGCTAATATTAGTTAATGTAATGTAATATATCAAATATATACTTATACATTAAATTATTAAATCAACTCTTGATTTAATAATCCGGCTATAACCGACTAATATCAAAAGTAACAACTTACCGAATCAACACTTGAACCGATAACCCGGCTATATCCATACAACCGATGAATGTCACAAATCACGAGAATCAAATACGGTATCTCATATCGTATCAATCTCGGTCCCGCACATATCACATATGCACTCCTACTCCGTTTCGCTTGAGCCAGGAAACCCCTGTGTAGGACTCTAAAGACTCGTCAATACGCCGGCAGCAGGTGATGATCATATCAAACACCCACAAGCCGCAAGCGGTCTGCTAAACGTAACGGCCACCCGAGTATTGAGCGATCAGAAGATCAACGAGCAAGCCCGCTCACACTCCTGTGAATCCAACGAGTAACACTACCGTACAGTCCGGTCTGTTCGTCTGATATGTCGCATATCTCGTCTAAGGGTGGTAAACGTCAGACCCCAATAACTCGATAAGTCGTGTCGATATGAGGCTCATAACGGGTCGAGAAACTACTGGTAACACTTACCAGTACATCCCTAAAACAGCCTTAGCCAAGGACTTCCTGTTATAGCCAATCGAGCACTGCGCAACATCAACTCCCTATACCGGGAGAGACGAAACCCCTCCTATCGCTCATTGCCTCCATATGATTCGGGACTGTACCCAAAAGCCACCTTTTTGCACGCCCTCTTGGACGTGGTATGATGGAAATCAAAGCACAGTGGGAATCACACAAGACTCTATGACGATCTCGGATCTACAGACTAACATGTACCAGTGTCACCAGAGAACTGCGATCTGACGTAAGGTATAATACCATCTGGGAGTTCTCGGCGAGTCCGTCCAGTGTACCCAGTCTCCACTGAGCACCCGTATATCATCTCTGATGTCAAACACCAATGGATATGGGATCATCCATCGCCCATCTATATGGGTCGAGAAGCTACACGCTAGTCTACTCTGGTATATCGATACCCCGTCTCGATACACCCACGACTAGGGACTTTGAAGGATGTACTTATGGACTACCACGTCCCCACTAGTATGATCTGCATCATAGTTCAGGTAGTCAAGTACACATCCTAAGGGCTTTACCAAAATGTAACAGAGAGACAATCAGTGTACATGTTAAGGTAAAGAGTAACCAGATAGCATACTATCATGTTGAGCAAGAAAGTCCTCCCTATATATGTTCAAGCATCCACTACAATATACATCCTGTGTATAGTAATGGCCTCTAGGGCATACATATAACTAACAATCTCCCACTTGCACTAGGTTCATCTGATAGCAGTGGTTGAAGTATCTCATACTCAACCATCCCATAAAAGTCTCTCTCTGGGAAAAGGCCTTTCGTGAGTGGATCCGCCGTGTTGTCCTCTGAGTCTACTCTCCTAACCTCGATCCCCTGGAGATCAACCATCTCCACGATCAGGTGATACTGCCTAAGAATATGTCTGGATCACTGATGGGATGGGCGTTCCTTGGCATAAGCCACAACTCCATTGTCACACAATAGGA
Organism: Agapanthus africanus; assembly: GCA_030015575.1. Taxonomy (NCBI): domain Eukaryota; kingdom Viridiplantae; phylum Streptophyta; class Magnoliopsida; order Asparagales; family Amaryllidaceae; genus Agapanthus; species Agapanthus africanus. Next base: position 359,314,436 of record JASDDO010000008.1, read on the forward strand.
GGAACGAAGTTCATATCATGAACAAATATACACCCAGACTGCCTCTTTGGTAGCATCTTTGGTAACGATTTATCTTGCCTTTAATCGTCTAGTATGCCACGGCATCTAGCTTGGAACTCTTCCAACATACCATCCCTTTACCAAGGGTAAAGACAATGCCTGCGACTGACATTCAGTCATCCTTATCACCCTGGAACCTTTCCAGTGATTCTCCCCAGGATCGATTAATACCAACTCACTACAACTAGTGAGTATCCTAACATCCAATTAGATCTGTCTCATAGATCCAAAACCAAGGATTTAATAGGTATCACTTTGATCCTATATGGAGAATCCTTGTGATAAGCGGAGATTGACCGAGCGTAGCATAGGAAACTCCTTCCCTATCAAGAGTATGTCATCCACGTACTCTACGAGGATCACCACCATACTCCCTACTACCTTTTTGTTTATACAAGGTTCATCTACCATTTTGATGAAGTCAAACTCTTTGACTAACTCATCAAAACAGATGTTCCAACTCCGCGATGCCTGCTTTATCACATAAAACATCTTGCATACGTTTCCGCTGCTCCCACTGTCTACGAAGCCCTCTGACTGTGTACTTATAGACGCTTTCTTCCAAATCATCATTTAGAAAAACAGTCATGACACCCAACCGCCAGATATCGTAGTCATGGTATGTAGCCGTGGCAAGTAGGATCTGGATGGACTTAAGCATAGTTACTTAGAAAAGGTTTCATTATAATCCATACCTGGTCAATGATGCAAACCTTTAACAAGTCTAGCTTTGAAAGTCTCAACTTTTCCATGTACACCAAGTAATCTTCTCAAGATATACTTGCTCCTGATGGGGTTTTAACCCTTCAGATAAAGCAACCAAAGTCCATACTTTGTTGGTGTATAAGGATTTCATCTCAGATCGATAAGCATCCAGCCATTCTTATAGAGTCTCACTCCTGATGGCCAGCTCGAAACTAGTTGGGTCATCATCCCATGATGCAATTCTCGCTCCCACTGTCATAGAGAAACCGAAGTATCTCTCAGGTGGGTGAGGAACCCTACTAGATCGGCGGAGAGGCTGAGGTTCGTTGGTTTCTATTGAATCCTTTGGTTCTACCAAATCATCAGCTGCAGTTTGTATAGCTGGAACTGTTTCCAGTTCTACCTTATGTCCACTAATTTCTTCATAAGAAATTCCCTTTCACAAAGGTGGCATGCTGAGAAACAAAACATTTTTGTTCCTCAGTTAGGTAGAAGATATTCCCTTGCGAATGCTTGGGATATCCAACAAACTTCCACAGAACTGACTTTGCCTCGAGCTTGTCTGGATTTTGCTTTTTAGACATAGGTCGGACAACCCCAAACCTTAACAAACTTAAGATATAGGCTCTTCCCTTTCCATATCATATATGAAGTGGTAGGCAACTGATTTGATCGGAACCCTATTCAATAGGTATGCAACTTCATAAGTGCATAACTCCCTAAAAGGAAATAGGAAACTCAGTAGTACTCATCATAGAGCGCACCATATCATATAGGGTGTGATTGCTCCGCCCCGATATACCATCGTGCTATGGTATATACGGAGGAGTAATGCTGAGAGAGAATCTCATTCTCCTTTAGAATAATCCAGGAATTCCGTGCTCAAGTATTCTCCTCCTTGATCACATCAAAGGACATAATACTTTTACCCGTATTTTGGTTCTCTACTTCTAACTTATATTCTATGAATATCTCAAAGGTTCGGACTTGTGTTTCAACAGGAACATATGTCTGAATCTTGAGAGATTATCAGAGAATGTAATGAAGTACAAAGAACCGGTCTTGGCATGTGTAGGCAGGGGACCTTCATACATCAGTATGTATCAATCCCAAGAGTTTACTAACTCTTTCTCTATTTCCAATAAACAGAGCTATGGTCAACTTATCTCTGTGACATGACTGGCAAGTTTCACAAGATATAAATTTAAACTAATTTAAATATGCATCTATATGTAACTTCAGCTAGTCGGGTCGCATTGATATGACCTAGTCTACCATACCTCAAGAAGGGTTCGTTCATTTCTGAACTTCCTCTTGTGTGTGTTCTATATACTGAGAACTGTGGTTTGACTTAGAACGTCAATGCTTTTAGACAACGTGCATGAACCGATCAACTCTTGATATAGGAAATGTTCAAAACATTATCCAACAATACAAAATTATATCCTTCTTTACTAATAAAGAGACTGATATGATTTTGTATATCAGGTTCGGTATCTAATAACATTTGTGCAGAATCAATGTATTCTGGTAATACAGGGTGACAGTGACCAACAGACTTGGTTGCAACACTTGCACCGTTTTCTGTCTCATGAAACTTATCACCCGTTCTCAGTTCTTTACCTTTCTGTAGCCCATGTAACAAATTACATATGCGGGATCCTGATCTGGCATCACATACCCAGGACGTAAAGGATACTGAGAAACAGTTCTCTGTAATGAACACACCCGAAGATGATGCATCAACATGCACTCTCTTCGTTTGGGCGGCACGGGGATTCTGGTAATCCCCAATTTCCTGCTCTATCTTATAACATTTATAAGTTGGAGCGGGACCAACGTTCCCCAGCTCAGTATAATAAGCGGGTTCAGTCAATATATCCGTTTTATTATCTTGATTAAGGCGTGATATGGTCGCAACCAGGAGAGAGAGAGAAGAAAACACTCTGCGTGCGCTCTTGCAAGATCAGATTGGTTATTATTTTATCTAATCAGGATGGCTCCCACTGTTTTGATCAAATCTTCCTTCAAACCTTAAAAGGAAAGACTAGCCGGGATTAATTACACGCTACAAGTTCGCCAATCTTTCAGCCAGGCCAGTGTCGGTACTTTAAGGGAGGTCCCCCGTGCTTTCGCACGAACCTAATTAATGTAAACCTCGTTTTCCCATAGGCGTAACCTCGTTGACACCTTTCTAGACACCTACTTGATCGGCTAATTGTAATGTGTAAAACTCTCTCAGGAGTAACAATTACTCGCAGTGGGTATCGGGATCCAACTATCTCATAGAAGGTATGCAATCTCATTGCAAATTTCAACACTTGAAATTCCCGATAATATTTTACCTCTAGCGTCCTATGACCTTGACAGAGGTCAACAAACCATAGGCTTCTAGTCAAGTTCAACCCGGCATTTCCTGATTGAAGTAAACCCACCCGCACGACCCTTGACAGAGGTCAACAAGGTCGCACGACTACCCTAAATCAATCACATCATATGCTTATACAGATAAGCATTAATCAGCTACCGCACACTACGCCTTGACAGAGGTCAACAAACACAGCACGAATACTAACCAGTACTTATCTGAAATGACGGAGGGCTACGACAGGTTTTTAAGAAAACCTTTTGCGTAATGAACTTGATATCGTTGTAGAATCAAATGATTTTAAAATGGAGTGTTTTTTAGGCTTTTCTAGTTTTGCTAAAGGGGTCACTCCCGGTGAAGGGATCGTCGACCCTTTCCTCGTCGAATGAGGTGCATGATATATCATATACATCACTGTGCAAAGCAAGAACTAGAGAAGCAATCAAAAGACAAACCGAGGGTTGTAGAATCTGCCAGTTATTGCTAAAGGAGTCACTCCCGGTGAAGGGATCTCGGTCCTTTCCTTATCGAATAAGGTGCAGGATGTTCTATAAGGAACACCGCGATGCAAAGCAAGAACTGTAGCTACCTGTTTTTGAAAATTTGATTCCACAACATCTTTAGGTTTCTTTTTCTTTCATTAATCATATTAATGAAGTCCCATCATTTAAGTTACCTAAACATTACAGATAAATACGACGTACACTTATGTCATCCGCATTCGCCTCGATGTCCCCTCGTGCACCGTTAGATTAGGTAACTAACGACAGAGTGGGGCAGGGCTAGCGCGAGTGCAAAACATAAGTAACGTCTATATAATATATAATATATACTATATACAGTATTTATCACAGAACATCAAATGATCACATCACAGATATAGCAGCAGAAGAAACATATGAAACATTGGATATACTAGGACGTCCGTGTTTTCAATACGTGCCTGTATAAAACACGGATTCCACGGTCGCGATGAATAGACATACCCACACCCCTAGACCCCTACGAGAGCGGCAAGCAACCCTACCAATTCTAGAGTTAGAAGACCCGGACTCGACTCCTCGAGTTGGTCTCCCACTGGACTCCAGAACCCGGTTACTTGTGCCCTCCTCCTTTGGTCTATCCTAGTGCGGAAAAGTAAATAATATACATCAACGGTGACATCTTCCGCAACCTGGAAGTACCCCAATAAAAGAATATTACATATAAGTTAATTTTACATGAATGAAAATAAAAACTCTCATCTCACATAAAACCCCCGAGCTATTCAAGACGCGACGATCCAATATAACATATCCAGCAACACATAACATCACATGTCATCAACGTAAGTAAATGTGCGCATCCCAATTGTCGTTGACATATAGCAACGAAACCGGCGATATCACATATTACACTTACGGTCACAGAAAGAAAGTGTAAAACTACAACAGTTGAAATCCGCAAACTCTTTAGACATCGCATGCCTAATCAAATGAATTCCTTAGACATCGCATGCCTAACAATTATAAACCCCGCATTTTAGTCTCATTATCGAAAACACTTTTCAATATCAAGTCGGGCAATTCAACAAGATTCCCGGCATTGTGATCGAATGCTCGTCGCAAACTTTAGTAGGCAGCCGCACCCCCGATGCCGTCGACGAAGTGCACTAAGGCGGAACACCGCTGCCGCGAGCACCCGGACGGATGCTTTCGGCTACGGGGTTCTCCTACAGTCACTTGGTCGGGGCTATGGGGCATGGCTGTCTATTAAGTTTACCCGGCGAGTATCCGCGTACACTACGTGATTGCGACGGACTTTTGATCACATCAAAATTCCGTGGCAACCGATCAAGTGAGACTAAAGTGCTATATTTATAACATTCATTTTAGTTATCTCATAACTACTTGTGAATTCCAAATATTGTATCAAATTCCAGATAAATAGAAAATGTTAAACTTTCCGATAGAACATTCAAACACCCAAGTTTTCCGGATAATAGCTCAACACTTGAAATAAGTTTAAAAAACATTCACTTCATGCCACAGTACCAACGGTCCAGCAGTAGAAGGGTCAAGTCAACGCCTCACATGTGGCACGCCGTACTGCCCCAAACCCTAAGGTTCAAAGGGCAGTTCAAGACGGTCACATAATCGAGTTAAGGTTTGTTGTCTTCTAGGGCGACCATCGCTTTACTTGCACTACTTAGAACGTTATTAAACTACGGAAAAATCCAACACTTGGAAATTTCCCGGCAGGGGAAAAAGTGGGTATTTATATCCGGTCGAACTTTTTAACATGTTCTAAAAATATCCGGAAAACATAACAAAATTAAATTCTCCGATCGAATCGACGATTACAAAATAAACCCCCAGAAAACTCAACACTTGAGTCAGTTTAAAAATACCCATAAAATATCTCTTTAATATATAAGAATTACTGTGCAAACAAAATGACCCAATCCCTCCGTACGGCCGCGGATCCGCGGCCCAAGCATGGTACGGCCGCGGTTCCGCAGCAGTTTGGAAGTATTAGGAGTTCATTTTTCACCAAAATTCTTATATTTCCCTACTTAATTTTTCAGGTATTTTTAATTCATAAAATACACAGTTTTTAAAAAATGTACAGAAAGGGGGTAAACTTGGACGTATCGGGTTCGTTCGGAGTTTTAACTTCGTTAACACATCGCCTAAAGCTCTAGTTAGGCTCTGATACCACTGTAGGGTTACTAGGCACACTCAAGAGGTTCCACAAGGCATCAACCATGCCAAATTAAAATTTTACGGTGCCGAGAAACCCTAATATAGATCGTTAACTAGAAGTTAAGGCGAAAGAACATGCAAGTTAACAACTTAACTACAAGTGAAAGGGATTACAACCTTTGTAGATCCGGTCCTCCACTTATTTAGCTCCGTGTTGACGTCCCTCCGCTGCGATCATCAGGATCCCGGACTTTAGCAATGATTTCGTCGGAGAAATGATCGGGCTAGGTCATTGACTTCGAGGCCCAAGATGATCTACGTCGGGGAGACTCAAACTCAAGCTATTCATTCACTTGGTCAAGAACTTTGTGAAGAGAACACCCTCTACTAAATGGAAAGTAGTAGAGGATGATGAAGTAGGAAGGTTGTTCATTTTAAAATTGATTTTCTCACATTTTTCCTCAAGGCACCATTAGAGCTAGAAAGCTTTTTAAGGAGCTTGATGATGAAGAAGAAGAAGTGAATTATTCATCCAAATGAAAACTTATCCTCTTGAATAATTCACCCATGGTTGAGTTAAGCCCTCATGCTTAACTCATGTAGAGAATTAACTAAGGTATGAGGTTTAAGGGTTAGGTTAAAGAAATATCAAGAGAATTGACAAAAGAGTGGACTTTGTCAAAGTTTCTCCAAGCTTCTTCAAGCTTGACAACTTTGACTAAGTTTAACTCATTTGTTAAATCTTAAGATAATCCAATAACCCTAATCTTAACCCTAATCTTAGTATAAGTCTCATACACCCATCTTGTGTGTATCATCAAGCATGATACATACATGTAAACTTGCATATATCACATATAAACAATGTGCACAAACTAGTGAGAAAATAAATCTTAAGTAAGCTAATATTAGTTAATGTAACGTAATATATCAAATATATAATTATACATTAAATTATTAAATCAACTCTTGATTTAATAATCCGGCTATAACCGACTAATATCAAAAGTAACAACTTACTGAATCAACACTTGATCCGATAACCCGGTTATATCCATACAACCGATGAATGTCACAAATCGCGAGAATCGAATACGGTATCTCATATCGTATCAATCTCGGTCCCGCACATATCACATATGCACTCCTACTCCGTTTCGCTTGAGCCAGGAAACCCCTGTGTAGGACTCTAAAGACTCGTCAATACGCCGGCAGCAGGTGATGATCATATCAAACACCCACAAGCCGCAAGCGGTCTGCTAAACGTAACGGCCACCCGGGTATTGAGCGATCAGAAGATCAACGAGCAAGCCCGCTCACACTCCTGTGAATCCAACGAGTAACACTACCGTACAGTCCAGTATGTTCGTCTGATATGTCGCATATCTCGTCTAGGGGTGGTAAACGTCAGACCCCAATAACTCGATAAGTCGTGTCGATATGAGGCTCATAACGGGTCAAGAAACTACTGGTAACACTTACCAGTACATCCCTAAAACGGTCTTGGCCAAGGACTTCCTGTTATAGCCAATCGAGCACTGCGCAATATCAACTCCCTATACCGGGAGAGACGAAACCCCCCCTATCGCTCATTGCCTCCATGTGATTCGGGACTGTACCCAAAAGCCACCTTTTTGCACGCCCTCTTGGACGTGGTATGATGGAAATCAAAGCACAGTGGGAATCACACAAGACTCTATGACGATCTCGGGTCTACAGACTAACCTGTACCAGTGTCACCAGAGAACTGCCATCTGACGTAAGGTATAATACCATCTGGGAGTTCTCGGCGAGTCCGTCCAGTGTACCCAGTCTCCACTGAGCACCCGTATATCATCTCTGATGTCAAACACCAATGGATATGGGATCATCCATCGCCCATCTATATGGGTCGAGAAGCTACACGCTAGTCTACTCTGGTATATCGATGCCCCGTCTCAATACACCCACGACTAGGGACTTTGAAGGATGTACTTATGGACTACCACGTCCCCACTAGTATGATCCGCATCATAGTTCAGGTAGTCAAGTACATATCCTAAGGGCTTTACCAACATGTAACAGAGAGACAATCAGTGTACATGTTAAGGTAAAGAGTAACCAGATAGCATACTATCATGTCGAGCAAGAAAGACCTCCTTATATATGTCCAAGCATCCACTACAATATACATCCTATGTATAGTAATGGCCTCTAGAGCATACATATAACTAACAAGAGCTCTCTCTCATATTATCATTCCATCACAAAAGAAAAGAGAGAGGAAACTTCTTCTTCCTCCTCTTTCTTCTCTAGCTCACCATTTCCATTAATGGCAACACCTTCAACCTCCATCCATACAATGGATGCAAGAGACAAAGTGATCACAAACATTCTCTACATCACCTTGGACACGTCGGCTAGCACACTTCGTGCCCGAGTTGCTTCGGATGAAGCGGGAGCCCGTAAAAAGAATCGATGATGTGGTGCCCTTTCCGACGAGGAGATCGAGACCGGAGATGCCGGGAGGAGCTTGGGATGGTGGCCAAAGACCGAAGGACACGAATCGATCGGTATAATTTTCTATCCCTTCTCTATTTTGCTAGTAGTAGGTTAATGGTTCGATCCGGGTTTAAGCATACGATAGCGCCGGTTTCAAGTTAAGAAAAAGTTTTCGTTTTCGCATTTTGGCCTCGGACAGACGGCCGGGGCGCTACCGTAGACTTACATGGTATCAGAGCCACGCCATTAACCTTTACTAGCTTGCTCTAGCGTGTTTAGAACTTCGATCTTACGAAATTTCCAAAAACCGCATTTCCAATTGTGCAGTTTCTGTCGAATTTTTATTGTCGTCGAAAAATTATTTTAAGTGTTGCAGAAATTCGTGCAGGCTTTTCTAAGACCACTGGTGAAATTTCGTGAAGTGAGCTTACTGTTGCGCCGCGGAACCGCGGCCTTACCCTAGTTTTGGCCGCGGTTCCACCGCCGAACTGTAGCATCACTGCACCATTTTTCCTGCAGTGGTCTCTAAGTTGGAATTGGGGTTTCTGGTAATTTTTGTTTGGGCCCAGATTTGTTTGAGTACTGGGTATTGTGCTTGGGGCTCACTTCAGGAAATTTTGTCGATCGAAAATTTTAAACATGTTAGTTCACAGTATTTACATTATAGCTGGGACCGTGAATGTCATTCGAGCGGTAAATCCTGTCTAATTGCTATAGCTCTTTTAGACGGATTTGCGAACGTGACATTCACGTTGATGTTCTGTGTTATGCTATGATGTTGCGGATTTGTCGTGGTGGATAGCCTGGATGCAATGGTAGTACAGTTTGGTTGTATTTGTACATTTGATATTGCGGGGCGAGCGTCCGACATGTGGACTGCCGTCACTGCCTGTTTGTATATTATTCTTTTTGGGGCACGACTGGGCTGAGGTCGATATACCCGTTGTATATTTTACTTTCTGTACTAGGATTACCCCGCGGTGGGGTGCACGGATAGCCGGGTTCTAGAGAGCAACGAGCCCGCATCTCATGGCTTTGAGACGGAGGGGGCTTTACTCTAGAATTGGCGGGCTATTCGCCGCACTCGTAGGGGGTACAGGTTGACCCAAGGAGGGGTGCTCAAGTTACCGGATTCCGTGAAGTGCTGGGTGGTCCATTCACTTTGTTGAAGGGGGCTGCCTCGCTTCAGGTTTTGGCGGGTAACTTGCCGCACCCGTAGGGGTCTAGGATTTCATTGCACAGGCTATCCATACGACCAGGGGAACGTCGGGTTTCAGTAGCGGCTCTATGAAACCCGGAGATCCCAGATTATCTGTATTGTTCTGTGATGCTTATTACATTTCTGTGATGTTGCATTTTATCACGCCATGAGCGAATATTATATATTGATATATATATATATATATATAATAGTAGATGTTGTATATGTTTTACACCTGTGCTAGTCCAGTCCCCGCTCTGTAGTTAGTTAAGTAACCTAACGGGTGATGACGGGACCCAGTGGCGAATGCGGATGGCATATACGTACATCGTATTTTCGTTCTTTATTGGTGTGATCAATTGATGGGACTGCATTGATTCGGATCAATGCAAGCTAAACAAACCTATTCTGATGTTGTTGGAACATTTTTCAAAAAAGTGTTATTGCAAGAACGTTCTCTTTTGTTTTGCACAGTGGTATTCGGTTATGAATATCCAGCACCTCAGTCGACGAGGCAAGGGCCGAGATCGCTTCACCGGGAGTGACCCCTTGGACAGAAGTTTGCGTCAGGGTAATAACTTCATTATAGCCGATTGCCTTTTGCTTTGCACAGTGGTATTCAGTTGGAATATCCTGCACCTCATTCTACGGGGAAAGAGCCGAGATCCCTTCATCGGGAGTGACCTCTTTAGCAAAGGTTTTCGTCACTATATTTTTATAAAAAGCTATCCGGTTCCTTCAACGATATCAAGTTCATTACGTTAAAGGTTTTTCGCCAAAAACCATTCATAGCCCTCCGTCATTTCAGACGGGTAGCACTTAGTATTCATGCTATGTTTGTTGGCCAAAGTCAAGGCATAATGTATGGTAGGTATTTGTTACCTTTCTGTTGCATAGATAGATGCGTTGGTTTGGGACAGTCGTTGGCCAAAGTCAAGGGTAGGTACGGGTGGGTTCAAATTAACCTGGATAATGACGGGTAGAACTTGACATGTGACTTATGATTTGTTGGCCAAAGTCAAGGTCATAAGAGCATGGGGTAAAAATCACATCGGGAGTTCTAAAGAAACTGAAACTTGCCAGGCATGCGCATACCTTCTGGAGTGTGATAACGTGAGTGGATTCCGTCACGTTATCATGCGATGATAGTTGGATCCCGATTCCCACTGATGAGTTGGTTTACTCCTCGGATGACCCCGACTAATTCTTCTTTCAGGTTTGGAGGAGAATTTGAGGTTACAGTGGGAGGTTTCCTGATTAGATAAAGTGATAACCATTCTGATCTAGGTTAGAGTGCACGCTGAGTGTTTTCTTTTCTCTCTCTCTCTTTGGCAGCGACCATGACCCGACCCTTGACTATAACTCAGTGACCAAGTTAACCGAACCTTCTTAAAACACTGGATTTTGGATTGTCAGAGTTGCATACCTCATTGCCACTCCTACTTTTACCCTTTTTCTCCAGAACACCCCGTATTACTACGAACATCCACTTCCATTGGATAAAACTATCGTATGGTTATATACGAACTCGAAGGAACTTGTTCCAGATTCGAGGATGGTTTCCGGTTCTGGAGAAAACGAATAGGACTATTCAGTTGTCTTTTCCTTTTACCTTCTCTCAGGTTGCGAGTGCTCCTTGGATTAGGGGATAGTACACCTGTTACGCTTATTGGATAGTCTTCTTCCAAACCTTAAGCTGGTGCCGAACGGTGGGGAATGAAGAAAACCAATTGGCCTAACGATGGTGTACAGAAGGTATTAAGTAAAGACAAATAAAGGGATTAGAAAGAGGGCAAAGTAAATTGCGACTGCTATTCACGACTAAACCAAGTATTTCATCGCCACTCCTACTTCACCTTTGTATTTCTCTGGGACACCCCGTATCACTACGAAGATCCACAGTTATTTGGATACTCCATCGTATGGTTATATACGAACTCGAAGGAACTTGTTCCGGTTCGGGGATGGATTCTGGTTCAGGAGAAATAGAATAAGGTTTATTCAGTTGTCTTTTATCTTTACCTTCTCTCGCATTGCGAGTGCTCCTAGGATTAGGATAGTACACCTATTACGCTTATTGGATAGTCTTCTTCCAAATCATAGGCTGGTGATGAACGGTCGGGATGGAAGAAAACCATTTAGCCTAACGATGATGTACAGAAGGTAATGACTAAAGACAAATAAAGGGATTTGGAGAGATGGCAAAGAAATGTACGGTTACAGTCATGAATCTGGATAATGGAAGAGACATTACTAGGAATACCCGGATACCCCTTCGAAACATATTCATGTTTCAGTTTTACTGTGTATTGTTAATAGAAAACTGATTTCCCAATTAGTCATTACTCCAGGGTATGTATTTACCAGGTATGTTTCTCACATCTGTCTGGTTTTACAGATGATGAGTGGGAGTAAGCTATTGGGAATTAGGTGATTGTCCTCATTATATCGGAATTCATTGTAATTGGTGATATTTGAGGAAATCACCTGGGCTGTTTGCCGGACGGCAAATATTTGGTTTTGAATATCCGTTGTAATGCACCAATTTCAAATTGATATATCTGTACGTTTATTTTTATAAAGTGAGATATAACTTTTTGAAACTATGTCTATGACATTTACCTATATCAGTGGATGGTTAGGTAAGGAGCATTAAACAGCGGTGTAATTCTTCTTAACCATAAGTATGTTAGTTATATGTATGCCCTAGAGGCCATTACTGTACATACGATGTATATTGTAGTGGATGCTAGGACATATATAGGGAGGACTTTCTTGCTCGACATGATAGTATGCTATCTGGTTGCACTTTATCTTAACATGTACTCTGATTGTCTCTATGTTACATGTTGATAAAGCCCTTAGGATATGTACTCGACTACTGGGACTATGATGAGATCATACTAGTGGGGCCACGGTAGTCGACGAGTACATCCTATAACTGTTCCTAGTCGAGGGTGTATCGAGACAGGGCATCGATACACCAGAGTAGACTAGCGTATACGCATCTTGACCCATATGATGGGCGATGGATGATCCCATATCCATCGATGTTTGACATCAAGGATGGTGTACGGGTGCTCAATGGAGACTGGGTACACTGGACGGACTCGCCGAGAACTCTCAGATGGTATTATACCTCACGTCAGATGGCAGTTCTCCGGTGACACTGGTACAAAGTAGTCTGTTGACCCGAGATCGTCATAGAGTCTTGTGTGATTCCCACTGTGCTTTGATTTCCATCATACCATGTGCAAGAGGGCGTGCAAAAAGGTGGCTTTTGGGTATAGTCTCGAATCACATAGAGGCAATGAGCGATAGGAGGGGATTCGTCTCTCCCAGTATAGGGAGTTGATGTTGTGCTGTGTTCGATTGGCTATTACCGGAAATCCCTGGGCAGGGTTGCTGAGATTTACTGGTAAGTGTTATCAATAGTTTCTCGAACTGTTATAGACCTCATATCGACACGACTTATCGAGCTACTGGGGTCTGACGTTTACCACCCCTAGGCGAGATATGCGACATATCAGACGACGAGACCGGACTGAACGGGAGTGTTACTGATTGGATTCACAGGAGAATGTACAGGCTTGCTTGTTGATCTTTTGAGCGCTCAATACCTGGGTAGCTGTTACGTTTAGCTAACCGCTTGCAGCTTGTGGGTGTTTGATATGATCATCACCTACTGCCAGCGTATTGACGATTCTTTAGAGTCCTACACAGAAGTTTCTTGGCCCAGGAAAAACGGAGTAGGAGAACATATGTGATATGTGCGGGACCGAGGATAATGCGGTATGTGATACCGTATTGGATTCTCGTGATATGAAATATCGGCCGGGTATATGTGATATAGCCGGGTCATCGTATTAGTCGGTTATATGCGATATAGCCGGATTGTCGGATCAAGTGTTGATTCAATAATTTAATGTATAATAATATATATGATATATTAAATTACATTAACTAATATTAGCTCACTAAAAGATTCATTTTCTCACGGGATAATACATTGATATATATGTGATATATGTTAATTGTATTATTTTCTGTTGTTACAAAATATATTGTATATGTGATATATAATATTGTAACATGTTAGGGTTACAAATTTAATAATGGTTTAGGGTTTAAACTTGGTTAGGGTTTGGATTAGGGTTAGCTTTTGCATGAAGCTTCCATGAAGCTTCATGAAGCTTTGACTTTGTGGTTGCTTGATATTTTGTGAAGATATTATGTTAACCCAATCCAAACCATTAACTCTAGTTAACTCTCTACAAGGGTTAACTCTTTCATGCTTAACCCTTGGTTAGATTTGTAACCACTACAATAATTCATTGTTCATCACAAAAAGAAAAAGATTATTCATTCTTCTTCTTGCTTGAGTTTCTTCTTGAAAAGTTTTCTAGTTTTGCTTTTGTGATGAAATTGAGTGAGAAAAAGATTATAAATGAGAGAAAAAATCCTACTTCATCATCCTCATCTATCCTTGCCATTTAGATGAGGGTGTTCACTTCATATTATGAGTGTTAGCTTGTGTTAACGAAACTTCAAGGTAGATCATCTATGTTATCGAAGATCGGAAGCAGGGTTGAATCATTCTCTTCGTGAACCCTCTCGATAGTCCGGAACACGATGATCGCAGCGAAGGGACCTCAACACGGAGCTTAAGAAGTGAAGGACCGGATCTACAAAGGTTGTAATCCCTCTCACTTAGTGTTAAAGAGTTTAACATACTTGTTTTCGCCTAAACCCTAGTTTAAAGATCCGGCTTTGGGTTGTTTGGCATGGCTAAAATTTTAATCGGGCATGGTTGATGCCTCGTAGAACATTGTGAGCGTGCCTAGCAACCCTACAGTGGTATCAGAGCCAAGCTAGAGTTTTAGGCGAAGTTTAGACGAAGTTTAAAGTCCGATCGAACTCCGAATACCCGATATTAACCCCTCTCTGTACATTTTTCAAAAATCTGATTTTTTATGAATTAAAAATGCTCAGAAAAAAATTCAGGAAAAACTAAGAATTATTGTGAAGTACGGTCCACTAAGTCAATTATTTGACCGCGGAACCGCGGCCAAACCAAAGTTTTGGCGGCTTCCGCGGCCAAAATTTGGACTTAGTCCCTCATATTTCATATATTCATTCTTAGGTCCTTTCTTGTCATTTGTTTCTGGGAATTTTTTAATTCCACTCAAGTGTTGAGTTTTATAGGGTTGTATTGGGGACTCGTTGATTCGATCGAATAATTTAACTTCGTTTATTTTTTTCCGGATAATTTTAGAAACTGTTAAAAAGTTCGAACGGATATCAATAACTCATTTTTTCCCCAGTCGGAAAATTTTTCAAAAGTTGGATTTTTTCTCGAGTTTGAAACTTTCTAAGTCGTGCAAGGAACGCGGTGGACCCTCTAGAAGACAACAAACCTTAACTCGATTATGTGACCGTCTTGAACTGCCTATAAACCTTAGGGTTTGGGACAGTAAGGCGTGCCACATGTGAGACGTTGGCTTGACCCTTCTACGGCTGGACCATTGGTACTGTGGCATGTGATGGATGTTTTTAAACTGATTTCAAGTGTTGAGATATATTGGGGAAAACTTGGGTGTTTGATTATTCGATCGGAATGTTTAACACTATCTATTTATCTGGAATGTGATACAGTATTTGGAATCCACATGTAGTTATAAGATAACTAATTTGAATGTTATAAATCTAGCAGTTCAGTCTCAGATGATCGGTTGCCACGGAATTTTGATGTGATCAAAAGTTCGTCGAAATCACGTAGCGTACGCGGATACGCGCCGGGTAAACTTAACAGACAGCCACGCCCCATAGCCCCGACCAAGTGACTGTAGGAGAACCCCGTCGCCAAAAGCATCCGTTCGGGTGCTCGCGGCAGCGGTGTTCCGCCTTAGTGCACTTTGTCGACGGTATCGGGGGTGCGGCCGTCTACTAAAGTTTGCGACGAACATTCGATCAGGATGTCGGGAATCTTGTTGAATTGCCCGACTTGATATTGAAAAGAGTTTTCGATAATGAGACTAAAATGCGGGGTTTATAATTGTTAGGCATGAGATGTCTAAGGAATTCATTTGGTTAGGCATGCGATGTCTAAGAAGGTTGCGGATTCCAACTGTTGTAGTTTTACACTTTCTTTTCTGTGACCGTAAGCATAGTATGTGGTGTATCGCCGGCTTCGTTGCTATACATCAACGACAATCGGGATACGCATACTTGCTTACGTTGATGATATGAGATATTATGTGTTGCTGTGATATGTTATATTGGATCGTCGCGTTCTGAATAGCCGGGGGTTTTATGTGAGATGAGAGTTTTTTCTTTTTCATTCATGTAAAATTCATTTGTATGTAATATTCTTTTATTGGGGCACTTCCGGGCTGAGGATGATGTCACCATTGTATATTATTTACTTTTCCGCATTAGGTAGACCCAAGGCAGGGAGCACAAGTAACTGGGTTCTGGGGTCCAGTGGGAGACCATCTCGAGGAGTCGAGACCGGGTCTCCTAACTCTATAATTGGCAGAGTTGCTTGCCGCTCCCGTAGGGGTCTAGGGATGTGGGTTTGGCTATTCATCGCGACCGTGGAATCCGTGTTTTATAAAGGCTCGTATTGAAAACACGGACGTCCTAGTATATCCAATATTTCATATATGTTCTTCTGCTGTAATGTTCTGTGATGAGATCATATTACTGCCTGAGACGAATGTTTATATTATATATATGAGATATATGTTATATTGCAGATTTCGTTTCAAATGTGATGCTTGTGAAGCATAATTAAAAATGGGACTTCATTAATGAGATTAATGAAATAAAAGAAACCTAAAGATGTTGTAGAAACTTGTTTAAAAACTGGTAGCTCTAGTTCTTGCTTTGCATAGCGGTGTTCCTTGTAGAACATCCAGCACCTTATTCGATAAGGAAAGAGCCGAGATCCCTTCACCGGGAGTGACCTCTTTAGTGAAACTAGCAGATGCTACAAACTCGGTTTGTCTTTTGATTGCTTCTATAGTTCTTGCTTTGCATAGTGATATTTGTGAAATATCCTGCACCTTATTCGATGAGGAAAGGGCCGACGATCCCTTCACCGGGAGTGACCCCTTTAGCAAAACTAGAAAAGCCTCAAAAACACTCCATTTAAAATCACTCGATTCTACAACGATATCAAGTTCATTACGCAAAGGGTTTTCTTAAAAACCTGTCGTAGCCCTCCATCATTTCAGATAAGTACTAGTTAGTATTCGTGCTGCGGTAGTTTGGCCTCCATCAAGGCGTAGTGTACGGTAGCTAACTAATGCTTATTTGCTAGCATACGATGCGATTGGATTAGGGTATTCGTACGGCGTTGTTTGGCCTCCGTCAAGGGTCGTGCGGGTGGGTTTAATTCAATCAGGAAATGACGGGTTGAACTTGACTAGCGGACTATGGGTAGTTTGGCCTTCGTCAAGGTCATAGGACGCTAGAGGTAAAATATTATTGGGAATTTCAAGTGTTGAAATTTGCAATGAGATTGCATACCTTCTATGAGATAGTTGGATCCCGATACCCGCTGCGAGTAAGAGTTACTCATGGGAGAGTTTTACACATTACAATTAGCAGATCAAGTAGGTGTCTAGAAAGGTGTTAACGGGGTTACGCCCCTGGGAAAACGAGATTTACTTTAATTAAGTCCGTGCGAAAGCACGGGGAACCTCCCTCAAAGTACCGACACTGGCCTGGCTGAAAGATTGGCGAACATGTAGCGTGTAATTAATCCCGGCTAGTCTTTCCTTTTAGGGTTTGAAGGAAGATTTGATTAAAACAGTGGGAGACATCCTGATTAGATATATTAGATAACCAATCTAATCTTGCAAGAGCATACGCTGAGTGTTTTCTTCTCTCTCTCCAGGTAGCGACCATATCACTCCTTAATCAAGATAATAATACAGATATATTGACCGAACCCGCTTGTTATACTGAGCTGGGGAACGTTGGTCCCGCTCCAACTTATAATTGTTATAAGACAGAGCAAGAAATTGGGGAATACCAGATTTCCCGTGCCGCCCAAACGAAGAAAGTGCATGTTGATGCATCATCTTCGGGTGTGTTCATTACAGAGAACTGTTTCTCAATATCTTTTACGTCCTGGGTATGAGATACCGGATCAGGATCCCGCATATGTAATCTGTTACATGGGCTACAGATAGGTAGAGAACTGAGAACGGGTGATAAGTTTCATGAGATAGAAACGGTGCAAATGTTGCAACCAAGTCTGTTGGTCACTATCACCCTGTATTACCAGAATACATTGATTCTGAATGAATGTTATTAGATACCGAACCTGATGTACAACATCATATCAGTCTCTTTATTAGTAAAGAAAGGATATAATTTTGTATTGTTGGATAATGTTTTGAACATTTCCTATATCAAGAGTTGATCGGTTCAGGCACGTTATCTAAAAGCATTGACGTTCTAAATCAAACTACAGTTCTTAGTATACGGAACATACACAAGAGGAAGAGTTCAGAAATGAACGGATCTTTCTTGAGGCATTGTAGATTAGGTCATATCAATGCGACCCGACTAGCTGAAGTTATATTAAGATGCATATTTAAATTTGTTTGAATTTACATCTTGTGAAACTTGCCGGTCATGTCACAAAGATAAGATGACCATATCTCTGTTTATTGGAAACAGAGAAAGAGTTAGTGAACTCTTGGGATTGATACATGTTGATGTATGAAAGTCCCATGTCTACATATGCCAAGACCGGCTCTTTGTACTTCATTACATTCTCTAATGATCTCTCAAGATTCAGACATATGTTCCTGTTGAAACACAAGTTCAAACCTTTTGAGATATTCACAGAATGTAAGTTAGAAGTAGAGAACCAACAACGGGTATAAGTATTATGTCCTTTGATGAGATCAGGGAGGAGAATACTTGAGCACGGAATTCCTGGACTATTCTAAAGGAGAATGAGATTCTCTCTCGGCATTACTCCTCTGTATACACCATAGCACGATGGTATATCGGAGCGGAGCAATAGCACCTTATGTGATATGGTGTGCCCTATGATGAGAACTACTGAGTTTCCTATTTCCTTTTGGGAGTTATGCACTTGAGAAGTTGCATACCTATTGAATAGGGTTCAAATCAAATCAGTTGCCTACCACTTCATATGTGATATGGAAAGGGAAGAGCCCATATCTTAAGTTTGTTAAGATTTGGGGTTGTCCGGCCTATGTCTAAAAGCAAAATCCGGACAAGCTCGAGGCAAGGTCTGTTATGTAGAACTGGAAATGTTCCAGCTATACAAACTGCAGTTGATGATTTGGTAGAATACCAACGAACCTTAGCCTCTCCACCGATCTAGTAGGGTTCCTCACCCACCTGAGAGATACTTCGGTTTCTCTATGACAGTGGGAGCGAGAATTGCATCATGAGATGATGACCCAACTAGTTTCGAGCTGGCCATCAGGAGTGGGACTCTGTAAGAATGGCTGGATGCTTATCGATCTGAGATGGAATCCTTATACACCAACAAAGTATGGACTTTGGTTGCTTTATCTGAAGGGTTAAATCCCCATCAGGAGCAAGTATATCTTGAGAAGATTACTTAGTGTACATGGAAAAGTTGAGACTTTCAAAACTATGCTTAAGTCCATCCAGATCCTACTTGCCACGGCTACATACCATGACTACGATATCTGGTGGTTGGGTGTCATGAATGCTTTTCTAAATGATGTTTTAGAAGAGAGCACTATAAGTACACAGCCAGAGGGCTTCGTAGACACTGGGAGCAGCGGAAACGTGAGCAAGATGCTTTATAGGATAAAGCAGGCATCGCGGAGTTGGAACATCTGTTTTGATGTGGTAGTCAAAGAGTTTGACTTCATCAAAATGGTAGATGAACCTTATATATACAAAAAGGTAGTAGAGAGTATGGTGGTGATCCTCGTAGAGTACGTAGATGACATACTCTTGATAGGGAAGGAGTTTCCTATGCTACGCTCGGTCAATCTCCGCTTATCACAAGGATTCTCCATATAGGATCAAAATGATACCTCCTAAATCCTGTGTTTTGGATCTATGAGATAGATCTAATTGGATGTTAGGATACTCACTAGTTGTAGTGAGATGGTATCAATCGATCCTGGGGAGAATCACTGGAAAGGTTCCAGGGTGATAAGAACGACTGAATGTCAGTCGCAGGCATTGTCTTTACCCTCAGTGGAGGGATGGTATGTTGGAAGAGTTCCAAGCTAGATACCGTGACATACTAGACGATTAAAGGCAAGATACATCGTTACCAAGGATGCTACCAAAGAGGCAGTCTGGATATATATAAGTTCATGAGATGAACTTCGTTCCTACCATTGTGTGACAATGGAGTTGTGGCTTATGCCAAGGAACTACCGTCCCATCAGAAATCCAGATATAATTCTTAGGCAGTATCACCTGATCATGGAGATGGTTGATCTCCAGGGAGATCGAGGTTAGGAGAGTAGACACAGAGGACAACATCGCGGATCTACTCACAAAGGCCTTTTTCCCAGTAGAAACTTTTATGGGACGGTTGAGTATGAGATACTTCAACCGCAGCTAATTGTTGGGTATGTGATACCACAACAGATGGCCCTAGTGCAAGTGGGAGATTGTTAGTTATATGTATGTCCTAGAGGCCATTACTGTACATACGATGTATATTGTAGTGGATGCTAGGACATATATAGGGAGGACTTTCTTGCTCGACATGATAGTATGCTATCTAGTTGCACTTTATCTTAACATGTACTCTGATTGTCTCTATGTTACATGTTGATAAAGCCCTTAGGATATGTACTCGACTATTGGGACTATGATGAGATCATACTAGTGGGGCCACGGTAGTCGACGAGTACATCCTATAACTGTTCCTAGTCGAGGGTGTATCGAGACAGGGCATCGATACACCAGAGTAGACTAGCGTATACGCATCTTGACCCATATGATGGGCGATGGATGATCCCATATCCATCAATGTTTGACATCAAGGATGGTGTACGGGTGCTTAGTGGAGACTGGGTACACTGGACGGACTCGCCGAGAACTCTCAGATGGTATTATACCTCACGTCAGATGGCAGTTCTCCGGTGACACTGGTACAGAGTAGTCTGTTGACCCGAGATCGTCATAGAGTCTTGTGTGATTCCCACCGTGCTTTGATTTCCATCATACCACGTCCAAGAAGGCATGCAAAAAGGTGGCTTTTGGGTACAGTCCCGAATCACATGGAGGCAATGAGCGATAGGAGGGGATTTGTCTCTCCCGGTATAGGGAGTTGATGTTGTGCTGTGTTCGATTGGCTATAACCGGAAATCCCTGGCCAGGATTGCTGAGATTTACTGGTAAGTGTTATCAGTAGTTTCTCGAACTGTTATAGACCTCATATCGACACGACTTATCGAGCTATTGGGGTCTGACGTTTACCACCCCTAGGCGAGATATGCGACATATCAGACGACGAGACCGGACTGTACGGGAGTGTTACTGATTGGATTCACAGGAGAATGTACACGCTTGCTTGTTGATCTTCTGAGCGCTCAATACCTGGGTAGCTGTTATGTTTAGCTGACCGCTTGCAGCTTGTAGGTGTTTGATATGATCATCACCTACTGCCAGCGTATTGACGATTCTTTAGAGTCCTACACAGAGGTTTATTGGCTCAGGCAAAACGGAGTAGGAGCACATATGTGATATGTGTGGGACTGAGGATAATGCGGTATGTGATACCGTATTGGATTCTCGTGATATGAGATATTGGCCGGGTATATGTGATATAGCCGGGTCATCGTATTAGTCGGTTATATGCGATATAGCCGGATTGTCGGATCAAGTATTGATTCGATAATTTAATGTATAATTATATATATAATATATTAAATTACATTAACTAATATTAGCTCACTAAAAGATCCATTTTCTCATGGGATAATACATTGATATATAAGCGATATATGTTAATTGTATTATTTTCTGTTGTTACAAAATATATTGTATATGTGATATATAATATTGTAACATGTTAGGCTTACAAATTTAACAATGGTTTAGGGTTTAAACTTAGTTAGGGTTTGGATCAGGGTTAGCTTTTGCATGAAGCTTCATGAAGCTTTGACTTTGTGGTTGCTTGATATTTTGTGAAGATATTATGTTAACCCAATCCAAACCATTAACTCTAGTTAACTCTCTACAAGGGTTAACTCTTTCATGCTTAACCCTTGGTTAGACTTGTAACCACTACAATAATTCATTGTGCATCACAAAAGGAAAAAGATTATTCATTCTTCTTCTTGCTTGAGTTTCTTCTTGAAAAGCTTTCTAGTTTTGCTTTTGTGATGAAATTGAGTGAGAAAAAGATTATAAATGAGAGCAAAAATCCTACTTCATCATCCTCATCTATCCTTGCCATTTAGATGAGGGTGTTCACTTCATATTATGAGTGTTAGCTTGTGTTAACGAAACTTCAAGGTAGATCATCTATGTTATCGAAGATCGGAAGCAAGGTTGCATCATTCTCTTCGTGAACCCTCTCGAGAGTCCGGAACACGATGATCGCAGCGAAGGGACCTCAACACAGAGCTTAAGAAGTGAAGGACCGGATCTACAAAGGTTGTAATCACTCTCACTTAGTGTTAAAGAGTTTAACATGCTTGTTTTCGCCTAAACCCTAGTTTAAAGATCCGGCTTTGGGTTGTTCAGCACGGCTAAAATTTTAATCGGGCATGGTTGATACCTCGTAGAACCTTGTGAGCGTGCCTAGCAACCCTACAAAGTACGGTTTTCAACCTACGACACACAGGGAATGAGTTATTAGACTCAGGGGACTTATACAGAATATTGTATTTTGTCCAGTGTCCATGAGGACAGAGGGGTTGGTACTCGTACTATATTCTATTTACTTGTGACTTCTCTAGTTCTTAGACATGTGTTTCGTAGAAACACAAGGTCCAAGTTTTGAGAAGTTATAGGTATAAGAGTAAAGTAGAGAACCAGATGTTGCAAGTATCGGGATTCTTCAAGGTGATCGAAGATATAGATACTTTTGTATAGTATTCAGTTGATAGTAATGGTTTTGAGAAACTTGTTTCTCTTTCAGGTTACTCATATCTGGATGCATTCCTAAGTTGAGTAACGTTGATCGGCCTCCTTCCATTTAGTTGATATGCACTGAAGACAGCTGTATGATTTGAATCTGGTTCCAATTAAATCAGTGTCTCTGTTTCTATATTGGATATAGAATAGTTCTTATCTTAACAATGTTAAGGTACGAAGAGTTGTCGAGGAGTTGTCCGGCTTATGCTTAAAACCAGACTCTGGATAACTCAAGGTACGTTTCTGTAATGGCTGTTTGTGGGTTGACCCGGGCTATGACGAGGGTTAATTTTCTACCATCTGGAAGATCAATAGTGATATTGTTCTAGACTCGCCGCAGTTTTAATAAAAATGGATTTTTTCAGAAAACAGTAGTGGGAGTATGGTAGAACTGGAAGTGATTCCAGAACCGCAAACGATTACTGAAAATTTGATAAGAACCTTAAGATTCAATCTGGTTTGACATTCCATTGGCCACTCCGCAGATATGGTGGGTAACCTCAGGCACCCGAGAGGTACTCTGGTAGCCTCAAGGACGGTGACAGAGAGGTTCTTGTTTACCCAGACTTGCCATTGCTGTTGTTCTAGACTGTGAGACCCGGCAGGAGGATGAGTATAGCGTCGTTCTAAACTGGATTTAGAAGTGCACGTGTATATGACTCTGCCAGAGGGTTGTCGTAGTCAGTGGGAGCAGCGGAAGCATAGCGGACAAGTGGCTTATGTCTATTTATAGACTAAAGCAGAAATAGCGGAGATAGATCATCTATTTCTGATGTGACAGTCATAGGTTTGACTTCATCAGAATAGGGGATGGATCTGTTAAGAAGGTAGTAGGGTGTGATGTCCTGGTATTTGGATGACATACACAGAGTAGGAAGTGAAATTCCTATATTACAATCGGTTATACTTTGGTTGTCACACAGTGGTTTCTCCACAAAGGACATGGATTTCATATCAGACATTCTGGTTACTGGATCTATGGATTTAGATCAAGATTTGGGTAGTTTCCCAATCATGGTACTTAGACAGCATTCTAAAGGTGCTTTAGAATGGACGACTTCTGGCATGGTGGTGTACCTGCAGGTGATGGAGTCACCCTCTCTAAAGGTGTCTTACAGACTAAAGGGGAGAGGGATGTGCATGATTGGCAGATCACTTGCTTAGACAATTGAGTCAATCATGAGATGTCAAGTACCACACCAGATGTTTTTGCACTAGATGCAATAAGTTGATATTGATCCAATCCTGGAGAAACATTCGGAAGCAGTTTTAGAACATAAGTGGATGTTCTAGAGATATGATAATGGCATCCTCCTTCGGGAGACAGTTATCATTCCAGGCTTCCAAGGTGACCTGGATGACAGAGTGACTGTCAGAGTTATAGTTTTTCCTCTGACGAGGGGCAGTATTTTGGACAGGTGGTCCAAGCGGATACTGAGGGAGGTGTGGCGCAGGATACTGATTAAGTTCAGTTGACGATACAGTCTAAGAAGTTTGGATTTGGAGTTCATTTATGAACTAGGTCCCATCAGATATCCAGACATATTCTACGACAGGTATTGCTCATTTCGGGAGATGGCTTTCTCCGCGAACTTGAGATAAAGAGAGTCATAGAAAGAAACATTAGGGCGGATCCACTCACTGAGTCTATTCCTCGAACGCAATAGTTTCGCAAACGGGCTTTGTGAGACTGATTAGTAGAGGAGTTGGGTGTTCGGTATCACACGGGCTGTGAGTATACGACATCGCAATAATTAGCCTTGAGTACAAGTGGGAGATTGTTGGATATAGTGCCCTCAGAGTCAATTATTAGATAGCAGGCATGTGATTGCAATGATTGAGGGAGGACCTGTACCGGTAGGACAGTTTTACTCGAGAGGTTTGTATACTATCTGGTTTGTCTTTATCATCGTATACATGCTTTAGGTGACATTGTAGTTCACTATTACACGTTGATAGAGAATAGTATGCTACCATGGTTTGTTTTTATCATCGTGTACTGCTTTAGGTGACCTTACAGGTCGCTATTACACGTTGATAGAGCCCTTAGGATTCTTGTTTGACTACTAGCAGTATG
This sequence comes from Agapanthus africanus, assembly GCA_030015575.1. Taxonomy (NCBI): domain Eukaryota; kingdom Viridiplantae; phylum Streptophyta; class Magnoliopsida; order Asparagales; family Amaryllidaceae; genus Agapanthus; species Agapanthus africanus. The sequence goes on from JASDDO010000008.1 coordinate 359,339,146, forward strand.
ATGACGATCATATACGTGAGAGTTGGGTAGTCTATAAGCACATCCTAAAAGTGGTCCCTAGTCGTGGGAGTTTCGAGACTGGGCATCGATACTCCATTAGTAGACTAGTGTATACATTCGAGACCCCGACGAGGGGCGGTGGATGGTCTCACAAGCCATTGGTGTCAGTTGGTTCACCTAAGATGTATACAGGTGCTCATTGGGTTATGAGTACACCGGACAGGACTCGCCGGGAACATGCTAGTTGGTATTATACCTGACGTCAGATAACAGTTTCCTGGTGACATGTGTACAGGTTAGTTCATCGACCTGAGATCGTCATTTGTCTCGTATGAGTTCCCACTGTACTTTGATTACTACCCTACCACGGCTCAAAGGAGTCGTGCAAACAGGTTTTAGTTGGGTACAATTCCGAGCCACATGGAGGCAGTGAGCGGATCGGCAGGGGTTTCGTCTCTCCCGGTATTGGGGGTGAGATCGCGCTGTGTCTAGGAGAGCCATTACACGAAGTCCTTGGCCAAGGCAGGAGATTTACTGGTAGGTATTCCAGTAGTATCTCAGGGTGTTCTGGGCTATACTCTGACACGACTTGTACCGCTTTTGGGGGTCTGACTTTTACCAACCCCCTAGGCCCGACATACGATGCTCATAGACGAACGGACCGGACTGTACGGATATTGTCACTGACAGGCTCAGTAGGGTGTCAGGATGAGTTCACTCATCGACCTCCCTTTTGGTCAATACCTGGTGGCCCGTTACGTACGGCTAGTACCTCTGACATGCTAGTGGTTAAATCCACAGCCAAAGTATTGACGAGTCTTTAGAGTCCCCCACAGACAGTTTCTCAAGTTTCGGGCGAAATGTTGTAGAGGCCGTATGATATATGGCAGGGTCCGATCATATACGTGCGGTAGTGCACGGATCATGATCGGGCGGATCATACTAGTGGGCTTTGGTTTAAGCCGGATCCTAGTATTAGATTTGTTGGATTACTTTAGTCTCATCCCATTCGCATTCGGTCGGAATGCGGATGCAGGTATGTATATACAGGTGAGGGGTATCCTTGTGATCCGTCACGAGTTTACTTTAGATGTTGCCGTATCTTTTTATTGTTACAAACATTTGGATTAATGTTTGTTAATGGAAATTGTGAGCTAAATATCATCATTTGGAGCATTAATTGTGACACATGCACAAGTGGTGACTCATGGTCTCTTTCTTTGTGCATGTGTCACATTATTTGATAGATTTGTGATGATATGATAAGAAGAGAGAGGGGGGGCTGCCATATAGAAGTTTTGGTCTTGTATTTTTCATGCTAGAGCTCTCTCTCATTTTATCATTCCATCACAAAAGAAAAGAGAGAGGAAACTTCTTCTTCTTCCTCTTTCTTCTCTAGCTCACCATTTCCATTAATGGCAACACCTTCAACCTCCATCCATACAATGGATGCAAGAGACAAAGTGATCACAAACATTCTCTACATCACCTTGGACACGTCGGTTAGCACACTTCGTGTCCGAGTTGCTTCGGATGAAGCGGGAGCCCGTAAAAAGAATCTATGATGTGGTGCCCTTTCCGACGAGAAGATCGAGACCGGAGATACCGCGAGGAGCTTGGGATGGTGGCCAAAGACCGAAGGACACGGATCGATCGGTATAGCTTTCTATCCCTTCTCTATTTTGCTAGTAGTAGGTTAATGGTTCGATCCGGGTTTAAGCATACGATAGCGCCGGTTTCAAGTTAAGAAAAAGTTTTCGTTTCCGCATTTTGGTCTCGGACAGACGGCCGGGGCGCTACCGTAGACTTACATCTCGCCATACGCGGATTCTCCGCCAGCAACATCCCACGCTCCACGCCTCCACGATCCCCATTTATGGGCGATCTGCTCTCTACGCGGGCGTGACGTCCGGAGCGCAACTGCTGGCGAGATCCTCGCGCTTGCTGCTGCATGCCTCCACCGCTATATAAACTCCCATCACAGAAGGGTCAAGTAAGCCATTTTTACTCTACCTAGCCGTTACGCTGCTCGGATCTAGTACTAACTCGATCGTCCTCGGTGGTGACAAACCTCCCCGGGACTTCTTTGCAGGTACCTGGTGTCAAACTCCTCCAACTACCAAATCTCCTCAAAACCCACATTCAACGGGGGATCCCCTCCGGAGTCCACCGGGAGATCGACGGAAGACAACATCTGAGGGAGATCTGAAAAGGATCCCCATCAGTTTCATATTTGGGTACTAATGCATTGTAAATCCAGCCGGGTTCGGACGGATTTTGGGTTTAGATTTTAAAATTCAGGTTAGGTATAAAATTGTCATGAAGTTGAGCATGTTTTGAAAATTAATTTTTTATGAGTTGACAATTATTTGATCACACACTGTTAAGATGGGTAGCTAAAAAGCTTATTTACAGCAAAATTTACAACGGTTAACTTTGCTAATTAGTACTTCAAACTGTAATTAAATCGCACGTGTCCCGCTGCTTGGACCGTTGGAATCAAAACCGTTGATCAACCAACCATAGTCACATAATTCATGAATTATTCGACGAATTCGTGAATTTTTTATCAGCTGATTAAATCTCGCTGTTACCCTTCGAATGATTCAAAAAAAAAAAACAGCGAACAATTTAAAAAAACAGCGTATAATTAATAAAATCAAAACCAAAACGCCTCATATATTAATTTCTTGCTCGAAATCCTTACCGATTTTTTCCCGAATATCTGCCGATTTTTCTGAATAGTTCTCCGAATCCAAATTTTCGACCTCTCCGAATTATTTTAGAATCGCCTATTTGTGAATATGTGATCAACTTCCATGTAAAGCATGCAGGAATGCCAGGTGTACATGTGGGCGCCACTCCAGATGCAACAAACTCTCAATCGAATGAGGGTGCCACGTGTACATGTGGCGCGACTCCAGATGCAACAAACTCTCAATCGAACGAGGTTTTTTAAACGAAATACCGTGATTTGGTATTAAAATTAGGAAAATAGGATAATTTAATTTATAATTATGAGAATAGGACGGCTTGGAGAGGGTACATGTAGACGGCGAGTTCCTAAAACCGGCCATTATTATTTGAAAAGTGAAAGGCGGATTAACCCGTCATGCTTCCACCTCAAGCCCCACCCCTGCCCTTCCACCCCATCCTTAATCCATCCCATCCACCCAACCCCATCCCAACCCATCCCATCCGACCATGCATGGAGGGTGGGGTCTAGGAACCCCTCTCCCCCCTTTCATGGGGAGGGCGGGTTCCGAGAACCCGCCCAACCCCTACCTCCAAAAGAGAGGGCGGGTTCGGTGAACCCGTCCCATCTTTTTTAAAGAATTATCTAAAAAAATTAAAATTAAAAAATCAACAACAATTTAAAATTTAAAATAAAACTATTATTAAATTAAAAAGATAATTTCGTAAATCAGGTTCCAAAGCTGATGTAGGGATAAGTGTTATTACTGTTTATATACAAAGAATTCAATACTTAATCATATTATAAATATGAATGAGAAACACTTCAGTAATAAAATGAATCCATTAAGAGAATTGGACATCTTTGACACCAAAACTAAAAGTATACGATTAACGCTTTTGTAAGTGTACGCTAGCGCCCCGGCAGTCTACAGACGCCAAATGCGGAACAAAACTTTTAAACCGGCGCTATCGTATACTTTAACCCGGATCTGCCATTATTGCTAAACTAACAATCTGTAAAGAGTGTAGAAAGGTTATACCGAACGATCCGAGTCCTTCGTTCTTCAACCATTATCCCACGCTCCGTTGCGGCTGCTCCGATCTCGTCGATCTCCGATATCCTCGTCGAGGTGGCACCACATGATCGGTTCTTTAAACGGGCTCCCGCCTCTGACTCGAGGCAACTCGATCGTCAAGTTTGCTAAAAGAGACGATCAAGATTGATATAGAGAATGAGTAGATGACTTTGTCTCACTTCGTCCAAATCCGTGGACGATCGGTTAATGAAGTTGCCGAAGGAATCGGGTGATGGAATGAAATGGACTGTGAAATTCCATACACCGATAAAACCTATCATAATCTTTTCTAGCAAATGAAAACTCAAGTGAGAGAGAGAATGAGGAGAGAGAGAGGGCCGGCCATATATAGCAAGAGGGAGGTGACCGTAGGAGAGGGGGGTAACCTTAAGCATAAAGCTTATCATGAACAAATATCTTAACCAATCCAAAACACATTAATGCAAATGGTGATTCAAATAAACACCTCATCTAGCCATTAATGAAATCATTAATGCACTAATGAGTCATGAAGCCTAGTCATCATCTAGAAGCTTCTACAAGCATGACTCACTCTCATCCAAGAAAAGATAAATCCGTCTTTAACCGAATGTTAAAAGATGGCTGATAGAAAACTGGAAACTGGCAACTTCCAAAAGTGATCCTGAAACGAATTTCAGGACAACCCCGAAACTGTATAAATATACCCGTATTTGTATTACGACCGAATACAAATGCAACTGAGACAAAGATATTATACCTACTCAATATAATACTCGGATCCGGCTTAAACCAAAGCCGACCAGTATCATCTGCCCGAAAAATAACACGTGCGTAAACGCACGTGCATTTTCCGAACCCTGCCATAAAACCATACGGCCTCTACAACGTTTCGCCCGAACTTGGGAAACTGTCTGTGGGGGACTCTAATGACTCGTCAGTACCCTGGCAGTGGGTTTAACCACAAACCGTCAGCGGCACTAGCTATGCGTAACGGCTGCCCATGGACTGATCTCAAGGGTGGCCGAGGAGCGAACTCAAGGGAGACCGATGAGCGAACTCCTCCGAAAACCCTACTGAGCCTAACAGTGACTATGTATATACAGTCCGGTCCGTTCGTCAATGAGTATCGCATATCCGCCTAGGGGGCTAGCAACGTCAGACCCCCAATAGCAGTATAAGTCGTGTCGGAGTGAAGCCTCAATACACCCTGAGATACTACTGGAGTACCTACCAGTAAATCTCCTACCATGGCCATGGATTTGTGTAATGGCTCTCCTAGACACAGCACGACCTCGCCCCCAATACCGGGAGAGACGAATCCCCTGCCGATCCGCTCACGTGCCTCCATATGGCTCGGGACTGTACCCAAAAGCTACCTGTTTGCACGACTCCTTTGAGCCGTGGTAGGGTAGAAATCAAAGCACAGTGGGAACTCACATGAGACAAATGACGACCTCAGGTCGATGAACTAACCTGTACACATGTCACCAGGGAACTGCTATCTGACGGTAGATATAATACTAACTAGCAGATTCCCGGCGAGTCCTGTCCGGTGTACTCATAACCCAATGAGCACCTGTATACATCTTAGGTGATCCAACTGACACCAGTGGCTTGTGAGACCGGCCACCGCCCCTCGTCGGGGTCTCGACTGTACACACTAGTCTACTCCGGAGTATCGATGCCCTGTCTCGAAACTCCCACGACTAGGGACCACAATTAAGGATATGCATATAAACTACCCAACTCTCACATATATGATCGCCATCATACTGTTGGTAGTAAAGCAAGATCCTAAGGGCTCTATCAAAGTGTAACATGCAATCAGTCACCTGAACATGTACACGACTGATAAAGGCAAACCAGATAGCATACTATCATCTCGAGTAAGACTGTCCTTCCGGGATAGGTCCTCCGCAATCATTGCGATCACGTACCTGCGATCCAATAATTGACTATGAGGGCACTATCTCCAACAGCTTTCCCTTTTCCTTTTGCAACCCGAGAAGGCTTGACATAAGCCTATGTCTCTTTGAGTGATTGGACAACCCCCGTGTCCTGTGTATATGGCGGTGGCGTCCGCTCTTCTGCTTCGTTTTCAGTTTCGTCTTGAACATGCTGTTGATTTCAACCCGATGTACCAGTATTCCGGTTAGAAATGAAATTATTTTTTTAATTTAATAATAATTTTATTTTTTTAAATTTTTTATTTAGGACGCGTTCTGGGAACCCGGCCTCTCCTTTAGAAGGAGGGGGTTGGGTTACCTAAAAAAAAATTAAAATTAAAAAATCAACAACAATTTAAAATTTAAAATTAAACTATTATTAAATGAAAAAAATAATTTCGTAAATCGGGTTCCAAATCTGATGTGGGAATAAGTGTTATTACTGTTTATATAGAAAGAATTCAATACTTAGATCATACTATAAATATGAATGATAAACACTTCAGTAATAAAATGAATCCATTAAGAGAATTGGACATTTTTGACACCCAAATTAATAGTATACGATTAATACTTTCCCTTTCCCTTTTCCAACCCGAGAAGCCTTGACATAAGCCTATACCTTTTTGAGTGACTGGACGACTCCCGTGTCCTGTGCATATGGCGGTGCCGTCCGCTCTTCTTCTTGTTCTTCCGCTTCATTTTTAGTTTCGTCTTGGACCGATTCCAATCCGATGTATTAGTATTCCGGCCAGAAACGAAATTATTTTTTTAATTTAATAATAATATTTTTAATTTTTTTTTTTTTAGTTTTTTTTATTTAGAACGGTTTCTGAGAACCCGCCTCTCCTTTTTAAAGAAGAGGGAGGGTTCCTTCTCCTTTTTAAAAAAGAGGGAGGGTTTTCTTTTCTTTTAAAAGAAGGAGGAGGGTTTCCATAACCCACACTCTTCTTTGAGGGTGGGATGGGGGTGGAGGTGGAACGACTGGATGCTTGATATAGGTTGGGATATAAATAGGACGGGCTTTGATAATCCGTTCTCTCCAAACTGTCATGCTCCTCTAATTATAATTTAAATCAGTATATTTTACTAATTTTAATAACCAATCATACTATTTCGGTAAAAACCCAAATGATTATAAAAAAAGAGCGAAAGAACCCCACGCACAACTGAATCGTGGCTCCTTTGACCCGATCGCGGACGGAAGGGTTCTCCCAATCTATCTGCCAAATTGGGCAGTCGCGACAGTGGCGGCTCTTCATTCTCCGGCAGCGGCGCCGCCCTCAGCGATTGCCAGATGAAAGACGAGGCGGCCAATTCCGCCGGCGACGTCGATTCCGAGACCCTCCCTCCCCATCTCTTTCTCTTCCGCCTCCGTTCTTCAATCGCAGCATCCCAACACGCAAACGAGCACCAATCTTTCTCCGAAGCGTGCCACCTTCGCCGGCGAAGTCGAATCCGGGACCCTCCCTCTCTCGCTGCTCCCGCCTCCGTTCTCCAACCGCAGTATCCCAACGCGGCAACGACCACTAATCTTGCACCGAAGCGCGCCACCATCGCCGGCGCCGTCGAACCCGAAACCCTCCCTCCTATCTCGCTGCTCCCGCCTCTCTTCCGCAAGATCAAAGGCCCCTTCCTCAAAATCTGACGACCTCAACCGTCAATAACGAGCAAGAGATCATCGGCGATGCACCCATCAACGGCAGCGGCGAGTTCGTAGCTGCGGATCCCGCCGGAGGTGAAGGTTTCGACCGAAACGGAGAGGATGAAGGCGGTTTCACTGTGGGCGAAGAAACCAGGACGAGAATCAGGTACTTTTTAACAATTCGATCTTGTTTATTTCTCGTTCTTGGTTAATTTCTGAATATTCAAATTTTGAGATTGTAATAAGTTATTAGAAATTATTCTATTACTATAGAAACAAGGATAGACGAGTTCAGTTCTTTTGTGTTTTTGTTATGGTAATTTTTTCTTGTTCTTGGTTTTCAAATTTTGGTGTCTACCTGATTGAGACTCTTTCAATTCATATTAATCTCTAGATGTTTATGGATTGCCTAATTGGTTCGTTGTAAATGGACTCAAGAAGTGTTAATTGTAAGATGGTGGGTTACTACTTTTGGGATGGTTTAGGGGCCTGTTTGGATAATTGAGACATTATGGTCTGTGATTGAGGATGTAACAACACTGGTTGAACTTTGTCTGCATAATGTATTCAGAGCCCGATGAGCAGAACGCAGCATACATAGTTGGGCTGGGTTGGTATAAGAACCCCAGGGTTTGCCATCGATTATACCAATATCATGTCTTCGGCGTCGTATCACCCCCGCTTCAGGCAATTCCTGAGGCGTCTCTATAATGATCTAGCCTACTTTGTTGTCCCGGTGCAGTCAATGGTTGGAATCTCGTGGGCACCAACCTCGAAGTCAGTACCCAACTCGTGGTCACATACGAGACAAGTCAGGTTTCATGGCCTTGACTTGGGAACTCGCAGCTTTAACGTCCCTTCTGAACATGGAGTATGCGATGGGCATGTGGTATTCTGTGTTGAAATTGATTACAAATTCGGAGCCCGAGATCAAAAGCCTAAAAGCCCAAGAATCGGAGGCACGTGCAGTGCACGGGCAAGGAGTGAGCAGGGTAGGCCGTTGGTTTGCTGCAAGGATACAGATTTCTCTATTTAAATTAATCCTAGTGGGCTTGGTTGCAGCACATGCGAGATTCCTTGTGGGGCTTGGTTATGCATATGTGGGTTATTTAGATTAATCCATAGTTTAAATTATAAGGTTATCTCTAACTTTCTCTCAATCTATATAAATTAATTAAAGCATTAATTAAAGAGTAGCTGCGGCTTGAAAGTAAAATCCACAGAGCCTTTATGCGTTGATCTGCGGCCAAGTTTTTTAAGAGCCGAGAGAGACAGAGATAGAGAGAGAGAGATTTGAATTAAAGAGATGTTTGTATTTGGGCGGTGATCGGAGAGGGCGTTTCTTGTGTAATACTTTCTTAATAGTGGAATTTCTCATTGTCGGATTGTAAGTTTAAGTGCAGTTGCGCAGAACCTGGGTAAATCTTGTATTTTGTGCTGTTTGGCATGCTTCTGATAATTTGTGTTGTTTTGGTAGATTGTTCGGTAAGTCTTTTTCAAGTAGTTTGTTTGCACGCAATTCTAATTATTTTTCCGCTGTGACTTTTGGTGTGTTTTATGACTTTTTGGAAGATCGGGGATATAGAAAATTCACAACATTCCGTGGCTAAATCTCAAGTTGTACTAATTTTCAATTTACTTCAATATCTCATGAACTTGAATTTTCATCTTAAGTAAAAAAATTACTGTCATAATCAATACCCGTTCTTTTTATTTATTAAATGTTCCCTAGATCATAATATGCATATATAAGTGAGTTCATTCCATTTGTCTGTTAAATGTCATACAATCATGTGCAACATACCATATACTAATAACAACTATTACTGTTATAGAATAGTATCTGCTCACACAGTTTTGTAACCAGCACTAGCGAAAGGAAAAAAGACATGATCTTTTTTAAATTTTACTCGTTCGGTTACTTGTTTATTGATTTTGCATTCATTAATGTGCCTCTAGAACTCATTCTAGATGAGATGAGGCGGAGGCTGTTGTTAGAGAGATGCCGGGTGACAACGCCCCTAGGCCCGACGCTTTGTCTGGGATCTTTTATTTACAAGCCTTATCCGATATATCTTACAAGATAGTAGCCACTTTTATTTATCAGTCTTGTGCAATCTATCTTACAAGATCATTGCCAAACCCCTTGTCAACAGGATGAAGCCACTTCTACCTGTTTTGGTGTCTATTGAGCAAGGCGCCTTTGTTCAAGGTAAGAAGTATATATATCGGATAAGATTTTCGCAGCTCAGGTGCTGCTACATTCTTACTTACATAGCTTAGATATGTAAGCTTGTTTTGTCTCGTGTAAATATTTGAAGTATAAACAATAGCGCAATCTAATAGATCGTAACCCATATTTCTAGAAATTTTGCAAACCTGAGATCCTGACATGTATGATGCCTTTTTTCACAACTTAGTTTGTGTATTGCAAACCTGAGAATGTGACTTGTACAGTGTTCATCTTGGTTCTTTCTCTCGACTCCAAAATTTAACTATAGTTTACTGGATCAGATTCCGGATTATAGTTAAAGTCCGCTTGAATCAGACAGAAGTTAACCAGTTACAAATTACAGCTCCTGAATAAATGATAATATGCCTCTCGTGTGTTGCGAATGGTTAATCATGTGTCTGTTCATCTATTTAATACAATGTGATGCGCTTGCTGGCTGAAAAGTTCTAATATTCGACAAAAAATCCTTTTCTATCAAATAACACTCAATATCAAACTCATGTATCCTCTTCCTAATTCTTGTTCTTATCACTGCCCCATTGTGTTTGATACTAATGATCTTCAAGCTCGAAAAAAGTCATTGAGATTTGAAAAAATTGGCTTACTTACCCTCTCTTTAATGATATCATTGCTAATGAATGGAATAATCTTAATTTTCATGAAAATCCTTTACAATCTTTTGTCAAAAAGCTTAGACACTTGAGGAATTTCCTTAAAACCTAGGAGTAAGCAAACTTTTGGTAGTATCTTTCAAAAAAAAACACAAACATCTTTGAGCTGGATAAAATAAAAAGTTGAGGTCACTTACACAGGCAGAGCATGATGATATGATGTCTCTTCATAAGAACCGAACTGATATTGGCAAGCAGAAAGAGGTCTATTGGAGGCAAAGATCTAGAATACAATGGCTGCAGGAAGGGGATCAGAATACTGATTTCTTTCACAAGATAGCCGGTTTTAATCAAAAGAATAACTTCATTCAATTGAGATTGATGGTAAGCTGAATAATAATATTGATAATATGCATGATGAATTTGATTTCATAGCTTTTATATGAATCTGCTTGGCACCCCTTCTACTTTTAGGCTTGATTGTGATTTAAATGATGTTTACAAGGATGCTACATTTGTGCAACTTAATGACTTGGATAATCCCTTCAGTCTAGTCGAGATCAAAGTGGCTGTTTTTGGTCTGGGTGCTGATAAAGCATCTGGACCAGATGGTTTCTTTTTGATTTTTTATCAACACTTTTGGGAATTATTAAAGGATTTAATTGTTGTGTTTAATCTGATTTATAAAGGGGATTACTCTTTAGATATTATTAACTATGTTGTTATCTGTCTTATTCCTAAAGTTGATGGTGCTAAACAAGCTAAAGATTTCAGGCCTATCAGTCTCCTAAATGGTATCTTAAATTTTTTACTAAAGTCTTGGCTAATAGATTGGGTAGTGTTTTACCTAATCTTTTGAGTAAAACTCAGTTTGCTTTCAAGGGAAACAAATCTATTTTGGATTGCTTTACTATTGTCCATGAGTTGGTTCATGCATGTTCCAAAACAAAATCTGAATCCGTTATGCTTATGATTGATTTTCAAAAAGCTTTTGACTCCATACGTTGGGATTATATCTTCAATGTTTTGAAAATTATAGGTTTTGGCAGTAATTGGATAAAGTGGATACACATGATCTTGTACTCATCAAGCTCTCAGGTTATTGTAAATGGTTATCTAGGAAAAATCAACAAATGCAGAAGAGATTTAAAACAAGGTGATCCCTTACCCCCTTTGCTTTTTAATTTAGCAGTTGATACTTTAGCTAGAATGTTATTGCTAGCCAGAAAAAATGACAAGTTTTCCACTCCTAATCTTAAGGGAGAACTCAAATATCTTCCTTCTATACAGTTTGCCGATGACGCTATTTTTTTTGTAAGGCTAATGAAGAGGAAATTCTTACTATGAAAATCTTGTTATATGTTTTTGAAGGTATTTCTGGTCTCAAAATCAACTTTCACAAAAGTTTCTTTTTTTATCTTGGTAAAAAATTGCATATGGGACACAAGCTTGACAATATTCTGAACTCCAACATATCTACTTTACCTATCACTTATTTGGGCCTTCCTCTTAACCATGGTAAAATGCCAAGTTGTCCTCTTGACAATAAGAGCCTTACTCTTATAAACTGGGTGCTTTCTTCACTCTCTCTATGTCTTTTTTCAGGTTACCCAAACGGGTCATTAGGAAAATTGATAATATTAGAACTGGGATCAATAATGATAAAAAGAGTACAATTCAGTTAATTGAAAGAAAGTTTGTACTAGTAATGTTGAAGGGGCTTGGGATCAAGAATATTTATCACTTTAATGTTTCTTTTCTTTGTAAATGGCTTTGGAAGTTACACAAATCTAACGAATGTTCTATTGTTGTCCTTAGATCCATCTACAATCATAAGAATAGGTTAACCAATACTCATAATACATCTAATTTTGGAAAAGTTTACAAGGTTGTAGTTCCACTTTCTGCGCTTGTGTTTCCTGAAATGTAGGTGTTGGTAAGCAAATCTATTTCTGGAAAGATAAATGGGCCTCTCATTCAGCTGTTAGTGGGTTTTGTGTGGGTTGCAACAATTGCGGACCATTGCGGAATGGATAACAATAATTTTAGAGGCAAACAAAATCAACCACAACCCATAAATCATCTATAAACTACAAATAGATAAAACTAAAGAAAAAGAGGGGTTTTAGTGATTACAACCTTGAAGCGTGCTTGTAAGGTTGTAAAGGACCCTTGCTAATCCCTAAGTGCTCTGGAACAAGTTTGGTCATCGATCTTTCTTATCGAAGATGATCCACTTGATGGAAACCCAACCCAAGCTCCACTTCACAAAGATGTGTAAGTCTACGCTAGCGCTCCGGCCGTCTACGGACGCCAAATGCGGAACAAAAACTTTTTAACTGGCGCTATCGTATACCTTAACCCGGATCTGCCATTATTGCTAAACTAACAAACTGTAAAGAGTGTAGAAAGATTGTACCGAACGATCCGAGTCCTTCGTTCTTCAACCATCATCCCACGCTCCGTTGCGGCTGCTCCGATCTCGTCGATCTCCGATATCCTCGTCGAGGTGGCACAACATGATCGATTCTTTAAACGGGCTCCCGCCTCTGACTCGAGGCAACTCGATCGTCAAGTTTGCTAAAAGAGACGACCAAGAATGATGTAGAGAATGAGTAGATGATTTTGTCTCACTTCGTCCAAGTCCGTGGACGATCGGTTAATGAAGTTGCTGAGAGAATTGGGTGATGGAATGAAATGAACTGTAAAATTCCATGCACCCCAAATACTATCATATCTTTTTACAACCATGAAAAACTCAAGTGAGAGAGAGTGTAAGGAGAGAGAGAGGGGCCGACCTATTATATGGAGGAGGAGGTGACCGTAGGAGCAAAAAGGGTGACCTTAAGAAAATATCATAATGTGAATGCAAAAGAATATCTTAAGAAAAACAAGAATGTTATGAAATCAAAGCATGAGTCATTTAGCCTTGTCACCAAATTCTAGAACCTTCTAGAAGCACGACTCACTCTCATCCAAGAAAAGATAAATCCGTCTTTAACCGAATGTTAAAAGACGACTGATAGAAAACTGGAAACTGGCAACTTCCAAAAGTGATCCTGAAACGAATTTCAGGATAACCCCGAAACTGTATAAATATACCCGCATTTGTATTACGACCGAATACAAATGCAACTGAGACAAAGATATTATACCTACTCAATATAATACTCGGATCCGGCTTAAACCAAAGCCGACCAGTATCATCTGTCCGAAAATCGACACGTGCGTAAACGCACGTGCATTTTCCGAACCCTGCCATAAAACCATACGGCCTCTACAACGTTTCGCCCGAACTTGGGAAACTGTCTGTGGGGGACTCTAATGACTCGTCAGTACCCTGGCAGTGGGTTTAACCACAAACCGTCAGCGGCACTAGCAATGCGTAACGGCTGCCCATGGACTGACCTCAAGGGATGCCGATGAGCGCACTCATCCGGAAAACCCTACTGAGCCTAACAGTGACAATGTATATACAGTCCGGTCCGTTCGTCTATGAGTATCGCATATCTGCCTAGGGGGCTAGTAACGTCAGACCCCCAATAGCAGTATAAGTCGTGTCGGAGTGAAGCCCAATCACACCCTGAGATACTACTGGAGTACCTACCAGTAAATCTCCTGCCATGGCCATGGACTTTGTGTAATGGCTCTCCTAGACACAGCACGACCTCGCCCCCAATACCGGGAGAGACGAATCCCCTGTCGATCCGCTCACGTGCCTCCATATGGCTCGGGACTGTACCCAAAAACTACTTGTTTGCACGACTCCTTTGAGCCGTGGTAGGGTAGAAATCAAAGCACAGTGGGAACTCACACGAGACAAATGACGACCTCAGGTCGATGAACTAACCTGTACACATGTCACCAGGGAACTGCTATCTGACGGTAGATATAATACTAACTAGCAGATTCCCGGCGAGTCCTGTCCGGTGTACTCATAACCCAATGAGCACCTGTATACATCTTAGGTGATCCAACTGTCACCAGTGGCTTGTGAGACCGGCCACCGCCCCTCGTCAGGGTCTCGACTGTACACACTAGTCTACTTCGGAGTATCGATGCCCTGTCTCGAAACTCCCACGACTAGGGACCACAATTAAGGATATGCGTATAAACCACCCAACTCTCACGTATATGATCGCCATCATACTGTTGGTGGTAAAGCAAGATCCTAAGGGCTCTATCAAAGTGTAGCAGTGATCAGTCACCTGCACCTGTACACTACTGATAAAGGCAAACCAGATAGCATACTATCATCTTGAGTAAGACTGTCCTACCGGTATAGGTCTTCCGCAATCATTGCAATCACGTACCTGTGATCCAATAATTGACTATGAGGGCACTATCTCCAACAATCTCCCACTTGCACTCAAGGCTAATTATTGCGATGTCGACTACTCACAGCCCGTGTGAAACCGAACATCCAACTCCTCTACTAATCAGTATCACAAAGCCCGTTTGTAAAACTATTGTGTTCGAGAAATAGCCTTAGTGAGTGGATCCGCCTAGAAGTTTCTTTCTATATCTTTCTTAATCTCAAGTTCGCGGAGAAAGCCATCTCCCGAATTGAGTAATACCTGTCTTAGAATATGTCTGGATATCTGATAGGACCTAGTTCATAAATGAACTCCAAATCCAAACTTCTTAGACTGTATCGATCACTGAACCTAATCAGTATCCGGCACCATGCCATCCACAGTATCCTCTTGGACCACCTGTCCATAATACTGTCCCTCTTCGTCAGAGGGAAAAACTATAACTCTGACAATCACTCTGTCAACCATGTCACCTTTGAAGCTTGGAATGATAACCGTCTCCCGAAGGAGGCTGCCGTCATCAAATCCGTAGAACATGTACTTATGTTCTAAAACTGCTTCCTTATGTTTCTCCAGGATTGGATTAATACAAACTTATTGCATCTAGTGCAAAACCAACATTTGGTGTGGTACTTGACATCTCATGATTGACTCAATTGCCTAAGCAAGTGATCTGCCAATCATGCACATCCCTCTCGCCTTTAGTCTGTACGACACCTTTAGAGAGGGTGACTCCATCACCTGCAGGTACACCACCATGCTAGGAGTCAACTATTCCAAAAACCATTAGAATATCTGTCAAAGTACCCACATTGGGAAACTACCCAAATCCAGATCTAAAACCATAGATCTAGAAACCAGAATGTCAAATATTATATCCATATCCTGTCTGGAGAAATAACTGTGTAACGACCACAGTTCAACCGATCGTAGTATAGGAATTTTACTTCCTACTCTGTGTATGTCATCCAGATACCATGACATCACACCCTACTACCTTCTTAACAGATCCATCCCTTATTCTGATTGAAGTCAAACCCATGACTGTCACATCAAAATTAGATGATCTATCTCCGCTATAACTGCTCTAGTCTATCAATAGACATAAGCTACTTGCCCACCATGCTTCCGTTGCTCCCACTGACTACGACAACCCTCCTACCGGGTCTCATATCCTGGAACAACAATAGTGTCAAGTCTTGGTAGATAAGAACCTCCCTGTCACCGTCCTTGAGGCTACAGAAGTACCTCTCGGGTGTCTGAGGTTACCTATCATATCTGCGGAGTGGCTATTGGAATGTCAAACCTGATTGAATATATAGGTCCTATTAAATTTTCCGTAATCGTTCGCGGTTCTGGAATCACTTCCAGTTCTACCATACTCCCACTACTGTTTTCTGAAAAAGATCCATTTTTACTAAAACTGTGGCGAGTCAAGAACAATATCACTATTGATCTTCCAAATGGTAGAATATCAACCCTCGTCATAACCAGGGTCAACCCACAAACAGCCATTACAGAAACGTGCCCTGAGTTATCCAGAGTCTGGTTTTAATCATAAGCTGGACAACTCCCCATACCTTAACATCTTTTAAGGTACGATCCATTCTATATCCAATACAGAAACTTTGGCACTTATTTAATTGGAACCAGATTCAAACCATGCAGCTGTCTCCAGTGCATATCAACTTAATGGAAAGAGGCTAATCAGCATTACTCGACTTAGGAATCCATCCAATTATGAGCAACCTGAAAGAGAAACACGTTTCTCAAAAACCATCACTATCATCTGAATACCAATCACAAGAATCTACATCTTCGATCTCTTTGAAGAATCCCGATACTTGTGATACCTGGTTCTCTACTTTATTCTTATACCCACAACTTCTCAAAACTTAGACCTTGTATTTCTACGAAACACTCGTCTAAATACTAGAGAAGTTATAAGTAAATAGAACATAGTACGAGGACCTACCCCTTTGTCCTGATGGACACTTGGACAACATACAATACTCTGTATAAGTCCGCTGAGTTAAACAACTCAAAACCTGTGCGTCGTAGGTTGAAAACTGTACCCTGGCGATTTCCTCAAATATCACCAATTACAACGAATTCCGATATAATGAGGATGATCACCTAATTCCCAATATCTTACTCCTACTCATCATCTGTAAAACCATACAGATATGAGAATGAAACCTGGTAAATACATACCCTTGGAGGAAGTGTCTAATCGGGAAAACAATTTTTCTTTAACAATGCACTGAAACATGAAAATGTTTCGTAGGGGTATCCGGGTATTCATAGCAATGCCTCTTCCATAATCCAATTCATGACTTCAACCGTATATTTTATTGCCATCTCTCCAAATCCCTTTATTTGTCTTTAGTCGTTACCTTCTGTACACCATCGTTAGGCTAAATGGTTTTCTTCCTTCCCTACCGTTCGGCACCAACCTATGGTTTGGAAGAAGACTATCCAGTAAGCATAATAGATGTACCCTCCTAAACCAAGGAGTACTCGCATCTCGAGAGATGGTGATGATAAAAGACAACTGAATAATACCTTATTCTTTTAAAGGTGAAATAGGAGCGGCGATGAAGTACGCGGTTTTGGTCGTGAATGATATCAGTCGCAATTTACTTTGCCCTCTTTCTAATCCCTTTATTTTGTCTTTACATATTACCTTCTGCACACCCTACTTAGGATAATTGGTTTTCTTCATTCCCTACCTTTCGGCACCAGCCTATGGTTTGGAATAAGACTATCCAATAAGCGTAATAGGTGTACTCTCCTAAACCAAGGAGCTCTCGCAACTTGAGAGAAGGTGATAATAAAAGACAACTGAATAAACCAATTCTATTTCTCCTGAACCTGGATCCATCCTCGAAGAAGTCCCTTCGAGTTCGTATATAACCATACGATGGATCTATCCAATGGAAGTGGATATCCGTAGTAATACGGGTGTTCTGAGAAATGCAAAGGGTAAAAGAAGGAGTGGCAATGACTTATGCAACTTAGACAATCCAAAAGCCAGTATTTTAAGAAGGTTCGGTCAACCTGGTCACTGAGTCAAAGTCTAGGGTCGGTCAAAGGTCGCTGCCAAAGAGAGAGAGAAAAGAAACACTCTGCGTGCACTCTAACCTAGATCAGAATGGTTATCAGTTTGTCTAATCCGGAAACCTCCCACTGTCCTGTCAAATTCTCCTCCAAACCTAAAGAAGAATCAATCGGGATCACCCGAAGAGTAAACCAACTCATCAGTGGGAATCGGGATCCAACTCTCATCGCATGATAACGTGATGGAATGCATCCACGTTACTCATACTCCAGAAGGTATGCGCATACTTGGCAAGTTTCAGTTTCTTTAGAAACTCCCGATATAGTTTTTGCCCCATGCTCTTATAACCTTGGCGTTAGGTCAAAATGTCATAAGTCACATGCCAAGTTCTACCCATCACTATCTTGTTAATTTGAACCCACCCGCACATGCCCTTGGCGTTAGGTCAAAATGGCAGAACGGCTGTCCCAAACCAACTCATCTATCTATGCAACAATTGAATACCCAGCAGCTACCAAACACTATGCCTTGGCGTTAGGTCAAAATACATAGCTTGAATACTACTGAATACCCAAAAGAAGTGACGGAGGGCTACGGCTGGTTTTTGGCGAAAAACCTTTAGCGTAGTGAACTTGATATCGCTGAAGGAACCTGATAGCTTTTTAAAATATAGTGGCGAAAACCTTTTGCTAAAGAGGTCACTCCCGGTAAAGGGATCTCGGCTCTTTCCTCGTGGAATGAGGTGCAGGATATTCCACTGAATACCGCTATGCAAAGCAACATGTAATCGACTATAGTGAAGTTATTACGCTGACGTAAACTTCTGCCCAAGTGGTCAGTCCCGGTGAAGGGATATCAGCCCTTGCCCCGTCGAATGAGGTGCAGGATATTCCACTGAATACCGCTATGCATAACAAAAGGAAACGTCTTTGCAATAACACTTTTTAAATTTGTTCCAACAACTGTAAACAGGTTTGTTTTTACTTTGCGTTGATCAGAATCAACGCAGTCCCATCATTTAATCACACCAGAAAAGAACGAAAATAAAATGTACGTATATGCCATCCGCATTCGTCACTGGGTCCCGTCATAACCCGTTAGGTTACTTAACTAACGACAGAGCGGGGACTGGACTAGCGCGGGTGTAAAACATATACAACATCTAATAGTATATAAACCAATATACAATAATCGCTCCAGGTGTGATAGTATGCAACATTACAGAAAAGTAATAAGCATCACATAACAATACAGATATCTGGGATCCCCGAGTTTCACAGAGCCGCTGCTGAAACTCGACGTTCCCCTGTCGTGTGGATAGCCTGTGCAATGAAACCTAGACCCCTACGGGTGCGGCAAGTTACCCGCCAAAACCTGAAGCGAGGTAGTCCCCACAGCATAGTGAATGGAACACCCGGCACTTTACGGAATCCGGTAAATTGAGCACCCCTCCTTGGGTCAACCTGTACCCCCTACGAGTGCGGCGAATAGTCTGCCAATTCTAGAGTGGGACCCCTCTGCCTCTCAAAGCCATGAGATGCGGACCCGTTGCTTCTCAGAACCCGGCTATCCATGCACTCCGTCTTGGGGTAAAACCTAGTACAGTAATGAAAAATAGTACAATAGGTACATCGACCGCAACCTGGTCGTGCCCCAAAAAGAATATTATACAACAGGCAGTGACGGCTGTCCACAAGTTGGACGCTCGTCCCGCAATATCAAATGTACAAATAAACTCAAACTGTACTACCATTGCACACTGCTATCCACCACGACAAATCCGCAACATCACAGCACAACACAGAACATCAACGCGAATGTCACGTTCGCAAACCCGTCTAAAAGAACTATAGCAATCAAACGCGGTTTACCGATCAAATGACATTCCCGGTCGGAGATATAATGTAAGCACTGTAAACTAACATGTTTAAATTCCGATCGACCAAATATCAAAAAGTGGGCCCCACGACTTACTAGTGAACAGTAACAAAACCTGGGCGCAAATGATATATACCAAAAGCCACAAAATCCAACAGAGAACCCACTGACAAAATTTGGGAGCACGACCTCACCACGTGGCCGCGGATGCGCGGTCAAACCATGGGTTTGACCGCGTTTCCGAGGCGGTTTGGTGGGGTCACGTGCCCAAATTTTGTCGTAGTTCTAATAAAAGCCTGCACAGTATTCTGAGATGTGTAGAAAAATTTTAGGACACCGTTTAAAAACAACAGAAACTGTCAAGTTGTAATTTTATGATTTTTGATTTCCGGTCGGATCGATGTTTTAAACGCGTTAGCACAAGTTAGTATAGCAAAATGGTGAGGCTCTGATACCACTGTAAGTCTACGCTAGCGCCCCGGCCGTCTACAGACGCCAAATGCGGAACAAAAACTTTTTAACTGACGCTATCGTATACTTTAACCCGGATCTGCCATTATTGCTAAACTAACAAACTGTAAAGAGTGTAGAAAGATTGTACCGAACGATCCGAGTCCTTCGTTCTTCAACCATCATCCCACGCTCCGTTGCGGCTGCTCCGATCTCGTCGATCTCCGATATCCTCGTCGAGGTGGCACCACATGATCGATTCTTTAAACGGGCTCCCGCCTCTGACTCGAGGCAACTCGATCGTCAAGTTTGCTAAAAGAGACGACCAAGAATGATGTAGAGAATGAGTAGATGACTTTGTCTCACTTCGTCCAAGTCCGTGGACGATCGGTTAATGAAGTTGCTGAGAGAATTGGGTGATGGAATGAAATGAACTGTAAAATTCCATGCACCCCAAATACTATCATATCTTTTTACAACCATGAAAAACTCAAGTGAGAGAGAGTGTAAGGAGAGAGAGAGGGGCCGGCCTCTTATATGGAGTAGGAGGTGACCGTAGGAGCAAAGAGGGTGACCTTAAGAAAATATCATAATGTGAATGCAAAAGAATATCTTAAGGAAAACAAGAATGTTATGAAATCAAAGCATGAGTCACTTAGCCTTGTCACCAAATTCTAGAACCTTCTAGAACCTTCTAGAAGCACGACTCACTCTCATCCAAGAAAAGATAAATCCGTCTTTAACCGAATGTTAAAAGACGGCTGATAGAAAACTGGAAACTGGCAACTTCCAAAAGTGATCCTGAAACGAATTTCAGGATAACCCCAAACTGTATAAATATACCCGCATTTGTATTACGACCGAATACAAATGCAACTGAGACAAAGATATTATACCTACTCAATATAATACTCGGATCCGGCTTAAACCAAAGCCGACCAGTATCATCTGTCCGAAAATCGACACGTGCGTAAACGCACGTGCATTTTCCGAACCCTGCCATAAAACCATACGGCCTCTACAACGTTTCGTCCGAACTTGGGAAACTGTCCGTGGGGGACTCTAATGACTCGTCAGTACCCTGGCAGTGGGTTTAACCACAAACCGTCAGCGGCACTAGCAATGCGTAACGGCTGCCCATGGACTGACCTCAAGGGATGCCGATGAGCGCACTCATCCGGAAAACCCTACTGAGCCTAACAGTGACAATGTATATACAGTCCGGTCCGTTCGTCTATGAGTATCGCATATCTGCCTAGGGGGCTAGTAACGTCAGACCCCCAATAGCAGTATAAGTCGTGTCGGAGTGAAGCCCAATCACACCCTGAGATACTACTGGAGTACCTACCAGTAAATCTCCTGCCATGGCCATGGACTTTGTGTAATGGCTCTCCTAGACACAGCACGACCTCGCCCCCAATACCGGGAGAGACGAATCCCCTGTCGATCCGCTCACGTGCCTCCATATGGCTCGGGACTGTACCCAAAAACTACCTGTTTGCACGACTCCTTTGAGCCGTGGTAGGGTAGAAATCAAAGCACAGTGGGAACTCACACGAGACAAATGACGACCTCAGGTCGATGAACTAACCTGTACACATGTCACCAGGGAACTGCTATCTGACGGTAGATATAATACTAACTAGCAGATTCCCGGCGAGTCCTGTCCGGTGTACTCATAACCCAATGAGCACCTGTATACATCTTAGGTGATCCAACTGTCACCAGTGGCTTGTGAGACCGGCCACCGCCCCTCGTCGGGGTCTCGACTGTACACACTAGTCTACTCCGGAGTATCGATGCCCTGTCTCGAAACTCCCACGACTAGGGACCACAATTAAGGATATGCGTATAAACCACCCAACTATCACGTATATGATCGCCATCATACTATTGGTGGTAAAGCAAGATCCTAAGGGCTCTATCAAAGTGTAGCAGTGATCAGTCACCTGAACCTGTACACTACTGATAAAGGCAAACCAGATAGCATACTATCATCTTGAGTAAGACTGTCCTACCGGTATAGGTCCTCCGCAATCATTGCAATCACGTACCTGTGATCCAATAATTGACTATGAGGGCACTATCTCCAACAAGATGATCCACTTTTTGCGAAAAGAAGAGATGCTAGAAGATGTAGATTATTTGTTCACTCGCTTTCTCTCTCTTTTTCTTGTCTCTCAAGAATAGAGGAGGAGGAGAGAGAATGGGAATGGTAGAATGAGAGAAAAAATCAAGTAGCAACCATACTTCAACGGTGTTTTGAATTTTCAATAAAATATAAACACCATTCCTCATGCCCTTCCTCTCTACATCTCATTTTCTTTTTCTAAAAAGCAAAATGAGGCGCCCTCTTCTAGAAGTATTGTGTATCAAATAAACAATACAAACTAGTATATGTATCGTATACATATACATGTATTCATATCGTATACAACAACAACCGAGCCTTTTATCCCAAGCATATGGGGTAGGCTACATGAACAAACATGAGAATCACGCCGGGTCTAGCACATGAATCCTCCGCCTCCACTCACTCCTATCGAACAATATACTTTCATCGAGTCCTTTGGCAACCATATCGTTTCGTATCACCTCCATCCATGTTTTCTTCGGTCTCCCTTTTGCCTTTTTGCCATTGCCCATATCGAGAGTATCTATTCGTCAGACCGGTGCTTCCATAGGTCTGCGTCGCACATGACCAAACCATCTTAACCAGTTTTCCCGCATCTTCTCCTCCACAGGTGCTACACCAACTTTTGCACGAATATCCTCATTTCGCACCTTATCTTTTCTAGTATTACCGCACATCCAACGAAGCATGCGCATCTCCGCTACGTGCATCTTCTGTGTATGATGCTTCTTAGGAGCCCAGCATTCTGTACCATATAATAAGGCAGGCCGAATAGCGCTCTGATAAAACTTTCCTTTCAATTTTAACGGAAAGTTACGATCACACAAAATCCCTGTTGCACTCCTCCATTTCAACCAACCAGCTTGGATCCTTTGATTAACATCACCATCGATCTCCCCATTCTTCTGGATGATGGAACCTAGATATCTAAACTGGTCGCTCGTTGATATCTCTTGCCCTTCCAATGTTATACCAATATGTATTCATATTGTATACGAATAACAAATGAGAGAGAAATAGAAAATGAACATAATACTAGAATATATATATATATAGAGAGAGAGAGAGGAACCTAGATATCTAAACCGGTCGCTCGTTGATATCTCTTGCCCTTCCAATGTTATACCAATATGTATTCATATCGTATACGAATAACAAATGAGAGAGAAATAGAAAATGAACATAATACTAGAATATATATATATATATATATATAATTAAATTAACACTTGATTTAATAATCCGGCTTTATTATAAGCCGGCTAGTATTAATCAAACGTCCGATTAATGTACGTATATCAAATACACTTGTTTAATCGGACCTCCGCACGTATCACCATACATACTCTACATCATTTCGCCTGAGCGGGAAAACCATCTGTATGGGACTCTAAAGACTCAACAATACACCAGCAGTGAGTTACTGGATTAAATCGATAACCATAAGCACATCAGCGGCACTAGCTGTGCGTAACGGCTATCCAGGTATCGATCGAAAAGAAGGTTGACAAGCAAGCCCATCCGTACCCTATAGAGCCTATCATTGATATTCACCGTACAGTTCGGTCTCTTCATCGGAGAGTGTCACATACCAGGTCTGGGGGATGGAAACCATTAAACCCCCAATAACTCAATAAGTTATGCCGATGTCAAGCTCATAACTAACTGAGATGCTGCTGATAACACTTATCATTATATCTCATCTGCATCCGTCCTGGCTAGGGACTTATGGTTATAGCCAATCGGGCACAACGCGACATCAAATCCTTATACCAGGAAAGACGAATCCCTTCGATCGCTCACTGCCTCCATGTGCTTCAGGACTATACCCAACTAAAACCTGTTTGCATGGCTCTTTAAAACCATGGTAGGGTAGTAATCAAAGTACGGTGGGAACACACACAAGACACTATGACGATCTTAGGTTTACAGACTACCATGTACTCATGTCACCAGAGAACTGCTATCTGATTATAAGTATAATACCATCTAAGAGTTCTCGGCGAGTCTGTTCAGTGAAATTCATTTTTCAATGAGCACATGTATACAATCCTCGGTGTCAAACATCAATAACTGTGGGACCAGCTATCGCCCTCCAATCGGGTCAAGAAACATATACACTAGTCTAATCTGGAGTATTGATATCCAGTCTCGATACTCCTGCGACTAGAAATATTTAAAGACGTGCTTATAGACTATCCAGACCCACTATTATGATCTCCATCGTAATCTTGGTAATCAAGCAAAGATCCTATGGGCTTTTATCTGTTAGATATAGATGCCCTCAAGGCAATTATCGTAATTGCAGGAATGTAATTACCGAATTCAAGGAAGACCTATACGGAGAAAAATCTTGCTTGAGATGATAGTATGCTATCTGGTTCGTCTTTATCTTTCATGTGTATACGTTTTACTCGTTATCATGTATCGCTAATACATGAGATAAAGCCCATAAGATCTTTGCTTGACTACTAGGATTAATGACCAGGATCATACTAGTGGGGCCTGGGTAGTTCATAAGTACATTCTTAAATGTCTCTAGTCATAGGAGTATCGAGACTGGGCATCGGTACTCCATTTTAGATTAGTGTATATGTTTCCTGACCCGGTTGGAAGGCGATAGCTGATTCTAGAGTTATTGGTGTTTGACACCGAGGATTGTATACAGATGCTCATTAGGTTATGGGTTATACTGGACGGGCTCATCGAGAATGCCTAGATGGTATTTTACCAATTGTTAGATAGCAGTTCGCTGGTGACGATAGTACAGTGTAGTCTCTTGACCTGGGATCGCCATAGTGTCTTGTGTGTGTTCCCATTATACTTTGATTACTACCCTACCATGGCTCTACTGAGCCGTGCAAACATATTTTAGTTGGGTATAGTCCCGAAGCACACGGAGGCAGTGAGCGTTCGAAGGAATTCGTCTCTCCCGGTATAGGGAATCGATATCGCGCAGTGCAGGACATGACTATAACCAAAAGTCCTTGGTCAAGGCAGTTGAGATAAATTGATAAGTGTTATCAGTTGTATCTCGGAATAGTTATGAGTCCAATGTCGCACGATTTATCGAGTTATTGGGGGTCTGACAGTTTCCACCCCTAAGCCCAGTATGCGACACTCTTTGATGAAGATACCAGACAATATGGTATTTGTCGCTTATAGACTTTTTCGGGTCCGGATGAGTTTGCTTGTCGACCTGCCTTTATTTTGCTCATACCTGGGTAGCCATTACGTGCAGCTAGTACTGCTTACGAGCTTTTGGATTAACCCATGAGGATTGAATCTGAAAGTGTTTTAGATTCAATCGGATATGATCCCGTTTAACCTATTGCCATCGTATTAACAGGTCTTTAGAGTCCCGCAACGAAAGTGCCTGCCCAGACGAAATGATAATGTGGAGTGCGTATAGGATACGTGTTGAAGTTCGATTAAATATGTGATTTAATCGAACGTTAGAATATACTAGCCGGTTTATTTATAATCCAGAATATTAAGTCAAGTGTTGACTTAATAACCATATATGTGATATGGTTTCTAGTATAGTGTATATGATACACTCTCTCTATCACACTTTCTTTCTTATGTATGTAATGCATATATTTTTCTCTTTATAATATTATGTATTTATTATGTATATGGATACATAATATGTATATTTATATTGATACATGTACACTCTCTTATTCTATTTAAGTATGTGATACATAAAGGGTATTTGTGTTTTATACAAATACAATGTCATTAGATGACAAATTTGTGTGCTTGTGGAGAAGTGGGGGCCACCTCTTTCTATCCATGACACATTAAGAGAGAGAGAAATGAATGAAGTAGTGGACACTCATTTCTCAAGATAATATTAGAGGAGAATAAAATAAAAGAAAAAGGATATTCGGCTGCTTCTTCTATTTCATTCTCTTCTCTTGAAAAATTGGAGATGGAGCAAAAAGAAAAGGAAAAGAGAAACAGAGTTTTTCTTGTAAATTATCCTACCTCTACTCGTTTGCAAGGAGCTAGAGCTAGTCTCTTCATTTTTGAAGTGAAGATGGAGCCTTGATGGGTTGCTTTCACCGCGGATCATTTACGGCGATGAGATCAGCCACCACGTTTATCTGGAAGCTGACGGAGTCTAGTTAGGGTCTTCCGATGGCGATTGTACATGCTACAAAGGTTGTAACCCCTTTCTAGCTCTCTAGTTTACCCTAGTTTGCAATTAACTTGGTAAATGCTTGATCTTGGCAATGGAATATGTTGCTAAGTTCATAAAATTTTGATTTTGTATTTTCACCGGATTCTCTATCCCAATTTTGATCTTGGCAATCGATTGTTGTAGTTTTTCACTTTATTTTCTGCGACCGTAAGTATAATATGTGGTGTATCGCCGGTTTCGGTGTTATATGTCAACGAAAATTGGGATACGCATATTTACTTACATTGATGACATGTGATGTTATGTGTTGCTGGGATATGTTATATTGGATCGCCGTGTTTTGAATAGCCAGGGTTTTTATGTGAGATGAGAGTTTTTCATTTTCATTCATGTAAAAGCTTGTATATAATATTCTTTTATTGGGGCACTTCCGGGTTGAGGATGATGTCACCATTGATGTATATTATTTACTTTTCCGCATTAGGATAGACCCAAATAGGAGAGCACAAGTAACCGGGTTCTACGGTCCAGTGGGAGACCATCTCGAAGAGTCGAGACCGGTTCTCCTAACTTCAGAATTGGTAGGGTTGCTTGCCGCTCTCATAGGGGTCTAGGGATGTGGGTTTGGGTATTCATCGCGACCGTGGAATCCGTGTTTTATACTGGCTTAATTTAAAACACGGAATTCCTAGTATATCCAATATTTCATATGTGTTCTTCTGCAACTGATATTCTGTGATGTGATCACTTGATATTCTGGGACGAATGCTTATATTTTATATATATGATATATAATAAATATTGTTGCTTTCGTTTCTTATGTGATACTTAGGAAGCATAATTGATGGGACTTCATTAATGAGATTAATGAAATAAAAGAATCCTAAAGATATTGTAGAAACTTGTTTTAAAAACTGGTATCTCTAGTTCTTGCTTTACATAGCGGTATTCCTTATAGAATATCCAGCACCTTATTCGATAAAGAAAGAGCCGAGATCCATTCACCGGGAGTGACCTCTTTAGCAAAACTAGCAGATACTACAACCCACTCGGTTTGTCTTTTGATTATTTCTATAGTTTTTGCTTTGCTTAGTGGTATTTATAAAATATCCTGCACCTTATTCGATAAGAAAAGAGCCGAGATCCCTTCACCGGGAGTGACCTCTTTAGCAAAACTAGTAAAAGCCTAAAAAACACTCCTTTTCAAAAATCACTCGATTCTACAACGATATCAAGTTCATTACGCAAAAGGTTTTCTTAAAAACCTTTCGTAGCCCTCCGTCATTTCAGATAATTACTATTTAGTATTCGTGCTACGTTTGTTGACCATGTTAAGGCGTAGTGTGCGGTAGCTGATTAATGCTTATCTGCATAAGCATATGATGCGATTGGATTAGGGTAGTCATACGACTTTGTTGACCATGTTAAGGGTCGCGCGGGTGGGTTTAATTCAATCAGGAAATGATGGGTTGAACTTGGCTAGCGCTTATGATTTGTTGACCATGTTAAGGTCATAAGTCGCTAGGGGCAAAATAATATCGGGAATTTCAAGTGTTGAAATTTGCAATGAGATTGCATACCTTCTATGAGATAGTTGGATCCCGATTCCCACTGCGAGTAAGAGTTACTCCTGGGAGAGTTTTACACATTACAATTAGCCGATCAAGTAGGTGTCTAGAAAAGTGTTAACGGGGTTATGCCCCTGGGAAAACGAGGTTTATTTTAATTAGGTCCGTGCGAAAGCACGGGGAACCTTCCTCAAAGTACCGACACTGGCCTGGCCGAAAGATTGGTGAACTTGTAGGGTGTAATTAATCCCAGCCAGTCTTACCTTTTAGGGTTTGAAGGAAGATTTGATAAAAACAGTGGGAGCCATCCTGATTAGATAAAATAATAACCAATTTGATCTTGCAAGAGCGCACACAGAGTATTTTCTTCTCTCTCTCCTGGTAGCGACCATATCACGCCTTAATCAAGATAATAATATGGATGCATTGACCGAACCTCCTTATTATACTGTGCTAGGGAACGTTGGTTCCGCTCTATCTTATAATTGTTATAAGTCTGAGCAGGAAATAGGGGAATATACGGATTCCCATGCCACCCAATCGAGGAATGAGGATGTTGATGCATATTCTTCGGGTGTGTTCATTACCGAGAACTGTTTCTCAGTATCCTTTACGTCCTGGATATATGATACCGGAACAGGATCCCGCATATATAATATGTTACATGGGCTAAAGACAGGTAGAGAACTGAGAATATGTGATTTTTCTCTAGTATAGAGAATGGTGCAATTGTTGCAGCCAAATAAGTTGGCAGATATCACCTAGTATTACCAAATGGTAAATATATTGATTCTGAACGAATGTTATTATATACCGAACCTGATATAAAACATTACATCAGTTTCTTTAATGAGTTAAAGAAGGATATAATTCTGTATTGGAGGATAATGTTGTGAACATTTTCCTGAATCAAGAGTTGATTCGATCATGCACGTTATATAATAGGATATACGTTCTAAATCAAACCACAGTTCAAAGTATACAGAACACACACAAGAAGAGTAGTTCAAAAATGAATGAATCCTTCTTGTGGTATTGTAGACTAGGTCATATCAATGCGACGAACAGCTAAGTTACATAATGATAAATATAAGAATCTGTTCGAATTTTCATCTTATGCTACTTGCCAGTCTTGTCTCAAAAAGTAAAGTGACCAATACTCCGTTTATTGGAAACGGAGAAAGAGTTACTGAACCCTTAGGACGGATACATGATGATGTATATGGTCCTGTGTCTACTAATGCCAAGGTTGGTTCTTCGTACTTCATTATATTCACTGATCTTCTCTCAGGATTCGGACATATGTTTCTGTTGAAACACAAGTCTGAAACTTTTGAGAAATTCAAGGAATATAAGCTTGAAGTTGAGAACCAGACGGGTAAAAGTATTAAGTCCTTCGATGTGATCGAGGAGGCAAATACTTGCGCATGGAGTTCCTGGAGTTTCTAAAAGGATAATGTGATTCTCTCTCAGCTTACTCCTTTGAGTACACTACAGCACAACGGTGTATCGGGGCGGAGGTATCGCACCCTACGAGATATGGTGCGTTCTATGATGAGTACTGCTGAGTTGCATGTTTCCTTTTAGAGTTATGCACTTGAGAAGTTGCATACCTATTGAATGGGGTTCCGACCAAATCAGTGCCTACCACTCCATATGAGATATGGAATAGGAAGAGACCATATCTTAAAAGAGTTAAGATATGGGTTGTCCGGCCTATGTTGAAAAACAAAATCTGGACAAACTCGAGACAAGGTCAGATCTGTAAGTTTGTTGAATATCCCAAACATTGGCGAGGGAATATCTTCTACCGCTGTAACAGCTCTATTTTTAATGTACCAAGAATTGATTTAAATTCAATGTATATTTGGAGTATTTATTGCGGCTGATATCTCTTTAAGTATTTATTTTACTCCATAATTACAAGAAAGAGCTTGTAGCTCATTGGTAATACCTTACATTGCTGAACAAACCCACCAGAGTTCAAATCCCATGCCCCACATTATTTTCTTATTTATTTTGTTTTAATTTCTTTTGGAAGTCAACAGTCAAAAGGCCATAACTCACAAAATATGTACTGGACACCAAAAAGTAAATATACCAAATTGTTCCCCAGGAAAACCCCCGGCCACTGACAGCCTGACTCGGCCTGACTCGGCGCCGCCGGCCGGCGAACAGGCCGACTCGGTCCGGCGCCGCCGGCCGGACTTGGCCGGACGGCCGAGTCACCAACTGAGAAAAGTTGGGCCTTGACTTGGTCAACCCTCCTGCACACTTATTATACCTGGATCGGTTTTAAATTGCCCAATAAATCCCTTTTAATCCTAGGTTTAATGAGTTTTAATGAATTTTTATATAATTTTATACATTTTTTATATTTTTTATTAAAAACCCTAACCCTAGCCTAATCCTATATAAACCCCCCATACCCTCTACCCTCTCATCACTTTTTCTAAGTCCACTCTCTCAAAATCTCAAGAGAACTTGGTACGCTAGAAAACGAGCGAAAGGCGAAGCGCTGACGAAATCGACGGCGAATTTCCGGTGATCGTACTAGGACCTCTTCACGACGTTTCGACGCACCGGCAAACCCTCTACCTCCCTCTCACTCTCTAGCGTTGTCCAAACACGTAAGCCCCCCTTTTCTACCTTTCTTTTCCTTCATAAAAATACGAACTTTATAAACCCGACGGAAATCGGAACAACCCGATTTCCGATTCGGTTTTCTATCAAATCTCACTTATCACCAATTCCATAATGCTTAAACATTTTCATGTTGACTACTAATCACTTAAAAATTAATTTGAACAAGTTTTCACACATGAAATGATAGCTTTTGCAATATACCGTATTTTTGCACTTAAATACCACCATGTTTAGTTTATCATATTTAACCCTTTAACATTGCTATACCTTAAAATAGATCACGAGGTAATGACCTACCTCCACACACACTCATATGCAATCATAACACGCTACCTTGAAAACTTAGAATAAGATAAAATAAGATTTTACATTAAAATACCATTTTCTTAATAAAACCTTTTCTAAAAGTTCTAAGTTTTAAACAATTTTAAAACAATATCTTTTAATAGGAAAATACGATAAGTTATGGACATCGATCGTTTATCTAAACCTGACTTTGTGGTGTCTAGGCAAGTGTGTCTAAAGCGAGTGGTTACTTAATTAGGACCACTACTTGTAGTGGAGAGCCTCCCACTCACCTGGCACTTACCTGGCCGCAATTGGCGGTGAAGAGGCGATTTGAGGTTTCTAATGACTTGTCGTTTAAACTATTTAGAAATAAGCTAGTTGGCTTAGAGAACCCTAGAATCTAAAATACGGAAATTTACACCTTTTACAAATAAATACCTTATTTTTATAAAACCGTTTTCTAAATGACTAGTATTTATTAAATCTTTGCAAAGCGCCACTACAACCCACCTTTAGGGAACTCGTTAGGGATAATATGGTTTATCGTGCACCCTCGGGCTTAGTAGTGCGAGATTCAGACCTCCGCAAGGAGCATTCGGTCTCGAAAGGTTTAAAATACGACATTTAAGAAAAACGAGATTTTTGGAAAATAAAATATTTATTAAAATTATTCTTGTATAAACATATGTATATTTAACATTTAAACACCTATTTTATTATAAGATAAAGTTTACATCTTTTCCTAAAAATTACAAGATTAAAAGTTACATTAAGATACCATGAATTTCAAATAAATCAATATTACAATTAATACCTTTATTTATGTAATTAGGATATTTTCACTAGAAATAAGACAAAATAAAATCACACTCATTATAACTATAAATACGAATAATAAATACTTGAGGTGTATCTTGAAAACTATACAAAGGTATTTTTACATAAAACCCCCTCAAGTTTTATAAATTACAATAAGGACCATAACAAATATAGAACTTCGATTTACATTTCTTTTAGTCTGACTCGGGTTTGAGTCTGATTATTTCTGACTTGAATATGATTCAAGTCAATCTATATTCTTTAAAATTCCAACTCAATATGAACGCATGAATCCCAGAATCCAGTTAACAATCTATACAACTTGACTGAATCAAACCATGGATATACATCCATTATTCCGTTATTCCATTTACCTGATTATGCAGTTACAATTTGTTTACTGATATCATGGTTTTGGTCGGTCATCCAACTTACACAATACAATACAATCAAAACACTACGGGGTTTAAGGGGTAGATTGGTACGGTAGGTGTTAAAGGTGGCACGAGGTGGTCAGATTAAGACACCTAACCTATATTCCGTTGTTGTTGTACCGTGGCTTAACGGTTCCTTGTACATTCCGTTTGTCCTGGTCTCTAGCATATAGAGACCCCTCTCGTATACACTGACATCCTTCTGTACCAAGGTACAAACAACAGCGTTAACACAATATTCTACAATATTTTACAATCACTTTAGAAAATACCTCTTATTCTGTCTTTTCTAATTCTTCTTTATCTTTGGGACTTACCGAGCGACCTGTTCGCTGACGACATTCTATTTCTTTCTTCTTTGAATATCGTCAGGTGCTTTGGACCCAGCAGAGATCGAGCCCACCGGTGAAGACTTGGATCAGTTTCACGAAGACCCCGAGCTCTAGACCTTGTACCTTGCTCTATTCAGTATTTTCATTTCCTGTTATGCCATTGTTTAGGCATCGCTTTTCATTTCAGTTGTATTTACTTTTCATGCATTGTACAAAAGAATGTTATTAATAAAGTTGCTGTTATTTCTATATCTCTTGTCTCTTGTGGTTTACTTTTATATTGATTAGATACGCTTAGCGTATGTACTTCTAAGTATATACGTAGCGGACCTCGTCGCGTCCACTTCGCCGTACACCGGGAAGCGGGGCGTGACTGGTTTTGTTGGTGGCCCATGCAGGTCAGAGTTGTATAGAACCATACTATACAGTTCTGTTCTGCGTGAACAACCTAAGCAATATAACACAAGAACCAGCAACTAAAACATTCTTTACAATTCATGTTTCTTGAATCTTACAAATTTCTATTCCTTGAATCTTATCATTTCATGTATTTGAATCTATCCTAACCCAAATTTTTCTTCAATGTTATGGATTCTCCGAACAACACCAGCACCAATGTCAACAACACACCTCCAGCACTACCTCTCACACCAGCTGTTCCTGCGCCAACTACCGAGCAAACAGTGCTACTTGAGGCGATCCGCAGCCTTCTTCAGGGACAGCAACAACTCTTGAACCGTCCCGAGACCGACGCACCGGGAGTAAAGCAATCCAGGGCTTTACATCCCAAGCAGTTCTCTGGAAAAGGAAGCCCTCTTGAAGCGGAAGAATGGGTGTTGGGGTAAAAATTTACACCCCGGTTGATCGAGTCAAAGTCAAGATCAACCCCCAAGTTAGGTGGGCCGAAGCCCAGGTCAAGCGGGCCCATGCCCAAGTCGAGCCCGCGGCCAACCTCCCCATGCCAATAACAAAATCATGTAATAAATAATTTTTATGTAATTTTTTATACATGAATGTACGCAAAATGGGCATAAAACCAATATTTTGTAAGCCCATAGCTTATGTGCAAAAATGAAATGGCACATGAGCCATGGGATAGGCAAAATGCCATTTTGTGAAGCCCAAGGGGCTATATGTAAATATGTAAGCCTATAAAAGGCAACATGATGATGAATAAAGAGGACTTTTTTCATTCTCTCCACAAAATTTTTAGATCTGAGATCTTTTGTGCCTCCTGCTCCTTCTCCAACGTTCTAAACCTTCTCATTTCTTTTGAATTAAATCAAGAGTTTTACTCTTTCTTTTTAAAAACTAAGAAGTCTTCCACCACAAAACCCATAAAGGGGAACTTGGATCTACCATTAGATCTCACATCTCTTGATCATCAAGATCTAGCCAACGGAGGAGGAAGAGGAAGAACCCCTTTCATCAACCAAAACATTTTAGGAGTTTAACTCCATATATTTACATATATATATATATATATAATAAATATTTCCTTTCTGAAGCATAGCTTCTGGTTCTGGGACTAAAAGTCCCTTTGTCTCGCTGGCGCCCAGCGCTCAAGCGCAAAATGCCCACGTGCCGACACGTGGCGCGCTTGCGCTCAGGCGCACTGCGCTCGAGCGCAAAGCGCCCACGTGCCGACACGTGGCGCGCTTGCGCTCAGGCGCACTGCGCTCGAGCGCAAAGCGCCCACGTGCCGACACGTGGTGCGCTTGCGCTCAGGCGCACTGCGCTCGAGCGCAAAGCGCCCATATGCCGACACGTGGCGCGCTTGCGCTCAGGCACACTGCGCTCGAGCGCAAAGCGCCCACGTACCGACACGTGGCGCACTGCGCTCGAGCGCAAAGCGCCCACGTACCGACACGTGGCGCACTGCGCTCGAGCGCACTGCGCTCGAGCGCAAAGCGCCCACGTGCCGACACGTGGCGCGCTTGCGCTCAAGCGCAGTGCGCCTGAGCGCAGCGCGCCACGTGTCGGCATGTGGGCGCTTTGCGCTCGAGCGCAAGCGCGCCACGTGTCGGCACGTGGGCGCTTTGCGCTCGAGCGCAGTGCGCCTGAGCGCAAGCGCGCCACGTGTAAGCACGTGGGCATTTTGCGCTCGAGCGCTGGGCGCCGGCGAGACAAAGGGACTTTTAGTCCTAGAACCAGAAGCTATGCTTCAGAAAGGAAATATTTATTATATATATATATATATATATATCTATGTAAATATATGGAGTTAAACTCCTAAAATGTTTTGGTTGATGAAAGGGGTTCTTCCTCTTCCTCCTCCGTTGGCTGGATCTTGATGATCAAGAGATGTGAGATCTAAAAATCTCTCCTTTCTGAGATCTAATGGTAGATCCAAGTTCCCCTTTGTGGGTTTTGTGGTGGAAGACTTCTTAGTTTTTGAAAAGAAAAAGTAAAACTCTTGATTTAATTCAAAAGAAATGAGAAGGTTTAGAACCTTGGAGAAGGAGCAGGAGGCACAAAAGATCTCAGATCTAAAAATTTTGTGGAGAGAATGAAAAATGTCCTCTTTATTCATCATCATGTTGCCTTTTATAGGCTTACATATTTACATATAGCCCCTTGGGCTTCACAAAATGGCATTTTGCTTATCCCATGGCTCATGTGCCATTTCATTTTTGCACATAAGCTATGGGCTTACAAAGTATTGGTTTTATGCCCATTTTGCGTACATTCATGTTTAAAAAATTACATAAAAATTATTTATTACATGATTTTGTTATTGGCATGGGGAGGCTGGCCGCGGGCTCGACTTGGGCATGGGCCCGCTTGACCTGGGCTTCGGCCCACCTAACTTGGGGGTTGACCTTGACTTTGACTCGATCAACCGGGGTGTAAATTTTTACCCCAACACCCATTCTTCCGCTTCAAGAGGGCTTCCTTTTCCAGAGAACTGCTTGGGATGTAAAGCCCTGAATTGCTTTACTCCCGGTGCGTCGGTCTCGGGACGGTTCAAGAGTTGTTGCTGTCCCTCAAGAAGGTTGCGGATCGCCTCAAATAGCACTGTTTGCTCGGTAGTTGGCGCAGGAACAGCTGGTGTGAGAGGTAGTGCTGGAGGTGTGTTGTTGACATTGGTGCTGGTGTTGTTCGGAGAATCCATAACCTTGAAGAAAAATTTGGGTTAGGATAGATTCAAATACATGAAATGATAAGATTCAAGGAATAGAAATTTGTAAGATTCAAAAAACATGAATTGTAAAGAATGTTTTAGTTGCTGGTTCTTATGTTATATTGTTTAGGTTGTTCACGCAGAACAGAACTGCATAGTATGGTTCTATACAACTCTGACCTGCATGGGCCACCAACAAAACCAGTCATGCCCCGCTTCCCGGTGTACGGCGAAGTGGACGCGACGAGGTCCGCTACGTATATACTTAGAAGTACATACGCTAAGCGTATCTAATCAATATAAAAGTAAACCACAAGAGACAAGAGATATAGAAATAACAACAACTTTATTAATAACATTCTTTTGTACAATGCATGAAAAGTAAATACAACTGAAATGAAAAGCGATGCCTAAACAATGGCATAACAGGAAATGAAAATACTGAATAGAACAAGGTACAAGGTCTAGAGCTCGGGGTCTTCGTGAAACTGATCCAAGTCTTCACCGGTGGGCTCGATCTCTGCTGGGTCCAAAGCACCTGACGATATTCAAAGAAGAAAGAAATAGAATGTCGTCAGCGAACAGGTCGCTCGGTAAGTCCCAAAGATAAAGAAGAATTAGAAAAGACAGAATAAGAGGTATTTTCTAAAGTGATTGTAAAATATTGTAGAATATTGTGTTAACGCTGTTGTTTGTACCTTGGTACAGAAGGATGTCAGTGTATACGAGAGGGATCTCTATATGCTAGAGACCAGGACAAACGGAATGTACAAGGAACCGTTAAGCCACGGTACAACAGCAACGGAATATAGGTTAGGTGTCTTAATCTGACCACCTCGTGCCACCTTTAACACCTACCGTACCAATCTACCCCTTAAACCCCGTAGTGTTTTGATTGTATTGTATTGTGTAAGTTGGATGACCGACCAAAACCATGATATCAGTAAACAAATTGTAACTGCATAATCAGGTAAATGGAATAACGGAATAATGGATGTATATCCATGGTTTGATTCAGTCAAGTTGTATAGATTGTTAACTGGATTCTGGGATTCATGTGTTCATATTGAGTTGGAATTTTAAAGAATGTAGATTGACTTGAATCATATTAAGTCAGAAATAATCAGACTCAAACCCGAGTCAGACTAAAAGAAATGTAAATCGAAGTTCTATATTTGTTATGGTCTTTATTGTAATTTATAAAACTTGAGGGGGTTTTATGTAAAAATACCTTTGTATAGTTTTCAAGATACACCTCAAGTATTTATTATTCGTATTTATAGTTATAATGAGTGTGATTTTATTTTGTCTTATTTCTAGTGAAAATATCCTAATTACATAAATAAAGGTATTAATTGTAATATTGAATTCGCATGACCATTTTAACCGCAAAACGCCCACGTGGCGCGCTTACGCCTGAGCGCACAGCACCTAAGCTCACAACGCTCAAGGCGCTGGCCCCACGCATCCTTTGGATGCCTTTTCCCCCTCTTTCTTTTATATATATATATACATATATATATATATACACATATGTATACATATTTACACACACACATACTCCGCGACACTGTCCTTGTTAGAAAAAAAATTCTAACGGGGCGCTGCCCCACACCCCGCAAGAGGGCTGCTAGCCCCCTTGACCCCCAGCCCACTATCCGGGTAGCGGGACCCCCGTAAAAACTCTGCGTGGCTCCCGATACATCCAAAACCCCCCTTTCAAAACACAACACACGTACACTGCACATTGAGTTCGCATGACCATTTTAACCCGTTAATCGGAGGTTCCCTCGCCCCAAAGGCGAGGGGTAATTAACGGCAGCTTAGTCCGCGGCTGCCGGAGATTTGGATCCCCACAATCAATAAACCCCGGCCTACCCTAGGCAGGGGGAATCTGTAGTATACGTCTGACAAGCGCGCGCGTATTCCCATCTCAATGGGGTGACGAAAAACACCCTACAATAGGCACAAAGCATAGAAGACGATCTGGCAGCAGCTCAAGTGCCAGACATCGCTTGGGTCCGTGTGGCGAAACTACAGCTCACGGATAATGCTCGCAACTAGTGGAAGGCGGAAGAAAGCCGTCTAGTACAGCCAATTGAATGGAAGACTTTTCGCGAGAAGTTCGACGCGAAATACTTCCCTGTGACTGCCAGGTTTGCAATGGAGCAGCAGTTCATTCATCTACAACAGGGTTCAATGTGGGACAAATCAGTAGATGAATACGACGCTGAATTCACCATGTTAAGTCGGTAATATATGTCATAATAGTTCAATTTTTAAATATCACATACTACACAGCTAACACAATCTTTCAACAGATTCGCGGCACACTTGATACCGACGGACGAGATCAGAGCCCGTCGCTTTCAACAAGGACTGGACACGGAGATTCAGGCTGCTCTAGCCACAGGAAAAATTTTGACTCATGAGGATGCTTTGGAAGCTGCCCGCAGTTATGAGGCAGTGATAAAAGCAAGAGGCAGACCTCAGTCTGCAGGAGTCAAACGCCCTGCCAATCAGATGGCAGGTGGAGCCTCGTCCAGGCCACCTTTCGTGCCAAGGCGACCCGGAGTACCAACCCATCGTCCCAGCCCAGCCTTTTGCATCTACTGGAAGAGAACTGGACATATGATGAAGGACTGCCGTCGAGCCAACCGCCTTTGCTTAGTCTGCGGCTCAGCTACTCACGATATTTGGTCTTGTCCCTAAAGACAAAACCCAGTTGCTGTACCCAGGCCATCAATTACTTATCCGCAGCGACCAGCTCTTCAGACACCTGCTCCAAGACCTGCACTACCTGCACCACCCAGAGGACCACAAGCTGCACCACCTCCTCATCAGTTCCATCAAGCTCAAAGGAATGTTCCGAGGAATGCTCCTCAGGCCAGGAGGAATGTACCATGGCGCCAGGCTTTCACGATGTCCGTGGAAGAAGCTGAGGCCACTGGCCAAGTCATCACTGGTAAACTTTTCTTTTCAAACTTTGCTTTCCTACCCTGCTACTTAGTTACATATTTTTATACCTAAAACATATCCCACATACCTTAGGTACAATCTTAGTATCCTCAATCCCTGCACTAGCACTGTTTGATACTGGAGTATCACACTGCTTTATGTCGCAACGGTTTGTTCGAACCCATGTGATTCCAGTCTCACCGCTTGTATCCAGCTCTAATGTCAGTTCAGGAAATGGCGTTCTAAAGGCAACTATGGGATACAGCTTGTGTCCAGTCGTCGTCTGCAGCAGAGAGTTTTATGTTGACTTCAAAGTGCTGGACATACCGAACTTCGATGTGGTTCTAGGAATGGATTGGCTTGGAACTTTTTATGCTACCATAGACTGTCGTCAAAGGAGGGTAGTATTCAAGATTCCAGACCATCCGGTCTTCTATTTCAAAAGCGGAGACCGTATACTAGAGCTAAGTACTTACAAAGCGAAGCCAAGAGAAGCAGTAGTTGCAGCAGCTCAAGCGGAGGAAGAATCAAGACCAGATGTGGTTCGAGAGTTCGACGATGTATTTCCTGACGATATATCAGGTTTGCCTCCCGATCGAGCTCTTGAATTCAATATTGATTTAGTACCAGGAGCACAACCGGTGATCAAAGCACCCTATCGTTTAAGTCCGGAAGGTTTGAAGGAAGTCCGAACACTGTTGGACGAATTACTGGCGAAAGGATGGATTCGTCCCAGCACTTCAAGTTGGGGATCGCATGTACTACTTGTAAAGAAGAAGGAAGGTTCATACAGAATGTGCATCGATTACAGAGCTTTGAACGAAGTCACTATAAAGAACAAGTATCCACTCCCGCGCATCGATGATTTATTCGATCAGCTAAGTGGATCTTGTGTTTTCTCTAAATTAGATCTTCGTTCAGGTTATCATCAAGTAAAGGTCAAGGAAGCTGATATTCACAAAACAGCTTTCAGAACTCGCTATGGACATTACGAATTTCTAGTGATGCCATTCGGAGTGACCAACGCACCCGCAATATTCATGAACCTTATGAATCAAGTTTTCCGGAAGTACTTAGACAGGTTTTTTGTCATCTTCATCGACGACATCCTGGTGTATTCTAAGAGTCGGAAAGAACATGCAGAGCACTTACGAATTGTCCTAGAAACTCTTCGACAACATCAGCTTTATGCCAAGTACAACAAGTGCGAGTTTTGGTTAAAGAAAGTTGGTTTTCTTGGACATATCGTATCAGGAGAAGGAATCTCTGTGGATCCAGCGAAAGTTTCGGCAGTTAGCGAATAGCCTACACCAAAGTCAGTGAAGGATATTCGAAGTTTCTTGGGTTTAACTGGATATTACAGAAGGTTTATTGAAGGCTTTTCGAAGATAGCAACGCCCCTGACCAAGCTCACATGTAAAGATGAAGAATTTGTGTGGTCAGAAGCATGCGAACAAGCTTTCATAGAACTCAAGTCAAGGTTGACATCAGCACCTATTCTCGTCATACCGGATCAATCTGGAGGATTCGAAGTGCACTGCGATGCATCCGGCAAGGGATTAGGCTGTGTTCTACATCAGCACGGTAAGGTTGTGGCTTATGCTTCAAGACAGCTGAAGATTCATGAGCGCAATTATCCGACGCATGATCTGGAGTTGGTAGTCGTCATCTTTGCTCTCAAGATTTGGCG
This sequence comes from Agapanthus africanus, assembly GCA_030015575.1. Lineage (NCBI taxonomy): Eukaryota > Viridiplantae > Streptophyta > Magnoliopsida > Asparagales > Amaryllidaceae > Agapanthus > Agapanthus africanus. Next base: position 359,379,184 of record JASDDO010000008.1, read on the forward strand.
TCATTATCTACTTGGTGAACGAGTGAACATCTACACAGATCATAAGATCCTGAAGTACGTGTTTACTCAGAAGGAGTTGAATATGCGGCAGAGAAGATGGTTAGAACTCATGGAGGACTTTGACATCAACTTGAAATATCACCCAGGGAAGGTGAATGTAGTACCTGATGCTCTTAGTCGCCAACCATTATCGATGAATCTCACCGCTCAGTGGAAGCTTCAACAAGACTTGCATCAGATGGAGATTGAAGTAATCATGTCAGGTAATGCTTCAAGTTTGATGAATTTACAAGTTCAATCAACCATTGTCAATCAGATCAAGGCAGCTCAAGCAAGTGATGCTAAGTTGCAAAAGATCAGAGAATAAGTGGAGAATGGACTCAGAACAGACTTCATCATCCATGAAGACGGATCTTTGAGATACGGCAGCAGATTGTGTGTACCAAAAGGTCCTGTTCGGGAAGAGTTAATGAAAGAAGCTCACAGCTCTCCCTATTCAGTACACCCTGGAGGTACCAAAATGTACAAAGATCTATGTCAGAATTATTGGTGTCATGGAATGAAGCGTGAAGTAGCCAGAAGCGTCGCAAAATGCTTAGTGTGTCAGCAAGTAAAGGCTGAACATCACAGGACTGCTGGATTACTTCAACCGTTACCAATCCCAGAATGGAAGTGGCAACACATCACGATGGACTTTGTGACTGCTCTTCCTCGCAGCATAAAGGGTAACGATGCCATATGGGTCATTGTGGATCGACTCACAAAGTCGGCTCACTTCATCCCATTTCGAGTTGGCCAATCTACTGAGACACTAGCCAAGAAGTACATGGAGGTAATAATCTAATTAAGATTTAAACTCTTCATAATGTACTATCTCTGATACCCATGAACTCATACATGAAATTGTGAGACTTCATGGAGTACCGGTCTGCATTGTCTCCGATCGTGACACCAGGTTCCGATCGCAATTTTGGCAGAGTCTGCAAGCAAGCTTGGGAACAAGTCTAAATTTCAGCACGGCTTATCATCCACAAACAGATGGTCAGTCGGAACGAACTATTCAGATCTTAGAGGATATGCTCAGAGCGTGTATGTTAGACTTCAAAGGATCGTGGGAAGATCACCTACATCTTGTGGAGTTTTCGTACAACAACAGCTACCAAGCAAGCATAGGAATGGAACCTTTTGCAGCATTGTATGGAAGGAAGTGTCGATCGTCATTAAGTTAGGGCAACATCGGAGATAGGGAACTTCTTGGACCAGAAATGATAGTAGCAACTGTTGATGTGGTTCGTACTATCAGGGAAAGGATGTGCATAGCCTAAGATCGACAGAAGCACTGGGCTGATGCAAAGAGACGACACTTGGAGTTCAAGCCAGGAGATCACGTATTCTTGAAGATATCTCCGAACCGCGGAGTGAACCGATTTGGAAGACAGGGTAAGCTAAGTCCGAGATACATTGGACCGTTCGACATACTCGAACGAGTCGGTGAAGTGGCATACCGTTTAGCGCTTCCACCTTCATGCATAATGTATTCTATATATCCCAACTCAGAAAGTATATGAGTGACCCCAGCCATGTTCTCGATCATTCCGAGCTCACTATACAGCCCGATTTGTCTTGTGAGCAACAGCCCGTGGAGATCCTGGACAGGAAAGTGAAGACACTTCGGAACAAGGAAGTTAACTTGGTTCGAGTGATGTGGAGGAAAGACACTCCAGGAGAGTCCACTTGGGAAAGGGAGGATGAAATGCGTACAAGATATCCACACCTCTTTGTAAATTAGTCCTCAAATAAAATTTGTAAATTTCGAGGACGAAATTTTTGTAAGGAGGGTAGACTGTAACAACTCCATTTTTAATGTACCAAGAATTGATTTAAATTCAATGTATATTTGGAATATTTATTGCGGCTGATATCTCTTTAAGTATATATTTCACTCCATAATTACAAGAAGGAGCTTGTAGCTCATTGGTAATACCTTGCATTGCTGAACAAACCCACCAGAGTTCAAATCCCATGCCCCACATTATTTTCGTATTTATTTTGTTTTAATTTCTTTTGGAAGTCAATAGTCAAAAGGTCATAACCCACAAAATATGTACTGGACACCAAAAAGTAAATATACCAAATTGTTCCCTAGGAAAACCCCCGGCCACTGACGGCCTGACTCGGCGCCGCCGGCCGGACTTGGCCGGACGGCCGAGTCACCAACTGAGAAAAGTTGGGCCTTGACTTGGTCAACTCTCCTGCACACTTATTATACCTGGATCAGTTTTAAATTGCCCAATAAATCCCTTTTAATCCTAGGTTTAATGAGTTTTAATGAATTTTTATATAATTTTATATATTTTTTTATTAAAAACCCTAACCCTAGCCTAACCCTATATAAACCCCCCATACCCTCTACCCTCTCATCACTTTTTCTAAGTCCACTCTCTCAAAATCTCAAGAGAACTTGGTACGTTAGAAAACGAGCGAAAGGCGAAGCGCTGACGAAATCGACGGCGAATTTCCGGTGATCGTGTTACGACCTCTTCACGACGTTTCGACACACCGGAAAACCCTCTACCTCCCTCTCACTCTCTAACGTTGTCCAAACCCGTAAGCCCCCCTTTTCTACCTTTCTTTTCCTTCATAAAAATACGAACTTTATAAACCCGACGGAAATCGGAACAACCCGATTTCCGATTCAGTTTTCTATCAAATCTCACTTATCACCAATTCCATAATGCTTAAACATTTTCATGTTGACTACTAATCACTTAAAAATTAATTTGAACAAGTTTTCACACATGAAATGATAGCTTTTGCAATATACCGTATTTTTGCACTTAAATACCACCATGTTTAGTTTATCATATTTAACCCTTTAACATTGCTATACCTTAAAATAGATCACGAGGTAATGACCTACCTCCACACACACTCATATGCAATCATAACACGCTACCTTGAAAACTTAGAATAAGATAAAATAAGATTTTACATTAAAATACCATTTTCTTAATAAAACCTTTTCTAAAAGTTCTAAGTTTTAAACAATTTTAAAACAATATCTCTTAATAGGAAAATACGATAAGTTATGGACATCGATCGTTTATCTAAACCTGACTTTGTGGTGTCTAGGCAAGTGTGTCTAAGGCGAGTGGTTACTTAATTAGGACCACTACTTGTAGTGGAGAGCCTCCCACTCACCTGGCACTTTCCTGTCCGCAATTGGCTGTGAAGAGGCGATTTGAGATTTCTAATGACTTTTCGTTTAGACCATTTAGAAATAGGCCAGTTGGCTTAGGAAACCCTAGAATCTAAAATACGGAAATTTACACCTTTTATAAATAAATACCTTATTTTTATAAAACCGTTTTCTAAATGACTAGTATTTATTAAATCTTTGCAAAGCGCCACTACAACCCACCTTTGGGGAACTCGTTAGAGATAGTACGGTTTATCTTGCACCCTCGGTCTTAGTAGTGCGAGATTCAGACCTCCGCAAGGAGCATTCGGTCTCGAAAGGTTTAAAATACGACATTTAAGAAAAATGATATTTTTGGAAAATAAAATATTTATTAAAATTATTCTTGTATAAACATATGTATATTTATCATTTAAACACCTATTTTATTATAAGATAAAGTTTACATCTTTTCCTAAAAATTACAAGATTAAAAGTTACATTAAGATACCATGAATTTCAAATAAATCAATATTACAATTAATACCTTTATTTATGTAATTAGTATATTTTCATTAGAAATAAGACAAAATAAAATCACACTCATTATAACTATAAATACGAATAATAAATACTTGAGGTGTATCTTGAAAACTATACAAAGGTATTTTTACATAAAAACCCCTCAAGTTTTATAAATTACAATAAGGACCATAACAAATATAGAACTTCGATTTACATTTCTTTTAGTCTAACTCGGGTTTGAGTCTGATTATTTCTGACTTGAATATGATTCAAGTCAATCTACATTCTTTAAAATTCCAACTCAATATGAACACATGAATCCCAGAATCCAGTTAACAATCTATACAACTTGACTGAATCAAACCATGGATATACATCCATTATTCCGTTATTCCATTTACCTGATTATGCAGTTACAATCTGTTTACTGATATCATGGTTTTGGTCGGTCATCCAACTTACACAATACAATACAATCAAAACACTACGGGGTTTAAGGGGTAGATTGGTACGGAAGGTGTCAAAAGTGGCACGAGGTGGTCAGATTAAGACACTTAACCTATATTCCGTTGCTGTTATACCGTGGCTTAACGGTTCTTTGTACATTCCGTTTGCCCTGGTCTCTAGCATATAGAGACCCCTCTCGTATACACCGGCATCCTTCTGTACCAAGCTACAAACAACAGCGTTAACAAAATATTCTACAATATTTTACAATCACTTTAGAAAATACCTCTTATTCTGTCTTTTCTAATTCTTCTTTATCTTTGGGACTTACCGAGCGACCTGTTCGCTGACGACATTCTATTTCTTTCTTCTTTGAATGTCGTCAGGTGCTTTGGACCCAGCAGAGATCGAGCCCACCGGTGAAGACTTGGATCAGTTTCACGAAGACCCCGAGCTCTAGACCTTGTACCTTGTTCTATTCAGTATTTTCATTTCCTGTTATGCCATTGTTTAGGCATCGCTTTTCATTTCAGTTGTATTTACTTTTCATGCATTGTACAAAAGAATGTTATTAATAAAGTTGTTGTTATTTCTATATCTCTTGTCTCTTATGGTTTACTTTTATATTGCTTAGATACGCTTAGCGTATGTACTTCTAAGTATATACGTAGCGGACCTCGTCGCGTCCACTTCGCCGTACACCGGGAAGCGGGGCGTGACAACCACACTGAGGAGCAAAATGTGTTTTGTTTCTCAGCATGCCACCTTTTTAAGAAAAGGAATTTCTTGCGAAGAAATTAGTGGTCATGAGGTAGAACTGAAAGGAGTTCCAGCTAGACAAACCAACAGCTGATGATTTGGTGAAACCAAAGTATTCAATAGTCTCCAGCGAGCCTCAGCCTCTCCGCGAATCTGGTAGGGTTCCTCATCCACTTGAGAGATACTACGGTCTTCTCGGTGACAGTGGGAGCGAGGATTGCATCATGGTAATGATGGCCCAACTAGGTTCAGGCAGACCATCACGAGTGGGGACTCTGTGAATTGGCTGGATGCTATGCGATCAAAGATGGAATCCATGTACACCAACAAAGTATGATTTTGAATGTTGCATCTGAAGGGGTAAAACCCATTGGGAGCAAATGGATCTTAGAAAGATTCTTGGTGTAGATGGAAAAGTTAAGACTTTCAAAACTATGCTTAAGTCCATCAGGATCAATGCGCGCATCGCGGAGTTATAACATCTATTTTGATGTGGCAGTCAAAAAGTTTGACTTCATCAAAATGGTAGATGAACCTTGTATATACAAGAAGGTTGTAGAGTGTGAGGTTGTCTTACACGTATTGTACGTAGATGACATACTCTTGATAGAAAATGGTTTCCTATGCTACACTCGGTCAAGATCTCTTATCACGAGGATTCTCAATAGAAGATCTAGATGACACCTACTACATCTTGTGGATTATGATCTATGGTGATAGATCTAAGTGGATGTTGGGAGTGTCCCAAATCCAGGTACATTAATACCGTACTAAAGGGGTTTAGTATGGAAGATTCTAAGCGTGGTGGTTCGTCCATTTACTCAGGAATCACTCTCTCCAAAAAGATGTCTTCCAAGACTGATTTGGAGAGAGCTCGCATGCAAGGGATACCATATACTTCGGCAGTAGGCTCTATCATGTATGCGATGTTATGTACCAGACCAGATGTAGATGACTCACTAGATGTAGTGATCAGGAATCAATCTGATCTTGGGAGAATCATTGGACAGCTGTGGAGGATATTCTTAAGTACTTGAGAAGCACTAAAAGAATGTTATTGGTTCGAGCTTCAATAGTGATAAGGTCGACTGAAAGTCAGTCACAGGCATTGTCTTTACCCTCAGTGGAGGGACGGTATGTTGGAAGAGTTCCAAGCTAGATATCGTGACATATTAGACGATAAAAGCTGAATACATCGCTACCAACGATGCTGCCAAAGTGGCTGTCTGGGCATTTCTCGTTCATGAGATGAACATGGTTCCTACCATTGAGCGTCCAATAACTGTTATTGTAACAACGATGGAGTTGTGGCTTTGGCCTAGGAACACCGGTCCTATCAGCGATCCAGACATATTCTGAGGCTAGTATCACCTGATCAGGGAGATGATTGATCTCCAACGGATCGAGGTCAGGAAAGTTGACACGAAGGATAACACGGCAGATCCACTCACTAAGGCTTACTTCCCCAAATACTATTTGAGAGATTTTGGGATGGTTGAGTATGGGATACTACAACCACTACTTTATTATTGGGTATTGGATACTACAACAGATGACCTTAGTGCAAGTGGGAGATTGTTGGTTATATCTATGCCCTAGAGGCCATTATTGTACATGAGATATATATTATAATGGATGCTTGGACATATATAGGGAGGACTTTCTTGCTCGACATGATAGTATGCTATCCGGTTGCTCTTTGTCTTAATATGTTGACTTGTATAAGTGATGCCGTCTTGCTCTCACATGTTGATAAAGCCCTTAGGATGTGTACTTGACTACCAGGACTATGATGTAGATCATACTAGTGGGGCCAAGGGTAGTCCACAAGTACACCCTATAATTGTTCCTAGTCATGGGAGTATCGAGACAGGGCATCGATACTCCAGAGTAGACTAGCGTATGTGCTTCTCGACCTATATGATGGGCGGTGGATGATCATATATCCATTGGTGCTTGACATCAGAGAAGGTATACAGGTGTTCAGTGGAGACTGGGTACACTGGACGGACTCGCCGAGAGCTCCTAGATGGTAAACCTATCGTCAAATAGCAGTTCTCTGGTGACACTGGTACAGGTTAGTCTGTCGACCCGAGATCGTCATAAAGTCTTGTGTGATTCCCACTGTGCTTTGATTTCCACCATACCACGGTCAAAAAATCGTGCAAAAAGGTGGTTTTTGGGTACAGTCCCGAGTCACATAGAGGCAATGAGCGATATGAGGGGATTCGTCTCTCCCGGTATTGGGAGTTGATGTTGTGCTATGCTCGATTGGCTATAACATGAAATCCCTGGCCAGGGTTGCTGAGATTTACTGGTAAGTATTATCAGTAGTTTCTCGAACCGTTATGGACCTTGCATCGGCATGACTTATCAAGCTATTGGGGTCTGACGTTATACCACCCCCGCGCTGAGATATTGGACATATCTGACGAAGAGACCGGACTGTACGGTAGTGTTACTGATTGGATTCGCAGGAGTATGAGCAGGCTTGCTTGTTGATCTTCTGATCGCTCAATACCCGGGTGGCCGTTATGTTTAGTAGACCGCTTGCGGCTTGTGGGTGTTTGATATGATCATCTCCTACTGCCGGCGTATTGACGAGTCTTTAGAGTCCTACAAAGAGATTTCCTGGTTCATGCGAAACGAAGTAGGAGCACATATGTGATATGTGCGGGACCGAGATTAATGCGCGTATGTGATACCGCATTCTATTCTCGCAATATATGATATCGGCCGGTTATATGTGATATAGCCAGGTTATCGGATCAAGTGTTGATTCGATAAGTTGTTACATTTGATATTAACCGGTTGTATGTGATATAGCCAGATTATTAAATCAAGTGTTGATTTAATAATTTAATATATAATTATATATATGATATATTAATTTATATTGACTAATATTAACCCACTTAAACATTTCTTTTTCTCACTTGTGTGCATATAGTATATATGTGATATATATTAATGTACATTTTATTGTATCATGCTTGATGCCATATGGTTATGGGTGTATGGGACTCACACCATGCTTATTAATAATGAAGGGTCTTATTTATTTAAAGTAAATAAAAAATGGTTGGAAATTGTCACATGGTTGAAGCTTGTAGAAACTTGTGTAACCATTGACCAAGTCCACTCTTTTTGTTTTACGTGAAGATATTTATTAACCTAACCATTATTGTTAGCCATGGTTTATTCTTTACATGAGTTAGTGTATGATACTAACTCACCCATGGTTGCTATTCTCACCTCATGAGTTTTCATTTCTCTTCATTACTTCATCTTCTTCCTCATGAGAAAAAGCTTGCTAGCTTTTTTCTAAGTGAGAAAATATTGTGAGAAAATTAAATCTAAAGTGAGCTCATTTCCTACTTCATCATCCTCTACTATATTAGCCATTTAGTTTTGGGTGTTTGCTTCACTAATCGACAATTAGTGAAGAGATAGCATGAGCTTGAGTCTCCTCGACGTAGATCATCTTCGGCCTCGAATATTTCGAGCAAGCTTGTTCATTTCTTCATGTGAACCCTTACTAGAGTTCGGGTGTTCACTACTTGGAGAGAAGGGACTACTACACGGAGCTTTAGAAGTGGAGGACCGGTCTACAAAGATTGTATTCCTTATTCACTTAGTATTTAAAGATGTTTGCATGGTGTATTGTTTAATTCTCTAGTTAAAGATTCTAGGTTAGGGTTCTTTAGAACGACAAAAAATTTGAAAACGGCATAGACGATACCTCCCAAAACCTTGCTACCGCCCTAAGGAACCCTGCAGCCGAGCAGCTTACTTCTCGGCCGACGCTGACCAATTCAAACTTGTCTATTGTCTAACTTACGCTAAGGGAAGTGGTCGCCAGTCCGACTCAAAAGAATGGGCAAATCTAGACCTTTCTATCTAAAGGAGTCTCCTGACGTATCTTACGTGAGCGATCGTCACCTCGACTTCGGGGGCACCAGGCCACTGGCCTTTCTATACTTGACAACTGATTGGCTTTCACTCGACGCATGATCGCCAGCTAAAAGATCGGTCATCGACCCACGACTTGACTCTTGGGACGAAGAAGACACTAACAAGCTAACGGTCACAAGAAAACATTGCCACGAAGAAAATCAAAAATAGCTTTATTCACGATCTGAAAGTCTTTACAAGGTATTATGGGCTCCTCAGGCTTACAAAAATTGCCCGAAGGCCTACAAAATTCAAAAAAAAGAAAAAAGAAGAAGGCAGGAAGGCTCAGGCCTTAGGACCGGGGAGGATCTCGACCTGCTCTGCGCCGGTGTCGGGAGCCGGGGGTGACGGCTTTAGGGTCGGCGTTCCCACCAGGAGCTTCATCGCCGGGAGCCGGGGTGATTGCCTTTGGGTCGGCGCTCCCATCCGGAGCCTTATCTCCAGCACTCCCACCGGTGGCCTCCCCCCGGCGGCACTCCCGGTGGCCTCCCCCTGAGGCTCATCCTCGAAGAGGGGGTACTGGTGACGAAGCTTGCCATCGGCAAACCTCGGCATCAACGCCTTGACAGCGTCGAGGCCCTGGTGCCAAACGATGGTCGAGGCGTCAGCAAGGTCGGCGTAGAACTGGTCTGACGTCTTGTACCTCTCCACCGACTTGGCAGCCCGGAGGTCGGCGAGCTTCACCGCTTCTTTCGCCGCCTCGGTTTCCCTCTTGCAGGCGTCCCGCGACTTCTTCATCATGGCGTTAAGCACCTTAGCCTCCTCCAACTTAGTCTGGACGACCTTGTTGGATTCACTCAGAAGTCGAATGGACTCCTTGCATTTGGAGTTCGTCACCTCCTCGGCGACCACCCGGGTCTTGAAGGCGGTTATCTTCTCCTTCTCCTGTTACAGCTCCAGGCATAGGTCCTCCCCCCGTGAGGATGACTCGCCCGCCTTCCTCATCGCCGGGGCAATCTCCTTGTGCTCTATGTTGGCGATAAGAGCGCAGTGCTGGAGGACCCGAGGAAAGTAAAGGAAAGGGTTAAAAAGCATCTGATCCGAGAAAAAATACTTGACGAAAGTCTCAACGGGCAGATACTGACCTGTACAGCCTCCTGAGCAATGGCGGCAACATGGGCCTTGAGGGTCCCCCGGGGAATTTTGCCCCCGGCCGATCGTTCAATCTTCGAAAGCAAGCTATCAGCAACAGAAAGCCCCGAGGGCACCTCGAAACAGACGTCCCCTACTGCACGAGGATCGGGGAGGACGGAGATCGAGGTACCGTCCTCTTGTACCTCTTGAGGGGGACCTCAGGGGGTCGGCCTCATCCTCCACCTCCCTCGCCCGGGGCTCCGGTTCCCGAGCGTGCTTATGGCTCTCCCCGCGGCTGGTTTCCGAAGCTCGGGGCATGGTGGAAGGCCTAGCCGGTGTGGCTGCCTTCGTGGCCGGGCTCGAACCGGGGCAGGACGAGCTAGCGCCCTCAGTCTTCCTCCCCTTCTTTGCGGTTATGGCAGCCAGGAATTTAGATCGGTCCATTTGCTCTGCAAAGAGGAAAACACACAAAGGGAATTAGTAACATGGGAAAGATCAAAAGAAAAATATTCAAGTTTAGACAGATCGTCCAAGCTCCTAACTTACCCACGAATCGAGCGGGGTTGAGCCCGACCTAGCTAAGGGCCTGCTCGGACAGCAAAATGTCGGCCCGTTGGATCGGCTCCTACATGGACACCGCCCTCGCCTCGGGAGAGGACGACCGCTTCACCCGCGGGAAGTCGGCCCTGTGCCACTGTACAGGCACATGCCGGTTCTCTCCCTCGGGTGGCCCGACGAATACGAACTTTTCCTTCCTTTCGTGAATGGAAGAAGGAACTACTACTACCCCCGACCCGGCCGTCCCTCCTTTGCATTTTTTGAAGGAAATGTACACCTAGCTTGGCTCGTCCTTACGGGTGCCGGGATGATTTTTATAACAAAGGAAGGAAAGGAGAAGGGTCAAGCTGAAGGGGATTTCCTCAATTCTCAACCGGACCAGGAACCTGAGGAGAATTCTCCATGAGTTCGGCACTAGCTGACCCGGGGCAAGTTGGAAGCAACATAGTGTCCCGCATACTTCGGAGGGAAGGGTAGACGCATTCCAGCCCAGAATGCATCCAGGTACAAGGCAATCTCCTTGCCTTGCACCTGATCCGCCCTCTCGTCCTCCTTAGCCAAATGAAGCAAAAAGCTAGGGGGAATGTAGAAATGAGCCCGGATCGTGGTGAGCTCATCCACATTCTTTAGGAGGGAGGGCGCATCGCGAGCGTTCCCGATGCGCGCTTTGGGGATCCTTACCGTTGCCTGGTGACGAGCGGCACGGGTAGCCCTAACTCTATGAGGGGAATCCGACTTGGATGGGGCAGAGGAAGAAGAAGGAGAAGACTCCCTATACTCTACCCTAACTATCTCAACAGACTCCTCAGAGGAAGATATCTAACCTGATTCAAAAAGAAGGAGTCCTCCGAGGAAAGAGCGCGAGAGATCCGATCTAAAGGACAGAGCGCCAAGCTATCTCTCTCAGCAATAGGGAAATGGTGGCGAAAGTGTGGACCCTGGGGGGATCTCACCCCTATTTATAGTACTTTGGCAACGCATCCAACGGCTCAGATCGTTTCCCGCCAAAACGAAGCTTCGTGCTCACCAGCCATCGACGCTCCACGTGTCGCACAACCATTAGAAACGTCCTTTCGGGCGCAGAAGACAGCGACGACCCGTCACGTCCACCAATCGGCGTCGGACACGTGGCCTACACCTTAACGAACGTACGAGCGAATCGACGCTCCCATTTTAATGCACGATCTCCTCTCTGATCCGCTGACGTCATCGAGGATACGCCTAACCATTTCGGAAATCCGCACTGACAAGGTCCTTAACTACGAGCTGAGCCCGGGGGACCGATCAGACCACTCTTGACCCGACCCATATATAGGTCGGGACGAGAGTGGGGGGGGGGTAATGATGATGCTCATAAGTGGGAACTCCCCAGATCATGACACATGGAAGATGGCGTGTCCCAAGGCTCAGGGAAACAGGGCAAGCACCACACATTGGAGGCGTCCCTCTGGCTATCGTCCCGCTGCCTGGACCCGACCTCCGAGAAATTCCTGAACATTTATGTGCTCGCCATGTAGATAACCATTGGCTCGTCTCCGAGCCTTCCTGTAAGTCGATGTACTACACCCCAGTACTTATGGGGAGGCGGAATTTTCAAAAACAATCAAGTTTAAACAACGAACATCGACTAACCGCTTGAATCGAAGCTAAACTATAAATAACCGTATCATATGAGTTTCTTTTCACAAGTGATTAGGGATTATACCTAATGAAACCGGTCCTTCTTCTTTACGTCCTCCTTTGTTCTCCTCGACCTTCTCTAGGTAGTAGACGATCCACCCGAGAGCAAAACACCAAGCTAAACCTCTAACTTGAGGTAACTAATCAACTTTGATTGCTAATCAAAGATGAAAGGATGATAAAGAGTGAAGGTTATGGATTGTTTAGTCTAACTAATCCTTTGATCTCAACACATGAGGATTAAGGATTAGGGTTTGAAGATGAGAGCTTGAGGAGAGAGAATGTGAGATAAGATAATGAGAGAAGAGAGAGAGTGTATCATAATATTATGAAGCATTCTTATTTTAGAATAATCAATAAAGGAAATGAATAAGCATGCTTCATAAAATATCTTGTGGTGATTCATTAGCATGAGTCATTAAGCAATAAATGTGCATTAATGAAGTGAATGAATCACCACCATGACTCACTCTCTTATCCAAAAGAAACCTCCTTAGTCACATCTTCTAGAAGCTTCTCGAGTAATTACGAGAACGCCCCTCCGATCCGTAAAAAATACGGAAAAACTTTAGACTGTAAAAATCCAATAACCGGATACCAGTAACTGGCTTAAACCAAAGCCGACTGGTAAAAACTGTCCGAAAGTCGTACGCGCGTAAACGCACGTATGCGTCCGAACCCTTTGTCGCAAAACCATGCAACCTCTATATCGTTTCGCCTGGAGTAGGAAACTCTCTGTGTGAGACTCTAGAGACTCGACTACTACGCTGGCAGTGGGTTTAACCACAGACCGCAAGCGGCACTAGCTGTACGTAACGGTCCCCAGGTAGTTGTCGATAAGAAGGCCGATGAGTAAACCCATCCGAACTCCTACTGAGTCTGATGTGACAATCTCCATACAGTCCGGTCCGTTCGTCCAAGACTATCGCATATCGGGCCTAGGGGGGCGGCAAGCGTCAGTCCCCTAATAGCGGTATAAGTCGTGTCGGAGTGAAGCCCATTACACCCTGAGAAACTACTGGAACCTACCAGCAAATCTCGCTTGCCCTGGCCAGGGACTTTGCGTAATGGCTCTCTGACACAGCACGATATCTACTCCCAATACCGGGAGGGACGAATCCTGTCTAACCGCCACTGCCTCCAAGTGCTCGGGACTGCACCCAACTGCTACCTGTTTGCACGACTCCTTTGAGCCGTGGTAGGGTAGCAATCTAAGAACAGTGGGACACACTCGAGGCGAAGTAGCAGTGTCAAGTCTGCGGACTACGCTGTACTCATGTCACCTGGGAACTGTTTACTGACGACTGGTATCAAACCAACCAACAGTTCCCTGTGAGTCCTGTCCGGTGTACCCGTAACCTAACGAGCACCTGTATACTATCTCCAGTACGACGTACTGACGGCTGTGGGACAGACCATCTCCCCAACTGGGATGAGAAGCGTACACACTAGTCTACTCCGGAGTATCGATGCTCTGTCTCGATAATCCAACGACCAGGGACCTGAATAAGGATGTGCTTGTAGACTACCCAGCCCCCACTAGTGTGACTGCCATCACAACGCTGGTAGACAAGCAAGATCCTAAGAGCTCTATCAATACGTACACTCACATATTAAGATAGAAAAACCAAGTAGCATACTACCATGTTTAGCAAGACTGTTATATACATGTGAATATCCCAAGCTTCCATTAAGTAATATACAAGCTAGTATGATACAGTAATGGCCTTCTAGGGCATAAACACTAATAATCTCCCACTTGCACTAGGGCCATGTACTGGCATATCGCAGACCAATGATCTCGAGCAGCCTCTCGAACTGAATCTGAGGAAGGGCCTTCGTGAATGGATCATCAATGTTCTCTTCTGAAGCAACTCTCCGAACCTCGATCTCCTGACGATCAATGATCTCCCTGATCAGGTGATACCGCCTCAAGATGTGTCTGGACTTCTGATGGGACCTTGGTTCCTTCGCTAAAGCTATAGCTCCGTTGTTGTCGCAATACAGAGGTATTGGATCAACTATGGTAGGAACCACCTGAAGTTCTGTTAGGAACTTCTTCATCCAGACTGCTTCTTTTGCGGCATCGCAAGCAGCTATATACTCCGCTTCCATCGTCGAGTCAGCAACGGTGTCCTGCTTGGAGCTCTTCCAGCACACCGCCCCTCCATTGAGGGTAAAGACATAACCCGACATGGACTTGGAATCGTCCTTATCACTTTGGAAGCCGGAATCAGCAAAGGCCTCCAACCTGAGGTCTTTTCCGCCGTAAACCAAGAACATCTCCTTAGTCCTCCTCAGGTACTTGAGAATGTTCTTTACTGCTATCCAGTGTTTCTCCCCTGGGTCTGACTGATACCGGCTTACCACGCTCAGTGCGTAAGCTACATCTGGTCTGGTACATAACATCGCATACATTATAGAGCCTACCGCAGAAGCGTAGGGTATAATAGACATGCGTTCCCTTTCCAAATCAGTCTTGGGAGACATCTCTTTGGAGAGGGTGATTCCGTGACAAGCCGGTAGATTACCGCGCTTAGAATCTTCCATACTGAATCTTTTCAGTACAGTGTCGATATACCTGGACTGCGAAAGTCCCAACATCCTCTTGGATCTATCACGATAGATCCGGATCCCCAGAATGTAAGAGGCATCACCCAGGTCTTTCATGGAGAACCTGTGTGACAAGAATCCTTTGACAGATTGTAGCATAGGAATGTCATTTCCTATCAATAGAATGTCATCCACGTACAAGACGAGGAATACGACACTTCTGGCCACAACTTTACTATATATGCACGGTTCATCTGGATTTTTGATAAAGTCATATTCTTTGACTGTCTCATCAAAACAGATGTTCCAACTCCGCGATGCCTGCTTTAGTCCGTAAATGGACTTAAGCAGCTTGCATACTTTCCCGCTGCTCCCACTCTGATTGAAACCCTCTGGCTGATCCATATAGACGCTCTCTTCTAAATTTCCATTCAGAAAAGCCGTCTTTACGTCCATCTGCCAGATTTCATAATCATGGAAGGCAGCAATAGCAAGAAGGACCCGAATGGATTTGAGCATAGCCACTGGAGAAAAAGTTTCGTCATAGTCCAAACCAGGTCTTTGACGAAAACCCTTTGCAACAAGTCTAGCTTTATAGGTTTCCACCTGTCCATCTACACCAATCTTTTTCTTGAAGATCCATTTGCATCCTATGGGTTTTACCCCATCTGGAGCAAAGTCCAAAGTCCATACTTTGTTGGTGTACATGGACTCCATTTCGGTCCGCATTGCATCTAGCCATCGTACCGAGTCGCCGCTCTGGATGGCCTGCTGGAAGTCAGTAGGTTCATCATCATCTATGATGCAATCCTCTCTATCCCCGTCTATGAGAAAACCGTAGTATCTCTCAGGCGGATGAGACGGCCTACTACTCCTGCGGAGGGGTGCGGGAATGTTCTGTTCTTCTTGAACCTCTGGTTCTACCAAACTTTCAGTAGCAGCTTGTGGTTCTGGAATTTCTTCCAGTTCTATTTCGCTCCCATTTGTATCCTTTTCTAAAACTTGTTGTTCTAGAAAATGGGCATTACGAGAAACAAAAACCTTTTGTTCTTCTGCGTAATAGAAGCAATATCCCTTGGAGTTCTTTGGATATCCTACAAGCATACATTTTACTGATCGTGCCTCGAGCTTGTCCACAAACTGCTTTTTGACAAAAGCTGGACATCCCCAAATCCTTATATACTGAAGATAGGGTTTCTTCCCACTCCACATCTGATATGGTGTGGTAGGCACAGTTTTGGTAGGAACTCTGTTCAAAATATATGCCGCTGATTCTAGCGCATATCCCCAGAAAGATCGCGGTAACTCAGCATTACCCATCATGGATCGTACCATATCTAATAGGGTTCGATTCCGTCTCTCCGATACACCGTTGTGCTGTGGAGTGTATGGAGGAGTAAGCTGAGAGAGAATTCCTTTCTCTTTTAGGTAACCTAGGAACTCGGCACTTAAGTATTCTCCACCTCGATCAGATCTCAGTGTCTTAATACTTTTGCCTGTTTGGTTTTCCGCTTCATTCTTGAATTCCAGGAATTTCTCAAAGGCCTCTGATTTATGCTTCATTAAGAAAACATATCCATACCTAGAGAAATCATCTGTAAAAGTAATGAAGTAGGAATAACCACCTCTCGCATGTGTAGACATTGGACCGCATACATCACTATGTATGAGTCCTAAGAGCTCGCTCGCTCTTACTCCTTGTCCAGTGAATGGAGTCTTTGTCATCTTTCCTTTGAGACAAGATTGACAAGTGTCATAAGTTTGATATTCGAACGTGTCCAAATATCCTTCTCTATGCAACTTAGTCAACCTTCTCTCATTGATGTGACCCAGTCTACAATGCCATAAGAAAGCTTTATTTAAATCTGGAGACTTTCTTTTTAGTGTGTTCTGGACATTGAAAATTTGGAGTTGGTTTAATACATATATGCCGTTATTTAGAGTACCGGACCCAATCAAACCATGATTAAGGTGGATGTTGACAACATCTCTTACAAACGTGAAATCATAACCTTTATTTGATAACAAGGAAACTGATATGATATTACACGTTAAGCTGGGTACAAAATAACAGTTATGTAAAACCAAAATGTGTCCACTCGTCAGTCCTAGGTGATAATCCCCGACAGACGCAGCTCCCACGCTAGCTCCGTTAGCAACCCTGAGGATCATATCACCTTCCTTCAGCACTCTACGGTTTCTCAGTGCCTGCAATGAATTGCAAATATGAGATCCTGACCCGGTATCCAATACCCAGGAAGTAGAGTTGATCGACAGACAATTCTCAATTACAAACACACCTGAAGTCGAAGCCACAGCCTGCTTCGGTTCCTGGTTTTTGGCGTTCCACGCCTTGCAATCTTTCTTCCAGTGCCCTTTCCTGTGACAATGGAAGCACTCATCCTGACCAACTATCGGTACTGCTTTCTTTTTCTTTCCCTTCCCTCCCACCTTACTAACACCTCCTCTAGGTCTGGGTGCGGCCTTCTTCTTCCTTCCTTTGGCCCTAGCCTTGGACCCGGAAGAAGATGAACCGCCAACAAACATAGCGGGTGTTTTCCTTGCCTTCTGCAAGGTGCCCTCTGCACTCCTTAACATGTTCAGGAGTTCCGCAAGTTCAACTTCTTTTCCTTGAAGATTGAAGTTGAGGATAAACTGGGCGTAGGTGGGAGGAAGGGACTGGAGAACAGGGTCTGTATAGAGCTCATTATCCAAAGTCGTCCCAAGGTCTGCGAGCTCTTCTATATAGCCAATCATCTGTAGGACATGTTCACCTACCGATGACCCGACAGCCAACCTCGCTCGAAACAATTTCTTAGAGGTCTCGTATCTTGCTATACGAGATTGCTCTCCATAAAGTTCCTTTGTATGGAGAAATATGCCATCTAAGGACATATCCTCGTGCCTCCTCTGATGTTCATTGTTCATCGAGGCAAGCACGATGCACTTGGCTCTCGCGCAATCTAAATCCCAGGTTTTGCGGATTTCCTTATCCGCATTGCTGGATTTGGGACCAGGGACAGCAGGTGCCGTAGCGGTGAGGACGTACCCCAGTTTGTCATAGGTCAAAGCCATCTTGACATTCCGCAGCCAATCTTTATAGTTTGGCCCCGTCAGTATATTTTTCTCTAAAAGTAACTTAAGTCCAGTCATTTTCAGGGTCGCTGCAATTAGGAGAGAGAGAAGAAAACTCTTTAGCATGATGCTCTTGCAAGTTTAGAGTGGTTTTTAGTTTATCTAAACTGGATGGCTCCCACTGTTTCTCGAATCCTTCCTCAAACCATAAAAGAAGAATTAGCCAAGACTATTCTCACCGTACAATACTTGCTTAACCGTTCAGCCAGGCCGGTGTCGATACTTCGAGGGAGGTTTTCCAACGCTTTCGCGAAGTTCCTTAATTAAGTAACCTCTTTTCTCTGGGGGCGTAACCCCGCTGACACTTTTCTGGACACCTACTAGGTTTATAGCATTGATCGTTAAGCGACGAATATCCTGATAAGTAGCTTATACTCACAGTAGGATCGGGATCCAAATATCATCGTCTGATAATGTTGTAGGAATGCTACCAACATTCATCAAACTCAAAATGGTATGCACTTGGTTCTTTGCAAATTTCAGTTTCTTTAGAAATTCCCGATATAAGTTTTTACCCCATGCTCTTATGACCTTGGCGTTGGTCAAAATGTCATAAGTCACATGTCAAGTTCTACCCATCATTATCTTGTTAATTTGAACCCATCCGTATATATCCCTGACGTTGGCCAAATGATAATACGACTGTCCCAAACCAACTCATCTATCTATGCAACAAATGAATACCCAGCAGCTACCAAACACTATGCCATGACGTTGGCCAAAAGTGCATAGCTTGAATACTACCGAATACCCAAATGAAATGACGGAGGGCTACGACTGGTTTTGGCGAAACCGTGAACGTAGTGAACTTGATATAACCGAAGGAACCTGATAGCTTTTAAAAGGAGTGGTTAAATCTCCGCATTTAAAAAATATCTGTTTTAAAAATAACCGAGTGGTTTCTTTTAAATTGTTCCAACGATTTAAACTTTGGTTTGTTTTACTTTGCATTATAGATAATGCGTCCCATCATTAACCTATCATTGCAGAAAACAACGAAAATACAACGTCCTCTTATGCCATCCGCATTCGCCACGGGGTCCCGTCATCACCCGTTAGGTTACTTAACTAACGACAGAGCGGGGGCTGGGCTAGCGCGGGTGTAAAACATAAGTGACGTCTAAATAGCTACAATAAATATAGATATTTTACATTCGTCTGACGCAATGATATTCATTCCAGAACACAGATAAACAATATTGGATTTGCAAGCAATCTGTATTTCTTTTGAGCCTGCAAGAAAAGACAGATTACACAGTTGTGATGAATAGCCGTTTACCCCACCCTCGACCCCTACGGGTACGGCAAACTACCCACCCGGCAGTCTGTGTACCCCACCTTGGGTCAGTCCTAGGAGCAAAAACAGTAAAATGAAATAATACAACGGTGGCTACAACCGCAACCTGGAAGTGCCCCGCGAAAATAATATTACAACAAATTACATTTACAACAAATGAATTAACCAATAACCCATTGCGAACCCCGGCTATACACCACAACAGTCCAATACAGTTTATATGCACAAACAGATATAACCATTTCAGAAATGTGCAACCCCCTGCCAACCGACATACTAGCAGTTAGGGGAGGTTTACGAACACATTAAACAATCACAGATATAATCCAATACGCAAATACTGTACTTTTCGATCGAATAAACAACATCAATATTGCTCCAAAATCTGCTCTGTTAAACAGTAACCTGAGCAATAATTAAATATTCCAGAAAACCCCAAATATCACAGGGGACCCACCCATGAAAAATGAGCTCATGACTCGGCAACTCGGCCGCGGAAGCGCGGCGGATCGGTGGGATCCGCCGCCCTTCCGCGGCGCTTTAGTCGAATCATGGGCTCGAATTTCTTGGGTGTTCTCCTGTGGTCATGTCAAGCTCTCTGAACACACCAGAAAAATTTTAGGACTTCATTTTAAGTTCGACAGAAACTAAACAGAATTAGGGTTTTCCGGCTTCGTTTTTTCGTTCGAAATTCGTACAAATTTGCGATAAAGTTATTTAGTGTTTAGCGAGGCTCTGATACCACTGTAAGTCGATGTACTACACCCCAGTACTTATGGGGAGGCGGAATTTTCAAAAACAATCAAGTTTAAACAACGAACATCGACTAACCGCTTGAATCGAAGCTAAACTATAAATAACCGTATCATATGAGTTTCTTTTCACAAGTGATTAGGGATTATACCTAATGAAACCGGTCCTTCTTCTTTACGTCCTCCTTTGTTCTCCTCGACCTTCTCTAGGTAGTAGACGATCCACCCGAGAGCAAAACACCAAGCTAAACCTCTAACTTGAGGTAACTAATCAACTTTGATTGCTAATCAAAGATGAAAGGATGATAAAGAGTGAAGGTTATGGATTGTTTAGTCTAACTAATCCTTTGATCTCAACACATGAGGATTAAGGATTAGGGTTTGAAGATGAGAGCTTGAGGAGAGAGAATGTGAGATAAGATAATGAGAGAAGAGAGAGAGTGTATCATAATATTATGAAGCATTCTTATTTTAGAATAATCAATAAAGGAAATGAATAAGCATGCTTCATAAAATATCTTGTGGTGATTCATTAGCATGAGTCATTAAGCAATAAATGTGCATTAATGAAGTGAATGAATCACCACCATGACTCACTCTCTTATCCAAAAGAAACCTCCTTAGTCACATCTTCTAGAAGCTTCTCGAGTAATTACGAGAACGCCCCTCCGATCCGTAAAAAATACGGAAAAACTTTAGACTGTAAAAATCCAATAACCGGATACCAGTAACTGGCTTAAACCAAAGCCGACTGGTAAAAACTGTCCGAAAGTCGTACGCGCGTAAACGCACGTATGCGTCCGAACCCTTTGTCGCAAAACCATGCAACCTCTATATCGTTTCGCCTGGAGTAGGAAACTCTCTGTGTGAGACTCTAGAGACTCGACTACTACGCTGGCAGTGGGTTTAACCACAGACCGCAAGCGGCACTAGCTGTACGTAACGGTCCCCAGGTAGTTGTCGATAAGAAGGCCGATGAGTAAACCCATCCGAACTCCTACTGAGTCTGATGTGACAATCTCCATACAGTCCGGTCCGTTCGTCCAAGACTATCGCATATCGGGCCTAGGGGGGCGGCAAGCGTCAGTCCCCTAATAGCGGTATAAGTCGTGTCGGAGTGAAGCCCATTACACCCTGAGAAACTACTGGAACCTACCAGCAAATCTCGCTTGCCCTGGCCAGGGACTTTGCGTAATGGCTCTCTGACACAGCACGATATCTACTCCCAATACCGGGAGGGACGAATCCTGTCTAACCGCCACTGCCTCCAAGTGCTCGGGACTGCACCCAACTGCTACCTGTTTGCACGACTCCTTTGAGCCGTGGTAGGGTAGCAATCTAAGAACAGTGGGACACACTCGAGGCGAAGTAGCAGTGTCAAGTCTGCGGACTACGCTGTACTCATGTCACCTGGGAACTGTTTACTGACGACTGGTATCAAACCAACCAACAGTTCCCTGTGAGTCCTGTCCGGTGTACCCGTAACCTAACGAGCACCTGTATACTATCTCCAGTACGACGTACTGACGGCTGTGGGACAGACCATCTCCCCAACTGGGATGAGAAGCGTACACACTAGTCTACTCCGGAGTATCGATGCTCTGTCTCGATAATCCAACGACCAGGGACCTGAATAAGGATGTGCTTGTAGACTACCCAGCCCCCACTAGTGTGACTGCCATCACAACGCTGGTAGACAAGCAAGATCCTAAGAGCTCTATCAATACGTACACTCACATATTAAGATAGAAAAACCAAGTAGCATACTACCATGTTTAGCAAGACTGTTATATACATGTGAATATCCCAAGCTTCCATTAAGTAATATACAAGCTAGTATGATACAGTAATGGCCTTCTAGGGCATAAACACTAACACTTCCTACACGCAGAGCTCCTCGGCCCTTCGCCTCCGAGCTATCATAGAACCGAACTAGCTCGGCCTCTAGCCCTTTTTTAGGCCTCTCACCGAGTTAGGCTTCCCCGGTTCTACCGAGCGACCTAGAACACAGATCACAGACGCCTCCACGACGGCTCCGCGGATCTCGCCAGACGCGAGATATCCGCCGCCCCACGATCCCGCGTTTCACACCGTCGCATCCCCCTATTAACGAGCGTATCTCGTCATTAATGGGGGATCCCATCATTCGCACGGACGTAACGTCAGAGGCGTAACGGCCGGCGAAGATCTCGCGCTAGTTAGCTCATGGAGACCGCTATAAAAGAACCCTCTCTCAGACGACTTAGGTAACGCAATTTTACTACAATAAGCCGCTACTCTGTCCAAATACCTCGGCTAACTTAATCGTCGGAGGGTCCACGGTGGTACAACCATCTCGGGACTTCTTGCAGGTAGTTCGGCTTCATTCCAAATCAAGCCCACTGAGATCCACACATGTTTGGATTCCATCGCCTCCTTCTGGGAGACGACCCCTAACATCAATCTCAGCTGTCCATCAACGCTCGCGACAGATCGACGGAGGACAACATCTGAAGGAGATCACAACCTCCATCACTATCATAATCCATTCTCATGCAGATCAATTCAATATAAATGTTTCTACACTAATTAATTTAGGATTTCTCTCCACATATTGGAAATAAAAAGTTATTTTAAATGTCCAACAAAAGTTCACGGCCACCAGCAAGTAAAATCCCCTCATGATTGGTGGTTAACTAGTGTCAATGCCAACTATAGTCGGATATTGCAAATGCGGCTTTAATGGAAACAACTTAACTTGATTTAAAGAGCCAACAACAAATTCCGAGACTAATATTGAACAGGGTAAAGCTTTGAACATATCTTAATTTTCGACCATGGCACCTGATATTTGCTATAACGCCCCTAAATCCAATAAGCCATTTCAAATGAGATATGGATCATATATGGATTTGTTTTTAGTAGAGCAAGTGATTGTTTTGGTATTATGTTTTAAATAACTGAAAATCGCTCTTAAAATTTGCACCGATGTAATATTTTCTGACATTAAAAGAGCACACTGAATTTGAATTGATGACCCGAACAGCATAGCTCTTACGGCAATCTCATATAGGATAATATGCTCTCTTTACACGACATAGCCTATTTAGTAAGTAGGCACCGGCCGGTTAAAAGATTTTCATGTGAGACCAGTGACGGAGCCATGACTCAATGTCCGGTAGGGAAAGGATTTAAAGGTTAAATTGCAAGAAACCCTCATCACTTTTTGTTTGAGGGGTAAATCGAGGGAGCATCATGCTAATCACCAGAAAGTTAACGAATAATCTGCAGTTTAGACAATTTGTTTTCCGTTTAGTACAAAATGGATATCAAAAACTTATATCTGGAAAGAGTTTTGTTTCTTACTTCAATTAGAACCTCAAATTACTCTTTGAAGTTCATCAGTTTTTAACTAATTTTTTCGAATGCTTTTCAAAGCATTTGATATAATAAACTGGTTTCTTGGCGTATACCTAAGTGCAAGGGTTTTAATTGTGTAAGCTAATAAATAAGTGAATGAATGTATTTTTCTTTTCTTATGATGCAAGTAACTGTTTAAAACAATCTTCTACTGGCTATTTCATACCTAAAATGCTTTTGTCTGAAATAAGTGTTAGTTTTCCATTTAGTACTTATACAACAAAAGTCCATTTGATAGTCTATAATAATTTCTTTGATAAGTTTTTAGAAAAACATAAGTTCATTGACATAATTTTAGGATTTTACTCACAAGATTTTTGAATTTGAAATGAATGAATAATGTTTGGTTAGGTAGTTGTTTTTAAAATGAGCATAGGAATAAATAATTTTTATACAAAACTAATCAATTCTAGACCTTAAAGCAAAATATTTAGAAGATTAGTAGTATAAGACAAAGCTAAAGGGTTTGAGGCATGCATCATACACTTAAACGGAATATTGCCCCCGCCATGAGTAGGATAGTAGTAAGAAGAAATACAAAGCCAGAAGAAATGTTTCTTCTACAAAGTTAAAATGACACAATTGTTTGGGAGATTATGATTATAAAATTTAATTAAGAGAGCACGAAGGCTCGAAGGGGGTGTGTGTTAAAATACAACTCCACGAATGTTATCAACCCAGCTTTGATACCATACTAAATAAAATATATAATCGCCAACTCGTTCGTATATAATTAAATTTAATATGGTATCAATCTAGGTTGATAGCATTCGTGGATTTGTACTTTAACACACACCTCTTCGAGTTTTCGTGCTCTCTTATCCTTATGCAATCTCTTGAGCCTTCATGCTCTCTTGTGTGTGCCGAACTTTGAGTCTTCGTGATCTATACAATCCATGTGACAACCATGTTGCACGTGAGGGGGAGTGTTGAGATGTGTGGATTAAAATAGTCCACGTTGGAAAAAGATATGAGAATTGCATGAATATAAGATATAAGTTGGGACAAATATATATGAGACAAATATATAATCGCCACTTTCGTTCCGTTGGCTCGCATATAATTAAATTTAATAATGATTGTTTAAGAAAACCTTAAAAGTTGTAGTTTTCATATCATCCTTAAAATTCAAATTTCAATGAAAAAAGCAAGAAAAATAAGATTTGAAATCAAAGACTATAATTAACCCCAAAAAAATCCATTTTACTAACATGCAATCTCTACCAATATATACAAACTACCGGCCAAAAAGGATTTCCAAAAGGCTAAGAAATTTGAACCTGAAAACTTTATACTATTTATAATATTTAATTCACATTGACGAAATTACTTTACTCCCCTCCGTTGCATTCATATCGATGAAATTAAAGCAATCAGATCTAGCAAAAAATAAATAAAATAAAAGTTTATAAATTAATATTCTTAAAAATATCATAAGATCCAGAGCAAGTCAACTGTAGTCCTGAAGCAACACCAACCCCTCACACTATCGGACATATAAAAGCTGCAAAATCCCCAAAATGCCCCTCTGCGCTCTCAATACAAAACCCCCCTCCTCCTCCTCCATTTTCACCCAAACCCCTCAACACCCCACTATCGGATCCGACCCAGCAATGCACCCGGAGCCGTCTCCCCAAACCCGACCCGACAACGAGCCCGAGCCTGGTCGGGTCTTGGATCCGAGGGCCTCCGCTTTCGGAGCTCCGAATGGGGCCAAGTACAAGATGATGTCGCCGGCGAAGCTCCCGATCTCGCGGTCGCCTTGCCTCACCGTGCCCGCTGGCTTCAGCCCTAGCGCTCTGCTTGAATCGCCTGTGCTTTTAACTAACATAAAGGTCCGATTTTTATCGATTTTGGGGCGGGTTCTCTCTTTTCGGTGGTTGTTTCGTGAAATGTCGAGATTTAGGGTTTCGGTTCTCTAGATTGCAGGTTTCGGTACAGTTCTAGTGAATCGTATGCGCTTCGCAGTAACAAAAAGGTCCGACTTTTATCGATTTGGGGCTTTTGCAGTGGCTGTTTGTTGAAATGTCAAAATTTAGGGTTCTCTTCTTTAGATTGTGAGTGTCGGAGCTGTTTTGTTCAATCGCCTGTGCTTCTCACTAGCATAAAGGTTCGATTTTATCGATTTGGAGCTTTTTTTTCAGTGGTTGTTTGTTGTAAAGTCGAGATTTAGGGTTTCGCTTCTTTAGATTGTGAGTGTCGATGCTGTTTTGTTGAATCGTCTGTGCTTCTCACCAACATAAAGGTTCGATTTTATAGATTTGGGCATTTTTTAAGTGGTGGTTTGTTGAAATGTCGAGATGTCCGTTAGATTGCAACTATGGATACTGTTTCATTGAATCGCCTGTGCTTCACAGTTGTGTAGAGTTCGAATTTACTTGATGTGTGTTTTTTTTAAATTTTTTTTTGAATGCCTAGATTTGGGGTTACCATTCTTTGGATGAAGCTTTTGGTGCGAACTTAAAGTTTCGAATTTGATTGATTTGGGATTGCTTTTTGGTGTTATTTGTTAGAATGTCAAGATTTAGGGTTTTGTTTCTTTAGACTGAACGCCGATTAGTACCGGTGTTGCTTTTCCTTGAGTGGGGGATAGGTTTAACATTAAGGTGAGATGTGAGTTTAGTTGGTCTCTGTCAACTTTATTAGTTTTGCAGTCTCATTTGAAGTTTTAGTTTTCACGTCTCAGAGCTCACAGTCTTGGAATTTTTGTGTAAGTTTTGATGTACTGTTGCATTGAATTTTGGTGAAAGTTTCTGTCAATTTTATGGATTGTTCTGCCGCAGTTACTTATGATTTGAGACTTGAGATATATACGTGGGAGGTTACTTTGAGTTTTAGTATCCAATCGTTCACAATGTTTGCTTGAGATGATTTGTTTATAATGTAAGCAATTTATGTGCAAGTGTTGAAAGTCATGGTACTGTGTCATTGTTTGGGTGAGATTTGACCTTTATCAATTGTTTCTTACTGATGATTTGAGCTCATGTATGCGAGTTTAACGTGGTTATGGCATCTCAACACTAAGAATCTTTGTGAAAGTTGATTTGTGCAATCGTTATTGTCTGAAATTTTGGTCATTAGCAGCAAATTTGGGTCGTTATGGAGAACATGACTCTGTAAATATTTGACGAAGTTTTACTATCTGGCTAAAGAACTTCATTCAAGAATGCATTGTCATAATCCTAAAAGGCAAACCGGTGTCTAAATAAAGCTAGAGGCCTAACAAACATAAGGCAGCATAATGAATGAAATTAGGGGTGCACATTTCTATCCGCAGTAGTTGCTTTGGCCTTTGGATGGATTCTTATTCCCACTTAAAGTTATTCTGTTTCTGGGCCCTTATGCTGGTACATGTGATGTGGAAACTATATCAAATTGCTTGCTTTTGATATTGGCTTGGATTGGGAATATGTCTTTCTCTTGAAGCTCTCCACTTCTCCCTCACTTTTTTGAAGGAAATGTGGAGTCTGTTGGTGTTTGCTTTGTTTTGGTTTTTTGGCGTTTTGATAAAGATAATGAGGTCACTAGGGTAGGGATATGTTCTGTGTTCCTTTTTGCATATTAGTGGAACTTGAATATGGATGCTGGAATTTAAGGATATTAGGTTGAGAGCTGAAGCGGGAAACTATTATGTGGGTGATACTTATAGTGCTTCCGCAACTTTTCCTTAAGAAATGCTTTTGGAAGTGTAAGCTTAGAATTTTCTTCAGTGATTATGATGGAGAATGTGGAGGACACCAGTAGCTTATGGGTATATAATTTAGTTTATCTGCATAATTCGATTTACTCTGTTTTTATGAATATGAAATAAAATGGCCTGATTTCATGTTTGCCAAGTATATTCCACTCAATTTTTTGTTAAAGAATGTTTCATTCTAGTTTTGTTATGGTTTAACCTCGCTACTCGGACATTTATAAAATTATGAAAGTATTTTATGGAGAACAGAGATTAAAGAAATGGGAACAGGGATGCCGAAAACAACCTGTGATTTAAGCTGGTTCGGGCAATTTGTTATAATTACTTCATTTTGGTTTTATTGCCTCTCGGCACCTCTTGAATTTATTATGCTTTAAAATCCCCAGTCTAATATGAAAGAAATGTTATGCATTTTATGTCGAATTATGGACCTAGTATAATTCCTAATTTAGCACTTAGTTCATGTATGAGACGCTGACACATGCCTAAAATGCTTGGTTACTTTTAGGCTTCTTTCTATATATTTCCAAGTTTCTGATTTTAGTTTTCTCTTGCTTCTCCAGGCCGAGCCCTCTCCAACCACTGGTACCTTCTCCTTGCACTCATTTATAAACGAAACTGGCGGTTCAAGCTCATTACGTTCTCCAAGGGGAACTTACAGAAACAGTTCGCATGATGGGGGGAGCTCTGGTGATTTTGAGTTCAAACCACATGTCAGGACATCCTCGTGTTCAGGCTTATCCTCATTGGGACATATGGTAACTACAGCATCTTTGTTGTTGTTATTGTTTCATCAATTCATTTTAATAATATGAATCATTCTTTTCGCTTCGTTTTGCTTTGAGGCTCACGGATTAGTGCATGCAAAAACCAAAGGTTATTTTTCATATGCTGAATTCTACATGAGCATAAACACAACCATGCATAATTTCAACTATTCAGACAAGAAGTTGCATCTGAATGTCACTACGACCATGACACATTTATTTTAATCATGCTCGACCTGCTGTGTGGTGCAAATACTGAATTAGATATCATCATTATAACATGTTTATATAGCTGATCATAACATGTTTATATACTTGATCATAACATATACAAATAATATGCTTTGAGTGAAAATTCTGTTACTCTTTATCAGCCCAAAGTCTGAAGATCATCACACTTTTCTAGATCAGATGCTTGTTGTATGCATTATTGAAAAATGCAGCCAATCATAATAATCATGGCCAGTCATGGTCTTACCCACCATATCCATAAACGAGCATTATACAACTCTCCAACCCCATCCTTGAACAGAGTGAAGACTGAAGAGCATGCATGACCTTAATTTCCTTTTATCATGAGACTATGTTGTGATTAATTGTGTAGTCATAAATTGTTCATTAATGATGCTCTCTGGTTGGCCTCCATACTGTCAAGAATCAAAACAGCCATTTGACCTCTAATTAGGTAATAAAAATAATGATATCGTGGAAACCACCTACTACCTTTTGACTGTCACCCTTTGTTTGTATTTCCCTAATTTGATATTCAAGAAACTTTAGTATGAGGATTACGGTTGGTCATGTAATCATGTTTAAGCCAAGAAGCTATCTTGTTTTAGGTAGAAGGGTGAAAATATGAAGCGGAATGACCGTTAAAGTTTTAAAGGTGATCGATCACAAGTAGTCCGCGTTTTGTCGAAGTAGAGAGAATTTGATAGGCTTTGCGGTTTATGCTGCAATTACTAATCGAAAATCAATTTGCCGGTGCTTTTTCTTCAAGTTTTAAATTTCAATTTTGGAATAAATATACCATTTTGAATTGGAATTGCTGGGGGTATGAAAATATGGAAACAACCAGAACAAGGTAGGACATATTTGTAGAATGCAAAGATATTCTATCATAAATTGAAATTACGAATAATTAGGTAGGGATTTAATAGAATATTTAGTTGGATGGACAAGACGTCAAGTAGAATCGACAAATTGGTGTAGTCTGAAGAGTAAATGTTAATAGTATAAAGAATAGTATGGAATGGGTAGGGTGTTTTTAGGAGAACTGGTGTAGGCTAATATAGTTAGCTTTAGTTATCTACTTAATTGAGTTTGTCATTAGATTTTAGAATTTAATCCCATGTGTCGCAAATGTTTATTCCAAACTTTGATCGATATAATTATTTTAAGGAACACAAATAATCTTGGATTTGGTTGGACTAGATTAGATTCTATTTAGATGGTTATGTTTGAGTTAAAGATTTGGCTGATTTGTTTCTATCTTGAGATCGCTTCTTATGATTGGTTTCAATTTTTTCTATATTAAAACTTTCTGACAACCATCGTTTTCCTAGTTTTTCATAAAGAAGTCTTCAGTTAGGTGTACTTAGATTAGTTTGGTGTGGTTTGACCATGACTCTGTGACTGATGATCCTCTTTATTCTTAAAGTGGCCAAACTTGATTACGATAGTTCTCTGTCTCAATCAGAGTCAATTATACCTAAGGTGCTGTACATCTCAGATTTGGTGCCCCCTCCCATTCTCATAATTTGCTAATATCTTTAGGTTGGTAAGATTTTTTCTTCTTCTATTGTTTAAATAAAATGATACACTGGTTTGGATATTTTCCGGAGGCAATGAACCTGTTCAGATAATGAACGAGGCACAGGATTTTCTGTTACATTGTGCTGCGATTATTATTTATACCACCTTCCTATGAGGTTTGTGGACATCATTCATGTGATGCGATTCAAAATTTTATGCATTTAGCTCATATCGGAACGTTGCATTAGAAACGATCATGATACAGGACAAGGATAAAAAAACGGTTTAGTGCTTCCTGACAAGGTATTCACGCATGGTGGTCCTTCAGCTTGCAAAATTACACCGAAGTACAGATTCTTTAAATGTTAATTGGGCCACAACTTTAGGTACACTAAGCTTTCACATTGCCAACCTATATTGTCACACTGGTCTTGATCAGAATGTTGCACTGGAAATATTTATGGGGCAAGGAAATCTACATGTATTTCCCAAGAAGGTTTTCATAGTTGGTGGATCCCTCTGGTTTAACTTCACTCTTTCACTAGCATTGTACCCGCGCTACACGCGCGGAGAAAATATGAATCAAGAATAATGAGATGCTGAAGTGGTTTTCAGGTTAAATTTAAATTTTATTTTGTCTTAATGCTCGCGCTCTTAATTTATGTTGATTATACTCAATGATTAATAGATACTTAAAAATTAAAAGTTATATTTTTATTTTAGATTAGAATTAAGTATGTGTTTTTATGTTTCTCTGGATTGAAAAGACATACAAAGTACTAATGGATGATAGCATAATAAGATACATGATATCTATCTAACCTAAACATATAAAATGTGAAAGCACAAAGATATTTTAAGGAAAATGCATATTATTAGTCATCCATTTCATTGAAACAGACGTATAATATAAGCAAAAAAATCATGTTCTAAGTATAGACAAAGTACATCACTATAGCCGTATTACATCAGAAAATAAAAAACTATATAACAAACTGAAAAATTAAACAAATCCTTACAATCTCACAGCAGCTTAATCTGAAGATATTCTGCATCACCGCAGAAATAAAACCATATCATATAATATTTGCCACAACCCAACCTGTTATGAAACAACATGTTACATCACCACAACCTAACCTAATAATGAAACAACACCCTAAACATTATCACGGCCCAGCCTAGAAATCAAATAGCATTATGTAATATCGTACCCAATACCTAAATAATAAAACAGCGCCCTACAACATCATATTTTCAGATTATTTATTGCTATCATTGATCTCAATATTTTTACCACCATCATTGTCGTCATCGTCAGGTTCAAGGGGATCAATAACACGTAAAACTTGTGATATAATATATCCACGTGTTTGTAGTGAACCAAAGTTCTTAATGGTCACATTGGTCTGCATTACAAATGGAGACCATTCACATGTCGACACATGTTCATTGAATATATTTCTCCCATTGTACTACATGTTTAGTTTTAAAAATCAATAAACATGTGTATTATTGTAGAAATGCGAGTTTGTAATTTGATTGTAAACAAACTACATATATGTGATGGGCTGGAAAGACATGGTTTCTACTTGATCATTATAAAAAATAACATGCATCTCATGTATAATCAACAACCCTGACACTAATTTAATACTTGAGAGGAAACGATAATTTGAATCTAAATTTGGTTGTTTTAATATGATTATTGCAACCATAGGCAGTACTGCTTAT
The DNA here is from genome assembly GCA_030015575.1 of Agapanthus africanus. Classification (NCBI taxonomy): domain Eukaryota; kingdom Viridiplantae; phylum Streptophyta; class Magnoliopsida; order Asparagales; family Amaryllidaceae; genus Agapanthus; species Agapanthus africanus. Next base: position 359,410,448 of record JASDDO010000008.1, read on the forward strand.
GTCATACCTTGTCAACAATTTTGCAATCGGATGCCGACATTTATTTCATGAATTTGAATTGTAAAATACATGAATTGTCTTTTATTGCAATGCGAGCGGATGCTTACACTGAACGACAGAATCGTTGCATAGTTATGCATGTAGCCTTTATTTTAAACCTCAATTTCTATATAACCATATATATGAATAAACTTATATTTTCATAATATAATATAATTTTTATTAAATAAACTATATTGTTTCTTACCTTTGTCCGTTGGAGGTGGAGTTTCTGTAAGCATGATTAATCGCTGAATAGTTATGAGATCATAAGGAAGAGTTTAGAAAATATGAATAGTTTTGCTAAAATTGTTTTGCATCCTATAGTAAACAATACTAATATTGTCACTGACAATATATTATAAGCGTATTGAGAAATATTTGGTATCGAAAGTTTATATGTGAAAGTTGCCATTTAGAAAGGTGTAAGATATTGTCTTTATAAATATCTTAAATTTTGATATATAAATTATGCTTCCCAAGGAAAAATTCATGTCTCCGTTAGTGATCGTAACATATGAAATGATTTTTATTTACTCGATTATTTACCATATTTTAGTGTTAATCATAGCAGCAACTGATTGATTGACGGTTATTTCTGTTGACAAATGAGTGCCTACAATAATAAGGTACGTAAAGGACAAAGACGGTCTAAACCTAGCATGTAAACATTAAGGCCTAAAAATTTATCTCATCCGACTTTTACATAATATTAGATAGATAATAAGTGAGAAATCATAATTTACTATCGACAAATTTATCATAACCAAATGTTCAGCATATAAATATCACTGCAATTTACGAACTGCAGCGGATCGAGAATTTTTTCTTGTTAGAGGACTTTTTGTATATCATCATTATGTGTGAGCTGTCCCTTCATGAATGAGTTTATATATATATATATATATAGAGAGAGAGAGAGAGAGAGAGAAATGGAGAAAAGAGGCCATAGGAGGGAATTTCCTCCTATGGCGTCGAAAAAATACACCCTTCATCGTGTTTTTCGACGATCGCACTCCATCATCTTCATCGTTATCATCTAAGATGCGGGTACACAAAATTTCATGTGATTCTACAACTTTTTCACCGTTGATTTAGCAATGTAAAAAGTTCTATTGTCGGTAAACCGTTAATTTTGAACCCGCTAATTCAACAGTGAAAAGTTGTAGAATTAAATGAAATTTGGTGTACCCATATCTTAGATGATAACGATGAAGATGATGAATGCCGATCGTCGGAAAAAACGATGGAGTATGTATTTTTTCGACGCCATAGAAGGAAATTCCCTCCTATGACATCTTTCCTCCATTATTCTCATATATATATATAAGCTTTTGTCATTTATACAAACTCTTTTGTTTCATATGTATTTTTTCTTATTTGCATTAATTACTTTTACTATGCTTTACCTAGATCATGCATGCACCTTCACTCGGTGCATACATTGATATTTTTTTAAATCATATGGCTCTATCCACCATATCATTAAAAGGAGGGCATAATGGGCAGAGTTGTCAAAATAGCCTATAGTAATAAGGGGACAAAGGGGCAGAATCATGCAAAGATATGTGCTATATATAAAAATAAAAAAAGTAGGTGTTTTTAAAGGATAAGTAATGCCGTCAAAAATTTTAATGCAGTACGGAAACTTACCTAACTATATGTGCATTGAGGAGCCTTGTAGACAGTTGCTATGACACACGTGGAGTTCAGCCTAGCTATTAAATCATACCCCCGATAATTAATGCTACGGCGTAGGATACTTTAAAATTAAACCTAGCTATAAAATCATGTCCCTGTTAATTAATGCTATGCTACTTCAAAATTGATGGAAGAAAATTTTGGTATGTTCAGGGGAAAAGATAACCTATGAATAGAAAGAAATAATAAATATTTAATATATATTCTAATGTCCTTAGTTTGGACATCATCTAGTTGACAAACAATCATATCTTTGGGCAAATAGGTACCCATAATTATTATGAAAAATGCTTAAACAACCAGCGTGAAATCCTACCACAGTTTACCCAAGAGACAAATATCAAGGACCCATTTATTTGACACTAATATCTAAGTGTTGTGGGTCCCATCATTTTATCTCTTAGGTAAATTGTGGCAGGATTTCAACCCATAGGTAAAGTATTACTCGTAATTATTGGCATGATGGATTATTTTCAGTTCCACTGCGTGTCTATATTTTGCTATTATTGAAATGCGCCTTGTGTTGTAACTTTGACGATGCTACGAAAATATTTAACATCACATTTTAAAATGAATGATGTCTTGTTTTATCAAATAGTGAAGGCTTGTGAGGGGAAATTAATGTGATGCCATTTTCATGAGGATAGTGAAAGAGTGCACCATTGTTTCAGGTAGAAAACTAATTTCTTGAAAAGATTGTCATGACTTGGGTGTTTTTTAATCAATAATAGCATTGCTCATTCATTTTCTAATGTACAGGTTGAAATAATGATCTCTCTAATTCTATGCCTGCTTTACTGTACATATTAAATTCATTTGTTTGCTTACAATGTTCTTTCTCTTCACTATACATAGTTTGTCATAAATTATTGTTCTTATTCATGACTATGGTGGTTGAAACATGAAAAGAAGCATATATAGATTGAATTATTATAAACGAAATATGTGCTTTCACATGTTTATATAATAGTCATAAATAATTTGGGGGTAAAATTGGCATCTTGAAAAAATTCTGCCAGCAATGTGTGGCTTTTCATTAGAGAGAATGAGTTTCTTGCAAGCATGCAAATGCATATGACTGATGACCTACTGATATATATTAATTAACTCTTAAATAGTGTTAAAGACGTAATGTGACATGATATTCCGTAAATTTGTCAGAATTAAATGGTTTGCAGCCTTATCGTTGCTCAGTCCATTGTATAATATTCTTAACTTCTGTATATTTATATTTCTATCTATTTTGAGAGGATTATTGAAAAAAAATTCATCAAAACTTGTCCCAAACCGATTTGATAAGTCACAACATTATGAGCTTAATATTTATTTGAGAAAAAAAGTCATTAGCTAACAAAGAAAGAATTTTTTTAGGAAATCCCCTTGTTCATGGGGATTTTGAGGCAAGAGGGGTTCTTGCGAAATATATATAAAATATGAAGAAATAGACCTTTTGAACTAAGCCTTTTGTTCACATGAGCTTGGTTGTATGTGTAATATGAATAAAAAAATATTTCAAATAAGCACTTCGTTTATAGGACTTAGGAGGTAGTTGTAGATATTTATAATAATTAATAAAAGTGGAAACAATTAGTATATTTGTAAGAATGCATAAGATGCACACTGCTTGAGCGATCCTACTTCATTTCCAACTCTTTCCTTTTTATATAAATGGGCCTCATTGATTTTTTTTATGGAACAAAGTGTGTTCAACACTGATTTAACTCAATAAAGCACATGATTCAAGATGATATTTTTAATGTTAGTCTTTTTTTATAATATCAAAAGAAAATACAAAATTTCTACAACACGCTTGTGTATAGAATTCACAATCCACAATTATTTCTCGAATAACAAAACAGACACGATATATATCCTCATCTAACCAATCCTTAAACACCACCGTCCAATTTATCATTGAAACATCATCTCAACATGAGCTTCCGAAAACCAAGTGTTGGTAAAAAGTATGTTCAAGCTTCATAGAATCAATTGTGTCAAACTCTCAACCAAAATTAGGCATCGTAGTATCTTATTCTCATTGCGCAAACTCTCAACCGAAGAACAAATTATGTCTATCATTCGGCCGAAAGCTCACATGTTATAATCTAATTCTCAATACGCAAACAGTCCACTTTTTTTTGATACTCTCAAGAAGCTACAATGGTGGCTCGTCATCCATCAAAAAATATTGGCAAGTTTCATACGGATATAAAGCTTGAATATTTTCCACAAGACATTGAGAAAATCAAAATATTTTTATAAGCACACATTGTTTTAAATGTAAAATGCACATCACAAATACATCTTAAAGGTATAAACCGCTTAAATTGCTCACATGAAAAGTAATAGCAAATTTCATAGCACAAATCACCAAGGTAAGCATTTGTGAAATTATCTATATCAATAATAAATTTTTCAATAATAAACTTTGCAAACAATTGATGAAATAAATTAAAATCGGCAAAGCAGTCGTTAACCATCACTTGTTTACTATGTCCATCCATCTTGCAAAAGATTACAGCAGAGAAAATCGACAACTCATCCTATAATTATTAATAGGTAAAATATTGCAATAATTTTAAAACATAAATAATTGTGCTTTTGTCGATATAGAGCAATGAATATAGAGAAACAATAAAACATACCTTACAATCTGGTTTTTCCTTGACACCTTTCCAAGCAGATTGTTGTTGTAGCAAATGCAAGAAGTAATTGGCTATATATATGTGGGGGATGAAAAAGGAGTTGGTTGTAATGTTGGGTAAGTTCACCAGCCAATGTATTAAATTTCGATAACGACCTTTCAAGCATGTCCATTATTAAAGGTAGTTGGCTATTAAAGGTATTAGGTCTGAATTGAATGATCTTCCTGTAATTGGACTAACTTATTATTCACTTCATTTATTGTTGATAAATAGTCGAAGGAGGGTAAAATAGGGATATCGCAAAAGTCTGCCACCTTCCTATAGGTTTACATTATGTATATAGATTGGCCATATATAACTATTCAGTTTGAACACATTATAGCTACTTGGCTTACTATTTTAGTAACAAGGCAACCGTTGCAGGTAATTGCGTATTTCCTAACAAGGCAGTGTTACACTCGCCTTGGGTTCTAGTAGATGATGATATTGCATTATTAATCCAATTTGTACTGGGATTCGAGGGAGTGTCATGCTTAATAGACTGTAATGGCCAAAAAATTGAAAAACAAAAGGTCTTTACCTGTTTTCCATGTTGTATCCTGGATCAATCAAATACAATCTGTTTCTCATGAATTACTATTGATGAAGCCAGCACTGTTAAAATGGACACTGAACTTGTATTCTGAAAATACGCCTTACATGATGTCTTGATGCATGAGTTAGTGTTTAATCCTAATGCATCTAAATGCTACCTGTTTGACCTTCTGTTCCTTCTGTTACATGGTGCACAAACTACACTATATGCCCATTTTGATATTAAAAAATTAGGCTATTCCTGAGGGAAAAAATATGAAAATTTTTGGGCATTTTTGGCAGGAAGTGACCAAAAAGTTTGTGATCTCTAAAAAACTACCATGGCAAGTTTGTGATCTCCAAAAATAATTACCGAAAAGCTACAGTAACTAACGGTGCCACATCAACGCCGTCACCCCTAAAATATTTAGAAAACCTGAAAACCCCTCTTCTTCATCTCCATCTTCTCTAAACCTACCTTCACCCGCCACCGCCGACCTCCTCCGCCTCCATCAAATCCTAACACTAATAGGTACCCCACCTCCGCCCAATCTTCCTCCTCTGGCCCAAATTAATCCCTGCCTTTGTACTCCGCCCCAATCTCCACCTTCTGCCCCTCCACCTTCACCCACCTCCACACTCTCCCACCTGTCTCTGCACTCACCGTCTCCGTAAATAAATAATAATTATTTAACAACTATCAAAATTCTTAATATAATTAATAGGGAAAAATGGTCATTCAATTTCCACAATTAACACCGTTAAATGTTAACCTCGTTGACCATTTGTCATGGTAGTTTATTTTTGGAGATTTCGAACTTTTTGGTAGTTTGTTGCCAAAGGCTAATACTTTTTGGTAGTTTTTCTGAAAATAAGCCAACAATTATAATATTTGTCATACTACTCTTCCAGAATTTTTACTTCATTACCATTCTATAATATGTTGACATAATTTTCATGCTACTGTCTTGCAGTATTCAATTAACCCAACCCAACAAGAACATGAAACTTGCAGACAAATCCAAAGCCAATTGCAAATTCAGACATCAGAGCCATCACAATTAGTTCAAGCTCAGAACTCAGCCCAGTTGACTCTATCAGCAACAGCTTCAGATCCCCATATTGAAACATCAATATCTGAGGCTAATCCACCTGATGAAGTGGCCCCTAATGAATTGCAACATACAAAAAGCTCTGATGTCGAGAAGTCATCAGAAGATGGATATAACTGGCGAAAATACGGGCAAAAACATGTCAAAGGGTGTGAATTTCCACGGAGCTATTATAAATGCACGCACGCCAATTGCCAAGTAAAAAAGCAACTGGAACGCTCTCATGATGGTCAAATTACAGAGATTGTATACAAAGGTCAGCATGATCATCCTAAACCTGAGCCTAACCGACGATTAGCTGTTGGTACAATTTCTGCTAGTCCAGGAGAGGAAAGGCCTTTAGCAAATGAAGGTAGGAATTTTACTTCTGGCATTTTATACATCAATGAGTAGGCTAAATATATGACACTAAACTACGCATCACAATCATTTGGACTATTTGAAAAGAATGGAACAATCGGATTTTATGCAGGTCTAAAGAGACTGTGCTTTGTGGTATTTTTTTCGATCCTTCCGTTAGGATGCGTAGTTCCTTAATGCTACCGATCTTGGTAGCCAATTGCTCGCAATTGCAATGCATTATCTTTGCCTTTTGGAAGTTTGATTGGTGGACAGATCACTCTCTGGAATAACCATAGGGAGGGGCGCGGGAGCTATTGTCCTTTTAGTAACTATTTTATTTAAATGCCCTCTCTGTTGGCAAAAATATCTCAACCATCACTGTTTTCAGTTGAGTACCATAAAGTTTCAAAAAATTACATTAAGCTCTCTAAGTGCTATGTTTGAGAGTACAGTGAAATATTCCCTTAAAACCAAAGCTCTAGGGATTCGGCTGTAACAAAATAAAATTTAAGGTAGTTTAGTAGAAACAACGATAGGTAGGGGTTGTTGGTGTACTTTAGCCTATAAAACATTTATTCTTGTTATATCGATACAATAAAGTTCTCACAACCTGCAGACGGATTATCAAATGCACACTACATGGATCCTAATGGTAATACTGAGCTTTCTCCCATATCTGCAAGTGATGATGATGCAGAAGCTGGAGTTGGAGGATCCAATCACAATGGAGATGAGGTTCCCGATGATGATCCAGAATCAAAGCGCAGGTGGTCAAATTTTATCCATTTGATTTAGAACTATCTGTGAAAGAGGTCGTAATATGTGTATTTGATATCTGATCATTAAAAATGTGAACAGGAAGATGGACAATTCTGCTTTTGATGCATCTCAGATTGGTAAAAACAATAACCGTGAACCCCGAGTTGTTGTGCAAACTATTAGTGAAGTTGATATCCTAGATGATGGGTACCGTTGGCGCAAATATGGACAGAAAGTCGTGAAAGGGAATCCAAACCCAAGGTAGGCATCCTCGTATCTTGCATGTGCACTGTACGAGTATATATGATTAGGAAATAATATTTCAGAGAATTTTTATTGATTTTTAGTTAAATAGGAGAGATGTATAAAGATTATTACCTGAGATTTTACATATATTTGATAAGTTTTGAACGGTTCAAAATTTGGAAAATATATTTGTTATTTTTTCCCAAAATTATGAAAATTTTCTTGCCACCTGTCATTATGAGGATCAAAAGTCAAATTGAGATTATAATTTGAGACCCTCTTTTTTGAGTTAGAGTAGTAGAGTTATTCTTTAGAACTTATTTTCCATTCCTTAATGTATATAATTATATTAGCAGCTTTTGGTGTATCTCAGTTCTACAAGCAACATGCTCAAGGCATAGAGGGATATTCAATGAATTTAGATTTGATCATATTTTTAGAATATCAATATTGGAGATTATACGAGCTTGTTCTTAGAGCTATAGAAACACTGGTTGGAAAAAGGTCTACCTCCAAAATGCTGTAGTCCGTATGGCCTTCGTTGTACCAGATTTGAGTTTTCTCTGCAATTATAAATATGAGTTAAATTAGGCAATTTAAGTTGCTTAAAAACCCTATTCATAAGTTGTGAACATTCAATAATCAGTTAGGGTTTTCTTAGGTTTCCCTTGCTCATATAACCCTTGTCCATCATATATAGGTTTTAAAAAGGAGAAGTATACGGATTATGCTTTAATATGTGTATGTAATGATATTCTTCGTTCCTGTACACTTCCAGTCATGGTCTATGATTCTACACTGTTCATCTTTATGTGTGTTATTGTGGACTTTGAAATGAAAAAGAAAATTGTTGTCTACCTATACTTGTAAATGCTAGAAGCCTATAATAGAGTAAAAGTAAAAGGGGTGTCAAGGATAATACCTTTAGGTGAGTGGTTTACTTGGTTGTATCACCAATATAATTTTCCAATTACCAGAACTCCGCTTGTAGAGATGGTTTTGGAGTAATGGTTGTAGGTTGTCAAAAATCACTTCCTACTAGGGTTGCATTGGGATCGAATATGGAACGGATATGAGCATTACCATATCCATATTTGTTTTCTAGTCACAAATACTGATATAGATATAGTTTGACCATATATGTATTTGACAATTGGATACGGTCCATATGGAAACAAAACGGATATGAAAGAGGCCGATACGAATACAAATCGGATATGGACATCTCCTTTCGTGGGGAACGAGGGCGGTTGGGCAGACTACTTTATTTATTGTCAATACAAGGTAAAATAAATATGAAATGTGGAGTGAAAATATGTATGCAACTGATACATTTTAAAATTGAATTTGAATACTAATTTAATGAGTACTCAGAACCTCTGATAAACATATATACATGCAAATTGAATACAATCAATACGAAGTACGCAGTTACGTGCTACGAGCCTATTTTGCATATTTTAAAACAAACATGATAAAATAATTTGCCAAAATATTCTTTTAGATGTATAAAATTAAAAAATGAGCAAAAATGTTTGATTTAAATTAGCATTATTAACTAAAACTTAAATTTAAATGATGTATTTTTCTTGTATTTGCTATCGGTATTCGTGTCTCTTCATGTATCCGAATTCATATATCTGAATGTGAATATCAGCTGTATCTGTATCTGAATAATTTTACTAAAACCGTATTCAATATCCGTATATGAGAAATTATTTAGTATATATCCGTATCCAATACATGCCGGATATGGAATATCAATCCATAACTGATAAACATCCGAATCCGGATATCTCAATCTGAATGCAACCCTGCTCCCTATGCAGTGCTTGCAACAAGTTTCAGTATATTGAGGAGCTATAAGCACCTTTCACAATACACGGATTTTTGCACTTAAGCATATCTGTTTTTCTACCGTTAAGTTAGAAGTCGTATGTTACTCTTGCAAATCCTTCACTTATAAACCACCTTTCACAATACACGGATTTTTGCACTTAAGCATATCTGTTTTTCTACCGTTAAGTTAGAAGTCGCATGTTATTCTTGCAAATCCTTCACTTATAACAGAATCATCTTTCCAAAATAATCAAATGCAAGTTAGAAACCCAACCCCCCCCCCCCCCCCCCCCCCCCCCTCCCCCACCCATTTCTCATTCTCTCATCTCAAAGACATTCTTTATGCTTGATCCTAGGAGCTACTACAAATGCACCAATGTTGGATGTTCTGTCAGAAAACACGTAGAGAGGCATCACATGATCAAAGGCCGAGATAACAACATATGAGGGAAAGCACAACCATGACGTGCCCGCTGCCAGAAACTCGAGCCCAACATCAGCCACACCTATGATCACAGATAACAACAGCTCTCAAATTCCTCAGATGCCTACAGCTTTTGATGGGGGCATGTTAAGGGATAGTTATGACTCAATCAAGAGCTCGCACAGCTACACTAGGCCTAAACAAAATGACATTGTTAGTCTTGGCCTCGGAGTTGGAATCAGCGCAAATCACAATAGTAATGGAGAAGGTTTTTTCTTTCGCAGACTCCAGCTTCTGAGCATTACTATCCAAATTCGAGAAATTGGTGATGGGACCATAAATTCTGTATCTTCTTTTGCAAATTGTGTACCATTTTGTACAATAATTTATCTCCATTATGCTGAAATTTTCTGCGCGATTTTGTGGGCACTCGATCAAACCTGCGAGTTGCGAGCCCAGACTGGCCGTAAATTTTCTGGATATGTTGTAACTTGTGAGATGCCTTAGAGAACAAGCGGAGATGAGAGGATTTGACAACTTCAATGCAGAACTGTGCTTGTTGGAATAGAAGATACAGTTGTATTTTTGGGCCTCTTCCCTTGTTATAAAAGATATTTCTGTTTAAGAAAAAAATTACTGAAGCAAGAAATGTACTGTTATAATATATTTCTTTATATTGGCTCTAATAATGTGGGACAAAGAAAAATTACATAATGGTGAGTGTTTCTGTTACTTTGTATCCTTGTATATATGGTGATTTCATGATTTTTGACCTTTTGTCACATGAGTATTAAAGTGAGAAATTATTCGAGGAATTAATGGGGTTGCAATTGCTCGCAGATTGGAGTTCTAAGAAGGTAAAACAGGATCCATGCCATGCCACCCCTAGTGCTAGGTCTACGCTCGATCCAGCCCATTACACGATTTATTCAATGTTTGAACATGTCTGCGCCTTTAGGTAAGAGTACAATGGTT